>CM037879.1:250294952-250894952 GCA_021292165.1 Shinisaurus crocodilurus
CTGTTATGGGACTAAATAAAGGACTTCATCCTCTGGGGTCTACCAGCCTTTCACCAGCACTAAATTCACTCTTTTAATAAAAAAGATAATGTTATCTCATGGGAAACAGACTCCCTCCTGCCTCCTCTTTGCTCCAAAGGAGCCAGCCAGCTTCCAGCCTCCCTCTGCAAGATGGTCACATCGTAATGAGGCGGGTTGGTTTCTCAAGGATAATGAATGCAAAAACAAGCAGTGATGGAAACGCCAAGCCAGGGTCCATCATTCATTCCTGAGCTCTGGAATCCATTAGGAGGTGCACCAGGGAAATAGAGACCCAAGCAGCATGTGAATAGAGCCCAGGTTGCAGGCTGGAAATGATTAGGAATGCAGGACAATCAGAGGTAACATTTCTTGCACTCTCAAAAAGCACACCCTTTGTCTCCCAGTGAGGAGATTCAAAACGCATCTCTTCTCCACGCATTCCCAGTGCTTCTTGTCTGAGGAATTAATAGAGTTTGAGCCTGGGGACGGTCAGTTCATTACCATAGTTGATTCATGCATTTTGGAGACATTGTGTGTTTTTCTTCTTTTTTTCTTTTTTTTCCTCCCCAAAGAGCTTTATGTTTGGCAGCACTTTTTCATTTATTCACCTCCTTCCTTTCTCAAAGAGAGAGAGAGAGAGAGAGAGAGCAGAGAGAGAGAGAGAGAGAGAGAGCATCTATTCAATTTTCCTCAGCCATTCTTTAATGCAAATAACTCAATTCATACTTAGACATGGTTATTACACAGCCCCATTCACCCAGGCAGAATTGGCTTTCCAATTCTACTTTTCGCTGTTCACTTTTACCAATGATTGTTCATTTCCTTTCACAATGATTTATATGCTCTCCCTCTGATTCTATACTTGCTCAAATAGGAAACAAATGCAAAGAGCTTAATCCTTTGCATTGGGGGCTGCCCTTTTCCTATCTTTTGTTTGAACCCTATCACTTGGAATATCCCACTAGGTCAAAAGGTGGTATATAACTCTAAAATCATCATCATCATCATCATCATCATCTAAGGAGGGGTCAAGAATGTGGTTTAATCAAAATTTTGGGTAAAGGTGTGTTGAGCTAAGGAATGTCATACGGTACCCTACCTTGCCTTCCCAGGGTGCTGTCTTCCTAGTGACTCTCCCGGCATCCCTTCTATTTGCTGGATGCACTGAAGGCTAGCCATACAGAGAAGACAGAGGCAATTCAGCCAACCCCTAATTATCCTAGGACTGGGGGGGGGGCAAAGTGGTGCCCATGGGCACCAATGTGCCTGCAGATAAATTCCTTGGTGCCTGCAGACTCCCTACTGCTCTTGATTTTATAATTCTTTTTAGATTTTTGAATTATTATTATTAGTAGTAGTAGTTGTTGTTGTTGTTGTTTGTTGTTTATTTGTTTATTTATTTGTAACTGGGCGGCAGACATGATGCAAAGTGCCAACCTCCAGCATCAATTTTATTTCCAAGAATGCCTCTTGGCCCCGCATGAGCCCCAGAGGCATTTTTAGAAAATAAAAATCATGAGTGGCTGCAGCCCAGCACTCCATTCCGAAATGTGCCCAGAAAAAAGTAAAAGCTAAGTGTGGGGTGGTAGGGGGGATCTTGGGGGGCTAGAGGGGGCAGTGAGGAGTGAGGGGGTGTTTTACCTTTTTGTTGGGAGATGTGGTGTGTGTGTCTTTTTCTGGTATATTGTGTTTTGTCTCAGTGGTGTTTGGTATGGGTGGATATCTTGCCTGTGGTGTCTGTTTCTCTGAGCTTCACCAGTTTGCCTTCTGCGAAATGGGTATTTTGTTGTGCTTTATGGGCACAAATATATGACAGACCCCACTTCTACCCTGTACTCAGTTTCTTGGCCAACTTATTTGTCTCTGAGCCTGGTTAGTTTAACTTATGTGAAATGGATGTTGGAGCAGAAAACTGCAGGTTCAAAAGAGTGGGTTTGTGTATTGGAACTCAGATCCCACTTCTGCCTTGAACTTAGGTTTTTTGGGAAGTTGCTTTTCTTTTAGGCTCACTAGTTTGCCTTCTGGGGAATGGGTGTTTTGTGGCTGGCCACCCCCACCATGACAGACATTTTGTGAATGGGCAAGCCCCTCCAAGGCAGCCATTTGGTGACACCACCCATGCCACTCATAATTCCAAATGTGCTCACCAGCTGTATTGCCAAGAGGCGACGGTTCTTTTTAGGATTCAGTATACAGCTAACGCACTAATAGGTGAAGGCTAAAGATTTTATTAAACAGAAGCAAATTAACAGAGTGCTTAAAGCAGAAGAAAGCAGAACACAATAACTGCGGCAATCTACTTCAAAGTAAGATCATAAGTTTACATCCGTACAGTTGTCAGGGGATTCCAGAATCAAAATATGACAACGAGCGTGACTCCTAAAACAGCCTCTAATACGCAGCACCTTTCCGGATCATCCTGTCGAAATCCCCGCCCTGGGAGTATCTCAGGGATTCATATACAGTAATACCTTGGATTGCAAGTAACTTGGTCTGAGAGCATTTTGCAAGACAAGCAAATTTTTAAAATAAATTTTGACTTGATAAACAAGCGATGTCTTGCAATACGTAGGGATGTAACCGCTCGCCTCGAGCGGGCGTAGTGGGCCAAAATCGGCCCCGCTCACGCCCGCCAGAGACTTGCTTTGATATAAGAGTGTTTTGGATTACAAGCATGGTTCTGGAACAAATTATGCTTGCAATCCAAGGTATTACTTATGCTCATAGTAATCCCACCCCTATTTTGGAGCTAGTCCAGTGACTTCGAGAATGTTTGTCAGTAACCCCGCATAGATAACTCCATCCCAGCTACTCTCCTAACAGCACACTAACCTTGAGATCTCACCAGAGGCTTATCTACTAGCCTCTCGAGTTGTACAGTCTCAAACAGATACCGTAATTGGCCCTAGGAAGAAGAGGAAGAGGAAGAGGCAGAGGAACTAACCACTAAAAGCAACAGGCCCAACCAGGAAGTCTAGACATGAAAAGGAGCTACGTATTTGTTGTGTACTGCTAACTCCTCGTAATAACAATTGCCTTCTGTGTTTTCACTACTCCAACCCAAAAAGTTTGGGGACCGCTGTCCTAAATAAATGAATGGCTGCCATACATTCCTATGAGCAAAGTTAAAGCATAGTAATGGAGACAGCACTTACCCTCACCATGTCACTGGGTGGCTTGGCCTTCAATGACCGGGATCTCAGAGGGCTGGAGGTATAATATACCAGCCTTCCCCAGCCTGGTGTCCTTCGATTCCCATCATCCCCAGCCAGCATGACCACTGGAGGGCACCAAGTTGAGGAAGGCTGTAATATACCATTGCACAATGTTGAACATGAAGAGACACATTGAAGCTACAGGATACGGGCCCTCCATCAACACACAACAGGCATTTTGCTAGTAGTAGATCAATTACTGTCTGCCTCAGGCAAAGAGAAACGAACATGGAATCTACGGAGCAGATCAAAACAAGTGAGTCAAGCTATATCTTCCTCTGGACAACAAAATATCCATGCTAAAGGAGCTCTATTTACACAACCAATACAGAGCTTTTCCACTGAGGTTACATCAGTGGTGTAGCTAATGCCTCCTGCATGCCATTAGTATTGCCAGCACTAATAACTGTGTTTCCATGACCAAACAGCACCAGCAGTATTCAAATACATAATCAAATAGCACAGATGGTTATTACAGCCTTGATGATCATCCTCACCAGTGGTATATAGAATTTGGTAGAAACAGTTATCCATACCCCAGTGATTTTAAAGCTCAAATTATCCAAATTTACTTTGTGTTCCCCTTGAAGCTGTAGATCAATATGACCTCATATAAAAAGTACTCCTGGCTTAAATATCTCCCAACCATTCAAGCCTCACATAGAAGCTAGTTGAAAGCTCATCTGGGCACGCTAATAATATTTTACAGACCCAACCCTCAGTGGTAGCACCAGAGGAAAAATATTGGTTGGGGAGACACAAAGAGTGGAGGTAATAGATAGATACAGATTCTTTGCAGGGGGTTGGACTAGATCACCTCTAAGGTCCCTTCTAAGTGATTATATGATTCTCAGCTCTGTCTTGCATATTAAACTCTTCCAGCCAGAACTATTTTCATATTTTCCATTAATGCTTTGATCCTGAATGTATGTACTTACTTATGAGTAACACTGATTTAATAAGCTTTACATCCAAATTAGCATGTTTAGGATTTCAGCCTTCATTGAAATTATCATTTAAGAGTTGTAGTCTCTAGTTGCTGCTAAAAATGCAAGTCTGTTTTTTTTCTCCTGAATAAAGAACTATCATCAGAAGCCTAATTCATCAGTCTTGTAGCAGCTTGCCTTAACAGCTGCATGGCAGAAATTCAATAGGGGAAGTTTATCCAGGGCAAGAGCCACCCTTCCTCCCTACTTGGGGAAACCACATTTCCAGCTGGGGCTTCAAAGGAAAGAATGGGAAATCAGTGATTATTCACCACCTCACAAACTATATCCATAGTGCCAAGCCCAAGTGCATATTTGGATTTTAGAGTGGACCAATCATTAGTACGGAAACGAGAATTCATTTTAAATCCCGAAACATTTGCCTACTTATAATGAACAGCATCTTTGAATAAGCATCTCATGTAAGAGGAGTATGTAATGTATGTATTTTTGAGGATTTGTACCATGCCTCTCCACGCAAGGATGCACATTTATGTGTTCGCGCCCACATTTCTGTGTTTTCACTTATGCCCCTTTTAGTCACTATGATCGTTTAAGTGCTTAAAACAAGTATGAGAAGATATTTTCTGAAAACAACAAAGGGTCATGTAGCACCTTAAAAGATTAAGGACAGTACCCAGCACTGCACTACTGCTAATGTCAATGATGCTGCACTCCTGTAAATTAACTCTAGCGCAATGCCGATGGAGCTTACTGTTTTCCAGGAAAACCCGTCACACTAGCAAGCGCTATTGATGGTGCATCAGAGATAGTTTACACTGGCACAACGTCATTTATGTTAGCGAAAGTACAGCGTTGGATACTGCCCTAACAAATTTATTCTGGCATAAGCTTTAGTGAAGACTGTCCACTTCATCTGATGCGTCTGATGAAGTGGGCAGCGTCCAAGAAAGTTTATGCCTGAATAAATTTGTTAGCCTTTAAGGTGCATACAGTACATCTCACCACACTGTGGAAGACTATGACCAGGTGACCTGTGTGCCTGCCTTGCTCAATCCACTGCCCAGGTGCTGTTGATGATGGGCAGCTTCAAGGCCCAGCAGCTTCCTTCTGATGGTTCTTTATCTTTATACCAGGCTTGGACTGGACAGCCCTTCAGGTAGAGGCTGCCTTCAAACTAGAGGACAGTCCTCTGGCAGCCCTTCAGATAGAGGACTGCCCTCTGTAAAAGAGGAGACATGGCCACCCTAGAGGTTGCACCTCCTGCCTCCCAAGAAAAATATCACAAGGGGAACACCAACCATCCATCAGCCAGAGAAGGAGCAGCTGCGGGGAACTTGCTTCACCCCTCCCTGCCAGAAAGAATACTCAGCTCCAACTGACAGTTGCCGTGCAACTGCAGAGCTGAGGGGAAGCAGACTCAGGCCTCTTGCAGCAGCCAGAAAATTTAGGGCTTCCGGGTTGTGTGTGTATTGAGTACTCAAGGCAGGGCAGCTCGTCTGTCCAGATCAATTGATATATTCCTGAGATTATGCAACTGCAAGAATTGGTGCCTGCATTTGCTTGCTTTCTCTTACCTTCCCATTCCATTTATTTATTTATTTATTTATTATATTTATGAATCGCCCATCTGGCCAGACATCCGGCCACTCTGAGCAATGTACAGTCCAATAAAACACAAGGAGGGGGAACACACACACTCACTGGGTGACTTTGGGCCAGTCCCTGACTCTCAGCCTAACCTACCTCACAGGGTTGTTGTGAGGATAAAATGGAGAGGAGGAGGAGGATTATGTAAGCCGCCTTGGGTTCCTTTCAGGAAAAAAGGCGGGGTATAAATATAATAAATAATATAATATAATAATAATATAATAATATAACACAGTATAAAACACAATTAAAAACAGTACAAAACTTAAAAATCCTAACCCACCCCACATTCCCGCCTGAAAAGCCACGTTTTTAATGCCCGGCGGAAGCTAATCAAGGAAGGGGCATGGCGGAGGTCACTAGGGAGGGAGTTCCATAAATTGGGGGCTGCCACAGAAAAGGCCCTCCTCCTAGTCCCCACTAGCCTGGTTTCTCTGGCTGATGGGACAGGGAGAAGGCCATCTGTGGCAGATCTTGTTGAGCGGCCTACTTGATGTCGCTGGAGGCGCTCCTTGAGTATTGAGTCTATTGGGCTGAGACCCTGCACAGCACTTACAACTTTTAGCCACTTTCTAAGTTAATAATAATAATTTTTAAAATGGAAGCTGTCAGGTTAAAAACATGTTTTTAGGGGGGAAATATATTTGCTGGGGTGCACCAGTGCTCCAGGTGGAACAGTGGCCCCACTAGGCCCATCCTGGTTACTGCCCTGAGCTGTTTCCATCATTGTGAGGCAGTCATAGAAGCTGACCAATTTAACGTCTGCCTGCTATCCAACTGTTAGAGTTGCAGAAGCCTTAACAGGAAGGAAAAAAGTGGAGATATTGACTTTTGGTTCACACGACACAACAACCCACCATGGGCAACAAGCCATGGTTGGTTGTTGCCTCATCTGAACCCAGACCACTTTCCTCAGGGTGGCTTGTTGTTGTTTTTCCCAGCAAGCCACCCTGAGTTGTATCAGTGGTGACTTAACAAACAATTCAGTAAAACAATCAACAAAGCATCAGTGATCAATTCAGGAAAACAATCAACAAGCCCATCAGTGGGTTAAGTGAGAGAAGTTGTTTCAGCCATCATCATCATCATCATCATCATCATCATCATCATCATCATCATCATTTTCATTTCTATACCGCCCAATAGCCAAAGCTCTCTGGGCGGTTTACAACAATTATAAAATTTTACAATAAAATACAATTTTACAATAAAAAATACAAACAATAAAAACATCGAAAAAATTACACTAAACATTTAAAAAAAATTAATTACTTAAATAGCTAAAACAAGATTATAAAAATTAGACTGGATAAAAAGCTGACATAACCACCACCCTGTGTACTATTTGGCGCTGTTAACGAATTTCACACAATAGCCATCAAGAAAAACCCATATCGTCACGTCTTTCTAAAAAAAATTTAAAAAATCATGCTACCAACCCATACTCAGATTAGAGACTTGATGGGTATATTTAGAAAAAATACAAAGTAAGGGTTGGCAGTACCAATTCCCGGTTCCAAACATGCAGAAACATGTCCATATGTGTACGTGCGCGCCGCTGCATGTTCCTGTAAATTTGGAGTTTTTCATTGACTCGGCCTGGAAATAAGTCCCATAGAATGCACAAGTAATGAACTCAATGGGACTTACTTCTTTTACTATCCAGATCCAGAGCATACATAGGTAGGCCGTACGTTGTACCTTCTGTTAAGCTACTGCACAGAAAATTACCGCCTCCGGGGCTCATTTACAAGGCCGCCACGTGGCCTTCCCTATGCCCCTGGGCTGTAACAAGAGGGCTTTAGACGCGGCTGGCCACCACTGCACACGCGTTCAACACCTGCACAGCTCGAAGCACATATGTGGAAATGACTTCCCGCCTTTTTCTCCCCCTTTCTTAGCTTTTTCTGAATTCGACATGCCCCGCTGCACAATCTCCCCCTCGGGTGCCGCGGGACTCCTTTAAACTCTCCCGAGGGCGGCAGCAGCAGCCTCCCCCACCTCCTTTATGTAGCCAACGTTTCTGTGGTCAAGTCGCCTGTGTTAAGCATATCTTCTACGAAATCCTCCCCTTCCGTAGCCCACATGCCAGCAGGCCTCAAGTCTTTTCCCTCACCCGTTTTTTTTCCAAACGGAAAGCTAGATTTGCCTTATTTCATAGAAGAAGATTTCATAGATCATAGAGTTGGAAGGAGCCTATTTGTGCCTACTCGCCTTGAATAAAAAAACTGACCACCCCACGATGGAAAAGGGAGAGCTAGATTTGCCTTACTCATGCCTGCGCACCTTGATTTTTTTTTTTAAATGACAAATGGTAAAGTATTGAAATGAATGAGCATATATGTCAGACTGTATTGTTAAAAAGGTGTAACCTGTATTTGCTGTAAAGGAAGGTTAGAATTGTTAATAGACTGTTATGTTGTTTAGAAGCCTCATTCTTATATTGGCAATCGTGGTTGAGATTCCCAATATAAGGATGAACTTCCCAAGGGGGAAGGTGTGATGAAAGGTTTAACATCTAGCGTTGCCAGGCAGAGTGGTTGTGCCCAGCAACCTATTGGGGCTCGCCTGTAAAAAGTTCTGATGGGGGGGAGCTCTGTATATATGTGGGGGGGGGGATGAGTTAGAGAGATGAGTTAGAGAGATGAGATGAGAGAAGTGAGTTAGAGAGAAGTGAGTTGGAGGGAAGTGAGTTAGGGGGATTCTAGTCAGTCAGATCAGAGTCATAAAGTTAATTCAACATAAACTATTGCCTTTATGGAAAAGAGGTTGTTCCTGTTTGAAGAAATGTTTTACTTAAGAAAATAAAGAACTATTTGTTGGATTACTGAAGAGACTGATTGGTAGCTGTTTCCATCCTGAAGCTCACACACCTAATCACTTGGTATAGCTGCTAAGAGAAAGATAAACAATATCTACCCAGCATAAACACCACAATAACCAACAATGGTATTTTAAGTGACTTAACAGAGTTTATCTCCCACAGACAGATTGTCCGCTCGGGTTTGTCTGGGAGTGAGTGAAGACTTGTGAAAGAGTTGGAACAGTGTTAGTTTAAAATAGGGTGAACTAATACCCTGGAGCTACCATATCTCAGCCACTGGGTTAGTGAAGAAAGTGAACTACCAGCCAGGTGGTAGTGAGAGAAATAAAAATAAATAACCGGCCACGTTATCGTCACACTCGCTTTGAATAAAAAACCCGACCACCCCGCGATGGAAAAGGGAGAGCTAGATTTGCCTTACTCATGCCTGCACACCTTGATTTTTTTTTTAAACGACCACTCTCACCATATTAACTTGTTTACCTACGAAATAAAAACATGGCTTCCCTAAATAAGGACTTACCATTTTGCCACACGTTATGGTAATGTTTTCACTCCTAAAAAAATAATTAGGAAGGGTCTTTCTCCCCACCGTTTAATTAAAAAAAACACATCCAATCCAACCCTACAACTTCCCGCGCTCCTCCGAAAACACGGCCTGCGCGCCCCTTAAGCCACTGCTTTACTGTAGGTTGAAGGGACCCCGCCCAGAGATTATCACCTCAGGACTTCATATGCAGATCTCTTCCACTCCTCCTGTGGAGGATTGCATTATGGGTCTGAACCGAATATGATCTTGCAGTGTTACATAACTCTGTGGCTGTTGCAGACCTACACTCAGTTTTGATGGATGGGAACTCATTCAATTTGGTTTTCACTTTGAAACTTTGACATCTAGTACATGACGATACCAACTCTCCAATATGAGCACATCAGTGGGGAAGCTAGGGCTGGAACTTGGGCCAAAGTCCAGGCCCCACAGCCCAAGGGCCCCCCAAAGGACCACCCAGAGGGTGGCAGGTGATCGGGGCAGCAGAAATCAGGACCAGCATCAACACCTGGGCTTGCATGGGTTTACATGGTTACAGATGCTGATTTTATTATTTATACTTAAAATATATGTTATCCTTTTCTACAACAAAGTGGTACTTATTCTCACGTAAATGTGTTTTGCATCAGGGCAACGGAAGCAAACTCCATTTTATTCTTGTAGTCATGATGGTGCTCACTTGATTTAAGTGAGTTTAAAATGCAAAACTGCCCATGCTCAGAGTATTACTGTTTTTTTAATCAAGGTTAGCAAACTTTTTTCCTTCTTTGCCCCCACATATCAGGAAAGCATGGAATGGTGGTGGGAGGGAGCGGAGAAGAGAAACATTACTTGTGTGCTTTTTCAACAGGAGGGCATAAGATCATTTAGTCCAGGGTCTAAAATTACCTAGTTGCACCTCTGGAGCACACATCCATGCCTGGCCTGAAACATATTCTTGAGAGCCCTTCCTTTATGTAGCTCAATTCCCAGACTGAGCATCCTATTCAGTATTTCTTCCCTTAGGTTTTGTGGTACTATAGATTCTTTCATTTTTAAAACGGAATCCATCGTGTCCATTTAATTCCTCTCTATAGTTCCAATAAGCACAACTATCTTCAGGAGCATCTTTCCAGCCATCCCTGTAAAAGAGCATTTTTGAGGATGCAAATTAAGCTGGAGGTGCACACACACAAAACCATTCCTATCAGTTGACTCCTCCCTTCTTGGCTCCCTCACTAGCTGACCTGCTGTTTCTTCTCTGACAGCTGCCCCAGTTGAGCTGAGCATTTCATATATATATTTAGTGCTGCCTTCAGGGATGACTAGAATGATCTCTTTAACACTACACAAAAAGACAGTGTAGAAATTCATGTTGATTCCAGGTCTCTTTCCTTCAGTTTTCAAGAGAATAGACTATGAACGCCCAGTAGCATAAATGAGCATGTGCAAGTAGTTCTAGACTCCTTCAGAAACAGACAGGGGTTTGGATCCTAAGATAAGTTAACTTATGGAAGTCCATGAAAGGAAAGTTCCCTTTCTTCTCCTCCCTCCTGCACCCTTGAAAACCTCTCTGGAGGGGTGGAGGGCACTCTTGAACCACATGGGATGAGGCATGGAGGGCTGATGGAGGAGGAGATGACAGGAAACTTCTTCCTCGAACTTCCTTGAGTTCACTTATCTTAGGATCCATGCCAGTGGGATCTGCCCACTGCTCACTGGCTGTTCTGATCTGAGTACCAAAAAGACTATACACCAAAAAACAAACAATAGCAGAATTGAGCATGTGCAAGAAATGCTCGACATTGTTGCTGACAGCAACCAGACCTGACTATCCCATCATAACTTAAGACTTTCCAGAATTGTGTAGATTTTGTGTCCGCATGGCTGGATCCATACCTTTGGATGAAGGTTTCACATGGAACGGGTGGATCATGAAGCTCCTGTATCAGGGCTGCACTTCTCCAAGAACCAGCAGCACTGCTGGAGGGACTCTTCCTCCTCATTGGATTCCATTATTCAGTTGTTGCCAGAATGGCATAGGGTGGCCATGTGTCCCCTTTTCAGAGGGCAGTCCTCTGTTTGAAGATTGTCCTATCCAATTCTGGCTTCAAGAAAAAGAACCATAAGGACTGTTGCCCATCAGCGGTCAGCACCCAAATGGCAGACTGAACAGGCAGGCACACAGATCATCTGGTCACAGTCTTCCACACTACGGTGAGATGTACTCTATTTCTATTTAAATTATAACAACCATTTCTAAGTTTGAATCTATACATATAAATCATATATGCAAATTTTATGCAAATTGCTGCCTGCTTTTGTCCTCTTTTTTGGTGATGCGTTTCCTCTTTTCTTGGCGATTCATAAATGGCCACCCTAAGGGTAAAACAGTAGCTGCGCTGCTCCCGTACTGCAGGTATCGGGCTTGGTTTGGCCAAGAAGCTGAGTTCCCAACCAACTATTTTCTTAATGGGCCTTTTCTGTTAATTCTGCAGTAACCCATTACCTGTGCCATCTTCTCTTAGCTAATGCTGCAATCTGTGCCAGAACGCTAATTATGGCTTTCACCAATAAATATTTCTCATAAGCATGGTTGTGTGTTTCCAAGAGCACCCCTAGGACAGTGCTCTCCAACCTTGGGTCCCCAGATGTTTTTGGCCTACAACTCCCAGCACGCCCCAGCCAGCGTAGCTGGCTGGAGCATGCTGGGAGTTGTAGGCCAAAAACATCTGGGGACCCAAGGTTGGAGAGCACTGTCCTAGGAGATGATCATTTCTTGCACAGATATCACAGTGCTGTTATCGCTCATGACTCTGAGATCACGAGACGTACGTCTGACACCATCCAAGCAATGTTGTGCGCCCAGCACTCCAGTCCAACTGATATGCATAAATGTGATAGCACAAAGAGAGGCATGCGCTGACATTGCTACTGTAGCATCCTGTACAAGGAAAATGGGACAAATCCATCATGCCATGGTAGCAGCCTGTGCAAGCAAGGCACTCCTATTATTATTATTATTATTATTATTATTATTATTATTATTATTATTATGACGGGGGGAAGCATGCTGGGATTTGTACAATTTTCCCCCCTGTCTAAACATACATAGGATTGCACCCTTATTGTACTAAAGGGATGGCCAGCCTCCTTCCCAACTTCAAGCTTCCATACCTTATCAGTTGTGTAGAAGATGGAATCTCAGCAGCTTTGTCATGTAACAGTGCTACTGGAGTTGGAACAGGGGCAAGATTCCTTCATCCACAGAACAGAAAGGTTGGTCATACTTGCTATAATATATTAGACACATGCTGATGAGGCTGACCCTAGAGCACCATTCTCCAGCCCGGTACCCTTCAGACATCTGCCCCTTATTTTTGGACTTCGTTTCTTCTTCCACCCATTGCTTTCTCTACCACTTAACCTGATGAAGAGTTCTAGAGAACTCAAAAGCGTGGACATGCTTTTGTAACATTTGAGTTTGTCCTAATAAAGGGATTGTCCAACTGTGGATTTTGGATTTATTTATTTATTTATTCATTCATTCATTCATTTTTGTTCTTATGGACCAATGTGGCTATCTTTATATTTTAACCATGCAATAAAAATGCCCTCTTGATTTTGATTTTGCAGGCTTCATTGTCATTTACCCTGGAATGTTGCTATCCTAGAATGTGATATAGTCTCAGTGATATAGTGGCCACTTTTCTAGAAATCCATCTCTCATATGAACTCCTTAATAGATTTTAATTATCTTTCTGTGCTGTCTCCCATTGCAGAACACACTTAAGTGAATGGGCCATATTGCTGTGCTGGTGCTCCAATTACTGGAACGCAGATTAATCCTCTAAAGGCGCAGTTCTATGCAAGTTTAGACAGAAAAAACAGTTATGCTGGCTGAGGCATGCTGGGAGTTGTAGGCCTTTTTTCTGTCTAAACTTGCATAGGATCGCACCCTAGGTTTATACACAGGGCCGGATTAAGATAGGGGCTATTGGAGCTGCAGCTCCAGGCACCTACCTCAAAATAGGCCCACAAGCCCCGGAGTAGTGGTGGGGCCGAGCCTGGGCGCCTCCCCCCCGCCTCGCCGCCTCCCCCCCGCGCCGCCTCCCCCCCGACACCTACCTTCTTCGCGCTGTTTCCGGAGCCAAACAGCCCTGTTGCTCTGGTTTCCTCCAGCCAAAAACAGAGCGCGGGGGTCCCTTTTCGGAGGAGGCGTGGGAAGGTAGGTGGGGGGCGGCAGCGGCAGCGTGCGGGGGGAGGTCCGGTGGTGGCGGCGGCGGGGGGAGGTTGCAGTCAGAGCAGGGCTGCTTTCCGGAGCCCCCCCCCATGGCACAAGAGGGGGGGCGCTAAATATAATTTAGCCTAGGGCGCCAAACTGCCCTGCACCGGTCCTGCCCACAATATAGCCGCGGGATCCATGAAGCGAACAAGGCGCGGGAGGGGAGGGGAGGGGAGGGGGCTCCCCCCCCACGCCGCTCACTCGCCCGCAACTTCTCTCGGCTTCCCCCGGCTAGCCCAGGCTCGGCTTCACGTGGTGGCGATGCGAGGTGGGTAGCCCCCCAGCCCGGCGGGGTCGGCGAGGTGGCGGGCAGCAGGAGGCAGCCGCAGAAGCTCCGTCTCCTCCGCCGGCGCCGGCAGTCGCTCCGGGCGCCATGACCGGCGGGCTTCCGCATGATGGGCGAGCTGAGGAAGGACGTGCCGTCGCTGCTGCCCCGCTACCGCTTCCAGGACCTGCTGCTGCGCGACTGGCAGGTGGAGGACAGGTAAGAGGCGGGGGTGGGGGGAAGCCGCTGTGGGAGCCCCTCTTGGACGGATCCTGCTTTTTGGAAGGGAGAGGGATCGCTGGCTCCCGCAACCGGCTGGCTTTCAGAGAAGAGTTCCCCTGACCATGTGCAGAATTCCTCTTGCCCCCACTTGATGGTTAGCTGTTGATTTTTAGATAGTCGTGGCCCTAGATCAGCCTTCTCCAGCCTGGTGCCCTCCGGGTGTTTTTGGACTTCTGCTGCCCTCGGCATGGCCAGGGGCCAGGAATGATGGGAGTTGTAGTCCAAGACACTTGGAGCGCACCAGGTTGGGGAAGGCTGCCCTAGTTAATCAAGGCCATGGGGAATAACTCCAATGCACCCCACCTGGCCTGAAACATATCCGATTGTGCTGATGCCCTTAAGGGCCCCTTCTCATCTTCTGCCTGGTCTCTCTTCTGCTGTATGACTGTGGCAGAATCCCATCCTACATTAAGTCTGTTGCGTACTGGGTTCAAATCCCAAACCAGCCATCCATTTCCCAAAGTGAACCTTACTGCTGGGAAGAAGAATCAAAGCCACTCGTGTCTGCCTTGGAGACATGGGAATCTCAGTGTCTCCTTCAACTGGTTAGTAGCATATTCACATACTTCTCTGTTGTCCTACTCCTGCTACTTTCCAGAAGAGTTCCCACTTCCAGGGTGATGTGAGGGAATAGGCAGAAACAGTCATTTCCCCAGGCCCATCCCTCCCATCCAGTCCTGCGCAGAACCGCACTGCCTCCAAGGCTGGAAGGAGCTCTGCTTCTAACTGGGGCCAGGTCCCTGATGCAAAAGTTCTGTTCTGCCAAGTTACTTTGTAAAGAGGTAGGCCTTGGGGTGTCACACTTGAGGGATGCTGCCTTTGTAGACTAGAAAAGTGAAGAGGGAAGTGCTGTTTACATGAAGGAAAGTGGCCTTCCCGTGGCTGGTGCCCTCCAGATGTGTTGGACTACAGCACCCAGTTGGGAGTTGTAGCCCAACACATCTGGAGGGCGCCAGGTTTGGGAAGGCTGAAATCCACACAGACTTTAAACACGGAGCGCGGTTTAAGCCAACAAAATATTTTGTCGCATATCACAGTTGATCTGTGGAACTCTCTGTTAGCAGCAGCAGCAGAGATGCCCAGGTATGGAATTTAGAGCAGTGTTCTCCAACCTTGGGTCCCCAGATGTTTTTGGCCTACAACTCCCAGCATGCCCCAGTTCCTTATTATTATTTAAGGAACAAATTTTTATGAGCCAAACATCATGCACTTATATTTAAATTGTTTATATGGTTTATGTTTATTTAAAAATGGTTGTTGTGAATGTTCTATTTATAACGGTTTTATTGGGTTAACAAGCTTATTGTTTACAAAAAAAGAAATATTTTCAATATGTTTCTGTTTTGGCACTTTAATGGTAATTAAAATATTTAATTTGTTTTAATATAAAATTGCGTCTTCATTTTATTTATTTCCATAAAAAGCCTCACCAAAATCCTCAGCACCAGGCCCATAATGCTCTTAATCCGGCCCTGTTTATACAGAGGATAGTGATTTGGTCCCAGTTGATCCAAACTATAAATCATGCTCCCTATATCTATACACACATTTTCTCACATTTTGTTGTATACTGGCTCTCATTTGGTTAGCTGACATTACAGTTTCTGCTGCTGTAACACTACTTTTTAACATTTATATTGGGTCAGGCACCATAAACTGTCACCACTTTATGTAATGATTCACAAGTTCTCTGCAAGGAGCCATACTAGTCCAACTTGGGGATAATTCCCAGTGAATTGAATATTGTTATTTTAGCTCTTGAATCAGCTATTCAAGACAAGCATAATTTTGTATGCCTTTATATGACTCACACTTTGCCTTAAAAGAAAAATCAGAAAACAACCAAATTCAAAGCTTGTCCCATGTCATCTTGGCTATTGGACATGGTGACTCCTCTTTAGATATGGAGTGAGCTTTGGGGCTCTAAATGTCAAACTCCTTCACTGAAATGAAGTGGTCCCCAAGTTCATATATAATGAGTTCCAAAGGGGTAACTGTGTTAGTCTATTGCAGTAAAAACAACAAAGAGTCTTCTGGCACCTTAAAGACCAACAGATTTATGATGGAATAATCATTCATTGAATACAGTCCACTTCATCAGATGCATGAAGGGTTACTGAGAGTTTCAAGAATATATACACATGGTTGAAAGGGGGGATTATAAACAGTGAGGTCAGAGGGAATGAATTGCAGAAAGTACAGACAGTGATAATCATGTTGTTAACAGTGGCCATTCACAAAACAGTTGTTGCCGATAACACAAACATTCTGGCATTTGTCTTCAATGTTGAGTAGTCTGCCAGATAGTTCTGTTCAAGGATCACCCCACCTTTCACAGTAAAATATTTAAAAACCTGATTTGGAGACACCCCTATAAAGCAGGAGGAGGAGGAGGAGGAGGAAGACAGAAGATAGGCAGAATCAGGTGGAATCTGGAGGTTATCACAAATTTGTGACAATGCCAGATGTTTCTACAGTGGCCCCACTCCCATTACCAAAATGATTGAACCAACACTGGTACAGAGAGGCTGATGAGAAATGCTGTTTACTTTGCTAGCCTCCTTGTTTTTCTGAAGGTTTGCAGTTTCTTCTTCTGCCATATTTTAAGAAATGCCTTGGATAGCTGCTGGCCCAGGAGATTTAGAAGTTGGTTATTTGCCCAATCATTCTAAGAGGACAGGCCTGTAGCTTACGCTGGCTCAGCTTGTCTGAGTGTGGAAAGCTAAGCAGGGTCAGGTCTGGTTATTACTTGGATGGGAGACCCCTCCTCTAGTTTCCTGCATTGAGCAGGGGGTTGGACTCGATGGCCTTGTAGGCTCCTTCCAACTCTATAATCTATGAAATCTATGAAACTTGAACTATCTAGACCAGGGCTCTCCAACCTTGGGTCCCCTGATGTTGCTTGACTACAGCTCCCAGAGTCCCTTGCCATTAGCCATGCTGGCTGGATATGCTGGGAGCTGTAGGCCAGCAACATCTGGGGACCCAAGCTTGGAGAGCCCTGATCTAGACTGAATCTTAGTGCTCCTGACCCCAAAACAGATGACTCATCATCTGAAGCAACTATCCCAGTCACTTCGGCTTTCTGATCAAGCTCCCTCTAGTATTCAGGTCCACCCTTGAATACCACCAGGCAGAATCAAGGATTACTAGAATTATGAAACACACATGATTTGGATGCCTGCTGTCCACGTTCAGTCTCTGCCGTCTAGCAAACACCCAGAGAGGTGGCCCCTGTCTGCTCTGTGGGATGAAGGAGCTGGGCCTCGGAAACTTCTCTCCCTGTAAAACAGACCTTGCCTGTCAAGGTCCACTTAGCAGGGATGGGGACTCGGACTCGAGGACTCGACTCGTGAGTCGGACTGAGTCCCCCCTCTGACTCGACTTGGACTCGAGTCCCAATATTTTTAATGGGACTCGAGACTCGACTCGGGACTCGAGACCAAAGACTCTTCAACATCCCTGGGCTGTGCCAGAAGGAGTGGAGAGGAGTGTGATTGCCGGCGAAGAGCGCATGGAAGCGAGGTGTGCTGCTGCTCGCCCACTATGGATGGCTACCAGGAGTGCAGCCCCAACAGTGTGTCAAGATTTATTTTGATTGATGTGTTGCGTACTTGGGGGAGGCAGAAGAAGGACCTGAGATTACTCTGTGTGGCTGCTCTGAGTGTGTTTCTGGTTCCAGCAAGTTCATCACCAGTGGAGCGGGTGTTCAGTGAAGGTGGAATTGTGATGAGACCTCACTGTTCCAGAATGGGGGCCAAACATTTAGAAAAAAACATGTTCCTCAAATGCAACATGGATAAGTTTTAGGAAGTACAGCAAGTTTATTTTTTAAAATCATTTTTCTAAAATGCAACCTTTCAGACATTTTGGGTTTGGCTGCCTCTGCCTGCCTGTCTGGGGTTCCCAGCCTCCTCTGCCTGCCTGGTCTCTTCTTGACCAGTTCAACAGTTTGAATTGTCCAAGACAAAGGTCTCTGCCTGCCTGCTTTGGGGTTCCCTGCCTCTTCTGCCTGCGTGGTTATTTTGGGTTTTTCTGCCTGGTCTGTTCTTGCCAAAATCAGTTGCAGAGTTTTGAAATAAAAAGGCACACTTGTGCCTAGAATTTATTTAAACCACACATCTGAAGTAGCCTTATTTTGTTGGGAAAACCCCCCATTGATTTTAATAGGGACTCGTGGAGTCAGCTTTGGGAGTGACTCGTGACTTGTGACTCGTGAGTCACCATTTTGCACCAAGGACTCAGACTCGGACTCGAGACTCGAGTCCAAAGACTCGTGACTCGACTCGTGACTCGAGACCAAGGACTCTTCAACATCCCTGCCACTTAGGCCGCTACTTCAAGAGAGCCCATTTGCATTCATCCTGCTTGCAACATCCACCAGTTCTTCTGAATTGGTTTAGAGCAGCAAAGAAGAGGAAATGGAGAAGAAATCATTACATACCGCTAAATCTTTGCCCCAGGTGCTTTCTCCTTCTTTCACTTTCTCCCATTCCCTCTCTTTTCTCCTTCTTAGTTCCCTTTTCATTTCCCGCTTTCATGTATTATTAGCTTTGGAGTGATCTTTACTGAAGAAAACTTGAATCTGAAGGAAGGGTCTAATTACACTACCTCTGAGGACTAATTAAGCCATCTGTGACTGACAGCCCTTCTTGCTTCCTTGTTTTGTGGCAGATAGAGCTGCAATGCCAGCTGTCCTGGTGTGGTTCTTTCTTTCTTTCTTTCTTCCTTTCTTCCTGTAAATCAAGGAAGGAAAAGGAAAGGCACAATTAATAGTTTGTCATTTTTGTTAGCACATTTCTTTAAGAAAATACCACCATTTTGCCTCCCTGGCCGAGACAGTTTGACTTCTGTCTTCCTTCCATCTTTTCCAAGCAGGCTGCAAAGGCGGCCTTCCCAGAGTTCTATGCTCAGAGACCCTCTTGAGCCAAGTAAAATGTGGCTAAATTATTTCCTAGAAACAGCCGCTAAATATACTTGTGCAGAGCACAAATATACATTAGTGCTCTGCATATATTAAAATGAATTCTTCATCCCAAGAACTCCCCTGCGCAAGCTGAACACTCCCACTCTCACATGCTGGAATTCATATCATCTAGTCATTTTTCTTTCTTTCTCTTAATTGGAACATAGGAGGCTGCCTTATACTGAGACAGAGTGCAGTGTTTGTGATAGGTCTACTCCCTGAGCCGGGCCAGGATTTCTGAATGCCCCAGATTAAGCAGAGATAATCCATCCCAGGATTTATACTAGACTGGCAAAGCAAGGGCCAGTCTGCCTGTGGCTGTATGCAAGGAAGGAACACTAAAATAAACTAGTCATCTCCTAAGTTTTGTGTGAAATCAGATTCTTACTTCCCATCTAGCCCAGCCTTGTCGACACTGACTGGCAGCGGCCCTCCAGGGTTTCAGGCAGGAATTTTTCCAGCCCAACCTGGAGATGCCAGGGATTGAACCGGGGAGCGTCTGCATGTGAAGCAGGTGCTCTACCATTGAGCCACAGCCCTAAGAGAGCTGGAGTATCCAGGGTGACGACACCTGTGTCAGTGGGGCTCCTCATCCATTGCAGCTTTTATTCTGCTGAACCCCATCCCCAAAATAGGTTCACCACCATGGGGCACCATGGATGGCTCCTATAAAGCTCAGAATAAAAGCTGCAATGGATAGGAAGCCCCACTGCCATAGGAGTCACCAGCCTCCCTGGATAGCCTTCCGCCCACAGCAGACTATTCCGCCCTCCCTGCTGTCATCTTGTCTTAGAAGCAGGACTTGCAGGAACAGCCAACCAAGGCTAAAATCCTTTGGACTGGTCATCTGGGTAAGCCCAGGCAGGCAGCAGCGGTCTGTTTTAGAGTGAAGGAGGTTTCCAACTTAAGCCTCCATGAGAATTGTGGAAACAGCTCTCCTGTGTTTGGTATTTAAAATGGAAGATGATTTTAACCCAAATCAGACACATAACTCCCTTGTATACCTGAGCAATGAACAATTTCCGTGTTCCCTTTTGCCTTTCTTTGTACAATCCTGCGGCAGTTCTACCCTCCTCTTTCCTTTATCCCTCATAATTTGCGCAGAGGGGTTGCTCCTGTGGGCCATTTATTTGTAAAGTTTCCTACTGCAGGGGGAAAACACGGCTCGTTAAAAAAAAAAAAAAAGGAATAAAATGACAGAACAGCTTTCCAAAATGCCTTTTACCTTTTCTATTTGCAGGATTTGTTTTAAACGAATTCAAGCTGATAAGAGGGGGTGGCATTTTGGGCCTTCAAGGCCTGCCTTTGACCCAGCCAGGCAGGGGTGCCACTTAGGTGGGGCGGGGGCAGCCTCCCTGCCCTATGCTTCATGCCACGTGTAATTAGGGCCTCCACAGCATCTATAACTCTGGCAAACTTAGGCTGTGCATAGACATACCTTCAAACAGGTGAAACCTGAATGTAGGTTCTTCCAATATGGGGTGAGCTGTGCTTTCTCCTGCCTCTGTAATGATACACATACAGCATCCAGATCCAATGCTGCTTTCTGCCCCCCACGCCCCCGCAACCTATCCCAGAATGCTTCAGGTGAGCATCTGCTTTGTTGTTCTCCCAAAGTGCCTTCTACATTAGGAGAAGCTACCTAACTAGAGCCAGCCCTACCATTAGGCAGAACGAGGCACCCAGCTCAGGCATCAGATGCTGAGGAGAGGGGAGCAATGACAAGGTGTTGGAGGTCAGGGCTGCATGTGCTGTGTGGTCTGTCCTGTACCCTTAAGCAACCCTACCACCCTCAGGTGTGGTGGTGGGCACTGTCCCATCTCCAGTGTTAAAGTAAGATTCAGATGCCAGTCCAGGCAGCTGCTGTACATAGGGTGGGGAGAAGTGCCATCTAGGCCTTTGCCTTAGGAGTCAAATGTCTTGGCCCGGCCCTGTATCTAGCCATAAGAGCTGTTTGACCATGGAAGAGACTGCCTCAGGAGGTGACACTAGGCTCCCCTTTGCTGCAGAGATTTAAGCAGGGGCTGGAAGGCCAGCTGTCTGGGATGCTGTAGTGTACCCTTCCCCAACTTCTGATCAGAGTTGTAGTCCAGCACATCTGGAGGGCACCAGGCAGAAGAAGGCTGCTGTAGTGCACCCCGTATTGTAGACCAGGGGTTTGGACTAGATGACCTCCAAGGTTCCTTCCAACTCTTACCATTTTCATTCTTACGTTTTTCTGTTCAGAAATTTGGTGCCTTTAAAAAAAAATTCTTTATACTTTTTTACACTTTAAACACTGCTCCAAGAA
Source organism: Shinisaurus crocodilurus (assembly GCA_021292165.1). Classification (NCBI taxonomy): domain Eukaryota; kingdom Metazoa; phylum Chordata; class Lepidosauria; order Squamata; family Shinisauridae; genus Shinisaurus; species Shinisaurus crocodilurus. Next base: position 250,316,227 of record CM037879.1, read on the forward strand.
CAGGGGAGATGAGGCTTTGTGACTGGCACAAGGGCCAGCCAATCAGCGCTATACAAATCTGGTTTCTGCTGAGTACAGAAATACAGGGGCTCTATCTGGCAGAGAAAACTATAGGTGCGGTGTGCCCATACTATGATGAGTACACCTCTGCAAAGCAGGATCACCAGTAAAATTCTGTGTGTCTCCATGCAATTGCACTGGTCCTACTAGTATGTCGTTGAATTACGGCATATTAAACAAAATGAGTGGTACCCCTTGCTGCTTGCCCTGATGTTGTTAGATGGTGCACCAGAGTGATTGGCTACCTTTATTTCCCCTTGGAAAAGTGCCTCATACTGTGGGCATATCTATGCTGCAGCCTCAGAATGCTTTAATAGTCATTCCCTCTTCCTAGGGTTCCTTGGAAATTTAAGTTCTGTAGGAGCTCACAATTTCTAACAGAAAATTACCAGTTCATGATTACGAATCTCTTTGAGGGAAGCCATAGCATGGCAGTGAAATGGTTTTCAAAACAATATAAGTATGTGGTGAAGAAGTATCCTTTGTTGTAAGTAATGCTACTGTAAAGCATGTCTCAAACTTCTTCCTTAAAACAAAACACATATTTTAACAATAAAAGTTTATGCTTGCTTTAAATTAAATTAATCCTGCAAGAGGATTAACTAGTTATTTTTTTAAAAAAATACACAGTAAGGGTGCAATCCTATGTATGTTTAGACGGGGGGGGGGGAGCCTACTGAATACTGGCTGGGTCATGCTGCTGGGAGCTGTAGGCCTTTTTTCTGTCTAAACAAGCTATAGGATTTGCCTTAAAACCATTCAAATAAACATATGCACGAGATATGCATGTCAAAAGCCACAAATCCCGTTGCTTAACAGAGATTGTCTGTTTCTGTCCTTATTATGAGGTATACAAAAGACATAAAATACAACAAATCCTCCCGTTGTACCCAAGGGATGGCCTTGGACATAGCTGAACTTTGATCTCTTCTCCACGCTAAAATTGTCAGCTGTCGTATACATAGACCAACAATGCATTTCAGCTCAGCACTTTGAAAATAAGGCTGTCTTATTCTGTTTTCTATTCTGTTCTATCTATGAGAGTTTCACAACTAGTCACCTACTTCAGGGGCTCTCAAATCCTACGGCTACAAAATTTGATATCCAAACATGAGAGCCGACTCACATAACCTTCTGCGGGTGCTTGTTTCCGTGTGTGGGTGGGTATGTACGTACACCTGTGTCCGGGGCTGGTGTCACAGGTAGGTATGGTTGGGTTCCTGCCAAGAGCCCACACCCCAGCAGGGGCCCACTGAGAAGAACCCCCTGGAGTTGTTCTTCCTCTTCTTCATTGCAAGCTGCTTGTTCACCCGCCTCTTCCTCTGACCCAGACAATGGTGGTGGCGAGAAGGAGGAGCAGGAGATGCCACGGCCTGGCTCACTGGTCCTCCGCCTGTCAAGCAAGCAAGTGGTAGCAATGATGAGGAAGAGGAGGAAGAGCGGCTGGTGACAATGGTGATGGGAAGCTGGACTCAGTGAGGGAGGGGGTCCATTGAGGGGTCTATTTCCCAAGAGCCTTCAAAAGTCTGGAGCCGGCACTGTATGCACCAACCCAGTTTGAATTAGTATGCAGTGACGAGTTTCTGCAATAAGTACACCTTGCACCTAGGTCACCAGCGCACCTGTCAGCAGTTGTGTGCAAAAAGTGACACAGCCCCTGACAGGCCTGTAGCAATCTGAGCGCTTTGTGAACCTATTCATTAGGCACAGATTCAAACAGGGCTGACCAAAAAGCCAACTCAGTTTGAATCAAGCCCCAAGAGGGGGCTGTTTGGACACAGATAAGCTCCTAATAAGGGGAGCAGCAGAAATAGCAGCTTTCGCAAACGTGTTATCAAGCTGAATAAGCCAACGATATACCAAAGAGAGAGCAATTAATATGGGGTTGGATCCAGGATCTGCCTTCTGCAAACTGAAGGCCTCCATTCACAGAAGGTGCCTCTGCCCAATTTTGGGGGATCCCCCTCCCCACACCACAGGTCACCCCATTCAGTTGTGTGTCCCCCCTAAGCCTCAGTACAGCATTTTCAGCGGACTGGAGGGCTTGGTCACTTCCACCAGCACAGTTACATGCACCTAAATCTGGATGCAACCCATGTAGTGCAGACGTGGCTTTCTGAAAAACAGTGACCCTCCCTGCCCACTCAACCCCAGCCAAAAGAAACATTCCAGTCCAAACCAAGATGCCTTCCACTCTGGTTCCTGGGAAACCTGGGCTTCCTCAGAAGCTTCTCAGAGGCTTCTTCGGTTAGACGACTGGTCATTTAAAGTGCTGGTACTCAACCGTCTGGAAGCAGGTTATCTGAAGGACTGCCGGCAGCGGGAGGCTGGTGACTCCTGTTTCGGTGGGCGGGGCTCCTCATCCATTGCAGCGCTTATTCTGAGCTTTATAGGAGCTCTCCATGGTGCTGAACTCCATCCCCCAAGTAGGTCCACCACCATGGAGCACCATGGAGAGCTTCTATAAAGCTCAGAATAAAAGCTGCAATGGGTGAGGAGCCCCACCCACTGACATAGGAGTCACCAGCCTGCCCGGGAAGGCTGGCTCTCCAGCAAGCCCAGCCCAATGTGTTTTGCAGCTTCAAGCAAGGCGGCAACAATGCTGCCACTGCCACCGCTTGCTCCTGCCCACTGGCCCGCTCACTTGCTCAGCCAGCCGGCTCGGCTGACCTCTCGCAGGAGCCCCACAGCAGGGGCAGAAGGTGGGAGCAAGCAAGTGGCCAGCTGGCCAAGCAATTGAGAGAGCAGCCGGCCAAGCATGCAGGTAGGTAGGTGGGTACGGCAGGCTGCCACCACCTGCAGTAAGAAGAAGCCCTTCCAGCTGCTCTCTTGCTGCAGCAAATGCCACAGCAGGGGAGTGGCTGGCGTGGCTCTCCAGAACGCCAAGTGGAGGCAACCAGGAGGCCACAGCGGGGCCTCCTGGCAGGGGCAGCAGAGGGGGGGAGTGGCACTATTCACCGCTCTTCCCGCTCCATCACCTAATGCGGGCACATCAGCCCACGTAATGGAGGGGCCGGCCCTGCTTGCCAGCAAGGTCCATCAGGCCTTTCCCATGGCGGCTTCACACCTATGGAATTCTCTCCCCAGAGAGGTATGCATGGCCCCATCTGTAGTGGCTTTTAAACAGACTCTGATTGTTTGACTGAGGTGTGGTGTGCTGGCAGTTTTAACTGCTGCCGTTTCTAGTTTGGGACTGGAGTTGCTATTGCGTATTTAATTGTTTTGTGCTGTTTTAAACTGTGTGAGCCACCTTGGGGGGGCCGTGCCCTGAAGGGCGTGCGAGAAGGCCACTAATAAATAAAATAAAGCAATAATCACAGCCGAGCTGTCTGAAATATCGCTTACCCGCCATTACCAATCTTTCCCTTCAATGTGTATCTGCAGGGGAGAGCTGTGTACGTTCTAGCTGTGCAGTAGCTACACAGGGCAATAGCAATGGTGAATACAGACCTGGTCGGTGCTGACACAAATGAAGAGGATGTCCTTGAGCATGCCCACAATCCTTTTCAATGTGCAAGGGTTGCCAGTGTGGTGTAGTGGTTAGAGTGTTGGACCAGGACTGGGGAGACCTGGGCCAGATCCACACCTAAGGTTTATTGCAGTACTTCTGTGACTTGCGAGGTGCTCGACACTCTCACTTTTCCGTCTCAGTTGCGTTTCTCTTGAGTTCTCATTCTTCTGTTCTTCCATAATTTCCTGGAATACTTTTATCATGGCTTTTTTCATTATTGCGGTTCTCTGTTGCAGTACGTGGCTAGTGTGTGCTCACCTGGTGCTGTCGTTGCCTGTCCAAGGTGTGGCCACGAAAGTGTCATAACTGGAGTTAGCCAATTGTTTTCGAGGGGCGGGGAAAATGCGGCGTCTCCCAAAGCTGTATGAGGCTTCAGCAAAGCAGAGATTGTTTCCCCACCTTCCTACCCACAGCTTCTCTCTCCTGCAAAGTGAACTGGTGAGAAAGTGCTTCCCCCTCCCTTTTGAAAAAATAAAGTTTTGAATGCCGCTTTCAACCCCCTGCCCAAAGAACAACACACTGTAAATGAGCCAAAAGGCATGTCTACTCAGAAGTAAATCACATTCTCTTCAATGGCCTTGCTCCCAGGTAAATCACATTGATTTCAAAGGAGCTTGTGCCTGGGAAACTTAGCCCAGGAGGAAGACGGCTTTGGGAAATTGGTTTTGGGTGGAGGGGAAAGGGTGTGCTGATCCTGATGGCTTCACCCCACAGGAGGACGGCGGAGGATGGTCTCTTCCCTTCTCCTCCTCCTTCTGTTTTGTGAGGGGTCATGGGGCAGGAAAAGCACCTTCGCATAGCTGATGAACCAAACCAAAAAAAAAAAAAAAAACCTTTCTCTTAAAGGGCCATTTCCCCTGCGTGTTCAAGGCAATGCCCAGTTCTACCGCTATGGAGTTAGGTGTGGGGTGGCAAACCGAGATGACTGCAGTACATTTAATGAGAGTGTGCCCTGTGAGTAGTGACTGTGGGACGTGAATTGAATACAGCAGTACTGTTCTGCTAACTTGACAATATAACATGTAATGTGGATCCGGCCCTGAGTAAGTCCCCACTCAACCATGAAGCTCATCCGGTGACTTTGGGCCAGTCACAGACTCTCAGCCTAACCCAGCTCACAGGGTTGTTGTGAGGATAAAATGGAGAGGAGGAGGAAGATTATGTAAGCCGCCTTGGGCTCCTTGGAGGAAAAAGCAGATATAAATGTAACAAACAAATAAAAGCAGGGGGATCCCTGCAGACCAATCAGTGCAGAAACAGTTCCCTGATGGGCATGAGTTAGATTCATTGATCTGGAAGATGCTCAGGACTTTGTGGTTGAGCTCCAGAAGGACATTAATTGCAGAGCAGGGGTCAAGAATTTCTCAATGTTTTCTTGCCAATTTATGTCAAAGGAATTTAAGGCTGGGCTACACACAACATAAAGGCTGGCTGAAGCCAAGGTGCTTCTCCTCCACACGATTGACACCATGGCTTAGTTGGATCCTCAGTTCCCATCCATGGACAGAATAAAGTTCTGTCCATGAAAGAAGGCTTTCCCACCTCCCTCCCACCCCTTCCTTCTGCAGCCCCCTTTGCCCTCCACAAAATCTGTTCCTGAGGGATGGGGGATATGCTGTAGATGTAGTAGTTGGGTGTCAGTGGAAATCCTCCCCATGCATGAGTGGAAGAGCAACTTTGGATCCAAGCCAACATGCAGCGTGGTTCACAGCAGAGTCACCATGCAGATCTCCTGCATCCCATGGAAGGACAATGTCCAGTAGTGGCTTGGAGATTCTCTGTACGATGCAACCCAACTGTGTGGCGGCCCATTCTACTTATTATGCTTACAGTGTGGAGCCATCCCACACGGATGCTGTAGTTTCTGGTGGTTTCCCCTTCATGAGGGCTGGCCCAAGATACTTTACTACCTGAGCCAAATGAAAGAATGCCTCCCACTACCACCATTCCACGACCAGACTGGCAATTGACTGGCCAACACTGCCAACACTGGCAATGAGGCTGCATCATCCTCTCCCTCCTGAGGGCACAGGCTAGCTTAGGGGTCGCAGAGAAGGCCACATGGCACACAGCTCTGTCTTCTAACACCTTGCCATCATTACCCGTCCTGGCATTTGCCACCTGAGGCAGCCAGTTCACCAGGGCTGGCCCTACCATTGGGCAGAGTGAGGCAGACACTGCAGGTGGCAGGCGCTGGGTGGTGCAGAGCAGTGGCAAGATGTTGGAGGACAAGGCTGTGGTGGGTGCCCTGTGCCCCCTAAACTAGCCTGCTGCCTTCAGGTGCTGTCCTGTGTCACCAGTGTTGAAGTAAGATTCCGCTGGCATGGGGGCGCCATCTTGTCCTTTGCCTCAGGCAGCCAAATGTCTTGGGCTGGCCCTACAGCTCACTCTGCCCAGCAGTGCTGGCCCTGGCTTGGCTATCATGATGAGTAAAGCAGCCCTATGGAAGGCAATTTTGGGATGGTGCCTGGATGGAAAATGCAGCCCCAGAGAATACAGCTTGGAGGGCATCTCCCCAGAACGTTGCCTGCCGATTCTGCTCAGGGATAGGCAGTGCAGCAGTGATAACTGAAGGGTCTTTGACCATTAGACTGCCCCTTCCCCTCAGAATGGAGACCATGTAGAAGATGAAGCAGAGGGGACGGTTCCAATCCTGGCTATCACCCAAGCTTGGTGCCAGGGTGCAGGGCCAAGGGCACGACACCAGAACATGGGGAAGCAGCAGGTCTGGCCTCTCTAGCGACAGCTGTGCTCCCTTGCCTTGGAGAGAAGGGTGTCTTTTGCACTGAGCCCCACCGACACGACACACGGGGGATGCATTTGGGTCTCCCTTGGCTTGGAGAGAAAGAGCCTCTGCAAGCACAACATGCCAGTCGTGCTCTTTTTCCCTTACTTCTCTAAAAGCTATCCTTGAGCTTCTCTTCTGGTTTGTTGCCACCCCCGCTGCTCTTCACCTCATTTTTAATAAGTGCTTTTCATGTTCTCCCGTATTCACTCCCAACTCGGAGGATACACCAGCTGTTCCATTTGGAATTATCCGTTTTTTGCCATTCTGCCAGGTTCTGTATGTGCTGGTTATGGGAGGAGGAACAGAAGAGAAGGCAAAAGGTGGTGGGCTGAGAAAGGAAAGGATGGGAAAATAGCAGAGTGAGAGGAGGAGAATAGGAAGGGAACGAGGAGAGAACAAGAGCGGAAGAGGGTGTCAAGCAGGAAGGAAACAAAAGGTAAGCCAGGGCCATTTGGAAGGGGACATGCAAAAGCCACTGGCGAGGGCAGCAGGAAAGTGTGCAGAAGGGTGGTGGCTGGGAGTCTGTTAAGTCCTGGTCCGGCTCATGGCAACATGGAGGGAGGGGCTGCACACCACCCTCCTGTGCTCCGGCATTGTACTTGAGCAGACCTACGGTCCAGAAAAGATCCCCTTGCCAACACCGCGACCAGAACATGATGATTGCTCAACACACAGTTGTCCTAGTTAGCCAGGCAACAGGTGGCCATAGACATTGGCTCGCAGGGATTGCATATATCGGGTGAGTACAGCCGGCCCCGGAAATGAGCACCACGGACTCTTGACTTGGGACTCTGTATGCTTTCGGTGGAAATGCAGGAAGAGCATGGAGTGTGGTCCTGGGCATGGCTTCCAGCATTCTGAGCATCTCAGCTTTCATCCAGCATGTCGCCCTTGCTGCTGTGGACAGTGTGGAGGCAACGTCTGGTGAACTCTCAGAAGCCAGGGGAGCCCATGGCCAGGGGGCAGCAGCATCTCCACCCCAAGGCAAGGGGTGTGTGGCCATCCCTGCCATCCCCATAGCTTTCCTTTAACACAGAGTGGGGTCTTGAAAACCACTTTGGGATCTCAAGTAGCAGGTGTCAGAGAAGTGCTAAACACGGCTGTCAGTTTTCTTTCTATAATACAAATATAGGTTTATTTATATTTTACCAGGCAGAGACTTCCTGGGTTGCTTAGTTACGGGAGAACCATCATGGATAAGCTTTTTAGCCTACATTCTGTGGAGAAAAGAGGCTGTGGAGTGGGATCGGGTCAGAAGCAGCCACCTGCTGAGCAGAGCGGGAGTCAGGGGCCTGCATTGGTCCTTGTCCTCTTTCCCAGCACATAAGAAATTAAATAAAGACAGGGAAGAAAGCCACCTCAGTCAGTGCCTGGGCGCAAAGCTCCTTGCAGTCCACAAGATGGGTTTCACTCCCAATCACGCACTTGCTCTTCTCTCTTCTGCTTAATTAATTTGGTGTGCACCAAATGCAAAATCCCTCTGCCATGAAGTTTGAGCTCCTGCTGGCCTAATAGCTCCCATCGCTATACAGTCGGCTGCCTTGTTCAAGAAGGAGCCCCTCTAAGGCCTTGAAAAGGTTTTCAGCAATGAAAAGCCAAAAATTTTACAAAACCTACTGGCTGCCTTATTCACAATGATACTTTACTTCTGGTGTAATATGGGACCAGCCACCGGCTTGACTCTCTGTTGCTGAAGGTACCTTTGATTATTACCTGAAGATCTATTGGTGGTTCCTTTAGGACAGGTGTGGGCAGAAGGTAGATGTTTGGGACTTGGCCAATAGTCAGGGAATACTGGGAGTCGACATCCAAAACATCCAGCGGTCTATTTTCTGCCCACCTCTGCCTTAGGAAACTTGTGAAAGCTTGCCAGTACAGATGTTTCTGGGATAAGGAGTAAGTCACTACATCTGTAGAACTACAGAAACAGAAGGAAGCAACACACGTGTATTTCATGAGACTATATATACACATACACATACATATACATACACACAAACACACACACACACACCTGAAATCTACACACTGCAATGGCAAAGTATGCAGTTCAGAAAAATCACTGCCTGATTAGGATTATAGGAATGCAGATTGGAAGGTACTACATGAGACTGGATGTATGCATATAGATGAACCCTAAGGAAAGAAATTACCATTGAAGTTACCACAAGACTAAAGCTGAGAATTAAATTTGACAAAAACACGCTGTGCAAATATACACCTTATTTTATTAGCTTCTTCTGAAAACTTGAGAGCATTACTAATTGAATAACCCTCTTATAAGGCCCAAACTACTCATTATATGCAAATACATGTTACAGTATTCCACTGGCATATTTGGATCCAGAAACTCCACTTCAAGTAGGCGTGCCAAGGACAGCAGAAATGGGAGACAGCTAACAGATCAGAGTCATGGGCATGATCCACTGGAAAGTCCTGCTGTGCAAGCACCGTTGAAATGGAGCAATCTGGCGGCAAATGGGAGGGAGCACATAACCCTTTACCTGACCATCAATTCCCTGCTCCAAATCCCTCTCCCCTTGCCTCCTCCTCCCCACAGGGATTTAAAGGCATTCCACACACACAACTACATTCCACTCAGCAGTCACAATAGCAATGCATGTGTGTTATCACAAGAAGAATAAGTTTGTCAGGTTCAAAATAACATGGCTATATTGTGCTTGGAAAATGCAATATCCCAGCTTCTCTCCAACTTGGTGCCCTCCAGATGTGTTTGACTACAGCACACAGAATTCTGGGAGTTGTAGTCTAACACATCTGGAGGGCACCAGTTTGTGGAAAGCAGCAATATCCAGACAACAGGCACCTTGTGTGGTCAATGGAGAAACAAATGCATGTTTATTATTCAGAAAGCTGATTGTGTGGGGGGAAAGTCCATCAACTGTTTCCCATGTAAAACTAGAAAGCACCTTTGAACCTCATGCTATTTGAGGAAAGCATGAATGCTGTTAATACAAGGAGACCACAGAAGAGAAACTGAATGTACATTCTACTCTAGTCAGTGTTAGGTTTTAAATTTCACTATAAAACAATTCAAGCACAAACTGAATTAAGAGTGCAATCCTATGTATCTTTAGACAGAAAAAAGTCCTACAACCTCTAGCATTCCCCAGCCAGCCATGCTGGCTGGAAATGCTGGGAGCTGTAGGACTTTTTTCTGTCTAAACATGCATAGGATTGTGCCTTAAGTCTCACAGTTTGGGAAAAGCCAAAACTGCCAAGTGGCAAAGACAGTGGTGCAGATGAGTAGTTTTAGATTCTGGACTTAATGGTCTTCTATTCCCTACCCCCTTCATTAGATGGCCATGTGTATTATTACTGACTTTAAAATGTGGCAAGCCAGCCTTGCTGCATTTTGGTCCCACCTGCTAATTCTCTTGAATGGGGCTCTGGACGTCTGCCCCACCGTCCTGCCCAGAATGTACCACTGACCAAAGCAGGTTATAAAAATGGTTGCATCTTTCCCTGGACAAGCTGTTAGGTTTTATGTCTCTGCAGGGGTTTTTTGGATGAATTCCATGTGGAAATGTTTATTTTAATCCGGCCAATAACGAATGTTCTCTGGCTAGATTACAAACAGTTAAAAGACTAAATGCAATACAAAGAGTAAAAAATATATAAAAGAATACAATACAATACAAACAACAAGCAGCAGCATAGGAATAACAGTCATAAAAATCTAGAACTAGGTCTCTAAAATGCCTGGGAGGGGGGGAGGGCTTTGCCTCATGCCAAAAAGAATGTGAGGTGAGCCTCCTTCAGGAGCACATTCCATAAGAGGGGTGCCACAGCTGAGAAGGCCCTCTCTCTTGTAGCCACTTGCCTAGCTCCCTTTGGCAGGGGCATGTGGAGGAGGGCCTCCAAAGATGACCTAAGGGTCCAAGCAGGTAAATATGGGAGGAGCTGTTCCTTTAGATACTTTGTTGAGGAGTATCTACTCCTTTAGATAACATTCAGGAGTGAGGGGCAATACATACAACTAAATTAATACATATTGTGAGTGTGGGTTAGCATTTCTGTGATTGCTTCAGTATATGTCCAGCTTGAATCTCAAGCCATATTTATTACGCTACTTGCACTAGCACCAGGCTGAACAAGTGCTCAAGCAATCGCTGGACCATCTCCAGCTCTGGACATGTACCAGATGGATCCACACAACCCATGTTCAAAACATGCCTGTTTGGTCATGTGACTTGGTCCCAATACCACTTTCTGAAGATCACCCCTATATTGGATGTGCAGCAGAGCGGTGCCTTGAAGGGGCAGGCCACCAATGTGGGTTGGAGCCAGGCTTAGGCTGGGGCATGCTGGGAATTGTAGGCCTTTTTTCTGTCAAAACTTGCATAGAATTGCACTTTTAGCTGTACTTAGAACAGACCCATTGGAATCAATGGGACTTGTTAATCATGACTAACCCAAGTCCCATTGCTTTCAATGGGTTTACTCTATGATGAAGTCTGAATCCAACCATGTGTGTGTGTGTGTGTGTGTGTGTGTGTTTAACCCAGGCTCTGGGAGCACACTCCTGACCTTTAAATACTTGGACAGTGCAGTACAATCTCCTTTCCCCTCACACCTTTGCGGCTCAAATAAATAAATAAATAAATTTTTAAAAAGCTCACATGGTCCATTTCAGCCAAAGGAAAGAACGTGCTGCCTTAACAAATTCGCTACATGTATCCTGTCTCTTTCCCTAGCGCCTACAGATGCCCATGGAAATATTCTCCTGGCAACTGTGGATTAACCATGGGTGCTGGCGTCAAACGCCTGCTGTGCTGTGCTCCTTTGACAGCTGTGCCTTCAGCCCTGGCCATGCAGGGCTCTTTGCTCACCATGCCGAGCTGTTACTTGGTCCTACTTCCTGCAACACCCTTTTGTTTCTTTGTAAATGCAGTGGAATGTCACCACCACACCCACACCCAAAAAAGTGTAGCACAACAAGGTTCAGAGCATTTACTCCGTGGTGCACTTTGGGTTTCTTTGGGATCAGTCCAAAGCCAGAAAAATCAAAATATGACTGCAGTGAAAGTCACGAAATAATCCCAGTGGTTGGCGTTGCTCTCCCTTTACCAGACCATCGTCTGTCCACTTGGCAGCAAGCTGTCAGATGGTGGGGTGGGGGGAGGAGTGGGGGACAAGGAAGACTGAGATCGTGCCGCTTCCATTTGCAAAATTGTGTGACAGGATTCAGGCATCAGTGATCTCCCTTTAACGTCTGGAGAAAAATCAGAAGAAATGAAAGGGAAGGAAGGAGAGAGACAGTTGGCGTTAAAAAATCTCTTGCACTTCTACAGCACTATAAATTGACTCCGTCAGTAGCTCATGCACGCAGCAGACAGACTCTAGTAATGGACTCCTCTCCCATTGGCAGAGATGACAATAAGATAAGCTCTCTCCCTCCCTCCTTCTTTCACACTGGTGACAAGCACTCTGTGACAGACGGATTTCATACAACACACGCACGCACGCACGCACGCACACGCGGCAGTGTGGGGGAAAGAGGAGCTGCTGCTCTCACCTGGCTTATGGACTGGGCAGCTAATAATGATTGTGCTGATGGCTGTTTACATCTCAGTGCCTTTCTGTGCAGATCTAGAGGCTTTGCCAGCAACCACATTCAAAAGCTGGGGAGAGCCATCCACTCAGCTCAGGGGCTGCCTTACTCTAAGGCCAAGCAGAATTGGGGTGCCATGGAAGGGAGCAGAATGGGAGACGGTTGACAGATCTGACTCCTGGGCACAAGCCGCTGCTGGGAAGTCCTCCTGTGCAAGCACCATTGAAATGGGGTGTCCGTCTCATATTAAGGTGTGAGAGAAGGAAGGGTGCCATTTGGATCCCCCCCCCCCAGCCCTCAGGCCCAACAAATGTCTTGAGGTGAGACACCCCTGGTTCTAGCCAAAAGCTTAGCAAATCAATTACATACTTTTGTTGCATGCTGATTATTATTTGTCACATGCTGAGGAGCACACACCAATCTTTTTAAAGTATTTATTCGGGGGCAACAAGGAAAGGGTAGAAAATGGCAAATGTTCAGGCTTTCAAGATGATATTTAACATGGATTCTACTGTTATCATATACTAATACTGATCTCAATTCTCTGACAGCTGGTCCTTACGTAGGCCGCTATCAAGCGGTGGCAGGGAAGGCTGGACAGCACCAGCCTTCCCCACACAAGAGGGAAGTATCCACAGGTTTGGAGGAGCCCAAGAGTCTGCAGAAGTACAAACAAATCTGGGGGGGGGGGGGACCCAAGCAGAATCCCCAGTGTAGACTATGCTCAGTGGGCACAAAATGTGGACCGACTGTTATGGGGTGGGATGGAAACCATAGGCAAGGGAAGAATGGAGTATCCTGAAAGAGGGCAAGGCTGACCACTGCAAAATTTTGTTGCAGGTAACACTTGTTCACAGTAATACCAATCCAATAATCCAAGGCCAGCAGTGAGCTATCTCATCCTCAGATAATGGATTATGGATGAATGTTTGCTGTGCTGCAAAAGGTGAGGGGACACCCTGCGTTGTTTTAAATGAGGCTGAAAGGGGAGGGTTGAGGGTGGGTCCGCATGACATGCTAAGCCACACGGCATAGCAAGCTACACAGTGTGGCTTAGAAGCCACTAAACCCCTGATGTGCCCAAGAGATGATCGGGCACATCGGCGGTAGGGTGCCTCCTCCTTCCCCCCCCCCCCAGCCCTCCAGCAGGTATCCCATGGGACCCAAGGCAGCAGCGAGGTTTTCCTCCTCCCTGCCACCGCTTGATAGCGGCGCTGGGGCGGGGAGGAGTGGGGGAACGCCCATCACTTCAGCTGCCACTGCACCCAGCCAAAAGGGCTGGCCGAGGTGGCATGCAGCAGGCGGGGATGATCCCAGCAGAGAGGGGATGCTTGTGAGTAACTCCTCTCTGCTGGAATCCGAGCCGCATTCTGCTGGGCAAGCGAGAGAGAATACCGAATACCGCCAGTAAGACAACATCGTAAAATAACAGAACAGGTTCCTGAAATTATAGCTTTGCTGCTTTCTGAACTTAAAAGACTGACCACTCCAACAGTGCAGTAGCCCATCAGGGGAGCTCACAACTTCCAAGTACACACATACAGAAAGGGGGGGGGGGAGTCTAAAGAAAGAAATTAATTACAAAATTAAAGTTCACAAAACAGCCTGGTTATGAGGGGAAATTGTGTCGCTGTTACTCATGAAACCACAATACCCTAGCAGTGCCTGTGAGGCTCACTCTCCCTCCCACATTCCACACTTGGATTACAATAACTATGAACATAATAATTTAGGGGACAAATTCTCCCAATGAACAGCATTTTCATAGAGATATAACACAGAATATCCAGTGTAGGAAAAACATCCTTGTGACAGAAGTGGAACTGTAACTGCGGAAGCCTAGACGGCATGCACCAAATGGGAAACAGCTGAGGATGTATCATGCTAAAAACTGGTGGTATGAAACAAACAGCCCTTCGGTCCTCACAGGAGTTTCTTGACTCCTGAAGGGTCAGAATATGATAATGAATTTTGGGAACAAATGTAAACTGGTTAAGAACAATCTGAGCAATTCTCCTATAATCAAAAATGCTTGCTGAGATGACGTGAACAGAGTGGTTTAGCTGATGGCTCTGCCACCACCTTTCACCCCACGCCAGTTATGTACCATTTGGAAAGGCACCAATTGTACGTAATAAAAGAATACAAAGAGTCATCTTTTGCAGTTGCTTCCAATTTTGTTACATTCCTTTCAAAAGGTTTGAGAGACCCTGAGGACTGCTTCAACCATGATGAATCTTTTCTGTAGGAGGCTGGCCCTGCCATTAGGCAGAGTGAAGCAGCCGCCTCTGACGGCGGATGCTGTGGCGGGGTGGGCAGCAATGACAAGATGTAGAGGGAGGATGCCACATGGCCTGCACAGCACCCCCTAAGCTAGCCAACTGCTCTCAAGTGTGGTGGAGGATGCTCGGGTGGCCAGGTGTCCTCTTTAACAGAGGACAGGCCTCTATTTGACGGGCTGCCAGAGGACTGTCCTCTGTTGTGAAGGTGTCCTCTACCTGAAGGGCTGTCCAGTCCAAGCCTGGTATAAAGAAAACGACCCACCAGAAGGAAGAGCTGGGCCTTGAAGCTGCCCATCAACAGCACTTGGACAGCAGACTGAGCAAGATACAAAAGTCACCTGCTCACAGTCTTCCACACATGGTGAGTATCACGTTAGGTGGAAATACTAGGCCCCAATATTTGAGACATACTATTGGCCCCTCACCCCAAATTCTAAGAGTCATCTTGAGATGGGGTGCTTCCTGATGGAGGGCTCCTAGCACTACCTATGAGAAGGCCCTGTGCAACTATTCTGTCTTTTCTTTTTTTCTTTCTACCTATGACAGAAGAAGAGCTTTTCCGCACAAGCCTGTTAATCCGCTGTATCCACTTTCAGTTTCGTCGCAGAATTGAGATCTGAGCACTACACAAGGAGCATTTCCTTTCCTGCTTTCCCACTACATAACCTCTAGGTGGCACTGTGGTATAGCGGAATAGCACAAATACACGAGAGAAAATCACGCTTTCTTTCGTTTTCACAATTAAATGCTGCATTTTCATTGCTCTACCAAAAAAAAAAAAAAAACTTGCCAGAAGTGCTGGTTATACAAAGAAGCGAAAATGGAGTGTCATAATCTCATCTAAAGAACCTGTAAACAACCATGAGTAGGAAATGATGAGCACGATAAATGACTCATGTAGAAAAGTCCAAAGTGCTCGGAAAACATGGGAGGGTTATGAGTTGAAGATGACCTTTTTTGGATCCCCCATAAAATTCCATGAATGAGGCAGGGTGATGGCACCATAAAAGCCTTGTCTAGAAGCACCCATGGAGAAAGAAATCAGAGAGGCAGTCAAAGGATAAAATATTATAATGACAGATAATTTCAACTACCTTCAGATTGACTAAGTAAAAGTACATTTAAATTGTGTCGAAGAGACAAAATATCTAGATACGATAAATGACTATGACCTGGAAACATTAGTCAGGGAACCACCTAGAAGGGAGGCTACCCTTGAATTAATCTTGAATGGTACTCAGCACCTGATGTGAGATGTAAGTGTTGCAGGTTGAACTGATCAGGAACAGGGACCCAGGTGCCATCAAATTCATAGTGGAATGGCCACACTGAATTTCAAGAGGGGTATGAGAGAGGGGATTAATTAAAAGGGAACTGAATAGGAAATTTAGGAGGATCAACTCTCTCCAAGATGCTTGGAGGCTAAATCCACTATTAAAATCTCCGGTTAAATGGATACCACACAGCAGTGACTGGTGAGGCAGTTCACTAAGTGAAATCAATCACCAACAGCTGTTGAGTAGTGATCACGGGGAGAGGGGAAGTCCTGCCTGTAGCTTTAAGCACAGTGCAAGCACACCAATGCTGACTGGAGATGTTTCACTGGATGACATCAGCAGCCTGTGTCTGCACCGGAGGCCAGGGCAACTGTCCAGCCAGCAACTGTGTGTTTGCATGGAGTTGGCTGTCACACGCATACCACCACCTACACAACAACAGTCAGTGGTGCAGCTCGGTGATTTTAGACCCTGGACTTAAAGATCCTATGGAGGCCCACTTTTAGACTGCTATATGTATTACGTACTTAGTTAGGAACATAGGAAGCTGGCTTATACTGAGTCAGACCATTGGTCCATCTAGCACAGTATTGTCGACACTGACTGGCAGCGGCTCTTCTGGGTTTCAGGCAGGAGTTTTTCCAACCCTACCTGGAGATGCTGGGGATTGAACCTGAGACCTTCTGCATGCAAAGCAGGTGCTCTGCCACTGAGCCACGGCCCTTGCCCCATTCCATTGTGAAGCACAAAACCAACATTTCTCAATGCCGTCCTCCAACCACCATTCCATGCTTTGCAACTGCTTCTATAATCCTGATACATTAGAGCAAAAGATAAAGTTTGCTAACTCTGGTTTTTTTTTTTTTTTTAAAGTATTCTGACCATAAGGCAAACTGTGTGGTGGGGGGAGGGAAGCATTTGAGGAGCATATGGCTATAAACACTCTACAATAATCAATAAAATTTCTTTAAATACATCAGATGCAGAAAACAAACCAGGAAAGCAGTTGGACCATTAGTCATTATAAAGATGTGAAAGGATTACTGAAGGAGAAGAGCGAGACGGCAGGGAAACTGAATTAATCATTTGTATCTGTCTACCGTGGAGGAAGTTGGGCAGATACCTATGCCAGAAAGATTTTTTGGTTTGTTTTTATTTTTGGAGAGAAGGAATCTGAAGAGCAAAATAGAGGTAACAAGAGATGGCGGGTAAATTTTAGGGTAAATTCACAGGTGTGTTGGGCCCCCTGTGGGGGGCCTGGCAAGATCTGATTGATTCCCAGGTTTGCTTACAAGGAGACAAGTTTATTGAGCAACTTTCAACATACATGTGCACCCAATAAAGCTGGAACGGGCCTCGGCGTGGCTGTCAGGCACTGCCCAAAGTCTGAATGCCAAAATAAAGCAGACAGTAGCTTCTTATACATTTTTGTTGTTTACACTTAATGCTAGCAGCTAAGCTATACATCATGACTACTAACTGTATGAAGCTGACAGCTAAGCAAAACATTAATGCTAAGCTAATGAGACAAGCACTCATGATGGGGCCTGGTATCCACACTTGGTACTGGTTCCCATCATAGCAGGCTATTAAGCAGTGATAAGCACACCTATCTCTCTTCGCTTCGCATGCCAAGAATTCATTGAGGTAGCTTTACCGTCCTTTGACCCAACTCTTGTGCTTGGGAACCAAAGCAGCTTCCCAGGAGACAGGCATGCAGCAGGACCGGTGCAAGGCAGTTTGGTGCCCTAGGCAAGATCAGATATTTAGCGCCCCCCCTTCCCACTTGAGAGTGCTATATTTTTCCCCCAAGGCGTTTCTGGCACCCCCTTTAGCCCTGCGCCCTAGGCAGCTGCCTAGTTGGCCTAATGGTAGCACCGGCCCTGGCATGCAGGCAAGAGAGAGATGCTAAGATGCTTTGTAGGCCTCTCTCAGGCCAAAGAGAAATGGAAGATGCTTTCAGGTTCAACAGTGGTTCTCACTGAGAACAGGGGCATAAACTACGGAGGGTGGGGTTCAAGCCCCCTCTGGTATTTCCGGGGGGCAATGCCTTCTGGGATTTCCCAGAATTGGCAAAGCCCCCTCCAGGCAACCAGCTGTTTGGCCCCATGCCCCCCCCGGGAAATTGAGACGTCTACACCCCTGTACCAGAGTTCCTAACATCAAATGTGAAATTGTTGATCATATAACAAAAACATGCTATTTGCCACAAAAATCAGCTGGGACTAGATGGACCTTGGTCTGATCCAGCAGTGTTCTTCTTATGTTCTTAAGTGAAGCTATCAGTGATTTCTTTGGGCCATATGGCTGATTCAGCAGCTGTGAATCCTTTCCCAAGCATTTGTCCTTTAGGGTGTAATTGGAACACACTTCTATACCCCAAGGACTATTCTTGGCCACTGCTTCCGAACGGCAACTCTCATGGAGGAGCAGGCTCATGTCAGAATATCAGGTTAGGACCAAATCTGAACTGGCATCAAACCCAAAGCAGTTGCATAAAAAGTAGGCGAGTCACCCAGGGACAGACGTCAGCCTCTTGCTTTGCTACAGGGGGAGCACAGTCATTCATGGAAATAGCTATCAGGCCAGTGGAAAGTTGGGCAAGGAGAAGATATTCATTAAAGAGTTGAAGGAAGCAGGATTACTACCAGTGGGGAAGGAGAAAGGGTAAATTGTTTTTTAAAACCTTTATCTTTCATGATGGCTGGGTGGTTTATGCAGGGAAACCATCAATTTCCCTGTACCATCACTGCAGAACACCCATCTGTTGTTGACATTCAATGTGTTCAGCATCTTTTTCTTCCTCACAGCCACAAGCTGGTAATGAAAGATTTGATTTTTCCCCATCCTAAAGCATATTTCCCTCCATTAGTTGTGTTCATGCTGGAAGGGCCTAACAATCACATGTGTCCTTCCTCTATACCTGGGCGTGGGGGGCTGATCCTTTAAGCATTCCTGGTATGGAATATCATGCTTGCTCACATCAGTATTGCTACAGAATACTGGGAAAAAAAACCCAGCTGTACTGTCTCAGAGAGTGGTGGATAGGATACAGCAAATAACTCTGGTCCTCAAGACCAGAGTTCCATTGAGTTCCATCCTCAACCCATTCTTCTAATGAGGATACTATATTAGCTTCTTTTGGCCACAGCCATTTCTATGTCAACTTTGCCCAGACATTAGTTACCAGCTATCCCTCTTTGACAATAATCATAGTGATCGTTTCACTGCCTGGCTCTACAATTAAAGGCATACCAAAAGAAAATCACAACTAGATCAAGAAATAAAAGTAACAGACTGTTTAGAGCCTGACATTCTCATAGCAACAATTTCCAGTGGAGTAGCTGTGTTGTTGGTCTATTGCACCAAAAACAACAGAGTCTTGTGGCACCTTAATGACTAACAAATTTATCCTGGCATAGGCTTTAATGGACTACAGTCCACTTCAACTTTATCTCCTGTGGTGTGAATAGGGACAAAGGATTTTTATCACACTACATGTGTTAATCAGCTCACCAAACACAAGGATGTTTGTGTTATTATCACCCAGCAACTGTTTTGCGAACGGCCACAGTTATGGAAATTATCACTGTCTGTACTTTCTGCATTTCAATTCCCTCTTACCTCACTGAGTTCCAAGTATATACACTTGGAACTCAAAATAACACATCATGCATCTGAAGAAATGTATTGTAGTCTACAAAAGCTTATGACATCATATATATTTTTAAACTTTAAGGTGCCACAAGACTCTGTTGTTGTTATTATTATACTATTATGTATTGAAGACCCCAAAGGCAAACCTGATGTGATATCCCTGTTATGCTTTGAGGAAAATATGCATCTAGATTTAATTAAAGTTTGTATCCATAGGGCACTGTGAAACCCCAGGACAATTCCGCCAACGGTCCCCATGATGATGGTTATAGCAGCGTCTTGGGATGTGATGAGCCCATTTGCTATGCAAATGGGAGTTCATAGTCCCTGCCTAGAGTAACACATCCCTGTCCACTTCCAGAAGACTTAAAGTTGGACTTGCCTGTGGCTGCTGTTCTCTGAATGGCTGTCTGTCTGTCTGTACAGCCACACATATGGGAGGTTGAGTAGGATTCATGACTAAGGGCACAATCCTATGCATGTTTAGGCAGAAAAAAGTCCTACAAATCCTAGCATTCCCCAGCCAACATGACTGGCTGGGGGATGCTGGGAGTTGTAGGACTTTTTTCCTGTCTAAACATGCATAGGATTGCAGTTTAAAGCTCTAAAAGGTATTTTAGGGCTCCAGCCCTAAGCATATTTACCAGGAAGTGACTATTGCACTCGGTGGCATTTGCTTCTGAAAAAGCATGCTTAGGACCAGATTTTAAAAGATCTGGCTTAGAGAATCTGACAAGATATTCTGCATGACATTTGTAAAGATTCCATTCAACCCCCCCAAAAAAAGCATTTATCCACAATAATAAAGTTAAATTCTAAAAGTAGCAGAGATGTTCATCATCTAGCCTCTGATGTTGCCAAGAACCAAATAATTCATGAAGTAAGCATTTTTCAAAATTAAGGTATCAGCTGACCTCAGCATTTGTGCAAATAATTTTTAAAAATGAAGAGGTATTTGCATTTCAAGATGGTGCTTCTTTGATTCTTGCCTTATCCCATCTGGTTTGCTGCATACTATTCAATTACCCAACAAAACTGAAGTCCTAAAACATTGCCAGGGTGTGTATTTTGTTTCCTTTGTAATTATTCATCTGATCTAAACAGTTGGGATTACGGTAATAAGGCTGATGAAGAATTTGCAGCCTGGTAGAATCAATCAGGGCCGCCTGGGAATGGGACACATACTGGCTCTGTACCTCAAGGTTACTCAATGCAGTCTTGCTCAGGTTGTTAGCAACTGAAGATTGTTTCTGACTGATGCCAAGGCCCAACCAGCAGCCTGCATTATGAACAGGCAGGTCACTGCACTTCTTACAGGACAAAATGCTGAAATAAATACATGCCCCAACAACAGTTTTGAAGGGGAAGCAATGTACATCTATAGCCCTCAGTCTCAGATTAGTGCCGTGCTTGCCTCTTGTCTTTCCACACCACAAACTACCCTACTATCCACTTCCCTGTTGGAAGATTTCCAGGGGAGAGAGGCAGGTGAAGAAGACCTCAGGGCCTGCTTTGGCTGGACTCCCCCCACCTACTCCTCCACTGCCTCGGAGGGCCATCTACCACCATCGGCTCTGTGGGAAGACTTCCAGGAGTCTGGACTCTCCCAGCCCCCAGAGCCATTTTCCTTCAAAAACTATTAATATTGCTTATTGTTATTTTATTCTTTCTATGTGACTTGTGTTGGATAATTAAATTGCAGTCAAAACCTATGACTCATGTTTCACCAGGTAGTTGGGTGAAATGGTTAAGATCACCGATACCTTCTAGGGTGGATTCCCTAGAAGGTACTCATTGAATAATTAGCAGAGCCTGAACAGGAAGTGGGTGTAGCTATCAGCAATTCCTCTTTCTGCTGGGAGTCTGAGTGAGAGTGTGGTTGCACATGTGTTGTTGTCTCCATGTTATTCTAGCAGCAGCATATAACCAGAGTTGCTGGTCTGAACTCCACACAAGTTCAGACCCCAAGTAACTACAAATGTACTTGTACCAACTGTAAGAAACGTCTTTTAAGCCTGCCTGAATGAAACTGCATAATCTGAGTGAGTAAATGTTACTTTTAACTTTTACAAGACTGTCTCTCTGATTATTGTTCTGAGGGAGAGAAGGGGGGGGGGGGAACCAGGGAAATCCAGTCTGCCTTAAAGCATCCTGGATTACCAAATGCTAACTGGCTAACACTAGCCAAATCTAAGCTTCTTTTAAGCTGGAAAGGGACTCTACTCTGCTGATCTCACTAACGTGAGATAGGAAGGATAATGCTCAACAATATATCCTCTCCTAGCATCTTTTTCAAGTCCCAACAACCTGTAAGCCACCTTGGTGGGATTTGTAACCCGAAAGACTGTGTATAAATAATTGTAATGAATAAAAACAAACTGGTAGGCACAGGGCCAGTGTGTCTCTGCCGTTCTTGCAGCCAAATAGTGCAACCATAACGTGACCACACACATTGTGCCTGCAAAAAAAATGCAGGCCCTTTTAAATTTTATTTTACTAATTGCCTGTGTTTTCAATTTAGAATAAAATCTCTAGCTGAGAGTGCAAGAAGCTAGCATCTGGACATATCCTAAGGAAAGTATTTTCAACCATTTGAGCTGAAGTATCTTTGCTGATTTCAATGGGGCAGCTCTGGGAAAGTGGTTTAAGGATTACACCAATACCAATTGTCTCCATGACAGTCGCCAAGGAGAGTCCAAAAACTCAGGCAGCTGTGGTTATGGAGCTGTAAAGGAGGAAACTGGGGCATGTATGGTGTGTTGCAGCCCCCTCTTTCTACCTCTTCCCCACATCACTAGCTCTCAGAGAAGAAAATCATCCTAGCACAGTGATGGCGAACCTTTTTGAGCCCGAGTGCCCAAACTGCAACACAAAACCAACTTATTTATTTCAAAGTGCCTTAAATTTGGCAGGAAGGAGGAGGGGGCACTAGCTAATCGTGCCCCGCTCTGTCTCAGGGCATGGCTCTTCACCGGGCGCGCAAAGATTCGGGCGTGCGCGCGCTGTGCTTCTGAGCGGTCTGTTCAGTTAGAAGGAGGGCTGGGTGCCTGCGCAGTCCGCTTCTGGGGGTGGAGATGTTGGAGTGTGCCTGCCTGTGGAGGCCAGCGAGGAATGAGTGGAGAGGAGTTACTATGGAAACCCGATGCTGAATGCAGAAGGGGACGGTCTTTTCGCAATCTGGCGACCAATGGCTCGAGTGCCCACAGAGAGGTCCCTGCGTGCCAGCTGTGGCACGCGTGCCATAGGTTCGCCATCACTGTCCTAGCAACTATACAACCAAGGCAAGTACAGCTAAATGGCTCATATCAACAAACTTGTAAGTTCTAGACGTTTTGATCTCTGTCAGGAGCACGTCTTTTGTAAAGCTAATGGGTCTTAATGGCACATTCAAGACCAAGCCACCCAAAATCCAGTTCACCTGCCATCTCTCTGTTCTCCTTCAGTAATCCTTTCACACCTTTATTGACTAATGGTCCAGGCTGCTTTCCTGATCAGTTTCCTGCATCTGATGTATTTAAAGAAATTTATTGATTATCTTAATGTTTATAGCCATATGCTCCTCAAATGCTTCCCCCACCCTAGCTTGCCTTATTGTCAGAGTACATTTGTTTTGTCAGCATTTTTGTGCCTTTTAATTTTCCTCATTTGGGCAAGACTCCCACTTTCTAAAGCAGTGTTCTCCAACCTTGGGTCCCCAGATGTTTTTGGCCTACAACTCCCAGCATGCCCCAGCCAGTGTAATTGCTGGGAGTTGTAGGCCAAAAATATCTGGAGAGGACCCAAGGTTGGAGAACACTGTTCTAAAGGAAGCCTTCTTGCCTATTCTAGCTTCCTTGACTGTGTTCCTTAATCATAGCAGCATCCTCTTGGACTTCTTGGTTCATCACTAGTCTAATATGCAGTGGTGTCATGGCAAATTTTGAAGTGTGCAGGTGGTGCTCATCATTGCAGTTCCCATGGCCACGCCCCAAGAAGAGTCCAAAAATTCAGGCAGCTGTGCAGATCCACATCAACAAACCAGTTCTAACGCTCATCATCTCCATTAGGAGCAGATCTTTTGTGAAGCAAGTGGGTCTTAACTGCCCATTCAAGACCAAGCCACACACCAAAATACTTTGCATTACAACAGGGAACAACAAGACATTGTTGCTGGGAAAATTCATCCCCTGCCCTGTGCCTCAAGCCACTGTGAGAATTGCAGCTAAACTCAGAGGGAGCAGGGAATTCTGAGGGAGGGGTATCAGATGATGTCAGCTTCCCTGCCAAGAAAGAAGTGCCACTGCTGCATCCCCGCAAGCCCTGTCTGCACTACACCACTGCTCAGGTTCATGGAAGGATGCCTCAGAAACCATCTTTATCTCACGAGTGTAGCAAAGCATCTTTGTGTGAATTATGTTGTTTCCTGGCTGCCCCTTGCCTGAAAGAAGATGGCTAGAATAGATAAAGTACTGCATGAAATACACATGCTCCCCTTGATCCAGGTGGCCGGGAGGGAGCTGGGTGTGGCCATAACCGTATGATCAGATATGCAGAATAATGATGATGATGATGATGATGATGATGATGATGATGATGATGATGATGATAATGGGGTGTTACTTGAGCAGGGCTGCCAGTGCCCTGACATCAGTGCCAGCTCCAGATTTTGGAGGCCTTCGGGCAAGATGCCCTCAGCAGGTCCCATCCCTGAGTGGGATCATCCTCTCCCTGCTACTGTCATCACTTCCCTTTCATTTTACCTCTTCATCTGGCCCCAAGACGTATAGCCGCCAAGAGGAAGAGGGCAAGGTGAGCAGAGATTGCTGCTGCTCCTCCTCCTTGTTCCTTGCAGGACTTGCTTGCTCCGTAATGTCAGGTGAACAGGCCACAACAGCAAGGAGTAGCAGCAGCCAGGCCAGAGGGTTCCAGGGGGTCGAGTGTGGGGGCCCTGTTGGGGTGTGGGCCTCAGCAAGTGATCGATGAGGCTGACCCCAGATGCTGGCACTGCCTGATGTAACAGAACACAATGAAATGTGCTAATGAAGAGGATTGAGCAGCTAAGGGTCAGGTAACTGTGGAACTCTGAGCAAGACATTTCCAATTCAGAATCCGCAGTTTGTCTTCATTATCACGTAAAGAACACCATAAGTCCTCTCCTGATAAAGCAGCAAACTTTTAATATAGGAAATGAGAAAGGGAGGCTAGGTATGCACATACACTCATATATGCAGCCCCATCTTGCCTGGAACGTCTGACACAACCAGTGGAGGGGGGCACTATTGGTTATGGAGCTGCAGAGGAGGAAACTGGGCATGTATGGTGCGTTGCAGCCCCCTCTTTCCCCCTCTCCCCACATCGCTGGAGAGAAGAAAATAACCCTAGCAACTATACAACCAAGGCAAGTACTGCTAAATGGCTCATTGGTTACTATGGCAACCGACTCGCTCCGCTCCAGCTGCTTATCCCACGGTCCCTCTGTCACCCTATTTTTAGCTTGAAATAAAAGAATTGGACTTTTAAAAAAGATGCACGCAATCTTACTTTTTAAGAGACAAATTAAAGATCAGTGGTAAGACCATTGCTGGGATGCTTCAGATCCAGAATAAAACACACGTCCTTTCACTTTGCTACTTATACTTCAAGTGGAATGAGTGAGCCACTAGTCCTCCAAGTGGTGAGAGTTTGAGTTGTGCTTTCAGGCCACAAGAAGGAAACATTTCTTGAAGATTTATGAGATGCAGAATTGAGGAAACTTTTTTTTTAACTGTCTGGCTTGGTGCTTAGATGGTTAAACCAAGATCAAATAGAAGCTCTCTCTACACATCCAGAAAAGGAGCATGGGACAGCCTGCGAGAAACTGTACCACTCCCAAATGCAGGTGGGGAGATCCATGACTGAATGTTCCTGCACATGAATAAAACTCTCTGCATGCAGAAACCTAATCCATCAGAGAGAGAGCTAAGCCAGAGCCTTCTCCCTGACAAGCTGACTTTTCTTAGGGAGTTGTCAAACATGGATCAGCCACTTACATTCAAAAGTGGTGCAATCCTAGGTGGACTCTAGCACATGATTCAGTGAATATAGGCAACTACTTACCAAGTGACAAATTACCAATATCTCCACAAATGCTGAAAAGAACTTTATCAATCCCCTTCTTCTCAGATTTCTGATAATTTACACATTTTACTTCTAACCAAGGCTGGCCCAAGACATTTTGCTCCCTGAGACGAAGAACAAGATGGAGCCCTCTCCCATTCCATGTACAAAAGCCAACTGGACTGGCAGTTGACCAACAGTGGCAAGGGGACAACAGCATCCTCCAGCACAGGCAGCAGTCTAGCTTAGGAGGCACAGGGCAGTAGCGAGGCCCACAGCTCTCTCCTCCAGCACATTGCTGCCACTCCCCAGCATCTGCTACCTGAGGCAACTGCCTCACTCTGCCTAAGGGTAGGGCCGGCCCTGCTTCTAACTTTACTTTTACCTAGCAGATCAGTGTTATGATTGCCAACTCCTGACCGAATTAAGGTGCATGTGTCTTTAACTTCTTTAACAAGAAGTTCAGCATGTGCAATTTGTCTTATAACACTACTTCACTGAAGGGAGAAGTAGCACATGCCCAACTTCTCCTTGGCAAGTACCTTTTAAAAATACAGGCATAGTTTTCTGGGTAGCAGATTCCCTTTCAAAGCCATCTCTGTCTGTAGGGCTGATCCCAAACAGACTTTCTCTTTCCCCTCAGAGGTTTTCTCAGAAGATTGTGGTGGTGATTTCTGAGGTCATATGACCTGGTGTCTCCATGGTATCCTTTCCCCTGCTCATTTACCACTGCCTTTTCCCTCAAACAGTTCTTCAGATGATGTGTGTTGTTCACACGGCTTAGATTAACTTTTCACACAATTTGTGACATATGTAAATGCTGTTAATGTAGGATAGAATTGGGATTGGAGTGGCCCTTAATTATAAGGACCAATTCACACAACCAAACTGGCACAGTGAGCATATGGGCTGAATTGATTTGAACCAGGTTTGGGATATTCAGTCATGGTGAACTGTCACTTGTTTGCTTCACCACACTCCCAGCTTGTGATTCAACCACTTACTTCACCGCCACCCAAGAACTACTGGCAGCTTTGGGGTGGGGTGGTACAGGCCTGTGGCTCACGCTGGCTCAGCTTGTCTGAGCATGGAAAGCTACGCAGGGTCAGGCCTGGTTATTACTTGGATGGGAGACTCCTCTAGTTTCCTGCATTGAGCAGGGGGTTGGACTCGATGGCCTTATAGGCCCCTTCCAACTCTATGATCCTAGGTGATGAAGCAATCTTATGACAGTTCATCACAGTTATAAAGCCAACAGAGCCTAGGTCTGATTGACTCAGTCATTAACTGTGCCAATTTGATTGTGTGGTTGGCCCTTAGAGGGAGCAGTGATAGACTTTGTCATCATATTGGGGGAAATGCAGGGGGGGGCTTTGCTTTTACGGGGGGAAATACAGGATTTGCCTTTTTGTGGACTTGTGCTGTTCTCTTCTTGGTTTTATTTCTGACACCAAATGGAGAAAACTAGATGAAGATAAGGAGAAAAAGAGTACCGAGATCCCTGTCTCGGTTTAAAAAAGGTCCCTTAAGCCACAATCCTATGCAACTTGCATAGGATTGTACCCTTCGTGGTTTCTCTACACAGTGGCAAACTCTAAGCAACCACAATGACTAAAAGCTGTGCAGAAAGTGCTCTAACATATGGCAGGCAGACAGGGGTTGAAGAAAGCCTGAACGTAATCTACTTTTGACCACTTTAAAGCAATGTGAAATTAAGACCCATCTCTTTCCAGTTCTAGTGTGCAAGAGCTGGTCTAGTGTAGGGGAGACTGGTGACTCCTATTTTGGTGGGGCTCCTTTTCCATTACAGGTTTTGCAGGTTTTATTTGGAGCTTCATAGGAACTATCCATGGTGCTCCATGGTGGTGAACCTATTTTGAGGATGGAGTTCAGCACCATGGATAGCTTCCATGAAGCTCCAAATAAAGCCTACAAAACCTGTAATGGAAAAGGAGCCCCACCGAAATAGGAGTCACCAGCCTCCTCTGATCACGCCCATATCATTCCAGACACTGCAAATATGTTTCAAGTTGGAATTGTATTTTTTATGAACAATTATGAATAGATTTCATTGACCTGTTCCTTGTACACTTGACCGAAGAAGCTCACAGTTCAAGAATGGGAAGCCTGAATTATTAAATAGTTACACAGATCAATAACCCCTTTCATGCTAACAAATGAAAACAAAGTGAAACAGAAGCAGTTCTTTGCGTGATCTGGCACAAAGATGTGTTTACTATGGGTGGAGTGAGATGATGAATTATCAGGGAAGTCAGACCAGTATTATACACAGTACACAACTAAACAATTAGGGGGGGAATCAATGTGATAGTATCTGCTATACACATCCGTGTTTTCTGTACCACTTAGGGCACAATCCTATGCATGTTTAGGCAGAAAAAAGCCCTACAACTCCCAGCATTCCCCAGCCAGCATGTAGTTTTCCTAAGACACTATGGAAGATTTCATTTCCTAGATCTACTTGCACTTGACACACTCTGGGTACTTCTAGATGAGGTTTTTATGATGCCATCATGCTGCCTCATTCACAGAAGTTTATTGTGGGGGGGGGGGGTTTCCAGACATCGTTGTCTTCTACTCTTTATCTCTCTTATAGTTGGATAGAAAAACACTAAGGGCCCAATCACCAGAAACTGAAGGATATGAATTGTGTTTGTCACACTGGAAATGCTGTAGTATAGTGTTGCTATAGAACTACATTGTTTAGGGAGAAAAAAACTGGGCTGGCAATTCTACTCTAGACACACTTACCTGGAAGTCAGTCCCATTGAAATTGGGACTTACTTATGCACAGGATGGCACTGCAAATGTTCACAGTTGTGTCTTAACTGGATATCTTTTTTAGATATCCTCTGTGATAGAAAAAAAAACCAGGATATAAATTTATTATTATTTATTATTTATATTTATACCCCGCCTTTTTTCCTGCAAGGAACCCAAGGCGGCTTACATAATCCTTCTGCTCCTCCTCCATTTTATCCTCACAACAACCCTGTGAGGTAGGTTAGGCTGAGAGTCAGTGACTGGCCCAAAGTCACCCAGTGAGTTTCATAGCTGAGCGGGGACTAGAACCTGGATCTCCAGAGTCCCAGTCCAACACTCTAACCACTACGCTACACTGGCTCTTATTAAATGTTTTAATAAAATAAATTTGTTAGAGCAGTTTGCACTAAACTGCCTCTCAGTGGTCTCAATTGCTCTGTTTGGACTCACTACCTGGCTGTATCCTCGGCTACTCCTGACTTGGCTCTTGGTCTCCCTTGTACTCCCTACTGCTTTCCTGGTTCCAGATGCTAGCTTGCAACTGTCTCCATATTGACCTTCTTGTGGATCCCTCCCCCCAGTGATGCATCAAGTTCTGGCCCCGTATTTCTAGGACTCACCCTTCAGCAGCCCATGTATTCTGCTGCCTGAGGCCGCCTGCAGTGATGCTCGGTGAATTCCGTATGAAGGAAATATCATTGTCCATTCCCAGGCATCTGATGGACTATTTAATGCATCAATTGAATTGTTTCTGGTGGTCACTGATGTTTTAGTTGCTTTATGGGGTGGCTGTATTTCAGAGGATAGTTGTTTTAGCTGTTTTAAATTTAGTATATTTTAATTTTGCTGTAAGTCTCCTTGAGTCTCTTTTGAGAAAGGTGACTAAGGGCGCAATCTTATGAGGCTGCCTGTAACCATCTGAACTCTAAGGATGATGGGCATCCTATGCAGGACAAGAGGAGCGCAGGGGCAAAGGCCACCTCCGCATTCCTCCTGCCCTACAAATAAATAAATAAATAGATGGTCCTCTAACTGCAGCACTTTGGAGGGGGAGGGAAGGAGGCTGAGGCGTGCCAGGATACATCATATCTCTGGTCTCCTCCCCTCCCTGCCACCCAGAACGCCCCCTAAACCCCTTCCCCAAGGTTGCTCTTACGACCTTGGAGAAGCAGCTGGTGCGGTTCTTACCATGCCAGCACTGAGGTGGAGGAGGGCACTCCAAGCACAGAGCTGTCCAGGGGCCATAGGATCGCTCTGTAAGAGATGATGATGATGATGATGATGATGATGATGATGATGATGATGATGATGATAATAATAATAGAGATTGCTCACTGCTGTTTGTGGAGCTGTAGTGTAAAAACATCTCTGAGGTCCAAATGGCTAATTTTATTCTTGAAAGGAAAAGCATTTTTGTTAGATAATGAGAAAACCATGTAGCTATTGAAAAATTCTAACCCAACATTACCTATTCAGTGCATGTCTATGATAGCATAAAAGTTAAGATCAAAGAAGTTCATTATTAAAATGATGTGTGGTTTTTGTTTTTATGCAGTTTATGAATGTTTTTTGTTCTAATTTTTAATGATTTTAGTTGGTTTTCATGGTAATTGGTAACGTAACAATTTTCAGAAGAGTGGCTGTATTACTCTGTTGCTTGGCCCGCATAAAATCCCACTCCTACTATATGCAGATGATGCCGTAGTTTTATCATTGACTCAGCTGGGTCTAAAACGTCTTATATTGGCTTTTGCAACATACTGTGATACCAATGCGCTGTCCATTCACTTTGTAAAATCAAAAATAATGGTCTTCTCCAAGGTGTGGAGGAGTTTCCGATGGACTTTAAGGAGTAATGTGCTAGAACAAGTAAGGGAATACAGATATTTGGGGATAAACTTCCAGTATAACTCCAACTGGAATGCCCACCGCAGCTATGCACTTAACTCGGCCAATCGCAGTATGTTAGCAGTCGTTCACTTTTTCTATATACATGGTGGACATCATGTCCCCTCTGCCATTCGTGTTTTTAAAGCCAAACCTATGGCCCAATTACTCTATGGCATCCCCATTTGGATTAGTGTGGTTAACTCCGGGATGGAAAAAGTCCAAGCAAATTTCTTACGACGCATACTGGGTGTCCCAAATTGTGTTGGATATGCAGCTATGTACCTGGAAACTGGAGTGGGCCGGGTGGAAACGAGAGCCTGGGTACAGACTATCAAATTTTGGCTGCGCCTCTATTTTTCATCTGAGCACCCCAGTTATGTACAATTTATGCTAATGGATTCTTATATTAGCAAATGGTCTCTTTTGATTCAACGTAAAATTAATTCAATTGGTATTCCCCTCGACTCCTTATTTATGCTCAGCCATCAGCAAGCCTTCAGATTGGTGTCCCAGAGGCTGCATGACATAGAGAGACAGGAGCTATTTTCGCTAGCTAATAGGACCTGCTCACCTACTGCAAACGGTGTGCTGCCAATATATGGAACTCCTGCTTCTTATTTGTCATCTTTCAGTACTCGGCAGGCTCGTAGAGCATTTATGTTAGCCAGATTTAACATCCTGCCCTCAGCATTACTTCAGGGAAGATTCTTGGGTATCCCTTACCAGCAGAGACATTGTCCGTGCTTGGTTGGAGACCCTGAATCTTTGACCCACGTCCTACTCTACTGTAGATTCTATGCAGCGCTCAGGGACGATCTAATTCTTCCCATTTTGAGGACGTTTCAAGGCTTTCCGGATAGGTGGCTGGTTTCCTACTGTTTGTGTGACCAGAAACCAATTGTTACCACCCAAGTTGCTAAATTCCTTTTAGCTGCCATGCAAAGGAGGGCCTTTCTATTGGGTAATAATTGAGAACTGTTCCATCTCTATTTGTCTGTATGCCTTGCAAATGTTGTGGCTGGTTTTTATTTTTATTTGGCTCATAATAATTGAGAGCTGTTCGTCTCTTTTTTTTCTGTATGCTTTGCAAATGTTGTGGCTGGTTTTTATTTTATTTGGGTCATATGACCGTAATAAATCAAATCAATCACTATGTTGCAGTGGGGCGGAAAACAAAGTCATGTGGCAACATAAAGACTAACACATTTATTATAGCAGAAGTGAAGTTACTGGTGTAGGCAATAAATAAAAGGGTCTAACTACACATTACAGGGGGTGTGGGGCTGCTACCAACCCATGCCCCTGCCATCTCTCTCTAGTAATGATTGCCACTTACAGGAGGCAAGGAAATGCTGAATGCGATGAAGTCATGTCATTGGTTTCTTTTATCAGATGTTACAGGGGAGACATATGGGGGATGTTAGGGTGTTTCCAGACTAGGCTTTTACTGTGCAATCACCCTGCCTCATTCATGAATTTGGTGGGGAGGGTGTCCAGACCATGACAATATCTTTGTCACCTTTCCATGTTTTCTCATCACTTCTTTTGTCTTTTTTCTTACCACAACAAATATGTTCAGGAGGGAAAGACAGAATAACTACACAATGCCTTTTGATTGGTAGTGTGGGGAGCCATCCACCCCCCCAATAAACTCAAGCAAATCAATTTATAAACAAAAGCAAAATGGTCTTAACAGAAGAAACAAACAAAAGTATAAAAAATGAATAGTTGGTGTTGGAAATGGAGGCTAGGATATAGTTTTAGCTTAAAACAATAGAAGTTAGTTTTTCATCTGTGATTCTAGATGAAGTCTTCTTTTCATTCTTTCTTTATCTACTACTAGCTTTTTTTACCCGGCGTTGCCCGGGTCGTCATTTTCCTATAGGCACTATTTGAAATTCCTTAAGGTAGCTGGCTGCTTTTTTGACTGGATCCATATTTCCCGGGACTGCACAACAATGAAATCCCTGCTCCCCTGGGACTACCAGCTCCCCAAGGATTACACAATGAAACCCCAGCTCGCCCAGGACTACCAGTTCCCCCGGGACTGCACAATGAAATCCCCGCTCCCCCAGAAATCCCTGCTCCCCCGGGACTACACAATGAAATCCCAGCTCCCCCAGGACTACCTGTTCCCCTGGAACTACACAATGAAATCCCTGCTCCCCCCCCCGGCCTACACAATGAAATCCCTGTTCCCTTTTCCCCGGGACTACACAATGAAATCCCTGCTTTGCCCTTCCCCCCAGGACTTCACAATGAAATCCCTGCTCCCCTCCCCCCGGGACCACACAATGAAATCCCAGCTCCCCCCCTCCAGGACTACACAACAATGAAATCCCTGCTCCCCCGGGACCACACAACAGTGAATTCCCTGCCCCCCCCCGGGACCACACAATGAATCCCTGTCATCGTGTTCCCCCGGTACTACACAATTAAATCCCTGCTTCCACCCCCCTGGGACTTCACAATGAAATCCCTGCCCTCCCCAGGACTACACAATGAAATCCCAGCTCCCCCCAGGACTACACAACAGTGAAATCCCTGCTCCCCCAGGACCACACATCATTGAATTCCCTGCTCCCCCCCCCCCTGGGACCACACAATGAAATCCCTGGTCTCCCCCCCCCCCCCGGGACTACACAACAATGAATTCCCTGCTTGCCCCCTTGGGACTACCCAACAATGAAATCCCAGCTTGCCCCCAGCCGCCGGGACTGGCCAACAATGAAATCCCAGCTCCCCCCCCCCCCCGTGTAGGCCCCGGCTGCAGTTCATTTAAACATTCTGTTTTGAAGTAGGAGAGATTTGCATATCCACTCTTCATTGGGCCCCTGTGGTGGCAGTTCATATGAACATTCTATATGCTGTTGGAGCGATTTGCATAACCACTCCTGAATGGCCCCTGCGAACATTCCAAGTGACGCCATTGGCTATCATCTATTTTGGGCCATAAGGCACAGTGAGGGCTTTTTCAGAGATTTGAACCCACCAGTCTTTGTCCTTGGGTGATGTTGAGTATGTGTGCCAAGTTTGGGGCGGATCCATCCAACCATGTAGGAGCCTATGTGACACACGCAAATGCCCGTACGGACATACGGACGGACAAACTTTCACATTTATATAGTAGATATAGATATAGTAGATCATCTGTCAGGTGCACCGTGGGTTGTTTGCACAACAACCAACCCACCGTGGCTAATTGCCAGGGTGGGTTGTCATGACGTGCAAATACACCCATTGTAAATGAATGGGCAAGTATTATTTTGTACTGTTTTTTTTTGTTTTGTTTTGTTTTTTGCCCTAAGTGGGGAGAAGCCATTCCTGTTTGCTGTGTGCCACTTTTTAAGAGCCTGGGGGAGAAATTGAGGGATCTTGAATTTTACCTGCAGGGGGAGTGAGTTTTTTACCACTGGCTGTGAGAAGGCATTGCAAAAAGGGGCTGCCTACAATCCCTAATGCCCCCCATTTGCCCCCAGAATTTCTGAATGTCTCCCAAATTTGCAAATTGCCCCTTGGATGTGCCATACGGCTCTAGTTAAAAATCACTGAAATAGACTAACAGCACAATCCTATACATATCTACTCAGAAGTAAGTCTGATTGCATTCAATGGGACTTTCTCCCAGATAAGTGGCTATAAGACTGCAGTCTAAATGACAAACAATGCAAACAGGCTGTTACAAGTCACAGCCGGTCGCAAGCTTGCTATTAATTTAAGTCTAACAATTTGCACAGCTACTTATTTACTGGCCATTCATACCACTCAATCAATTAGCACATCCTCTCTCAATGAGCCACTCAGTTAATCATCATTGTATCCCCTCTACCACAAATCCCTTCCACACAATCTAACAATTAATCACACATTACCTATTAATATAGAATAACTAAAAAAGGAAGAAAAGCAAACCAGCACAGAAACCTAGTATGTTTCTGATATGCCCAGCATTTTAAAAAGGTTAGCAAAATCACCATTGAACAAATTATAAAAAATTAATTACTACAGGTTTAACTACAAACAGAAACAATACAGAGACACTAGAAATAATAAAATGCTAATAGCGTATCTCTCAGACCTGATCCATATTTTCCCCCAGTGGCAGAGAAGCCAGTGTCACCGGTCCAGGTAGCATATGCACCTCAGAAAAGGGAAACTAGAGGTCTAAGTATGGGGGAAGAATTCTATTTACTCTCCTTCCCTTGCCTGCCTTGCTTGGGTTTTGCTGTGACCTGCATTGCATTTTATGTGAGTGAACTTTACAATCACTCTCTGATGATTCTGAAGCAGCTGGGAACTTTATAGTTACGACCTTGTGGTGCCTAAAGCACCCAGGCAAGTTAGACCATGACTGGCATCTGTCCTTCATAAACAGACTGCTGCCTGTTGTGGCATGCCAGAGGCATACTCCAAAAGAGTGACTTAGCAGCATAGTCTAGGTTTTAAACTTTAACCCTTAAATATTTTAAACCTTGTATTAATTTTTGAAAGTAAAATTTAAAGGAATAGTACATGGGCTTAAATTCCAACTGAGGAGTTCCCAGAATCATTTGAGGAATGCATATACCGTAGTTCAAAGTAACAATTGTCAGAAGAGTGGCTGCATTTGTCTGTTTCAGCTACGTTTTTGTGAACTAGAGTCCACTTCATTGGACACCCCAAAAAAAATCACCCATAATAGAGAAGGAAATTATCTCTTGGTTTTGTCTTGGTTGTTTCTTCTGCCATATAGCCATACAATTGTTTCCTTTGATACATTTTATTGTACAGCTTGAGATGACTCACAACACTTTTCCTGAGAATCTATCATGCACACAGTATTTTTGTATTAAAAAATCTCAATGCTGTTCTGCCTAACTGCAATGTGATTATTTCTGCTGCTACCATTTATTTTATTTTTATTTTTTGCTGTCTTGGACATGTTGACACACTTCAAAGATAAACAGATTGACATCTCTAGCCCACCCAACACCCTCCATATTAACCCCTGTCTCAGTAATAGCAAAGGCCCTTGGTCAAAATATGGACAGGAGTTTTCTGGTCTTCAAGGTCAGTTGTCAACATGATGTACAGCAATACCTTGGATTGCAAGTAACTTGGTCTGAGAGTGTTTTGCAAGACAAGCAAAAAAAAAATAAAATTTTTGACTTGATAAACGAGCAAGGTCTTGCAAGACGTAGGGATGTAACCGCTCGCCTCGAGCGGGCGTAGCGGGCCAAAATTGGCCCCGCTCACGCCCGTCAGAGACTCGCTTTGATATAAGAGTGTTTTGGATTACAAACACGTTTCCGGAACGAATTATGCTCTCAATCCAAGGTATTACTGTACAAGTCTTAACAATGTGCCTCACCTTTGATTCACCCTTCCTTTGATTTGCCCTTCCATACCTTGCCTTGCTCTTACCTTACAGATTTAGGCGTCTTGCCTGCCCTACAGATTTTGCAGCAGTCTGGCTCTTTTACCAGGTAGCCAGCTGAAGAAAAGAGATAGAGGGCCGGTTCGCACGACCCAGGCTGCGGGCGGGGGAGGCACCGCGGGGCGATCCGCGGGGTCCGGCGGGGCGGCGCAGACGACCTGCACCCCGTGCACGTGGGCGGACCCTGCAGTCCCTGCACCGCAGTGCAGGCCTCCCGGCGCTAGGGGCGGGGGCCCTGGGATGCCCAGAGGGGCCGTTTGCCCCTACAGGCTGGAGCGATGGCCGCCCGCTGTTTGCATGGCACGGTGGCCACGCGCGGTAGGGGCTTAACCCTCTACCGACCATGGTCACTTTGCGTGCGTCCCGCGCGCGGCCCTCCCGCGGGGGCACCCCCGGTTGGCATTCACACGACACGGGAACCACGGGGGACTTCTGCTCCCCCGCGGTTCCCGTGTCGTGCGAACAAGCCCTGAGAAATAGTGATCTGTTCAAAGTTCCAGCCATCGTTGTTCATAGCTATGCTGGCATTTGACTAGAGATCTTTCATTTCCAAGGTTCAACATTTTTTTCCACTGTGGGACCACAGCCACAGCTAGGACAGTGCATAAAGTCGCACCTGGAATGTTTTTAGGGATGGGCTTTCAGAGATGATATACAGTGCAAAAACTGTTACTGGTGTCCCCTATGACTTGAGTTTGAGATAGTAAAAGTAATATTTCTGGGTGCTGTATCTAAATATATGCAGTATCCCATGCTCTTCTTAACATCTGTGCCCTCCTTCTATTGTCCAACAGTAAGGATAGCAAATCAGGATTTTAAAATAAGACTATTTTTTAAAAAAAACCAGAGAAAAGAGTATGAAAATAAAGAGGGCAAATCAAAAGGGGGGGGGGAAGCAACACTGCACACACTGAAATATTTTATGAATGTAAAATGAGAAAATAATTATTACAGCATGAATAAACACCACTCTAGTTAGATTTGTAGACCCTGTCTGCTTATTCAGTACTTAATAAATGTGAACAAATTAGTTGTAATTAAAATCTATACTGTGTTTCAAATCTTATGTTGACAAAATTGGTTAATTTGACTATAGTTATTATCTCTGCAACCTTACACTGCTGTCCTTACACTGACTGGGTCTTACAAAAAAATTGAATTATAATTTAACAAAAATAATTAAATTAATTTAGGTTTGTTCACTATATTCCTAATGCAGTTCTTTTTTTTTAGTTTAAAACTTTGAACTGGTGACTTCTGCAACATCCAGAGTCAGATGTACCACTGCAATCTTTTCATGGTCTCCTTGCACTACTTTTTATTTA
The DNA here is from genome assembly GCA_021292165.1 of Shinisaurus crocodilurus. NCBI lineage: Eukaryota > Metazoa > Chordata > Lepidosauria > Squamata > Shinisauridae > Shinisaurus > Shinisaurus crocodilurus. The sequence continues at coordinate 250,352,867 of CM037879.1, forward strand.
TTTTATTTATTTATTTACTTAAATGAGTACGCGCCATTTTTCTTTGATATGTCATCTGTTCAGTGAACATTTTATTCTGTTGGTTTTATTGTTTTTCTATTTCACACCTTGGTTTCAGCCTTTTTGATGGCATGGGTTAAAAATCTAAATATGCTAAACACAAAAAGAGTATTTTCTGCTGTTTCAATACAGTCTGCTCCATCACCTCCTTACGTTAGTACTAGCCATTATCCACTGCCTACATTGACTCACTCACAGGAATCATGACAGTTTGTGATCCTCTCTTCTCTCTCTCACCCACTCAGTCTTCCTCCTGATGAACAGCCTTGAAGCAGGGCTGCCACCCCTACCATTAGGCAGAGTGAGGCAAGTCACTTGAGACCACAGATTTGAGGTGCCATTAAAGAGAAGCAAATTGGCAGACTTTTACCACGGGCTTGGGGAAAGCCATTTTGATTTCCCATCTCAGGCACTAATATGATTTGGTCCCGCTCTGCTTTGAAAGTGGAAACTTCCAAAGCACTGATACAATATTCTACAGTAATAACTTGGATTGAGAGCATAATTCGTTCCGGAACCATGCTTGTAATCCAAAACACTCTTATATCAAAGCGAGTCTCTGGCAGGTGTGAGCGGGGCCGATTTCAGCCCGCTACGCCCGCTCGAGGCGAGCGGTTACATCCCTACACTACTTGTCTTGCAAGGTGTCGCTTGTTTATCAAGTCAAAATTTATTTTAAAATTTTGCTTGTCTTGCAAAACGCTCTCAGACCAAGTTACTTGCAATCCAAGGTATTACTGTACTTCCATCTGTATTGCCACTTGCCCTTGGATATAACAAACCATCTTTTCGAAAGACTCAACACAGCTCTCCAACCTCTTTTGAGATAAATTTCCTAAATCCTTGGAAATAAAGACCCAGCATTTTCGTTGTTATTCTCCCATGAAATGGAGTTTTAGCAGAGATAACTAATATAGCCAAAAGAGCTCCCCTTCATTAAATCACTGTCTTTATTTTATTTTTTTAAATTATTTTTTTAAAATACCAAAGGAAGAACACTTGTCATGCATGAAAAATGCATATAGATTATCTTCTTGTGCACCCTATGTTGAAGAAGCCCATTACTCTCCTGTGGTGAGTGCCCATCAACACCCCCCCACCCCAAATAAACACACCCGTGCTTTCCAGTTGCAAAATCTTTCAAGATAGATGTGAAATTGTTGCCCAATGGTTCCACCTAGTGGCTACTAACTTTCACAACACCAAACCTCCACAGTCTAGAGAAGCAATGAATCTCTGAAACAAAAAACTGGCTGGTGCTATTGAATACCTATAAACTTCAGTGTAAAACTTTACCAGACTTTTTTCCCCCTTGTACAGAATTTCAGTTGAGAAACTAATTATCATGTATACATTTTCAATCTGCCTGTAACTATGGTAGCTGGATGAGCTACTAGTTTCTCTGGGTAACGCAGTTGATTCATGGCTTCAAGTGGAATGCCATCCTCCAAAGCTTGCCAGAAATGCATTTGGGGAAGAAAATTCCCATTCAGAGGAAAATGAAAAAAAAACTCTGAGAAACATTGCCAGTACTGTGATATCAGCACTTGGCTTCAGAAGCAATGACCTCTGGAATTGGGGATAAGAGTGTGAGGGGAGTGCTGATAAATGGAAGAGAAGATCCAGGAGAGGGAACACACTCTTGTCTTGAGTAGTATATGGATTTTCTTTAATTCCTCTGGTGAAATTTTGCAGACCTTTACTTGCTCTACACCAGAATTCTGTGGTGCGCTGTAGTGTCCTCACTATTTATCTAAATAGAGGACTGGAGGCAAACTTTGAATTCCTCATAAAACCTATTTAATAGGAAGCTTCCAGAACAGAACTGAACAAACACACAAAACAAATGCTTGCCTGGAACCAGCCTGTTGGCAGCCCCGAGCAAACGAACAGGAGCAACGGATAGCAGGCAAACCAATCAATCAGCAACCATAACCCATATACTACACTCCTCCCCGCTAGATATATTCCACAGTATATCTACAAATTGAGGTGCTGTGGTGACTTCCTTATTCAAGTGAGTGGGATAATGTCTGTCACTACCTTCAAAAGCACTGGGTGTCTCTGGTGATACGGGTAACTGCAGAGCAACCATTTCATTTCATTTCACTTCATTTATTTCATTTCTATACCACCCCACAGCCGAAGCACTCTGGGCAGTTCAACCACTGCTGGACTGTCCACTGTTGGGGCAGGTGTTGGTGGTGGTAACTCCGAAATTTCTGTCAAGGCTCCAGCTGCAGCTAGTGCTACTTCTTCGGGTGGTATTTCTGATCTCTTCAGCTGATCAATGTGTCGCCTCCAAATATTGCCGGGAGCAATCTCTACAGTATAAGAGAGAGGTCCAGACCATTCTTTAATTGTTCCAGATATCCACTTCTGTTCTCCCCTATAGTCTCTTGCTAGTACAGTTTGCAAATGGAGAAGTGACGTGCCTCTCCGTGGGAAGATTGCTCAGCTTGTCTCAGCTGTTTGTCCTGAACACCTCTTCTCAGATTAGGCTTGAGAAGATCCAGTCTTGAATGTAAGGGACGACCCAAGAACAAAATTGCAGGTGTCTGGTTTGTTGTTGCGTGAACTACATCGCAATATGCAATTTAAAAAATGGCAAGTTTTTGTTTCAATGTGAGGTTTTCTCCAGACATTGCTCGCAAAGCATTCTTCAGGCTTTGAACAAATCTTTCAGCCAATCCGATGGTGGCTGGGTGATACGGTGCTGATGTAATATGTCTAATTCCGTTCTTTTTCAGGAATGTGTGAAACTGTTCCGCTATAAATTGTGGTCCATTGTCACTCACTAGTTGTACTGGGACACCTGTTCTTGCAAAGAGTTCCCTCAATACATCTATGGTATGTGTGGTTGTTGTTGAAGTCATTGGAAACACCTCTGGCCACTTGGAACACGCATCCACCACAACTAGAAAGGTTGTGCCCAGAAATGGTCCTGAAAAGTCTATGTGAATCCTTTGCCAGGGCAAGGCAGGCCATTCCCACGGATGAAGTGGAGCAGGTTTTTGGCATCTTTTGGACATGTTGACAACCTGAGCAACCCATTGCAAGCTGCTCAATTTGTTGGTCTATTTCCAGCCACCAAACAAAACTACGAGCTAACGTCTTCATCTTTACTATTCCTATATGTCCAACATGTAGGTCCTCCAACACTTGAGCTCTCAGCTTGGGCGGAATAATGACCCTTATTCCCCACATAATACAACCACCATCAAGTGCGAGTTCATCATGGCGTTGGAAAAACTCCCTGAACTGAGATTTCTGCTGTGCCTTCCAGCCATTTAGTGTCGCCATGTAGACTTGTGAAAGTGTTGGGTCTTTCCTAGTTTCTCTCTGAATCATCTCCACCACCGTGATGGGAAGACTCTTAATCCCTGTGAGGGAAAACATGTTAAGGGAATCTCCCTCCGATGTGCTTGACTCAGATTTATCACCCTCTAGGAGTAACCGGGACAACCCATTCGCATTTGCATGACTGAATGTCCTCTTAAATTCTATTTTATATTGGTGACCTTGAAGAAACAATGCCCATCGCTACATTCGGGCAGTTGCTGTAAGCGGAATCCCCTTTTGTGGGTTGAAGATGAACAATAGCAGTTGATGGTCAGTGACCAAGGTAAACTCTTTCCCGTATAGGTACTGGTTGAAGCATTTAACTCCCCAAACCAGACTCAGTGCTTCCCTGTCTATCTGTGCATAGTTCCTTTCCACCGTTGTGAGCAAACGTGATGCAAACACTATAGGGTTTTCACTGCCGTCTTCCATGACATGAGATATGACTTTCCCAATGCCGTATGGGGAGACATCACAAGCTAGTTTCACTGATAACCTAAGCATGGGTCATAATGAATAAGCACAATGTCTGATGTCACAATTTTCTTTGCTTCCTTGAAAGCTTGTTCACACTGTTTTGTCCATTGCCATGTCCTTCCCGCTTGTAGCAAAGTGTTCAAGGGATGTAGCACAGAGGCTAAGTTGGGCAGGAATCTGTTATAATAATTAACAAATTCTAAGAAGGATTGTTTGTAGCTGTGGCATGTCTTTGGGCCTTGGAGCTTTTACAACTGCTTGTATTTTGTCCATACACTTGTGTAGGCCAAGTGCACATCAATAATGTGATCATAGTATGTAATACTAGGTTTGAAGAACTCACATTTGTTGCATCATGCTCTGAGTCCATAGCCTGCCAGTCTCTGCGAAACTGTCTTGAGATTTTGTAGATGCGTCTCTGTCTCATCATTTTCTCCAGTGACAATGATGTCATTTAAATAGCACTGGGTGCCTGGACAGCCTTGTAACACTTGGTCCATGACTTTCTGCCAAAGCACTGCCCGCACTGGTGCCGAAGCTACTCCAAAAACAAGTCGTAGGGGTGGGCGAACTCACCATAACCCGACTCATCAGGTGCTCGCCGAGCACCCCCACCGCCCAATCCGTCCTGCGGCGCTTGGCGAGGCACTCAGCAGACTTCCGGGTCCCTGTCGCGTCAGTTCTGGGTCCCCATTGCGTCACTTCTGGGTCCCCAGTGCTGCTGTGTTTTTTACATAAAAACCAAAGTAAACTACCTTAAAACGGCCGCGAATAGCAAATCACGGCTGTTTTAAGGTGGGTTACCTTGGTTTTTACATTAAAAACACAGCACTGGGGACCCAGAAGTGACGTGCTGGGGACCTGGAAGTACCTTTCCCCGGCTCCTCTCGCGGGGACTCGTGCCAAGCCAGGGAAAGGTAAGTCGCCTGGAGCTCGGGGGGCCCCCACTTCCACCCCCTGATCGAGATCCACGCACATCCCTAGTTATAATGATATAGTCCTTTATGTGTATTAATGGTGAGATACACCGTAGAATCTTCTTCCATTTCCATTTGTAAATAAGCCTCTGCTAGGTCTATTTTACTGAAACGTTGTCCCCTAGCTAGGTTAACGAAAATGTCCTCAATCCTGGGCAATGGATATTGTTCAGCCTGTGATACTGGATTAATGGTAACCTTAAAATCACTGCAGATTCTGACAGCTCCTGTCTTTTTGGCTACAGGGACCACAGGTGTGGCCCATGGGCTCCAATCAACTTTTGAAAGAATCCCTTCAGCTTCCATGCGATCCAGCTCGGTTTCCACCTTTTTGCATATAGCATATGGGACTGGGCATACCCTGTGAAACTTGGGGGTGGCATTCTCCTGTAACACTATCTTGCCTTTGATGTGCCTCAGTGTGCCAATGCCAACTTTGAACACAGTCTCTGCATCATCCAATATTCTTTTCAGCCTACTCTCAGTGGACTCCGACATGGGGAGGGTGGCATGCAGTCTGTTGATGTCCAGTCCAATCCAGCTGCAGGTTCCTCAACCAATCACAACCCCAGAGTGCAGGTCCACCTGTCTTCACAACATATAAGTCCAATACTGCTTCCTGGTTATTATATTGCACGGTAACGGGTTCCATTCTGATGGGGATAATCTTTTCACCTGTGTAAGTTATCAATGGTATTTCTGCAGACCTTAGTTTAGCATGTTTAAAATGTTTCTCAAATTCCTGCTGTGATATGACTGATACAGCAGACCCAGTGTCCAATTGCATTGATATAACTTGGCCATTCACGTCTGGTGTAAGCCATATTGTTTGTCTTGCTCCACCGTTTATGTTATAAATTTCCAGGCTAGGTAGCCCTATTTTACCTTCATTATCGGGTTCCTTATCTATAGCATGTACCTCTGTACGTTTTTTTTACATGGTGCCTTGGTCATTTATCTTTATCTCTGTCATTAGCAAATGGCTGGTTTTTCTCTGGCCAACAGGCTCTCTGAATATGTCCTATCTTATTGCATTTTCAGCAGGTTTCACCCCTTAATCTGCATTGGGTTGGAGTGTGTGAACCTCTGCCACAACGATAGCACCTGCTGCTATCTGTTTGCATGTTATTGTAAGCTTATTCACATTTGCCTTCACTCCTGCTTGAAACTCTATTGCACCTTTTGCAGCAGTTTCCATGGATATAGCAATTTTAGTTGCTCTCTTGAATGTTAAAGCTGCCTCTGTTAAGAGTCAGCTTTCTGAATGCTTCCTTCAGAATTCCACAGACCACTGACCAGTCTGTCTCTCAATACATTATTCAGCCCCTCATCGAATTGGCAATGCTCAGCTAACCTTTTAAGTTCAGTTACATATGCTGCAATTGGTTCTCCCTCCTGCTGGTTCCATTTATGGAATCTGAAGCACTCTGCAATCAGTAATGGTTTGGGTGTCACATGATCCTGCATTATTTTTACTAATTCTGCAAAGCTGAATTGGGAGAGGTTTTGTGGAACAGTTAAACTCCTTAATAAGCTGTATGCTTTGTCACCCATAATGCTCAGTAACACTGGCACTTTCAGCAGCTATCTCATTTGTTTCAAAATACTGTTCAAGTCTCTCTGTATATGATGTGTCCAGTCATCTGTTGTACTATCAAACACCTCCAGTTGTCCAATATGACCAGCCATCCTGCTGTGGCCCTCTTTTTTCTTTTAGAGTTACTCACTGCGACCAGGCCTCCTTAGTATTTTTTGTAGCAACTCTGCTCTCTCTCTGGAGATGAGGCCAGGCCTGAGGGCTTTCATGCTTAGATCCCACTTTCGTCATCACTGTAGTGTCCTCACTATTTATCTAAATAGAGGACTGGAGGTAAGCTTTGAGTTCCTCATAACACATCTTTAATAGGAAGCTTCCAGAACAGAACTGAACAAACACACAAAACAAATGCTTGCCTGGAACCGCCTGTTGGCAGCCCCAAGCAAACAAACAGGAGCAACGGATAGGCAAGCCAATCAATCAGCAACCATAACCCATACACTAGTGCGCCACATAAATGTACAATCTGTACATTTCTGAATGCCAGGTCATGAGCATAACTTACAAAATAGGGGCGTTCATACCAGAACTAAACTGTTAAAGAAGGCTGCTTCACACAATGATTGTTTCTATATTTAAGTTGACATGAGCTGACTCTTTCAGTAGCCTTTGCTATTTGAGCTAGTCTTCTGCTTTTGTGCATGTCCAGATGCTCTTATGTCCTGGTCCAAATGAATTTGAAGATTTTAAAATTTATTTTATTATTTTTTAACACACAATAGTCAAATATGGTGATAATCAGAGCCAGGGTCATGATGTCAAGATCATACCCAGAGAGCCTGTCCAGAGGGAGCAGAGAGCAAGGACAGTGAGCTGGGAGTAGCACAAGGCTGAGGTAGGTGGAATGGGAACACGGGCTGGAATGTACAGGCCCCAACCCTCAGAAAAAGGTCCAGTAGACTGTTGCTCAAACAAGAGCCTGTGTTTGGCACCAAGAAGCTTTTATCTCAGAGTCACCAATGGCCAATCAGAAATGTCATGGGTGGGGCCAGCTAAGGCAAACTGGAGGGGAAAATAAGCTCTCCAATCGGGAGGACTTCCAAGACCTGATAGTTCAGGGCCAAACTAACATGACGGTGGTCACACAGCTGTACTGTGCTCACCTTAGAGGGGGGAAATATCCAGTGTTGGGGGCGGGGGAGATGGATTGCAACCATTGTGGGGGCGGGGACTTTAAACTTTTGTCCCTGCTGCCATGGCCCTGATCAGAATTCCACTCCCTCCCCCAGTACTATTTACAATGAGAGGAAGGCTCCAATTGGTGACAGCATGAGCTTTCCTCCCATCATAAATAGCAAGCATGAGCAATTCTGATCAGGAGCACGACAGGGGCAAAGACTTAAAGACCCCGTCCTCCATTCCACAGTCCCAGTATGGGTCACAGCCCCCCACACTGGCTATTTAAAAACAAAAGCAAAAAACAAGCATACCAGGGGGCTAACTACCTAGCAAACATCTGTTTGCACAACCAGGGATGGGGAAAGAAGTCACAGTGGCTTATTTCCTCTGCCGCCTGTGCCAGTTGTGTGTGTGGAGGGGATTTGCATAATTACCCTCGCCGGCACAGCTTGCCATGTTGTGCGAACCTGGCCAGGGTGGCTTGTTGCTATTGTTAACAAGCCACCCCAGAATCCTACAACAACAGATGGGTTCTTGGTGACTTGTTAACCACGGCAACAAGCCACCCTGGTCGGATTCTCACAAATCCCCCAGGCATGCAAATCCCCCAGGCATCTGACTGGCACACACGGCAGGGGAAATAAACCGCCGTGGCTTCTTTCCCCCTCCATGATCATGCAAACCCAGTTCCTGTATAGTGTGGCGTGGCCCTCAATTGGCCAGCTCCTGGAACTGAGAATGCCAATTTGGGACCCTTCCATGCTGACAACTTTCTAAACTACAGGACATATGTTTTATGTAAGCTGGAAGCAGGACCGGTGCAGGGCAGTTTGGCGCCCTAGGCTAAATTATATTTAGCACACCCCCCTCGTGCTGTGGGGGGGGCTCCGGAAAGCAGCCCTGCTCTGCAACCTCCCGCCGCCGCCACCAGACCCCCCCGCACGCTGCCGCTGCCGCCCCCCCACCTACCTTCCCACGCTTCCTCCGAAAAGGGACCCCCGCGCTCTGTTTTTGGCCGGGGGAAACCAGAGCAACAGGGCTGTTTAAGCCCTGTTGCCCTGGTTCCTCCCGCCAAAGCAGAGCGCGGGCGGGGTTCCTGAAACAGCGCGGAGAAGGTAGGTGTCGGGGGGGAGGCGGCACGGAGGCGAAGCGAGGCGAGGTGGGGGGAGGCGGTGCGGGGGGGAGACGGCGCAGAGGCGAGGCGAGGCGAGGCGGGGGGGAGGCAGCGCGGAGGCGAGGCAAGGTGGGGGGGAGGCGCCCAGGCTCGGCCCCACCACTACTCCGGGCGCAATCCCCCGCACTGACCTGGCTTTCTCGGTGAGGCGGGCAGGCAGGCAAGGCAGGAGCGTGCCGGCAGCGAAGAGGAGCGCAGCGTTCTGCGCCCTCTTCCGCTACGCGCCCTAGGCAACAGCCTAGTTGGCCTAGCGGTAGCGCCGGCCCTGGCTGGAAGTGTAGGAATATAAGATCCCCACTGTATTCTAAAGAGCTGTCATAGCCTAAGTAATGCCCCTTTAAAATGACAGATATCCCCTAAAATCAAAGCCAATTGGCAACCTTACTCTGATCAGTAATGGACCGCCCTTGTCAGTGCATTATTCAGTATGATTTTAAGAGAGCAAAAAGATTCCATCCCTTCTTTGGAGAATCACAGGCCAAATATAATCTCAGTGGATTACAACATTTAAGTCTGATCACATCATGTGATTCTTGCAAGATTTGTGATTAAAAGTTTATTAGAATCTTGGCTTTTTAGCTTTTTATAAAAGGTAGTGCTTCCAGTTGCAACGAGGACTGAGCTCAATGTGTCCTACAAACTCTGAAACCAGAAAGATGTATTAATTTCATTTCAGGTCTTATAATATATATATTTTTAAGTGCTAACCTATGACTTCTAAAAAAATGGGTTAAAATTCTTTAAGTTTCTATCTCTCTTATGATTTATATCCTATAAAGACACATACACATGCTTCCTCTGTCTCTTTCCAGGCAGTCGTGCCTACAATCTAGTATCTTCTGAGAACAACAAAGTCTCCAAAAGGGGAAATTTGCTTTCTTGTGCCCTCCCATAAAATGCAAGCAGGATAGAGTTTGACTGTATTAGAGGAACTTTCAAAACACTACCACAAATTTTAAAATATCATTTAAAAAGAAACTTTAAGAAGAAAAGTATTGATAGCACCCATCTTTATCATTTATTTGTGTAGTTTAAAGATTTAGTATATCCCACATTTCAGTCAAATGCTTAAAAATGCACACCAGCCCCACCACCAGTGGCCCTTGTGCCTTCAGCCAGTGTCACAGAGACCAAGTGTGTCCTTCTTCTAACTTCTGCAATCCAGGGGCAAGTGGCAGCTAAAGCTGAGTGGTCTTTCTGAAAAGAGAGGGAGGAGGCAAGCTCCCTGCAGCCACTCATTCTCTGGCCAATGCCTGGGACCAGGCTGGAGGGAGTGCAGCCTCTCAGTGGTCAATCCTTTGGCTAGTAGCAGGGGCCAAAGGGCCTTTCACAGACTATATCCACCCATAAAACAGAACAGAATTGCATTGATTACAATTCCTCTGGATCCCTGCTTGAACTGGTGCTAGACATGTTAGCAATTTCTCATTTGCCTCTAGGTATGTTTTGGTAGACAATAGTATAGAGCAGAGTCTACACAGTACACTGAAGAAGTCTATGTTATCTAACACTAATAATCAAGATGAGATATCATGGCAGGCAATTTGCACCCTGTTAACTCTCCAGGTGTGTCTACTCAGGAATGCACACAAGTGTTATGCAAAGACCTGGAATTCACAAATAGCCCCCACAATGTGCAACAAGCTTTCAAAACCAGGAAGAAAAAAATGGAGCTCACTCAAGGAACTAACCATACTTCACACATTTTCCTGATTTATTGGGGAGATACTGACTTTTGCCAGTAAAATTCAAAGCAATTGGCACTTAGATCGATAGCATTACTGCATATTAATGTTACGGTGGATGCATCAGGAGGAGGAGAGTTATGTGTACCAATAGCGAGGAATATGCGTCAGAACTGGCACGCACTGACTGGCATGAAGTGTGCAAGCATTTTATCCCAATATAGAAAAGTAATGCATCTCCCTCTGTGTTGCTTGTGGTAACTTTGGCAGTCCATGGAACAATGGTAATTGCTTGTTACTGTGGAAACTAGACCTCCAGAAATATCACTAATGAGCCAGCAGGGTTGGGGGAGAAACGCAAGTATGCAATCTACTGAAAACAGTCAATGTAACGGCATAAAAGGAATGGGGAAGGACAAGCTTGAATATAACAGAAAACTGTATGGGCTTCACCTCAACAGTTTGAATGGTACAAGGGGGTCAGAGGAACATTTCCACCTCAGTTCCTTCACTTCTTAGTCTTACCTGGGAACATAAGGCATATGCCGAAAGTAAAGTGGTGTGATCTCAATGAAAACCAGATGTTTCCAAATATCTCTGGGATTTCATTAGTTTTCTAAAGGTTTGAGACTGAGCGAAGCTCATACAAGATGTTCTGTATGCCGGGGTGGGCCTTCACATGGCCAGGTTATCACGCCCACACAGAACCAGACCCTCTTCTCATGTTTGGACAGTCCTGCCCATTTCTTTGCTTATAGGCAGAACCCAGTCCAGCCCTATCTTCTGTTCTCTACTTTGAGTCACTGGAAGTCACAAATAAAGGTCCTCAGCAGCAGCAGAAGGTAAATCCTAGCAGATCTGCTCCCAGCAAGTAGTCTCCTGAGGTTCTCTCCAAGACACCTGAAGTTCTGTGGTGGTTGCATGCCTTCTTGCTTAATTGCTTGTCTAGTTCTTCCCTTTCTACTGAATATATTATCTATCTACTGAGCATCTACTGGGTTTCTTGATAACTAACCAGAGCTTTCTAGCCTAAAAACCAATTGAACTAGTTTCAGATTCCAGGGGAAAAAATTGTATATCAGATCATTTGCTACCAAGAATGCTGTAGTGAACAGGACGTTGGCCTTGGACCAAGGAAATTTGTATTCATCAAATCTCTACTCAGCTAGGCAGCTCACTGGGCTGCCTTGGGCAAGTCATTATCTCTTAGCCTAACCAAACTTATCTCACCAGTGTTGTCATAAGGAGAAAGTGGAATAATCAGCACATACATCACCCTGCAATCCAGAAGACAAGGGGAAAGACAAAATACAAATGGGATAAATAAATAATAAACATTATTTGATACATAATGAATTCCTTGAACAAAAATAAATTGCATTGCATTACACACTCAGCAAGTGCATACATAAATACAAACAAAAAAGCAATGATCACAATAAACTCACAGCTTGCATTCCCTTATCAATGGAAGTTGGCCCCATCTCTCAGTCTAAAGATAGTGAAGTACAAAAAAATGTGCTAAAATGTGAAGGATGATCAAACACTTAAAATAATGTAGCAAATGAGATGGCTGCCCACACCTTGGCAACAAAATGCTGCTTGCATCTAATTCTTCTCTCTCTCTCACTCTCTTTTTTTAAGGGAAAAAGTATCCTTCTTATATGTGAAAACCAGTTTTCAAGATCACTTGTATTCAGGCAATTATCTATCTAACATGTCCTTATCCCACATTTCCATACAAGGCAGCTAACATAAATATCCAAAATACAATTCAAGGTAAAACATATAAAACACAATCCTATATACTAATAGATTCTTATGTAGCTAAAATGGCACTATCTGGTGTCTTTCCTGTATAGCTGTGCTCCTGCATTTCCTGCATGCCTGTTAAGCATCAAGAGCTTGGGAATAATGAGCTTCTGGTTGCTCCTGGGGAGGCCTGGAAGGGCCTCACTTGACTTGGATTACCTGGCCATGAGAGATCGCTCTCGGGAGGGCTGTGGGGAACCTCTGTCGGGGCAAATATCAGCTGCGGGGTGGTGGGGAAGTACTGGGAATGTAGCCCAGGGGTAAAGGGTTATTTTTAAAAAACCACCCCATCGCCGTCCCAACCCTGATTTGGGTCCCTCTGCTATGTAAAAATTTAAAAATTACAGCACAACACCAAACTACATTTTTAATGTAACATGTCGTTTGGCCCTCACCATGTGCAGAGTGCGGGGTTTTAGCACATGCAAACGGAGGCCATCATTATGTGTTCTCGTTCCTTCTCATAATGTATCCCATGATTTCATAGATTTCATAGAGTTGGAAGGAGCCTACAAGGCTATCGAGTCCAACCCCCTGCTCAATGCAGGAAACTAGAGGAGGGGTCTCCCATCCAAGTAATAACCAGGCCTGAGCCCTGCTTAGCTTTCCAGATCTTGACCAGCACAGAATATTTAAGAGTTTGCTGTTTGCCTGCTCTTGCCTCTCCCAGCACTTGGTACAATGCTACCTGCTTCAAAGTAACTACGTACCCTCTGGCAAGATGATGTACAGATCAGAACAAATTTACTTGGTGGGTGAAATGATACATACATTTTTAATGACTTATTAGAGGTCAATGTCAGTGGGTTACTTGGGGCATATGAATGCGTATTAGGACTGTATTTTGTGCATCCTATTTCCACAAGCAGTAAGGGCAGTGCTAGGCTCAAGCTATGGATGATGGTAGCAGATCTATGTGTTTAAACCTGGATCTGCCCGAATCACATAGAAAGCAGGTCCAATTTTATGAGGAAGGGGGGGTACATGGATGGGGGACTCTCCCTTGCCTGTGGCTCACTTTCCTGTCCTCCAACTTTACTTTTCCCTTGGCCAGGCTCCAACATTGGAAGGAAGCCTGGCTCAGAGAAAAGGACTGGGAAGAGGGGCTGCAGAGGGGTAAACAGTGGGGAGAGAGAGCTCTGCAGTCCTCATTCATGTACCCTCTGTCCTTTATGTCTGATGGAACCAGATCTGGGTTTACGACATACACATCTGCCACAGTCACATGTAGTTTGATCTGAGCCTTTTACATAGTCCATTTTCTGGTGAAGTGTGTTTACTGGAGATGTTTGCTGTTCTGCTGAGATCTGTTTGTTTAAAATGTACACTGAGAAAATAGGGGGAAATATACAATAGGTCAGACAATGCTAGTTTCCCACAAAGCAACAGCATACCCCTTGGAGCCCCCCAAGTTTCCTTCTTGCCAAGCGGCTGCCTATTGCTTTTTCTTCTGCTGGCTACATTAAAAGCTGCCTGTTTTCTTCAGCCTCCGCTGGTAGGATGCTTCCTGTAGCTAGTAGCTGCCAGCAATCAAGGTCATTAAGCGAGCAAGCTATATAAAAGTCAAGAGAGAAGGTTATATTTTTACTTGACACAATATCATTTTCATAGCAAAAACTTTTCCAGTATTGTTTAGTGACTTGGGACAGCTTAGGCTGTAGTTTTCTCTCTCATATATATATATATATATATATATATATAAGAATATATATTCAGCAGGTACCAGCAATGAAGAACGGTCAAAAGGTGATATCAACATATTTCAAGAGGAAGTTGCAATGTTGCTTAGGTCTGGAGCGGGAATCCATAAACCTGCACAATAGGTCAAGAGATCTGGTTAGTGACCTTGACCCATGCCTTATTTAAAATATCCTTAATAAAAGAGAGGTTACGTTGTTGAGCCCCTACTCAGATCTCCTTATAAAATGCATTGCCCACAGGTCTGGAGTTTGTCAGGATTTTAAAAAATAAACATTTGAGGGATAATTCCACAGGCAGCAGCTACAGAGCACCCACAAACTCTGATGTGTTGCCATGGTGACAAATTTCAGCTTTGGGTATGAGAAAACTGTTCTCAGTGGAGAGCCGTTTTTGAAGAAATATAACAAACATAAGCTTTTCGCTTAGCACGTTTCTCCCTTTCACCTTGCACTCGGGCTTCTTCAAAGTCCATGGAACCTTTGTGAAAGGCCAACCTCCATTTAGATCGTTCATGGGCCAGAGCTTCCCAGTTTTCGATGTTTATATTGCATTTTTTTAGATTAGCCTTATGAACATCTTTAAACCTCTTATATTGACCACCGATATTCCGCTTTCCATCCTTGAGTTGGGAGTAAAGTAACTGCTTTGGGAGACGGCAGTCAGGCATTCGAACAACATGACCGGTCCACTGAAGTTGGCGTTGAAGGATCATTTTTTCAATGCTAGTAGTCTTTGCTTCTTCCAGTACACTGACATTTGTTCGCCTATCTTCCCAAGTAATTTGCAGGATTTTCCGGAGGCAACGTTGATGAAACCTTTCAAGGAGGTGGAAGTGACGTTTATAGATAGTCCATGTTTCGCAGGCATACAATAAAGTTGGTAATACAATGGCTTCATAAACCAGTGTTTTGGTCTTCTTACAAATATCCCGATCCTCGAACACTCTATGTTTCATTCGAGAAAATGCGGCACTTGCGGAGCTCAGACGATGCTGGATTTCACTGTCGATGTTAGCTGTAACAGAAAGATAGCTGCCAAGATAGAGAAAATGATCGACATTTTCCAGTATTGTCCCGCCAAGCTGGATAGATGGCATCACCAAAGGATTGGCTTGCACTTGCTGATGAAGCACTTTGGTTTTTTTGATGTTAAGTGAGAGACCAAGTTTTTCGTATGCTTCTGCAAAAGCATTTAGGATAGTTTGGAGATCATCCTCTGAATGTGCGGAGACCACATTATCATCAGCATACTGAAGTTCCACAACGGAGGTTGTAATTACCTTACTTTTTGCTTTCAGCCTGCTGAGATTAAAAAGCTTTCCATCTGTTCGATATATAATTCCCACACCGGTGGGAAGTTTCCCCTCGACAAGATGTAAAACCATGGCGATGAAAATGGCAAATAATGTTGGGGCGATAACACATCCCTGTTTAACACCTGATCCCACTTTAAATGGAGCACCATGAGAGCCGTTGTTGTCCAAAACCGTTGCCGTCATGTTGTCATGGAGAAGTCGCAAGATATTCACAAATTTTTTGGGGCATCCAATTTTCATAAGGATAGTCCAGAGAGCTGTACGGTCTACAGTATCAAAGGCCTTAGCCAAATCGATAAATGCCATATAAAGGGGTTGATTTTGCTCCCGGCATTTTTCTTGGAGCTGACGTGCAGTAAAAATCATGTCTACTGTCCCTCTAGAGGGGCGGAAACCATATTGAGTTTCAGGGAGGATCTCTTCTGAAATAGATAGAAGACGGTTTGCGAGAATCCTAGCAAATATTTTACCTGCGGTTGCTAAGAGAGAAATGCCCCGATAGTTTCCACAGTCTGTTCTATCACCCTTCTTAAAGAGGGTGATAATTATTAACCCCCAACATAATAGTTTGCCATCCCTTTTGCCAAATATACCTTCCTAATGAATGAGTACTGCTGAACCAAATAAACTACTCCATTTAGTTGGATAATTCCATTGATTGAGCTTCACTTGTGAGTTATTGAGCGCTTACTAAGCTCAAATCTACAACAAAAGTATGTTTGCCTTCACATTACATGTGCTGGAGTTGTTCGTAGTTCTGTCATTGAGAACATGGACTCGGGGCTTCTCTACATGAGGCACTTACCCCACTGGTTTTCTGAGGCTTCTTTTTCTGTTTTCTTTGCTGGAGTAAGACTGCCTCAGTTACACATGGCTTTTTTTCCGGGGGGGGGGGGTTCTTTCTCTGCCTTTCTACATTTTCTATTAACCAAGCACAAGGTGGTGCTGTGGTATAGCTGCAGTATATCAGATTTTCAGCTGTACACAAGGCATTTGTTCCGGTTTAGAATTTAATACTGCAGTTCCCTGGCTCTAAAAAAAAAAGCCGCGAGAATGGCTGGAAACCATGGGAGAGGCCCTGGAGGATGACGATGCCATGAAAAGGGCGCGCAAACTTCTGTGACCGTGAGTGAGGGACCACGAGTGCACAAAAATGCCTCATGTAGAGAAGCCCTCAGTGCGAGACTTGTCTGAGGCCAACATGACAGAGTTCTAAACCTGGCCTTCATTTCACAAATTTAAACTTTTAATATACTTAGCAGAGCTTGTAACTTAATACCATGGCAGTCACTCAGCCCAAATTATATGTTAGTTAATGAAAGACTTCAGAGCAAGCCCTTCCAGCCTCGGGTTCACAGGTAATCATGATGGATTAAACTAGCATTTTCGTGCTCATTTTGCAATCTGAATCCCACATGAGAAAAGCCCTGCGTGGAGCCCTCCCACTGAATAAATTCCACCCCGTCACAAAAGAAGCACAGTTGAGCCTGCAGGCAACTTCACTGTCACATAAGGCACCACACACTGAACCGTGACAAGGGCACACTGGGCTCAGTCCTCCACAGGTGTAAAGTGACACGTCTCAAATCAACAGATTGATTCCTCGATTGTTCTAAGTGGCTGTCGCTGTGCTGGAAATAGATGTGGGCAAACTGAAGGTCTCCCTCTCTCAGTGTAGTCTAGCTGGGTTCCTTTATCCCAAACCTCTCCTGCTCCACCCCCAAAAGCATTGCCAATCTGCCTCATTTAGAGCAGTGTTCACAGTCACGGAGGCAGCAGAGGTATCCGATTGCACAGCATGGCTTCAGCAGCCTTGGGGCTGAAGCAAGGATAAGTTCCTGGGTGGGAGGATAATCCACATTTTAAACACAACACTTTCATAGGGATACAAAAGGGGAAACACCACCGCCAACTCCCTGTTGTTCATAAAATTGCAGGGCAAGCAAAGCCGTCACTGCCTGGCTTTGTCTCAGCATGTCAGGAGGCCAGGATAGCGAGCAAATAATTATTTCTTCAGGTGGTTTGTTGTTGTTTTGTTTTTTGTTTTTGCTCTCCCCCATACTAACAACATTCCCCACCCCCGACTCCGATACAGCACTTTTCACCATTACATGATAGCATACATATTTCGCAGAAGCACTACAGCAATGCCGCTAAACTATATGGTTACATTGTGCTTAGTACAATAAGGTTGTTCTAGATTGGTCTTAATGCAACATTAAAAGAAATGTACGATAGAACCTCAGTGATGCCAACTTTCAGGATGTGAACTAAGCAAATGTCTAGTCAGAATTTTATTCCTCTGGAGGTGCTGTTGCTACTGCTAGATTAAGGACATTTTGACACTTGGATGCTTAAAACAAATCTTGCCTCAATCACGTTTGTAATGTGAATGTAAAACCTGCATTTGCCATCATGCTTATTGGCATTACAAATGCCCCCCCCCCCCCGGTTTTCTCTTCTGCGTTAGCAATGATCAGGTTTTACCAAAAATAGCATAAGAGAAAGGTTTATGGGCAATTTAATTTATCACCTGTAAGAACACCTTAAGCGCCTTGAGTGAGAAAGGAGGACAGGTCTCCAAAGCCGCACGTCTGGATTCTCAGAGTATAAGAAAGGTGGTATTAAGAGCAAGCGAGCACAGAAACTGTAGGAAGGATTACTGTAGTCATAGTGCTAGATGAGGGGACAAGTACTGTATAAGCAGGTGGAAACAAGCCTCCTTTTAGCAAGGATAATGAAAAGTAATGTAAGATTCATCTATAACTGCTACTTATCTGTTACATCTGGACAGTATGTTGGGGCTTGGGAAAGGGAAACTCTCAGTATGACACACAGGAGAAATTCAATAGCTGACTTTCCTCGCTCTAAAAAAGGACATGAAAATGGCTGGAAAACATGGGAGAGGCTCTGGAAGATGACAACATCATGTAATGAACCCGCAAACTTCTGTGAGTGAGAGATCACAAGTGCACAATAAATGCCTTGTGTAGAGAAGCCCTTAGGCCTGGGATTACCCTAAGCTCCTGCCATCCACTCAAAGGAGGCTTTTCATAAAACAAGGTTGATGACATCACTGTAGGGCACTGAGGGGGGAACACTTGAACCAGGGCTTATTCCAGCATTCAAGCTCAGGCGCCTTACCTCCTGCACCACCAGTATGCTCTGAGCTCTGTAGTTCAAGGATGACATCTAGGCTTCAATACCATCTTGCCTGAACAATGTCAACTGACCCCCAACTGACTTATCTACCAAGCCCTACAGAGCTCTAAGCTCAAAGCTTGCTTCTTTGCCTGAGCAACTTATCCTGTGTGTGTGCCTGTTCCCAGTCCATGATTGCTGCCTTGGGTCTTGACTCCTAGGTGGCTCTGATAACATGCCTGCTTCTAGCCCCCAGATCCTCTATCACTGCCTTGATCATGCCTGGCCTTTACTATACACCCACTTCTAGCCCTCTTGATTGTCTGTTGCTGACTTTGAAGGAGATTCCTGCCTGGTATTGGCTATGCACTAACTTCTGGCCTTCTTGACCCTCTATCGCTCCCTTGGTTCTTGACTCCTGCCTCTTTTGGACCACTCACAGGCTTTTGGCTTATTTGGACTGACTGCCACTTCCCCCTCACCCTGTCCAGTTTCCAGAACCTGAGTGCTCTGAGCATGGCCCTTGTCAAAGTTTGACAATCACAACATCATATATACCTACACAACACCATCCCATTTGCTATGTGGTATCTTACTGGCTTAAGACCAATATATTTGGTTTAGTTTTATGTAAAGCTATAATGTTTTCCTTTATTCTTCAGTTAAGGATGCCAGAAGTACTTCCACAACACAGCAGAAACATTAATTCTTCACCAGAAAGAATTGGTCATCACTTACAGGCAATAGGCATCTTTAAATGTCAATTCATATAAATAAATGCGCCAATACAAAGGAGCAATTATTTGTGTATATGGGGGGTGGTCTCTGTAAGAAAGAAAATACCTTTTATTCCCCAAAGCTTATAAAGGCAATGCAAGGAGCCAATGACAGTGGGAGGTGAAATATATTTCAGTCTTGTGCTCCTTCCTCCAATCAGTATAGCCTCAACACTTTTCTTTGTAGTATTGCTGGTACAAAATATGAATCTCAGAATATCTCAGAAGCGGCTTTCCAGCAAAGTTGGTGTGTGCAGTCAGAAAATTCATAGAAAGAATAATATAAATGTTAAACACCTGATTTATTGTTATCACTTTCACTGAACTTTTCCTTCACAGTTTCTTTTTCTTCAGTCAGGCTTTCCTTCTTCCTTCAGATAGCTCCAGTAGTCTCTGAAAAATAAGTATTTTCAGCTGGGGGGAGGAACTATAAGCATTAATCTTCTATTCTCCAACTTGAAGCTTAATGAGCTTGCCCATGTTAGGTCCAATTCACATGAACAATGGTGCCGTATGTGGATTAGTAGATCCAAGATAAATTTGACCCATAGAATCACAGAGTTGGAAAGTTGCCTTGTGTGCCACCTAGTCTAACACCCTACTCAGTGCAGGAATCCAGAGCTAGAGCATCCCCAACAGATGGATGCCCATCCTCTGCTTAAAGACCTCCAGCAAAGGAGAGCCTACCACCTCCTAAGTAATCAGTCCCATTGTTGAACTGCTCTTGCCATGAATAAGTTTCTCTTGATGTTCAACCAAAATCTACCCTTCTGTAACTGAAATCCTTTCAAGATAGTCCCACTTTCTGGGGCAGCTGAGAATAAGTCTTTGCCCTCTTCTATGTGACAGCCCTTCAGGGATTTGAAGAGTGCTATCATGTTCTCCCCTCAGTCTTATCTTTTTCAGGCTAAATGTACTTATTTCCTTAAAGCTTTCCTCATAGGACTTGTTTTCCATACCGTAGAGGAGGGCTCTCCAACCTTGGGTCCCCAGATGTTGCTGGCCTACAGCTCCCAGCATACCCAGCCAGCATGGCTAATGGCAAGGGATTCTGGGAGCTGTAGTCCAGCAACATCTGGGGACCCAAGGTTGGAGAGCCCTGCCCTCTAGACCATATGAATCATTACTTCTTGTGACTTGGAAATAATATTAACATAACAGGGGTGTTGTTTAAATATTGCAAAGAGAAGTTCTTTCAGATCAATTTCTGTTCTACATGTTGATTCTACGGGATCAACAAAAGTTCTCTCTAAATGCAATTATTTGCACTTTTCACATTATTCCCAGAAGACCCAAACCACTGCTAGTATTGTACTGTAATATCCTGGCTTCGTGTAACAAAGAAGGGTGTGTGAGAGGAGCCTTGCTGCATGGAAAAGTCCAGGTTCACAACTTTAATACAATATGTGCTGGATTAATCACTTCAGTACCAGCTTTGTACTGCAAGAATAAGCTCAAAGGAAGGAAATATTTAAATACAAACAAAAACAGCAGCTATGTGGCTAGAGAGGAAAGTGGCCTTTCTGCTCTTTCTGCTTTGTTTTCCTCCTCCTCCTCCTCCTCCTCCTCCTCCTCCTCCTCCTCCTCCTCCTCCTCCTCCAATAGCACTGCATGAATGTCCCAGTACAGAACTGCACAGTGGAAGAGTACACAGCCCCTAAGGACATAAGAATTAAAACAACAAAAATTAAAAGTTCACAGAATAGTGCAGGCAAGTATGAGTTGTGTCACTGGACACTAATAATATCACAGACAATAACCAATAGATGTCTTTGATTTTCATACAACAACATTCCACAGAGCAATCACCATACCAATACATGCACTATTTTGGGGGGAATGCATTACCCAATATAAAGCATAGGAGAAAGGCCATAGCCCAGTGGCTTTGAACATAAGAAGAACAGACATGCTGGGACAGACCAAGTGTCCATGTAGTCCAGCATTCTGTTCACACAGTGGCCAACCAACTGCCAGCGGGATGCCACAAGCAGGACATGAGTACAATAACACCCGCCCACCCATGTTCCCCCAGCAACTGGTGTACATAAGCATAATGCCTCTGATACTGATGGCAGTGTATGCATGCAAAAGGTCCCAGGTTCAGTCTTTGGCATCTCCAGGTAAGGCTGGGAAATAGTCCTATCTAAAACCCTACAGAGCAGCTGCCAGTCAGAGTAGACAAGACTGAACTAGATGGGCCAATGGTCTGTGAGAGTTGGACTGACCCGGGTTCAAAAGCTCCCCTAGCCAATGACCCTCAGTCCCAGTCACGCAAGCGGAAGGAGGAGATAACAGCAGTTAATAAAGATTAAAGAGTTTATTTGTAAGACCCAATTACATGGGATTAAGGCAATCAATGCATCTCTACTCACTACATCATTGCAGACTCAAATCCTATACCCCAGTGGTAAGGCTAGATGAAGTGAAGTCCAAGAACAATACACATGTCGTGTCGAGACGAACAAGCAGCAGAGAAGAGAGAGCAAGCAAGCAAGTAGCAAGTGAAGCTATCAACAAGTGTGCCAGCTTATATACCGCAGACCCTGCACCTATAAATAGGATATTACTCACCCAGTTGTACAACCCATTCATCAACATGTTGATCCAAACCTATTCAAGGCTGCTGAGTCACATCATCCCGAGACTATGTCTCATGACCAAAGACCTTCTGTACTTGAACTCAAGTAACACCCACCAGGTCAGGTGATAATCTCGATGTCAGGTGGTAATCTCGTTCTGCCTATGCAAAACCCAACATGGTCTGACTCAGTATATGGCAGTTTCCTATGTTCCTAACACACCCAGCACTGGCAAAATTAATATTGTCTAACATTCATTCATAGATTTCATAGATCATAGAGTTGGAAGGAGCCTACAAGGCTATCGAGTCCAACCCCCTGCTCAATGCAGGAAACTAGAGGAGGGGTCTCCCATCCAAGTAATAACCGGGCCTGACCCTGCTTAGCTTTCCCCACTCAGACAAGCTGAGCCATTTCTATACCACCCAATAGCAAAGCTCTCTGGGCAATTTACAAAGATTAAACAGAAGCACAACTTTGAGCTAAGGCACAACAAATATTTGTGCAATGAATACATAATAACTGTGCATTTACCAAACTAAAAACCAAGTGTAGGAAGGCCATGAAAACACGCAGAGAGAGAGAGACAGAGAAATCTTTACCACCGTTACTTCTGCATTAGAAACTTCCGTGCTGCTGTGACATTTCTTTTCTGTAATTAGCTGGAAGTGTAATTAAAATAGTGGTTCCATACAAAACGTAATACATTATATATCATTATCTATTATCAGTATATAATACATCTAAATTTGCAGCTAAATGACTAGCATGCCCTTCTATAATAACTGTTCACAACTAAATCCCATTCAGCAACAGTCCTTTCTAATGTTAAAGTATCCTGACTGCAGATCTTCTATTGCTTCCTGTTGATCATGGCTGGGGTATTTGCCCATTGGCTGGGGTATTTGATTATGGCTGGGGTATTTGCTTCTTGGATTCTGTTTTTCTGTTATTTTCTTTAACATTTTTTAAAAGATCTTTTTCCCTAGAATTTTTTGTGAAACTGCAGTATCAGCAAATTTCCAGAAGATGGTAGCATTGGCACAAAGGTGTTTGAGGAAATAGCTGGCAGGAAATAATTCTGTTTCATATTTCGGTTCTAAATTTGGTCATTACAAAATAACAATTGAGCTCACTAAAGTTATTTTATTGGGAAAAATAAACGTGTTATTACTCATTCTTAAAACATTATAATACTCATTTATATTGTGCTTTAGACAAGGATGCCAAATGTTTGCAAAACTTAGGAGTCAGCAAGACATTCTAAGCACCAATTTAGAAAGGGAGAGAGACAGATGTGAGAACACCAATGAGAAAAGACATCCCATTCTTGCTGGTGTGTTCTGGTCTCTTCACAAACACATGGGTGGTGATTCATTGAGAGTTGCCAGGCAAGGCTCAAGTAGAAATCACTTGGGAGCCTTTTCTCAAGTGAGAAGGATTGTGATGGGCAGCTGAGGAAGTCAAAAGAAGAGGAGGTACAAGTTCCCACATACAGCAGCACACATAGGAGGAGGAGAAAACCAGCTTTCTTCCCTGTTCAGTCGCCCAAGTACCACAACTGTTCAGACACCAGTGACAACTGAGTGATTAGTTTTTTGTACCTCTCGCTCTGTCTTCCCTAACCTGGTGCTCTCCAGATGTTAAACTACAACTCCCATTATGGAGGGCATCAGGCTGGAGAAGGCTGCTCTCACTTTAGAGTATTCAAAGTTGATTGTTTAAAATTGCTTAGAGCGTAATCCTATGCACAGCCTGGAGCATGCTGGGAATTGTAGGACTTTTTTCTGTCTAAATATGCATAGGATTGTGCCCTTAGATGTGTGTGTGCTGTCTGTTTATATGTTTGTATGCAAATGGTTTTTATAGTATGCATGATATTGTATTTTAAAGGTTTTTGATCTTTATAAAGCGCCCAGAGAGCTTTGGCTATTGGGTGGTATAGAAATGCAATAAATGAAATGAAAAAGTGCATCTCAGTAATCCTGACAACAGCTCTGTAAGATAGGTCAACAATATTATCATGCCTGTAGTGTATTGCCCATGATGGAGGACTGAGGTTCAAACAACATGATAGCCCACACTCAAGGCTTGAGTATGGGTTGAGTGTGGGTTGTTGTTGAATCATGGGTTGTTGTTGAAACATTAGCTGTGCTAACAAGCCATGGGTTGTTAACCATGAACAACCCGTGAAGAGAACCCATGATTTGTCGTTGGGTTGTGAACTGTGGGTTGTTCACCATGGTTTGTTATCTCAGCTGGTTTCGGACAGCACGATAACCCACATTTCAACAACAACCCACATTTCAACAACAACCCACATTTCAACAGCAACCCACATTCAACCCATACTCAACCCTTGAGTATGGGTCAACGTGTTGTCTGAATCCAGTCAGTGGCTTGTCTAAACCACCAATTTAAATTCATGGCAGAAGAAAGCTTTGAACCAGGGAATTTAGCCCTACCCAATACAGTACTATCATGTACAAATGTTTTGTCCCTACAATCATTCTAGGCAGGTAACCATTTTTCCTATTTATTCATTTACTTTTCACCTAATTTATTTATTTATTTATTTATTACATTTATACCCCGCCTTTTTTCCTGCAAGGAACTCAAGGCGGCTTACATAATCTTCCTTCTCCTCTCCATTTTATCCTCACAACAACCCTGTGGGGTAGGTTAGGCTGAGAGGCAGTGACTGGCCCAAAGTCACCCAGTGAGTTTCATGGCCGAGTGGGGACTAGAACCCGGATCCCTCGAGTCCCAGAGTCCAACACTCTCACCACTACGCCACACTGGCCTAAGCAGCTAAATGACTAGCCCAGCCTTCCCCATTACGGTGCCCTCCAGAGGTTTTGCACTATAACTCCTACCCACTCCAAGCCAGCATGGTCAACGGTCAGAAATGCTGACAGTTGAGTGCCAGGCTGGGAAAGGCTGGACTAGCCCAAGGTCATGGCTGAATAGTAGGGTTGTTAATTTAACAGGAAATTGAAAAGACAATGTTGAAGATGGTATTTCCCTCAAATAATTAGTGGTAGCTTTTGTTTATTAAAGTGTAAGTTCTCATAATACCTTCAAAATGTATACTGAGGTTTCATCCTTTGCACATTTATCAACTGCTGAAAAGTAAGTGGTTAGAATGCAGTTGGCCAATATAAAAAATTCAATTGAAAAGATTATGTGCTCCATAGAAAATTTTAACTATAATTCACTCTTATTTATCCAGGGGACTACTATTTACTTCCACTCAGGGATGTTGAAGAGTCCTTGGTCACGAGTCGAGTCACGAGTCTTTGGACCAGAGTCTCGAGTCGAGTCTCGAGTCCAAGGTCCAAAATGGTGACTCAAGTCCCGAGCCACTCCCAAAGCGGCGGCCCATGGAGGGAGCGGGAGGGTCTCCGCGAGAGGAAGAAGAGCTGCCCTTCCTCCCGCGGAGACCCTCCCGCTCCCTCCATGGGCCGCCGCCGCCCCCACTTACCATGGGCGGGTCCTTCCCTCGTCCCTGCTCCTGCCGCCGCCGCTGCCGCACCAGGGATGCATTACAAGCCCTCCCTGGGTTCGTAGTTCTCCGCGGCGGCGGCGCAGCCTGATCTCGCTCTTCTGAGCGGCGCGGAGAGCGTTCTCTGCGCCGCTCGAGTCGCTGCCGCCACCTGCCGCCACCTCACCGCCGCCGCCTCGCTGCTGCTCATGTCACCGCCGTCGCCGTTTCACCTCGCCGCCACCTGCTCGCAGCCACCGCCGCCAGCATCGCACTGCGAGCCACTCTGAAGACTTCAGTCGAACAACAAATCTATTAAACTGTATGCATACACATTTGCACAATGAGCCCACACTCCTGAGTACAGCTAAACTGCTTCAATCCCATGGACTTCAGTTGGATTTAAGCAGCCCAACTAGAGCAGGAATGCAGCCTTGGTCTGCATAATTCAATGCTATCCAGAAAACAATTTGAAAACAATTGCAAAATATGCTTCACTTTATATAGTCCTGTTACCTTCTATACAGATAGACCTTTCCTTTCCTTTCTTTCATTTTTCCATTATTTGAACCTTTTTTCTTCTATCATCATTTATTTGCTTGTTTGTTTTGGGTGCCTATTATCCCTTTAGTCAGCCCACAAGCACTCCCAGAATGGCTTACAATGAAACAGAAAATCAATAAAAACACTAATAAAGACAATGCAAGCAAAGTTAAACAATTTAAAAGCAGGGAAGATTTAAAAAAAAAAAACAGTAGTAAAGCAGCATTAAAACAGGTTTTAATCTAGTGCCCCAAAGCAAACAGACTCAGTGCTGTTTACTCACTTCCAAAAGCTCAAACATCCGGTACATTATTAGTTGTTCTACACTAGCAAAAAATTCTTGTTTCATATATTCTTCAGCAATACACTGATAAAACTTCTCATGATCTGGTGGTGGACTTATTGGCTGATGATCAACTATATCAAGGGTGGGCAACATGTGCCCCCCCCCCAGTGCAGCCCCTACCACCCATCACTGCCCCACATCCACCAATTATTTTTTTAAAAAATTACTAAACAAAAGGGCATCTGGAGTACTACAGAATGCCAAAAAGGACAAATCTAGTTTGTTTGTAAGCTAAATTTGACCCTTCTAGGGCTGCGTACTGGCTCCAGATGCCTTTTTTTTTCTTCATTTAAAAAAAGTTTTTTGGGGGTCACCCAGCAGATGGTGGCAAAAATGTACCTCGGACCACCTGAAGTTGCCCACCTCTGAACTATAAATTACATATCAGAAATCGCCAATGTGGAGCCCATGGGCGCCTGCACAGTTGTGGTGGCCTTGAAGGTGCCCATGAACCTTTCCACTCCCTGCCCCCTTGCAAAAAATATTTTTAATTAAAAAAAAACAAACCTTGAAAAATGTTAGGATGCCAGGTTCTCCTGCCTGCTGATCAGCAGTTGGGCATGGAGAAGGAGAAGGAAAGAGTTGCTTCCTGGCCCATCCAATCTTCTTCTGTCCACACAGACCTTTACCCATTGTTCTCTCTCCACAACCATTTCTCTCCCCTCTGCCTATTTGCCTTGGTATTTCTCACTCACTCACGCCCAGCCTCTAGCCTTGCTATGTCTCTTTCCCCCCACCTCTTTATCTTGCTGTTTCTCCCCTCTCCTAGCCTTGCTCTTTCTCAGACTGTTTCCCCCCTCCTCCTAGCCTTTTTCTTTCTCTCCCTCTCATCCCTTTATCTTGCTATTTCTTGCACCTCCCAGCCCGTAGCCTCACTCTTTTCCTCTCCCTTCCCAGCCCCTTCTCTTATTCACAGACACACAGAGCACCTTCCTAAGTGGGGGCTCTGATGGTAGAAGCGGAAGTAGGAGCATCAGGTGGGTGAGCCTGGGGTCAGGGTAGGAAAAACTTTTTCTTTTCTTTTGAGGCTGGGGGCATTTTCCTTTCCTTTGGAGCTGGAGGAATGTGTGTGTGTGGATAGGATGAGAAGAGCAATCCTAAGTAGGTCTACTGAGAAATAATTCTCATTGAGTTCCATGTAAGCGCACATAGGATTGCAGCCTTAATGATTTCAAAATTTTTATTTTCAAAAGAAAAATAAAACACAAACAAACATCACAAAAACACAACAACACTAAACTAAAATGGACTTCCGATTTTTCCCACAGCAAAGTATAAGTAACATTATATACTCTACTCTGTGGTTTACAAATAAATTTCTCTTTTTTCTATTGTCAAACATTTTTCTTCTTATTCATCCACCTCACAAGTTCACAAAACCTTATTTTAACCATAAACATATATGTTAATTCTTCTAGCAATCTAAAACATTTCTACTTCTGTTTAATACATTTCCCTAGTTTATTTCCCTCTACTGTATTTATCAAAAGACAAGCCACCACATATTTTCCCCTTACATCAATACCTCATACCCCAAAGTTTTGACCCCTTTTTATTACATCCATAACTTTACCTTTCAAATACTAAGTTACTACTATAGCAACTATTATAACAAATCCTTTATAACAAATCCTTATTTTGTTTTAACCAGGGCTTTTTTTCTGGTGGAACTCACCGGAACTGAGTTCCAGCACCTTTTCTTCTATTACCGGTAATTGCATTACAATTTAATCGCCATCTACTCCCGAGGAAATGTAATCCAAGAGTTCCGGTACCCTTTTCTCCAGAAAAAAAGCACTGGTTTTAACAGTTCTAAGTTCTTCAGAGATCATCTTTCTAATATAATCCTTCCCAAAGATACCAATCAAATTCATTTACCCCAAAACAAGCTACCACATATTTTCCCCTTTAATCAATATCTCACACCCCAAAATTTTAACCCATTTTTTTTACATCCATTCCATTACTCATTCTCATCACTAATTTCAACAGAGATCAGTACATTTTATCAATAACACATTACCTTTCAAATTCTAAGTTACTACTAAAACAAATCCTTATTTTGTTCTAACAACTCCAGAGATTAAACCATTTCTGTCAGATCCAATAATCCAAAACCATCCTCTTACTAACATCCCCACCCATACTTTCCCACAGTCGAGCTTGAGTTGCTATTTTCTGATTCTGACCCAATTCCAGGAAGGCCATATCCCTTCTTTTATTAGTCTCTTCCGATTCCACCTCTCTGTTTAAAGTTTCAATTTTTTACTCTTGCAGCATTCCAACCTTATCAGTACTGTGTTCCTTCTCGCCCGATGTTTGCACTTCCCGCTCTCCACAGCCAATTTCTATATGGGAATGCACATTTTCAATTTTATGTAAAAACAGCACTTCTAAATCCTCCAGCTTGCCAAGAATATTTTTCTCAAATGTGTCAAATCTATTCATCATTACTCCAGTTAGCTTAAACAACAAGTCCTGTGTGGCCATCTTGACTCTTTGTTTCCAGCACCAGAGACGACTGAAACCGATCTCACGTTGTACAAATTTATCACACAGCTACTTCTCTTATAAACTTTCCCAAGATTAAGAATAAGAAAATTTAAGGTACCTCTCTTTCCCATTTCACGTAGGGATGTGTGCAGAGCTCAATCGGGGGGTGGGGGTGGAAGTGGGGCGAAGTCATCCCGCTCAACCCGCCCAAGCTCCGCATGACTTACCTTTCCCTGGCTCAGCACATCTCCTCGCAAGAGGAGCTGGGGAAAGGAACTTCCAGGTCCCCGGTGCTTCACTTCCAGGTGCCTGGCGCTGCATTTTTATGTAAAAAACACGGGAAACCACCTTAAAATGGCTGCGTTTTGCGTAAGTGGTGCTTTGTTTTTCATGTTAAAAGAGTCATGCTGGATCAGACCAAGGGTCCATCTAGTCCAGCATTCTGTTCACATTTGGCAATATGATAAACTGTCCTGGGCAGTGGGCACCACCACAAAATGGCTGCCATGAGAGGCGAGGCTACTCATAAAGGACAAGTGACCTGCCCAAAAGACTGAGTACAAAGCAGAGGTAGAGTTGAGCCCCAATACACAAATACACAAAACAGCTCCTTTGAACCCACAATTTTCTGTGCCAACAGAAATCTGTTTCACAGAAGGCAAACTCATTTTCTCTCCCCATTCTCTCTGGCAGCCAACTCATTCACCCAATCCTTTTTTCTCACACACACACCCCATCCACACACACAAACAAGCATCCCATGTACCCAATACACATGCATGCGTGCATGCATACAAACACAGACACACAGAGACTTCCCTTCTCCTCCTCACTGCAAGTACACGGGGGAAAACACTCTCTTTGAGGATCCTTCTCCAAATGACCAACAATTGCCATTTATGACAGACATGCTGGCAAAACTGAACACCCTTTCTAAAGCTGAAGAGAGTGGGGACCAATTGTAGTTCTTGAAGGAGTGCACTCCATAGTCTGGGGGCAACACAGGAGAAAGCCCTTTTACACATGCCTAATCCTCTGCAGGTAATGGCACCCTCAAAAGAGCCTCTCTTGTAGATAATACTTGGGCAGGTTCATAGTGAGATAGGGGATCCCTTACCCTTAGATAGCCAGGTGCTAAGCCATTTAGGGCTTTAAAGATGAAAGCCAATACCTTAAATTGCACCTGGAAAACAACTGGCAACCAGTGCAGGTCTATAAGGACAGGGGTAATATGGCCCTGATACTGTGCATCAGTTAGCAAAATGCAGCCTGGCTTGTGCATTTTGTACCAACTGAAGCTTCTGGATAGTATCCCTTTACAGTATCTTTTACTGAATTCCAACAATGTCCTCCAACCTAGAAATGTCAAACTACTAATAGCAGATAAAATTACAGAGGAAATTGCACAATATTTGACCACAAACAGAGATCCCAATATTATACAGACATAATTATGAGATGTTATGAAAGTGGTAATACATGGTATAGGCACAAATAAAACAAATAATTTAAAGAAAGAATCAGAAAATGCTATGGCTACTATGCTGGAAGAGTCCAAATGGATTTCAAACATAAAAGAGCAGGGAACATGGAAATGTACAGGTTATTAACTAGTAAAAGAAGGACAGGTTGCTTACCTGTAACTGTAGTTCTTCGAGTGGTCATCTGTGCATTCACACACATATGGGTTCTCTGCGCCTGCGCTGAGATCGATCGGAAACTTCTTCAGCTGAGATGAGCTGGGCGGGAGCCCCTGCGCGTGCTCCTTAGCGCGGCTCCCGCCCGTCTCCTCAGTTCCCTGAGACCGCCTATTGCGACCCTCGGGACCGAGGCTGATTCAGAATAACTCTAATACAACCCCCTCGATCTCGATGGATTCGAGACCGATAGACAGTTTCGAACCACGATGTAATCGGGATCGACAATCAAAACGAAATTGGCCCATCCTATTTCCACCTGGGTATCCATCGAACTCGATGCAGACACTGAGAGGGGAAGGAGGGCGGGTTGTGTGAATGCACAGATGACCACTCGAAGAACTACAGTTACAGGTAAGCAACCTGTCCTTCTTCTTCGTGGTCTCTGTGCTTCACACACATATGGGTAGATTAGCAAGCTGACTTACCGGAGGTGGGTCGGTGTCGGTAGTCAGATGGTGATCGAGGATAGGACCGCTCTCCCGAATGTGTTCTGCGCCCTGGCTCGAACGTCGAGGCGGTAGTGCCGGATGAAGGTGGAGGGTGAAGACCACATCGCCGCCCTGCACAATTCTGATAAAGAGACTCCTCTGCTGAATGCTGTTGAAGTCGACGACATGGCCCTTGTAGAATGGGCCCTCACGGAGTCTGGCAAAGTATGATCTGTGAGCTGATAAGCTAGTTTGATAACGTCCACTAGCCAGGAGGACAGCCTTTGTTTCGATACTGGGAAGCCCTTCTTTGGCGGGCCGTAACAGACAAAAAGTTGTTGAGTTTGCCTTATGGGCTCTGTCCGCGCCTTGTAGAAAGCCAGGGCTCTGCGGACATCGAGGCTGTGTAGCAGTCTCTCAACATCCGATGATGGTGACGGGAAAAAAGCTGGAAGCACAATGTCCTGGATTAGATGAAACTCCGAAATGACTTTTGGCAGAAAGTTTATGTCTGGCCGTAAGACGACCTTGTCCCTGTGGAAAGTAGTATAAGGAGGATCAACCCTGAGAGCGGCCAGTTCGCCTACACGTCTTGCAGATGTAATTGCTATTAGGAACAGAGTTTTCAGCGAGAGAAGGCGCAAGTCCGATTTCGCCATGGGCTCGAATGGCGCCCTCGTCAATGCCTTCAAGACCAATTGGAGGTCCCACCCTGGTACAATAGTCCTCGTCGGAGGGCATAAGTTTTTTACACCCTTCAAAAACTGCTTTACAAGCGGGTGCATGAATAGAGACGTACCAGTCGAGGTTGTTCGATACGCCGCAATTGCTGCTAAATAAACTTTGATAGATGAGAATTTAAGCCCACGGGCCATCAGCGAGTACAGGAAGTCGAGGACAGTCGATATCGAACATGTTACAGGGTCTTTATCTGAAGCTAACACAAAGCCGGAGAAAGCCTGCCATTTTCTCGAGTAGGAAAGCCTTGTTGAAGGCTTACGCACTGCTAACAAGACCTCTTTTACTGCCGAGGAGAGGTCTGTATCCATGGCTATCTGATCCTCCAAGCCGTGAGGCTTAACGAATGCAGATCGGGATGGAGTACCTTGCCTTGTTGCTGCGTCAACAGATTGTCTTGCAAAGGTAGCTGCAGATAATCCCCTTGACACAGCCGAAGTAGAAGGGAAAATCAAGGTTGACGTGGCCACCACGGGGATATCAAGATGCAATTTGTTTTGTTCAATGATATCTTGGCCGAGTGAGAAGTGGTATTGGAGGGAACAGGTAGAAGAAATTGCCGCTCCACTCCAACAGGAATGCGTCGGTCACCGAGTTCGGGTCCGACGACGCCCTGCTGCAAAATATAGGGCAGGCCGCGTTCTCGCTGGTTGTGAATAAGTCCACATTCGGCCGACCCCACCGATGGAATAGGGAAGTTAGTACCTGCCGGTTCATCTTCCACTCATGTGACTGCAACGACACCCTGCTCAATGTATCCGCCAATATGTTGGTTTTCCCCGCGATATGTATCGCCACAAATGACATCCGTCGGGGTAGAGCCCACTCGTATAGACGTAGTGTCAGCCGTGTGAGGCGCACCGATTTTGTTCCTCCCTGTTTGTTCAAGTACGCAACCACCGTAGTATTGTCCGTCACGACCTGAATGTGATGGTCGGATGATGCTCTAACGCCTGCAGAGCCCTCCAGACAGCCATTAGCTCCAACCAATTGATATGTCTGGTGCCTTCCGCCGGCGTCCAAGTGCCTTGCACGACGTGAACGTCGGAGTGGGCCCCCCATCCTAACAGAGACGCGTCCGTCGTCAGTATTCTGCTCGGTACCGGAGGTTGAAACGGTACCCCGTCGAGTAGGTTTGACTCCAACTGCCACCACCTCAAAGACTCTCTTACGGCTCGTGGAACTAGTAGACGGAGGGAAGGTCTGTCCTTTTCTGGTTTGAAAGCTCGGACAAACCAGGTCTGAAGCGGTCGCATGCGAAGCCTCGCATAGCGTACGACTGCGATGGTCGAGGCCATGTGCCCCAAGAGTCGCTGTATCGAATGAGCTGATGATATCGATTGTTTGAATACTTTGTTTGCAAGGGAAATTAGATTGCACGCCCTTTCGTTTGGAAGATACGCCCGACCATCGAACGCGCCTAGCCTTGCTCCTATGTATTGGATCTCCCTCACGGGCTGGAGGACCGACTTCTTCGCGTTCAGGCAAAGTCCCAACTCGAGCATGAGATCGAGAGTCTCCTCGAGAGCGCTTTGAAGCTCGACCCTCGATGATGCCACCAGTAACCAACAGTTGAGGTAGGGAAAGATGGTGATGCCTCTTGCCCTTAGACTTGCGCACACCACCGCCACACACTTCGTGAATACCCTCGGCGCGGTGGAAAGTCCGAATGGAAGAACTACGAACTGGTAGGAGTCGTCCCCCATTCGGAACCGAAGGTATTTCCGGCTGTCTTCGTGGATGGCGATGTGGAAGTATGCATCCTTGAGGTCGATGGATGCGAACCAATCGCTCCTTCGGAGTAGCGGGAGGATCGATTGGAGCGTGACCATGCGGAATCTTTTTGGTGGGATAAAAAGATTTACAGTCCAAAGGTCCGGGATCGGTCTGAGTCCTCCTCCTTTTTTCTTCACGATGAAGTATCTGGAGTACAGCCTGTCCTCC
This sequence comes from Shinisaurus crocodilurus, assembly GCA_021292165.1. Classification (NCBI taxonomy): domain Eukaryota; kingdom Metazoa; phylum Chordata; class Lepidosauria; order Squamata; family Shinisauridae; genus Shinisaurus; species Shinisaurus crocodilurus. Next base: position 250,386,301 of record CM037879.1, read on the forward strand.
AAGTTTTCTTTGGGAACCAGCTGTATCGCCCCTTTTTGAAGGAGGGTCGAAACTTCCTCCAGCAGCACCCGAGTTGGACGGGTGGTCTTGATCCCGAGAAACGGGGGGAGGACTCCGAACTCGATCCTGTAACCATGCTCCACGATGCCTAGCACCCATCGATCTGTCGTGATGGTCCTCCAGGATTGGAGGTGGTGGTGAAGTCGAGAGCCGAAGAGAGTAGTCTGAGGTGGTGCAGAGGTGTCGTCGAGGTGAAGTGTCGGTGGCACTACGGTCGGGCCGGCAAGGCAGTCAAAGACGACGCCGGCCGGAGTCGCCTCCCCTCCTGCTGCCCCTGGACCGCTGTTGAAACGGCCGCTGTGGCGCTTGAGGCTGCGGTGCTCCAGGTCTTCGGCTCCCACCCCTGTATTGACCCAACGGCTGGTATTGCCTGGACGGGAACGGGAAACGGGACCAACGCCGTGGCCTGAAGCTCTGGAATGGTTGCTGGTGGACGAGCCACATCTTCTTCGCCGTCGTCAGAGCTTTCTGGGCAGAGTCGAGGGAGTCGTCCGTGGAGGCATTGAATAGACCCTCGCCATCGAAAGGGAGGTCCTGGATCTTCGCCCTATCGTCGGGAGTCAGGGCGGTAGAGTGAAGCCATGCGTGCCTCCTCAAAGCCACGGAACCGACCATCGACCTGGCATGACTGTTGACTTGGTGCCTTGCTGTATTCATTTGCAGGGCCCCAATGCTAGTCGCCTCCTTTATAAACTGAGCCGCCAGGTCCCTCTTGTCGTCCGGCAGATAATCACAGAGGTCTCCCAGCTTCTCCGTGATGTACATTTGATATCTAGCTAACAACATATCGTAGTTAGATATCTTAAGTCCGAGGGAAGACGATGAATAGATCCTACGGCCGTAGGAATCTAGTGTCGTACCCTCTTTATCTGCCGGAGTGGTATGCTGTTTTCCCCCACGAGACTGCGCCGATTTGACTATGAGCGAGTTCAGGGTTGGATGAGAAAACAGAAATTTTGCTCCTTCTTCCTGGATCTTGTACATCGACTCCAGGCGTTTGGCCGTCGGTTTAGTTGAGGCCGGAGCCTTCCAGGTTTCTTGCACCGTCTCCAACAGTGTCGGCAAGAACGGAAGGAGCAGCTGTTTCGACTGAGTTGTTCTAAGAACAGTATAAATGTTATCCTTGGCCTTTCCCTTCGACGATTTTGCCTCAACTCCCAGAGCAGTCACCAGCCAGCTAACATGCTCGGCGAAACTCCCCATGTCCTCCGATGGGGAGACCGCGTCTTTGGACTCCACCTGCACGTCCGGCGAAGTGGAGTGGGAGGAGGAAGCCGCCGAGTCCGAATCTGACAGGTATGCCGATCCCGACGAGGAGTGGCCAACAACATCAGTCGCAACCGGTAGACGCACGAGAGTCTGTGGTTGAGCCGTCGATGTCGACGCAGTCGGCTCTCTCACCACTTCAGCCGGGGCACGAGACGCAGCCGCATCTCGGCGAGGTGAAGGAGAATGCCTCCCACGGTGCCTGTCCGGGGAAACTGGAACGCCGGTGATAATAATGGCGTTCTGACCTCTCGCGTCTCGGTGAGCGTCTCGACCTCGAGTAGTAGCTCCTAGAACTCGATCCCGAATAGTAGGAGCGCGACCTTGACCTCTCATCTCGGTATCGGGAGAGTCGAGATCAAGGGCTCGAAGCCATGGAGACCAAATCACGAGCCCGATAGTGCGGGGATCGTGACCGGCGGCGGTATTCTCGACGCTCCTCTGCGTGTTCAACCGGAGGAGACAATCGTGGTGGAGGACCCCTCGAGCCCGAGCGGGGCCTATCCAGTGCCTTCTGCTGCTCTAGTTGGGCCGGCGAAGCCACAAGCTCTCCCTCCGACAGGGAAGCTGCCGCAGTCACTGGCTCTCTTTCAGCCCCTCGGCTTCGAGGAGACGTAGTCGAAGCCGGGGCAGACTGGTGGGCAATCGGTCCCGAAGCTCGATCCCGAGCACCAGTCAGAGCCTCAATCAACGCCACCGTACACTTCGATACCACCACAGTGGACGAAGTCGACGGGCCTGCCATCTCGTCAGGCTCAACCGCCATTTTCTCCTTAAGGCGTTTCGCCTTATCCTTGCGAGCCTTCTTTGCCAGTTTTTTAGCCGTTAGCGTGTCCGTTAACGGCTTCTTGGCCAGCTGGGATCCCCCAGGCCGTTCCTCTGGAGTGAGGCCTTTTGCTGACAGGGATTGCTCCCACAAAAGGGCCCTCAATTTGGTTTGGAGGGCTTTTCTGGCCTGTTTAGTGAAGGCCTGACAATGCTTGCAAGACTCCACGACGTGCTCCTGCCCGAGACAAAGCAGGCAGAGCAAATGGTTGTCCGCGGGTGGGATTTTGGTCCCACACCGCTGGCATTTTCTAAAGGGTGCCTTAAGTGGCATAGTTAGAAGTATTTAGAGAAAATAGAATATAGTAACCAGGATAAGAATGGGGGAGAGGGTTTAGATAGGATTTTTTTGGAGATTTTTTTTTTTTTTTTAAATAAGAGCAAAGACTGAAAGAGGAAGAACAATAAAAGGTTTTATGAGAGAAAATTAGCTATAAACATTAATAGAAATACAAACAAACTCAGCTTCGATTTGAGAAAGTAGAGAGAAGAAGAACCTAGTGACTCGTCGCAAAGGCGGTCAAAGAGGAACTGAGGAGACGGGCGGGAGCCGCGCTAAGGCGCACGTGGCACGCGCAGGGGGGAGGGGCTCCCGCCCAGCTCATCTCAGCTGAAGAAGTTTCCGATCAATCTCAGCGCAGGCGCAGAGAACCCATATGTGTGTGAAGCACAGAGACCACGAAGAAGAACTGAATTGTTAGCAGCTGAGATAAGGAAAATGCAGACCTACAGGGAATTTTATGAATTTGGAAATAAAAATGTGAGAGTGTTAGCAAAAGCTCAGGGAAAAAAAACCTGAGTAAATAGAGCCATTCAAACCATTAGAAAGATAATGGAGAGACAATCCACAATGAAAAAGAAATAAATGAGATTTTAAAAACAAAAAACCTATACTCCATCAGTAATTGAAATTCCCAAAATATAGACAATATTTTAGAAACCTTTGACATAGAAGCTACTTAAATCAATCCATTTCAGAAAATGACATTCAAATTCTTGTTAAAAATTGAAAAGAGGAAAGGCTTCTAGGAGTGCTGGATTCATGATGAATTTTATGAATCGTTTATGAATAGAAGCATTAATGCCATATTTGAAACAATTATTCAACTCTATCTTGGAAGAGAAGAAAATACCAGATTCCTGGATAAAGGCTAGGCTGGTGGTCATTCCCAAGCCAGGGAAGGACTGCAGCTCCATGAATTCATACCGTCCTATTCCACTTCGGAATCAAGAGGATAAATTATTAACAGCAATCATGGATAGCAGATGAATACTTTCATAACCAGCTATGTAAACACAGACCAAATTAAATTTATGCCTGGAAGACAATTAATATATTCCATTTCGCGTATCTTAAAATAGATAGTGCACTATACTTCAGCAAGTAAAAAAATCAGTGGCAGTAAAAAAAATCAGAGTAAAAAAATCACTTTCCTTAGATGCCATTAAGGCTTTTGATAAATTAGAATGACCCTTCTTAATCATATTCCTAACCAATTTGAAATTTGGCCTGAACTTTATGAATCTTAATATACAAATGTATTCATAATCAACAGCTGTGATGACGGCAAATGCCCTAGATTTAACCCCTTTTTTAACCTCCATATTGGTACAAAACAAGGATGCCCCTTATCCTTTATTCCTGGGGTAGACAACCTGATCCCTTCCAGGTATTTTGGACTACAACTCCCATAATACCTCACCATTGGTCATGTTGACTGGGGCTTCTGTGAGTTGTAGTCCAAAACATCTGGAGGGTACCAAGTTGCCTACTCCTGCCCTATTCTACTTGCCATTGCTATGGAATCACTGGCTGAAAAACACCAGCTGAAAGAGATAGGTGAAGTCGGAATTAATGAAATACCCTACACCATAAATGTATATGTAGACGATATCTTGCTAATGCTTCCAAAGCCTGAAGAGACCATTTCAGAGTTTAAGCAAATTATTGGAATATGAACGAATAGCAGGACTGGAAATAAATTAATAAAATAATAATATGTTTAAATATGGAAAGAGAAATGGATATTAAAATCCAAATTGAAACTGCAGCCATTTCATTTTAGCTATTTGGAAAGTATAATCCTAAAAGACTTAAATCAATTGAGAAAAAGAAATTATGAACCACTGTATAAACAACTCAAGGCAGATGTACGGCTTCTCTACATGAGGAGTTTAACCCAGTGCTTTACCGAGGTTTCTTCTTTGGTTTTCTTTGTGGAAGTAAGAGTGGGTCCTTTATGTATGGTTTTTTTCTGGGGGGTTTCTTTCTCTGCCTTCCTATATGCTCTATTGCAGAAATACATGTGCTTGTTTCAGCATGATAGCTAAATAATAGCTCATTATCCTCATTCTAAAAAACACTGGGGAAATGTTTGGAAAGCACGGGAGAGGCGCTTGAAGACGACAACATTGTGTAAAGCCCCTGCAAACTACCGTAAGTAAAGAATCACGAGTGCACAAATGCCTCATGTAGAGAAGCCCAAAAAGTCATGGAAACAATTAAATCTCTCCTGGCATGCTATGACTACTCTCATAAAACCCTGGAAGAAAAATTTACACAGCACAACAGACCAGTTAGAGGATAAATTAAACAAGATTTATTTATGGAAATATGGTTTCCCTTCTTATCATTTATAAATACAGAATCCAGAGAACAGCATCCTCCGAGGGCCCTTTTTCTTTTTTTAAAAAAGGCAAAGTAAAAACAATGCAAACAAAAAACAAACAGATGTATTGTAATCATTTACCACCAGTAAGGATTTAGTAAAGTATAATGTTTGTGACATACGGTATTATATTAACTGCATTCACTTTGTCTTGTTAATGTTCCATTCTGGTATCACTGTTGTTTTTTATTCCCTATGACAAAACATTAATAAACATTTCTAAAACCCAAAAATAATATACCAAGTAATTCATTCAAATCCAGTAAGATTTATACCCAATATGCCTTTTCTAAGACAGAGTTCATTCTTATTCTGCTTCCTGGGCAAATGCATACCTTAGGGATACAGTAGGTTCTTGTTTGTTTGTTTTTTGTCTTGTAAGCAGGTTTGGAGGCTGGGTGAAAGGTTTCACGGAAGACATGGCTGGCATCAAAGGTAGGCATGGTTGGGCACCTGCCGAAGGCCCACACTCTAGCAGGGGCCCACTAACAAAAATCTCTGGAGTTGCACCTCCCTTCACCATTGTAACCTGCTTGTTCACCTGCCTCTCATTCTGGCACAGATAACGGTGGTGGTGGTGAGAAGGAGCAGTAGCGCCAGTGTGACATAGTGGTGAGAGTGTTGGACTGGGACTCAGGAGATCCGGGTTCTAGTCCCCGCTTGGCCATGAAACTCACTGGGTGACTTTGGGCCAGTCACTGACTCTCAGCCTAACCTACCTCACAGGGTTGTTGTGAAGATAACATGGAGAGGAGGAGGAGGACTCTGTAAGCCGCCTTGGGTTCCTTACGGGAAAAAAGGCGGGGTATAGATATAATAAATAAATAAATGCCACTGTCTACTTGCTCACTGCCTCTCTGCTTGTCAAGCAGGCAAGCGGTAGCAATGATGAGAAAGGAGATGAGGAACATTACCAGCTTGTAACAATGGTGGTGAGAAGGTAGACTGATGGTGTCTTGTCCAAGGGCTCTCCAAAACCTGGAGCCGGCACTGACAGAAGCCCTCTTTCATCTTTTTGTGTGTGTGGCCCTTTTATCTGTTTGAGATCCTGGAGGAAGCAGCAACAAGATTACCCACCACTGCCTGGCTTTATTCCCCCCCCCCTCTTTATGTGCTATGGGATGTGAAGGAAGAGAAGGAAACACTGCCCTCACTGATTTGGCTTCAGATACCACCAGGATGCCAGTCTGATTAGCTACATATTGCTATCATGAAGTCAAATCAGAATCAGAATAAATTTATTTGTTTAATCATAGATGATAAAGAATAAAGATAAGTCAAACTATGCAAATTATAAAAGAACTGGAAAACAACAACAACTTAAGAGTGAATTGTCTATCATACTGGTTAACAAAATAAAATAGTATAGGAGTTCATTGTACATCTTACAATCAACAGCATTCTCATTCATTATATTTTGTTGGCAGTTCATAGCAAAGTAAATCACAGTGTGGGTTATAATCCTGGAAATTTACTAAGTGAAGAGGGGAATAAAAGTATCTTGAATAAAATCAGTTCAATACTCTTTGTCAACAGCTATTCCAATTTCTGCTGGTTTGACTAGCTTGCATAATCCCACCAAATAAGATCATTAAATCTAATCCTATTTTTTCAATGATGGGGCACTCAAGCAAGTAATGGATCATGTCTTCCATAGCCCCACAAACGCAAAACTTAGACCATACAAAGTATGATGGTAACACCCACCCAATACCCCAGGGAAAATTGCTGCACTCTTAATTTTTTAAAAAATTAAAGTTTATTGAAACATTTTGATAAGATCAGAATACAAACTAAACAAACCAACAACAGTACCTACCTTCCCTAATATCTCACCCAGCTACCTGGGCTTTCCCTCAACTGTCACCAGGCAGCAGCCATTCCAGCAAGCTGCAGCAGAGGGAGATGGGAAGCAGAGCCATTAGTTCATCCAGTTCCTACTCTCCCAGAACTGTTTCTAGCTGGTCATTATCAGAACTATTACTTTAAGAACTGGTGCCTGAGTTTGTTTTCCTCTTCCCTTCCCATCCTTTTTTCCTTTTGTGTTGTGTCCTTTAGATGGTAAGCCAGTAGGCAGGGACTGTCTCGTTTTTATTCAGCATATGTAAGCCATTCTGGGAACTTTTTTGGCTGAAGAGCAGGGCAAATATGTTCAAATAAACAAATAAATATTAGAAAGAAAAGATGCACAGTGACAGAGTAAGTGAGAAAGAAAGAGTGTATGTGAGAAGGAGGGTAGAAGAGGGGAAGCGAAGGTGAGGCAAGCAAGGACAGGTTGCTTACCTGTAACTGTAGTTCTTCGAGTGGTCATCTGTGCATTCACACACATATGGGTTCTCTGCGCCTGCGCTGAGACCATTCGGAAACTTCTTTAGCTGAGGTGAGCCGGGCGGGAGCCCCTCCCCCTCGCGCGTGCTCCCTAGCGCAGCTCCCGCCTGTCTCCTCAGTTCCCTGAGACCGCCTATTGCGACCCTCGGGACCGAGGATGATCTAGATTCTCAAATGCATTTCTTCGAACCCGATCGTAATCGAGACCGATAAACAAAGTAAGATAGCCCATCCCATTTCCACTTGGATATCCATCGAACTCGATGTAGACACCGAGAGGGGAAGGAGGGTGGGTTGTGTGAATGCACAGATGACCACTCGAAGAACTACAGTTACAGGTAAGCAACCTGTCCTTCTTCTTCGTGGTCTCTGTGCATCACACACATATGGGTAGATTAGCAAGCTGACTTACCGGCGGTGGGTCGGTGTCAGGAATCAGATGGTGATCGAGGAGAGAACCACCCTCCCGAATGCGTTCTGCGCCCTGGCTCGAACGTCGAGGCGGTAGTGTCTGATAAAGGTGGAGGGGGAAGACCAAGTCGCCGCCCTGCATAAGTCCGATAAGGAGACCCCTCTCCCGAATGCTGTTGAGGTCGACAGGGCTCTGGTAGAATGCGCCCTCACGGAACCTGACAAAGTGCGGTCAGTGAGCTGATATGCCAGTTTGATAGTGTCTACTAGCCAGGAGGATAGCCTTTGTTTTGACACTGGACAGCCCTTCTTTGGCGGGCCGTAGCATACAAAAAGTTGTGTATTTCTCACGGGTTCCGTGTGTGCTTTATAAAAGGCTAGGGCTCTACGAACATCGAGGCTGTGTAATGTTCTCTCGACATTCGATGACGGTGATGGAAAAAAAGCTGGAAGGACAATGTCCTGTCCCAGATGGAACCCAGAAATGACTTTAGGCAAGAAGGATATGTCTGGTCGCAAAACGACTTTGTCCTTATGAAAGGTTGTATATGGAGGATCAATTCTGAGTGCGGCTAGTTCGCCGACACGTCTTGCAGATGTAATTGCTATCAGGAATAGTGTTTTGAACGAAAGAAGGCGTAAGTCCGATTTCGCCATGGGCTCGAATGGCGCTTTCGTCAATGCCTTCAAGACCAGTTGGAGGTCCCATCCTGGTACTATATTTCTGGTTGGAGGACACAAGTTCTTTAAACCCTTTAGAAATTGCTTCACTAAGGGATGCACAAATAGAGACGTGCCAGTCGAAGTCGTTCGGTAAGCCGTAATTGCAGCCAAATAAACTTTGATCGATGAAAATTTTAGCCCACGGGCCATTAATGAGTGGAGAAAGTCGAGGACAGTCGATACTGAGCATGTTACAGGATCTTTATTCGAAGCCGACGCAAAGCCGGAGAAAGCCTGCCACTTCCTCGCATAAGAGATCCTCGTTGAAGGCTTACGCGCTGCTAACAAGACTTCTTTAACTGCCGAAGAGAGGTCTGTATCCATCGTTATCTGATTCTCCAGGCTGTGAGGCTTAATGAATGCAGATTTGGATGAAGTACCTTGCCTTGGTGCTGTGTCAACAGATTGTCTTGGATCGGTAATTGCAGATAATCTCCCTGAGACAGATTGAGTAGGTGGGAAAACCAAGGATGTCGCGGCCACCATGGGGATATCAGGATGCAATTTGTCTTGTTTAATGATATTTTGGCGAGTACTTGAGTTAGGAGTGGGATTGGAGGGAACAGGTAATAGAAGTCGTCGCTCCAATCCAACAAGAATGCGTCGGTCATCGACTTCGGGTCCGACGCTGCTCTGCTGCAGAATAGGGGACAGGCCGTGTTCTCGCTGGTTGCGAACAAGTCTATGTTTGGCCGACCCCAACGATGGAATAGGGAGGCTAGTATTTGCCAGTCCATTTTCCATTCGTGCGACTGTAGAGACACCTTGCTCAATGTGTCTGCTAGCATGTTGGTTTTTCCCGCGATATGAATTGCTATGAATGACATCCGTCAGGTGTAGAGCCCACTCGTAGAGCTGCAGCGTTAGTCGTGTGAGGCGCATCGATCTTGTGCCTCCTTGTTTGTTTAAATACGCCACCACTGTGGTATTGTCTGTCACGATCTGAATGTGACAGTCAACTAGGTGATGCTCTAACGCTTGCAGAGCCTTCCAGACAGCCATCAATTCCAGCCAATTGATATGTCTGGAGCTTTCTGCCAGAGTCCAGGTGCCTTGTACGACGTGATCGTCGGAGTGGGCTCCCCATCCTAATAGTGACGCGTCCATCGTTAGTATTCGGCTCGGTATCGGTGGTTGAAAAGGTACACCGTCAAGTAGGTTTGAATCCTGCTGCCACCACCTCAGACTCTCTTACGGCTCATGGAACTGGTAGACGAAGAGAGGGTCTGTCCTTTTCCGGCTTGAAGACTCGGACAAACCAGGTCTGTAGAGGTCGCATGCGAAGCCTCGCATAGCATACGACTGTGATGGTCGAGGCCATGTGCCCCAAGAGTCGTATTGTATGAGCCGACGCTATTGGTTGTTTCTATACTTTCTTTGCAAGGGTAATTAGATTGCTTGCCCTTTCGTTTGGAAGATACGCCCGACCATCAAACGTGCTTAACCTCGCTCCTATATACTGGATCTCCCTCACGGGCTGGAGGACTGACTTCTCTGCATTCAGGCAAAGCCCCAACTCGTGCATGAGATCGAGAGTCTCTTCGAGTGCGCTTTGAAGCTCGAGCCTCGACGATGCTACTATCAACCAGTCGTCGAGGTACGGAAAGATGGTGATGCCTCTTGCCCTTAGACTTGCACACACCACCGCCACGCACTTCGTGAATACCCTCGGCGCAGTGGAAAGTCCGAATGGAAGAACTACGAATTGGTAGGAGTCTTCTCCCACCCGAAACCGAAGGTATTTCTGGCTGTCCTCGTGGATGGCGACGTGGAAGTACACATCCTTGAGGTCGATGGATGCAAACCAATCGCTCCTTCGAAGTAGGGGAAGGATCGATTGGAGTGTGACCATGCGGAATCTTTTCGGTGGAATAAAAAGATTTACAGTCCGAAGGTCTAGGATCGGTCTGAGTCCTCCTCCCTTTTTCTTCACGATGAAGTACCTGGAGTACAGGCTGTCCTCCAAATTCTCTGCGGGAACCGGTTGTATCGCCCCTTTTTGAAGGAGGGTTGATACCTCTTCTAGGAGCACCCGAGTTGGACGGGTGGTCTTGATCCCGAGAAAGGGGGGAAGGACTCTGAACTCAATCCTGTACCCGTGCTCGATGATGCTTAGCACCCAACGATCTGTCGTGATGATCCTCCAAGATCAAAGGTGGTGGCAGAGTCGAGAGCCGAAGAGAGCTGTCTGAGGTGGTGGAGAGGTGTCTTTTGCTGAGGCGAGAAGTGGCTGTAGCGTTGGTGGTAGAATGGTTGGGTCGGCAAAGGAGTCAAAGACGACGTCGGCCGAAGTCGCCCCCCTTCCTGACGCCTCTGGACCGCTGCTGCTGGAACGGCCGCTGCGGAGCCTGAGGCTGCGGTGCCCTGGGTCTTCGGTTCCCGCCCCTGTATTGACCCGACGATTGATATTGGGTGGTCGGGTACGGGAACCGGGACCAACGCCGTGGCCTGAAGGACTGCTGGCGGTTGCTGGCGGACGAGTCCCATCTTTTTAGCCATCTCCAAGGCCTTCTGCGCCGAGTCGAGGGAGTCGTCTGTGGTGGCGTTGAACAACCCCTCTCCGTCAAATGGGAGGTCTTCTATCTTCGCTCTATCATCGGGAGTCAAATTGGTAGAGCGAAGCCATGCGTGCCTCCTTAAGGCTACGGATCCGATCATCGACCTGGCGTGACTGTCGACTTGATGTCGTGCAGTGTTCATCTGAAGGGCTCCGATGCTGGTTGCCTCCTTAATGTACTGTGCCGCCAGGTCCCTTTTGTCACCCGGCAGATAATCACAGAGGTCTCCCAGCTTCTCTGTAATAAACATTTGATATCTAGCTAGCAACGCCTCGTAGTTAGATATCTTAAGCCCGAGGGAAGACGAGGAATAGACCCTACGGCCGTAGGAATCTAATGTCTTACCCTCCTTATCTGCCGGCGTCGTATGCTGCTTTCCCCCACGAGACTGCGCTGACTTGACTATTAGCGAGTTCGGGGTCAGATGGGAAAACAGAAATTTTGCCCCTTCTTCCTGGATCTTGTACATAGACTCCAACCATTTGGCAGTTGGCTTAGCAGAGGCCGGGGTCTTCCAGGTCTCTTGCACCGTCTCCAGCAGTGTTGGCAAGAATGGAAGGAGCAGTTGGTTCGACTGTGTCATTTTGAGGATAGCATAAATGTCATCCTTCGCTTTTCCTTTCGACGTTTTCGCCTCGACTCCCAGAGCTGTCACCATCCGGTTGACATGCTCCGCGAAACTCCCCATGTCCGAACCCGATGAGGAGTGGCCAGCAACAGCAGTCGCAACCGGTACCTGCACGAGCGCCTGTGGTTGGGCAGTCGACGTCGAGGCAACGGGCACTTCCATAACCTCGACGGGTGCATGAGACACAGCCGCATCTCGGCGTGGTGAAGGAGAGTGTCTTCGACTACGGTGTCTATCTGGAGAAACGTAACGTTGGTGGTGTGAATAGTGACGTTCCGATCTCATGCGCCTTGGGGAGTGTCTGGACCTCAAGTAGTAGCTCCTCGAACTCGATCCCGAGTAGTAGGAGCGCGACCTCGATCTCTCATCTCGGTAGCGGGAGAGTTGAGATCGAGGGCTCGAAGTCGTGGAGACCGAATCACGAGCCCGATAGTGAGGGGATTGTGATCGGCGGCGGTATTCCTCTCGGCGCTCTTCTGCGTATCCAACAGATGGAGCCAGTCGCGGTGGAGGACCCCTCGAGCCCGAACGGGGTCTAGCCAGAGTCGTCTGCTCCTCTAATTGGACTGGCGAAGCCACTAGCTCTCCCTCCGACAGGGAAGCCGCTGCAGTTATTGGCTCTTTCTCGGTATCTCGGCCTCGAGAAGACGCCGTCGAGGCCGGAGCGGACTGGTGGGCAATCGGTCCCGAAGCTCGATCCCGAGCACCAGTCAGAGCCTCCATCATTTCAACCGTTCGCTTCGAGACCACCACAGTGGTCGAAGTCGACGGGCCCGCCATCTCGCCAGCCGTATCCGCCATTTTCTCCTTAAGGCGCTTCGCCTTATCCTTACGGGCCTTCTTGGCGAGTTTTTTAGCCCTTGTGTCGGTTGACGGCTTTTTGGCCAGCTGGGATCCCCCAGGTCGCTCTTCTGGAGCAGGGCCTTTCGCTGAGAGAGACTGCTCCCAAAGGAGGGCTCTCAATTTCATCTGGCGGGCCTTCCTGGCCTGTTTCGTGAAGGCCTGGCAATTTTTGCAAGCCTCCACAACATGCTCCTGCCCAAGGTACAGCAGGCAGAGCGAGTGCTTTTCAGCGGGGGGGATTTTTGTCCCACACCGCTGACATTTTCTAAAAGGTGCCTTAAGAGGCATAGTTAGAATTCAGTTAGAAAGATAGATAGAATATAATAACAAGGACAAGAATGGGGAAGAGATGAGGTTTTAGGTAGGATTTTTTTGGAGATTTTTTTTTTTTTTTTTTTAAATAAGAGCAAAGATCGACAGAGAATGGAGAATAAAAGGTTTTCTGAGAGAAAAGTAGTTTTTTTATAGAATAGAAAGAATAACAAACTCAGCTTTTTCGAACAGATAGAGAAGAACCTAACGACTCGTCGCAAAGGCGGTCGAAGAGGAACTGAGGAGACGGGCGGGAGCCGCGCTAGGGAGCACGCGCGAGGGGGAGGGGCTCCCTCCCGGATCACCTCAGCTAAAGAAGTTTCCGAACGGTCTCAGCACAGGCGCAGAGAACCCATATGTGTGTGATGCACAGAGACCACAAAGAAGAACAAGAGCTACCCAGAAATGGGGATAGGGAGGGTAATCAGAACCAGGGAATGTATGCCACCACTATGCTCATCATGAAATACTATTCATTATTTGATTTTTAAGCCCAGTTCTTATACAACAACAACAACAACAACAACAACAACATGTTCTGTGTGCTCCCTAGACTCCAGGAAGCTTTCACAGATTTGACAAGGCAGGGTTCGTAATCGTGTGAATTATGTAATGCACTCAGCTGAATGCACTTACACAACCCTCTTCAGACCTTCGTGCTCAAAGCGCAAAGGTCTAACTAGGTACCTGGCATGTGAGGATGCTAGGGGAAGGGTTTACGTGCATGCCCATGTCCCCCTCCACACTTTAGTCCTATGTACTTTAGTCTGCTTTGTTCTCATTTAAATTGTGGTTTTACTGCCAGTGGTTTGAATCCAGCAAAGTATTCTTAACAACATTCATGCAAGTTAATAATCAGAGTCAGCATCTGAATCCAAGTAGTCAGACCAAAGCAAATAACATAAAACTTCCAGGAGACAAATTTTAGGTAGGTTATTGGCTGTCATGCTCATAGTTTTAACCCATTAATTAAACATGTAAATAAATAATTAAATACATGTAAATAAGATTTTGTAAATAAATCTTATGTTTCAGAGCACAAAAGAATAGAAGGTGCCTAAAATTAGTCTGGCAAGATTGGAGCAGAGAAAGACCATTTAAGTCCTCAAACTTCAGCTCCAAAAAGGATCTGCAGCTAATGTCCAGAATCTAGGATTTTTAAAGTGTGGAGTACTTGTTTCCCTCCATTTTTCCCCCAGAATGTAAGTGTCATAGCAATGGACCATTTGAACTTCCTTTTAACATGGGACAGATGTTTCTTCTAGCTACCTGAACTGGAAATCTCCTAGAACTCCAGCTGCTGTTAGAAGCTCCTGAAGAGCCTGTGCACACCCAGGTGGTTCAGGAGTGACATTTTTGCCCAGGCTGCTGCTTTAATATTATGGCCCCTCCTACCTCAAGAACTGCAACAACTTGTGCCCACCTGTATTGGGACTGCATCCCTCCCCCGATGTCCCCTCCCATGTGGAGAATTCCAGTAAATTTCAGAGGCCCCTGAAGAGTGTGCATATGCCCAGGGGCATCAGGACTGCTTGAACTCCTGATACTGCCTGAGATGCCTACTTCAAACATTATAGCACCTGCTCTCCCTCTGTCATGACCCCCCTCCAGGCATCCTCCTCTGAGGGCAAGGGTGACTCACCCAGTTCCCTGGACCTCCCTCAAGAGCAGAGTTCAGACACTACTGCTCAAGACGGGGCCGACCAGGCAGCTGAATAGCTGGCAAGACCCTCTGGAATGACCCGTGGGAGTTCCCTGGCCCAGCAGGAGTCAGAATCAGAGGTGAAGATGGTGCAGGTTCCGAGTCCTCGACAGCAGAGAAGGATGAGGCGGCAGGAACAAATGCAGGCCCCCCGATGTAGTGCCCGGCTGCAAGCCAGGACGTTGGCCTTGTGAGGCGTTTATAATCAGCCTGCTGCTAAAGAGCTCCAGCTGTGGGATGGGTGTGCCCAGGCAGCAGGCAGTATAAAAACGCTCACTCACCGAAGCCTGGGTATCGGGTGTCCTCCTTGGCTCTTGTTCCTGACCCTGCTCCTGAACCTTGCCTTGAACTCAACTTTGGACGGACCCTGACAACACCTCTGCTCAACCCTTGAACTTTGGAATAAGTACGCTTCTCTCTGCTCCAATCCTCTGAAGCAGCACAGCTTCTAATCTTATCTCAGCTGGACTTTTGGCAGCACTCCCAGAAGCAAAGCCAGCTGCTGGCTGCCGGCCAGCCTCAAGCCAGACACCCTCTCTCTCCAAGTCTCATATCTGTTCAATGACTGGGTTCAGACAACATGATAACCCACACTCAAGGGTTGAGTGTGGGTTGTTGAAATGTGAGTTATCATGTTGTCTGAACCCAGCTGAGATAACAAACCATGGTGAACAGCCCACAGTTCACAACCAACAACAAACCATGGGTTCTCTTCATGGGTTGTTCGTGGTTAACAAGACATGGCTTGTTAGTGCAGCTGGGTTCAGACAACACAATAACCCACATTTCAAGAAATGTCCATTTGTTGTAGTCCATTGAAATTTATTCTTATGTGGAAATTATTTTGAGGATTACTGGAATAAGATTATTTTTCTGGATTTTTTATAAAAATAATGAATTAGCATGATGATGATGATTTACAATAATATGTTTAAGCTCTTTTAAGAAATGATTGCAACTTAAGACCAAGTAAACAAGTATAGGCTTGTGCTGTATCCTTGCTTCACATCCTATTTTCCAGAGATGCTGTGGAAGTGTAGAGGCTCCATTTCTGTGGAACTCTCTGCCTCTGGAGGTCAGGCAGGCACCAATGTTGTGTTGGTTTCTATTTCAGGAAGCCTTCTTTGACTGACCAGCCACAATTTTATTGATATCCCTGTTTTATTCTTTGATCTGTTTTATCTTTTTATTGTTCACCACTCCAGAAACTGTTTAGATGTGGAACGGTATCTAAATGGTGAAAATAAATAAATAAATAAATAAAATCCTTGCACTATTTTCAGTATATAAAAGTTTAACTAGAATAAGCAATCAATAATCCAGGTTAGTTCCAGAAGGTTTTGAAACCAAATCAGAGTGATAGTATGCTTCCTGCCCTTAATCTAAAGTGTCTTTGAGATGTGATCATATAGCCAAATATGACTAACTACATGACACCTTTACAAAGCGAAATCAAAGTAAGCCATGCTTCCTGCCCTCATTCTGGCATAGCGGCAGGATGGGTAAAAAGAAAAAATGGTGCCAAGCAGCACTGGGGAACACAGTCATGATCACTGGTGGTAGATTGAGCAAACACTTTACCCCAGTTCATAGGCGCCCCCCCCCAAACAGTTACAGAATAGGGGGTGGGTGTCTTTGCAGTCTTGGAACTGTGTGGTGAGGTTGGATGAAGTATTTTGGCTCAGCCATATACAAATCCTCTCTATAGTCGGAAAAGGCTGTCGATTGTGTGGAGTGGGTACAATTTTGACCATGCTGCTGCAGAGAAATTGCTTTGAGAAAACTTTATAAAACTAGTTATGTTGGTTGTATGAAAATTACTATTATTTACAGATCTTGGTGAGTCTCTTGAAGCTCAGATGGGCAGTATGCTTGGGGGCTCTTTATTGGTATCAAGATTTGTTGTGCTGTTAAATCTTTTTCTTTTTTCTTTTAATGTATACACCACTCTATCAGAGTGGCTTACAGCATTTTCTTCAATATGTTTCTGTACCCAAAGGGTATTAGGTTTCTTTTAATGTATACACCACTCTGTCAGAGTGGCTTACAGCATTTTCTTCAATATCTGTTTCTGTACCCAAAGGGTATTAGGTTTGTATGGCTCTGGCAAACAAAGAAGGGCAAACTAAAAACAAGAAATTATTTTTAACTCACTAAAATTTTCTTGCTCCTACATACTACTTCTTCTCCCGAAACACAGATCTCTCCAGACACAAACAAAAAGACCTACCTAAAATGGGGGGACATCCTATAAATCCACACTTTAAAAAATGCATATATAGTCCTGAAATTTGTGAGATAGCATTTTGCTTTGCTAACTGATACTGATTCATACTGATTCTTCTCCACCAATTTACCAAAGCACACATTAGGCTATAAGCCTGTAATTTCCAGTTTTCCCCTGAATCTTTTTAAAAACTTGGTATTGCATTGCCCACACTCCAATTCTCAAGTCAGGAAGCCAATGTTAGTGATGCTGCATATTTTTGTTTGAAGATCAACCATTTAACATTTGAATTCTTTAACAACTCTTGAGTGTATGCCATCTGGACTCCATGACTTGTTAATTTTTAATTTGTGACAGTGCTAAAATGTTATATCTTGTCACCTCTACTTTATTTCCTCCCCCCAAAAAATATTTCAGACATAGGTATATCCCAAACTTGCTTGCTTGTATTTCTGTACCACCTTTCTGGGACCAACAAAAGCAGTTTACAAAAAAAATAAAACATAAAAACATAAAAACCATTGTCAAATAAAAACAAAGTAAAGCATTAAAAACAACATTAAAAACATCCTCCATATTGAAGACAGTTGAAACAAATAAATTTAACTTTTCTGTTATGTCTATCCACCTTCAGTAATCTTTTTATATATTTGTCTTCTAACAGGATGACTACTTTGCTGCTCTTCATGTATTTAAATATATTTAAATAACTTATTATTTGTCTTAAATGTTCTTGGTAATGCTCAGATTTTCTCTTCCCTTATTGTCAGTTTACATTGGTTTACCAGTGTTTGTGGATCTTTTTATTTTCCTACATTGATCAAAACTTCCACTTTTTAAAGGAAGCTACCTTGCCTTATATAGCTTCCTTACCACTGCACATTAAGTACACTCACCCCCTTGGACTTCTTGGTACTTTTCCTCATCTGTGGAATACATTCTATCTGAGCTCCTTTTATGCTGGCTTTAATAGCCTTGAAATATTTTAAAGAGATTTGACTCTCTTGTCAATCTTTTTCAGCTTTCATATATCCCATTCCATGATGATGATGATGATGATGATGATGATGATGATGATGATGATGATAGCGATAGCATCTTCTTTTGAAATTAAATATGACAGTTGGACTTTCTGGGCAACATTTCACTTACATATATGTTTAGTTTAATGAAACTGGGGTCATGGTTCCAAATCCATTCAAAAACACATCTTGCAGCAAATCCTTGGTACCACTACAGATTAAATCCAGGGTTTATTCCTCTCTAGTTGGTCCCACCCTAGCTGTTCCAACACAAAATCATTGATCATATCTAGAAATGTTGTCTCTTTGGGTAACTAACTGTTCATTCAAATTGTAGCAATGTGACTCACTCTCAAAGTCACCCTCAGAATTTTGGTCAAGGAAGCAATAGTATGCCCCCGGTACTAAATTACTTTTCAGAACTGGCATTTCCATCCAAGATAAATTCTGTTGGGTGAGCTCTCTAATTCATTGAACATATAGAGCAACACCACCCAATACTTGTATCCTGATGATTCCTTCTGTTCCACTAGGTTTCCAGCACACCATCTATATTTATGTTCTCTTTTAGCATCAAACACTCGAGCTCCCCCATCTTGGCTTGGAGGCTTCTAGCATTAAAATATAAACACCTATACATTGCATCCTTCTCCAGATTCCTTTTAATATGCAATTTCCCCTATTATTTAAATGGAAGTGATTTCTTTCTGTGTGCTCATTGTCAAATTCTACCCTATCCCTTCTTTCATGACCTGCAACATTTACACTATCATCTCCAGGGGATGTGTTGTCCTAAACTTGATGCTTCCCAGCTCCTCTCAGCTTTTCTCTATAAAAGCTGACGAATTTGCTTCATTTGCCAGGATCTAGGCTTCCTTCAGCCTCCAAGGCAGTGCATGTTTTCACCTTTCCCCTGTACTATATTCGGTATCTCTTCAGTGTCTCATGCATGACTGAAATTTAACACTCTACTTAGCAATTTCCCTGTGGCTTACATTCTGACACATGGCAAATTTTAAGTTCCATTAAAATATTCTGAAGGTGAATGTTAATCAGTTAGTTTTAAATTAGTTTTTAAATACACAATTTCACACAGAAACAAAACTCATACACATATAGGCAATGGCAAAGTGAAACATGTTTGATTAGACGAAAGGCCATACACATTCATGAAGATATAGGAAGACTGTATCCCTCAAACACTTGCAACATAACATTAACATTAAGGGTGCAATCCTATGTATAGTTAGATGGGAAAAAGTCCTACAACTCCCAGCATTCCCCAGTCAGCCATGCTGACTGGGGAATGCTGGGAGTTGTAGGGCTTTTTTCTGACTAAACATACATAGGATTGTGCCTTAAGCGAGTGTATAAAAGAAAGGGTAACTTTGACCAGCAGAGGGAGACAAATGAAAACTTCCAAGAGTGTGTCGAATTGACTGTGGCAGGATGCGATAGGATAAGCGCAGGCACTCTATAGATCGTTTTCAGAGAGCTCAAGCAGAAAATGCCAAACACAAAACAATCAATATCAAATTCTGATGTGAAATGTTTCCTGAAGAGAGAGAAGGGGGAGGAGATGGGGGGGGTGAGGGAGAGAGAGAGAGAGAATGAACTGATGTAGTGTAACAGCTAAAATAATGAGCTGTGATCCGGCAGAAGGTTGCTAGTTCAAATTTCATCAAAGCCATAAATGCATTAGAGGGCCTTAGGCTGGCTACTATCTGTCCGCCACAGCCCTCCTGGCCTATACAAAGATAATAGTATTGGTCTACCTTAAAGGGATGTTGTAAGAATTACTGTAATAATGTATGTGAAGAGCTCTGAACACTGAAAGCTCTATATAAATGGCAAGTTATTATGATTTCTGAAGATGTTGTTTCTTTTCTATTGCTTATAGTTAGAAATCCAGGCGTTTCTCTAGATACAGGCTTCCAAAACTAGCCACCTGAGTCTTCCTGGCAAGAGGATATGTCCAGCCTACAGGGAGGTTTAGGCACTTGAGTCTGATCACATGAAACTGCAGCTGTCTGGCTCTCACAACGTGCCATAAAATTGGCTGACAGGATGTGACTGAGTCAGACAGAAAATGCAACTGCTGCTGCTTAACAGGCACCTCCTCCCACACATAGGGCCCAGTTGAGGGGAATTGCCCAGAGGAAGGAAAATGGCTGAGTTCCCCAGCAAAGGTACAATCAGTAGTTTCTTGATGCTCTGGACTTAGTGACCTTGCATTGAAGGGGAAGGGGGTTGTGAGGGGAGGGGACATAAACACATACCTAGGTTGGAGCAGTGACTAGTGTGTGTGCCTATGTAAGAAGGGGGATTGTGTGTTTTTTACTTCACATACAAAAAGTAGGTGTGTGCATATGCAAATATGTTCATGGCTGTGGAACTGATATGCAAGAAAAGGGAAGCTCAGTGCATTCAAGATATGATATGAAAAGCAACCTATGATGTGGGAGGGTGGGGGAGGAAATGGGCTAGGCAAGAAAAGTTTAAGAATTCCCTTCCTAAAGCAGTGTTAAGTATCTGATCAGGAGTATGTATAAAAGAAAGTGATAACAGTTCTCTGCTCCAGAATGAATGTTCACACTCAAAACAAAAGGAATCATAAGAGAATTTTGGCCTTTAAAAAGACATACCGTATCTTCCAGTAACTCTGAAAAATGTAGTGCTTCAAGAATATTAACCTAAGGCAAGGAAGAGAAAATATTTCATTCCAAGGGGCTGTCCCTCTTAAATAAAACCAGTTGGGATATGTGCACCATGATATCATATTACAAAGTGGCATGTTACTTCCTTTCCCACTAAATCAAACGCTGTTCTGAAATTAGATTATCTAGTAAGGGTCACCAAATTTTTCTTGTTTAAAATTGATGTAGCATGTGACAGTCAAGTAGCTTCACACCTATAATTTCAAAAATACTTTATTTTACTGAGTGCATGAAAATAACACACTCTCCAGATATAATAATCTGCATATACTACCTACAGCATTGATGGAAACAATACAGGCATATTATACCTGGCTCTGTACTGACAAAATCTGCACATCTGCTAGAGGTTGGCATGCAAAAATTAGAAACCAAAATTGTGTTGTTGTTGTTTTTTAAAAATCCTGAGGTTTTGTGCATTGTAAACATTTATTATGGGTTTCCACTTCCCTTTTCCCACCATAATAGTAAGGACTCGTTCTCCCATGTGTTTCTTTAGCAAACTGAAATCCACCCTCCCAATCCCAATGTAGTTTTTTCCTGTGCTACTGAAACCCTTTATATATGGTAAAATCACACACGTATGATATCATGAGGAATGGAGATAGTAACATTGAATCTCTACTCATAGGGGGGGGGGGTTCTGATGGAATGCTATCAGCTTTACATCTTCAGTTCCAAGTGAGTCCATCAGTACCAGCCCCAGGTTTTTGAGGGCCCTTGGGCAAGATACCCTCGATGGGCCCCTTCCCTCAGCATGTCTACCTTCTCACTGCCATTGGACAGAATCCAAGCTGCCTTTCTACGCGCAGCCAGCCCCACTCCTTAGTAGCCACCTGCCTCACCTCATTTGAAAGGGACACCTGGAAAAAGGCCTCTGAGGATGATCTTACGGTCCAGGCATGCATATATAGGCCCAGTTTACACATAACGAAAGCAAATCATGGTTTTTTAAAGTCAAGATTTGCTGCTATCCATGCCAGGCACATTCCTCAGGTTGTTTGGATATTGAACCTCTGTTCAAGCCGATCAGAGGTTACTATGTGACATCCAAACCTGGACACTATAGATTAATCATGAGTTTAAAAACCCACAGGTAATCTACAATTAGTAGTTAGGTTAACTTTGGGTTGTTTAACCCACGATTGACCTATAGTGTCCAGGTTCGGACATCACATAGCAACTCCTCATGGGCCCAATCAGGGGTTGAATATTCAAAAAGGCTGAGGAACACACATGGCACGTGCTGAAGCAGATCGTGGGTTACTTAACCCACAATTTTCTGCAGTTGTGTGCAAATAGCCCCGAAGGAGATAATCCTTCAGGTAACCTGGCCCCAAGCCATTTAGGGCTTTGTAAATTAATAACAGCACTTTAAATTGGACCCAGAAATGGGCTGGCAGCCAGTGCAGATCATAAAGCACTAGCGTAACATGATCATATTGGCCAGTCCCCTATTTTTGACCAGCTGAAGTTTCCAGACCATTTTCAAAGGCAACCCCACATATAACACACTAGCTGTTGCCCGTGGCTTTGCTCGTGTGGATTTTAGGATTTGGTACAATTGTTTTTAAAAGAAACAATAATTTTTTTAAAAAAAACAGGTTTAAAAATGAGAAGGGTCCCCCCCCCTCCTTGAAGGCCTGCGAGAGAGCTACCGGTATATGGAAAAGATACAGTGTCTCTGACTGAAAGTGTAACATTTAGGCTGCGTGCTGGCAGCAGAAATCTTTTCTGACAGAAATATCTGATCTTAAAGAAAAATCAGGTTAATCCTGAGGGTCTACAGGTGATGAAGAGTGACCATGCCAAGTTTGGGGTAGATCCATCAAAACGTGATAGAGCCTATGTGATGACGCCCCACACACAACAGTCAGTCATTTAAAAAGTTTCCCTCCCTTTTCACCCCTAGAGAACATTCAAAATGGCCTAGGGGAGATTTGCATACCCACTCCTATTGGCCCCTGCAGGAATTCATATGAACATTCTAAGTGTCATATGGGCTATTTGCATAACTGCTCCTGCAGCAATTATGAGGTGAGTCCAATTTGCATAACTGCTCCCCTGTTGTTTAGCCCATAGGAGATATGAGAGTGGGGCGATTTCCCCCTCCTTTTTCACCCCCTTAGGGACAGAATTTCCAAAAATCCTTCTTTAGTTGGTGTCTATGTCACAAAAACAATGTCCCTTCAAAATTTCACGTTCCTAGATTAAATGGTTTGAGCTGGGCGTTGATGAGTCAGTCAGTCAGAAAGGACTTCTTCTTTTATATATACAGTCATGCCTTGGATTGAGAGCATAATTCGTTCCGGAATCGTGCTTGTAATCCAAAACATTATTATATCAAAACGAAATTCCCCCAAGAAAATTTGTACAGAGATTTTTAATTTAAGCCGTACTGCAGTGCTTGTATTGCAAGACGTCGCTTGTATATCAAGTTAAAAAAAATTAAATAAATATTTTAACATTTGCTTGTCTTGCAAAACGCTCTCAAACCAAGTTACTTGCAATCCAAAGTATTACTGTATAGATTGCAGTAATCCAAATGTGAGGTTACTAGAGTGTGAATAACTGTAGCTAGGTTAATGAAATTAAATAAAATTAGCTAGGGTAATAAATATTTTAATTTATAAACTCCTGCTCCCCATTGACAACAGCAATAACTATTACTAGATTGTTTAACAGACGGCCTTCTCTTTGTCCCTTCAGCCAGAGCAGCTAGACTGGTCGGGACGAGGAAGAGGGCCTTCTCTGTGGCAGCCCCCGTACTATGGAACTCTCTCCCAAGTGACCTCCGCCATGCCCTCTCTCTGCTGAGCTTCCGCCGCTCATTAAAAACTTGGTTATTCAGGCGGGAATATGGGGTGGGCTAAGATTTTAAAAGTGTATACTGTTTTAATGTATTTTAATGGAGAAAAATGTTTTAATGTATTTTGTTCTGTTTTGTTTTCTGTACATCGCCCAGGGTGGCCGGTTTGCCGGCCAGATGGGCGATAAATGCAAATAATAAATAAATAATATGTGTCAAAATAACATTGGTGGTGTTCAACTCACTAGTATTATTTGATCATGTATATATGTAGCCTCAGTAACTGCTCATTGATTTAGTGAGGAGATGAAATAGACATTAAGTCACTTTGGCTCTCTAAATTTATTTCTTTGATTTTACTGTGCCATCACATCAGTATTATGTGATCCTCCTTATTATACAATTTTTGTCCAGAGAATAGCAGTAGAGCAGATATATGGCCGTAACCTCAATTTCTTCTTCCACCACACATTTTCTATATGTTCATGGCCAAGACACCAGCCCAGTTTGCACATTGTTTCCCCCTCAAACAAGCCATGCTGCCCAGGTTCAGACAACATGACAGGCCGTGCCCAGGCAGTTAATTAGGCAAATGGTGCCTGGCACGCACTGGCACATAACACGGCTTAAACAAGCCATCATCGCTTGTTTAAGCCACGGTGATCATGCAAACCGGGCCATTTTGTTTTTATCTACAATGTATGCAAAGGGCTGTGTGCTGCTGCACACTCACCACTTTGCGGCATCACTCAGTTCCCTATGACTTAGCATTCTTTCAGTACAATCATGTAGTAACTTGTTCCTACCTCAAAGGGGTGCTGTGAGTATAAATTGTTTGAAAGCGTGGTGAAGTACTTGGATGATACAGTGAGAAGTAAATTCTGTTTTCCCACCTACATTTTTGGTCTGTGAGGGCCTGTCAGTTGTAGCTTGAGGCTCATTTACATGATCATATGCCCCTGAGTTGTTACAAATGTTGCTCATCTGAGATTGTTTTCCCATGTCAACAAATTTACCTCAGCATACCAGGATTGCTGTCTCAAACCTCAGTGTAACAACCCTAATTAGAGCACAACATATGGACACCCGTTAACAGAGAGGGAGGAAATTCCACCCATCCACTCCTCTGTTATACAGGTACTGAAGTGTACATGCTTTCATGAGGACAAGAGCAGTGAGATATCTGCTTTTTAACCCACTTCAACCTCAGATATACCCTTTGATAATATAAAAGAGATCTAAGCTGGGAAGAAATTAAATGGTTGTTATCCCAGAATAATGGATTTTGTAAATAACCTCTTGAACTCTGGCTTACTTTGAAGCAAGAGTTGTAAAATAGATTATCTTTTTGTTGAAGGAAGTGGGATTGATAGCCCTTTATCTCACTGAACCTGGGAGGAGGAGTCCTTGTTAGATTTCTTAAACAGGAATAGTGAATTACTTTTATTTCCTGTTATTCTCAAAGAAGAACATATTATCAGAGGAAAGGGAGTACACTGTAGTCCGCCTCATTACTTAACATTTAGCAAAGAGTAGCAGGATTTGCGGCTGATCAGGAATAGTTATATAATGGTTACCCGTTACCCTTTGGCTGCTTACAAGGGAGAGGGAAGGCAGAATTGGTAACATGCTATATCTCCTGGCACAGCAAACCCTTCCAGACATTTAATCAGGCTTTTATTACCAAGGCATGGGTGGGAGGCAATGGATATGACAGGGGGCATCATGGGTTATAGGGGGTGCTACAGAACTTCTCCCTTATCAGGGCATTGTAGGACAAGTAAACTATAGGAGGCCCTGTGTATAAAGCCATTATATGTATCTTAGGGGCCAGTAAACACCATTAGCTCCTTGGCCCTCATTAGTATTAGAGGTGGGGAAAGATTCAGTATTCTGTACATGGTCAGGAATTAGGGAAGGGGAGAAGCACTAGTGCTTGTGGAAAGGTATTCCTCTTCCAACAATTGGGGCGGGGGGGGGGGAGATAGAGGAGGCAGAGTATCTCCCTGTCACAAGAGTAGTGGGGGGAGGGAATAGACGTGACTTTGCTCCCCTTGCTCAGGGAAACTGGAGGATTCTATGCCTATTGTGGTGGGGTTAGTTCAAGGCCGGCACTGAATCCCCACATAAAAATAGAAATAAGCTTATTTTCAGTGTTGCTTCTCTATGGGTGGGGCAGTGAAAATTCATGGGAGGAAAAGAGGAGGAGGAGGCTCAGACTCAGCTGCCAATCTATCCGGCCGGTTTGAGCCGGTTGAGACTGGTTGCTGAGCTGGAATGAGACATCAATTGTTGTTTAGGCTGAGGTTCTGCCGCACCAGGGCTAACTGGAATCTCTGGAGTGGATCACTCCCAGAACATTCAGGAGACGCAGTCTCTGCTAAAATATTCTACTGGAGCCAGAGCTCAGAGCAAATGCCAATAGCAGCCGAGTTGAGTGGAAGCTGTGGGCAGGGTTTATGCCTGGAGCTGGAGCTTTTGCCTGCAGGGAGAGGAGCCAGAGCTGCTCCAGCTACAAATCCAATCTGGGTTTTGTCTCTCTCCATCTTCCTGCTAGAACTGGTTTAGGGGGGAAAGAGGCCTCTCAAGTATCGGTTTTCAGTGAGCGCAGCTGGTATAGAACCAAAGTGTGGGGGAGGGGTGCCAGCTTGTCTGTGAGCAAAGAGTGAATGTGGGAAACATCAGGGGGGGAGGGGAACAGCCTCCTTTTGTCTCACACGCATTCACAGTAGAAACCTGCTGTACTAACACCAAAAATAGAGAGCATGCTCCAGATACATTTCACAGAAAAGTCCAGGCGCAGTTGCAAAACATGATATGCATATAGACATGTGTGAACAACACACAGGCAGCACAACTCCCCATAAAAGCAAAGTAACGAATTTAAACATAACCGGGGTGGAATTTTACAGCACTGAGGCAGGCAAAATGCCCATGTGCAGAACAAAGGTCATATTACATCATGCACAAAAAATGTGTGTGTGCAATACTAGGCTTAGAAACACGTATATCTATAGCTCCGTGGATACAAATATAAAGACAACAAAATATGCACACTTCAATGTGCTGCACATACTTCAAGCTGAAACTAATCTTATAAAAACATTTGAGGGTGCATAAAGGTTAATTATCTAGAAAGTTAAGAAGGGACTGTTTCTTCACACTTTCAGTGTTAACTTGTGCCTTAATATAAATACTTGATTTCAATTGTGTTTTGAAGACAGTGTCTTTTTTAAAAATATCTTTTATATATTGTATATGAATAAGTGTGATTCACCCTATTTTTGTCTAGGTAATTAAATTATACAATTTTTCTTCTCATATACTTGGATATACCTTCTGAATTGTTAAAGTTTTTAATAATTGCCCACAACTATGGAAAGGCTAAATTGCTTCCAGCAAAATGGACCTCAGAGGACAAAGGTCAAAATTTATTTTAAATAAACAAACCCCTCAAGTGAGAGGCTCATTACATATAGTATGTGTGTGTGTGCAAGCGCGCGTACAAACACATTGATATGGCTAGAATTTTCAGTGTGAATTAATAATATATTACAGAGCAACATGGCATGACCATTCTGAATACTGATTTGTTTTAATATGTAACTGCATGTTACCTTGACAAATTTGTGTT
This sequence comes from Shinisaurus crocodilurus, assembly GCA_021292165.1. Taxonomy (NCBI): domain Eukaryota; kingdom Metazoa; phylum Chordata; class Lepidosauria; order Squamata; family Shinisauridae; genus Shinisaurus; species Shinisaurus crocodilurus. Next base: position 250,413,035 of record CM037879.1, read on the forward strand.
CCCAAACCCATGTTTGAAAAGGTAATATGAATGCATCGGCGGGGGGGGGGGGGGGAATCAGTGAGTGGGAGGATGAGATTAATCCTTCCTGTGCCTACCAGTTCTCCCACACAAATCTACCGCCAGTTGTTTTCCTGCAGCTTAGGTTTATTCTGGTCTCAAAGCTTAGCTAGGGGAAAGGGGCTCAAAATAACCTGGAGGAAGGTTTTTTAAAAGGAAGATCAGCAGGCAGGGGAAGGGGAAAACACCCCCACCTACCCACCCATTAATTCATCCCTGTAGCATTATGAGATGCCATCAACTGGTTCGGCTGGTTTAAGCAATCATGCAGAAGAGTAAAGGACTTCAATGAAGAACTGCTACATGTAGCATTGTTATCTTATGAAGATACAACAAACTCATTACGGAGATAATAGTACTAGGTGCTTCTAACACCCTGCCTCATTCACATAATTTTTTGTGGGGTCCAGATGATATCTTCCACTCATAATCATTTTTCCACTGCTTTTTCCATCTTTTTTCTTACTGCAGAAAATCCAATAAGGATAAAAAATGAAACAAACAAAAAAACCAGAATAACTAAACTATGCCTTCTAATAGGTTGCACTAAGAGGTCTATATCTGGAAGCACCTGCTCTCTACCCTGAAAATAATGGGTAAATAAAGCTCTTTGAATTGTTATCATACTATGGCATTTTCAGACATGCTCCCTGCCCTGAGATCCTTGGAGGAAGGACAGTATACAAATGTGATAAAAATAAAATCAGGAGCAGTAGTAAATAGGGAACAGGTAACTACCAATCTGTCAGCCTGATATCAATACCTGGCAAAGTTATAAAACAGATCATTAAACAGTCTATGAGCATTTAGAAAAGAACACTGCAAATACAAAGAGCCATCATGTGTTTCTCAATAACAAGTAATGCCAGACTAACCTTATTTCATTTTTTTGGATAGAGTTACTAGCTTAGTAGATCAAGGGAATGCTGCAGATGTAGTATATCCTGATTTCAGCAAAGCTTTTGACAAGTTTCCCCACAATATTGTTAACAAGCTGATGAGATATGGGCCAGGTGATGCCACTATTAGGTGGATTTGTAGTTGATGAAAGTACCATGTCCAAAGAGCTTTCATCAATGGCTTCTCATCAACCTGTGACAAGTGGGGTGCTGCAGGGTTCTATCCTTGGCCCAGTGTTGTTCAACAACTTTATAACTGATCTGGACAAAGGAATAGAGGGGATGCTCATCAGATTTGTAGGTGACAACAAAATGGGAGGAGTAACTAGTATCTTAGAAGACAGAAACAGAATTCAAGATGATCTTGACAGGGTAGAGACCCAAGCCAAAACTAAGAAAATGAATTTCAACAATGATAAAAGTAAGGTTCTTCATTTAGGTATGAGAAAATTTGATGAACACATATAGGTTAAGGGATACTGGCTCGACAGCTGAATATCTGAAAAGTATGTAGGGGTTTAGTAAACCACAAACCAAACATGAGTCAGCAATGCAGTGCAGCAGCTAAAAACACTAATGTCATTCTAGGCTGCATCAACAGAAGTATAATGTCCAGATCATGAGAAGTAATGGTGCTTCTCATGATCTATTCTATTCTTCTTTAGTCAGAACTTACCTGGCATAGAGGGTAGGACCTGAACCAATAAGTTCAATTTTTAAGAAGCCCAGGATACTCTCCTCTGTATGGAGCTCCTCTATCCACAAGGCAATGCTAGAAGGCTTTGGGTAAGATGGGATGCCCACTGCTGCTATAGGTCAAGGGTGGGCAGAAGGCAGATCTGGATTTATTGGTCATTTTCTGGGTGATTTGCAGTAGATTGGCAAGTATTTCTGACTCCCAACTGTTAATAGCAGCAACAAAATCACCAGTGGCACACATCTCACCCTAAATTATACTGCTGATATTGAGTAGATTTTTGTGTGGATGGACTTTGAGCTCTGTTCAGTTCTGGCACTCATAATAAATTCCCAGTCTCAGAATTCTTTTGATTCAAAGTGTGTCTTTTGCAGCACACTCCAGGTGGTGGATTTTTGGGTTCTGGTTAAAAAAACAAACACAAAGTAGATCCTACAAGCCCGAAGTCTGCCCACTTGTACCATAGGTGATCTGTGGTTGCTTCTGAGGCCTATAGCTGCAATCCTGGGCACACCTATTCGGAAATAGCTCCCACAGAAGCCAGTGGGAGTTATTTCCAAGTAAAGGCATAGAATGCTGCTTTGGGATGAAGAGCCTCCGTGAAGGCTCCTCCACCGTCACCACCAGCAGCCATTCAAGTAGGCTGTACAGAAGATAAGAGGGGAAGTGGCAGGGCCGGCGCTACCGCTAGGCAAACTAGGCGGTTGCCTAGAGCACGCGGCTGAAGAGGGCGCAGAAACGCTGCTCCCCCCGCAGCCGCCGGATCCCCGCTCCCCGCCCCCCGCAGCCGCCAGACCCCGCCGGACCCACCCCCCGCCACCCCCTGCCGCCGGACCCACCCACCCGCCACCCCCCGCAGCCGCCGGACCCCCCCGCAGCCGCCGGACCCCCCCGCAGCCGCCGGACCCCCGCCACCTACCTTCTCTGCACGGCACGGAGCCCTGCCCGCGCTCTTTTGGCGGGAGGAACCAGCCCTGTTGCCCTGTTAAACAGCCCTGTTGCCCTGGTTTCCCCAACCAAAAACAGAGCGCGGGGGTCCCGTCGCGTCGCTTCCTCCGCGACGGGACCAGCGGACGGGGAGGCAGGCTTGGAGGAGGAGGAGGCAGCGGCCAGGGCAGGGGGGGGAAGGTAGGTGGCGGGGGTCCGGCGGCTGCGGGGGTGGTAGTTTGCAAAGCAGGGCTGCTTTGCTCCGGAGCCCCCCCCCACGGCACGAGGGGGGCGCTAAATATAATTCTGCCTAAGGCGCGAAACTGCCCTGCACCGGTCCTGGGAAGTGGGGCCATTCCACCAGCTCTGCAGAAAAACTTGATTTTTTCCCTCTTCCTTCCCCATTCCTTTTTCCTTGTGTGTTGTTGTCTTTTTAGACAGCAAGCCTGCGGGCCAGGCACTGTCTTATTTTACTGGTTAGATATAAGCTTCTCCAGGAGCCTTTTTGGCTGAGGAACAGGATAAAAATACTTTAAAATAAACACTTCTCTCTGGAAAAAAAATTACTATGTATAATTTTTCAAGACAAGACAACGTTATTTAAAAACTAAAATCATGATGCCTCTTATTAGGTAGATCAGTGACAGCTATCAAATATTTTTAGGAGTGTGAATGAGTTAGTGATGTTTTCAGATGTATTAAGAAGAATATAAATAATTGTTGGAAAAGTTATATTTCATGCAAATAATTTGCCTCCTGTGATTTATTTATTTTCAAATCCCAGGTTTTCTGATTCCTAGAAAAAAATACTTAAGAGCAATTACATTAGCTGTGAAATAAAACTCTCATTGACACTACAGAAATAAAAACATTTGCACCTGATCATATGAGAAGTTAATTTAAAAAAAAAAATCTAATTTTTTTCCAAACAAAGTATAACAAAATACAACCATAACACAGGATTTTAACTAAAACTTTGTACAATAAATCATAAAGTGCACCCCCACCCTCCTAGGGACCAATTAATATGCTTCCATCCCATTAATCAATTACTATTCCGTATTCCAAAAATATAACATATCCTCCTGACAAGGCATACTCCCTTTTCCCTTTATTAACACATAATCTAGAAAGTGACCCCATATATCCTTAAAATTATTTATCTTTAGTTGTCCCCTTTTACATTTAAAACTGCAAGTCAATTTATCATTTAGAGCTATATCCCATATCTCCTTATACCAGTCAGTAATTAGAAAGTCATGCTGAACCTTCCATTTCCTCGCAATCATTAACCTAGCCGCTGTTAACAAATTTACAATTAATTCCTTCGTATTTTGGGAACAAGTAACTTTCTCTGTTATTGATAACAGTGCTAATTTTGGACAGACCTCTAAATTAATACCAACAATTTCCAAAATTTCTAAAAAAAACCCTTTTGCCCAAATTCCAGTACATTTTTACAACTCCACCACATATGAGCATATGTTCCTATTTCCTGGCATCCTCTCCAACACAATACGGAGCAATTTTTGTCTATTCAATTTAATCTTACTGGAGTTAAATACCATCTCCAAATCAATTTATAAAAGCTTTCCTTTATCCTTATTGACATAACTCTCAGAATACGTCTATCCCAAATACTCTTCCAACCCTCCTTCGAAATCTCCTCCACAAATTCAGTATCCCAAACTGTCTTAAGATGATCATTTTATTCTTCAGCTTTTTGAATCATCATATGAGAAGTTAAATACTCATGTTACACATTGCTGGTGCTATGAATGAGGAGCCCATCACAAATCATCTGCCCAATACCTCCTAATGACCAGATAATATGACTGCATTAATATTGCAATATATTTTATTTACAAATAGTTTGATTTGATTCACTATAAAAACAATTGTTCATAATTTCATATTTCTATAGTAAACATAAAAAATGCCCCAGTCACTTGTACCAAAACTGGTAAAGCTTGATTCTTTCAATGTTTCTGACATTATCAGTCTTCAATTCAACCCTAAATTCAGATCCAACAATAAAGAATAGAAAACTTATGGTTTTATATAATGTATTAAATTATTTAGCATGTGCAAAAAAAAAATTGGGTTGGTTAGATCTATTTAGGGTGCAATCCTATGCATATTTAGACAGAAAAAAGGGCTACAATTCTGAGCATTCCCCAGTCAGCCATGCTGGGAGTTGTAGGAATTTTCTCTGTCTAACAGCACGATCCCATACCCTCCAACATTTCATAGATGAAAACAGGGACACAAATGTGAATTTGTAAGAGGTATGGTTAAGCAACATGAAGGTGTGATCAAGAGGGTGTGGCCAAGGGTAGAGCCACCCACCCCAGGATGCTCGAATCCTTTAAGGGCTCTGACCACTCTGAGTCTGAAGCCACTTTGATCTCCAGACCCATGATGATGGTGGTGATTGCTGTTGTTGTCATTATTATTATTGTACCATCAACGTGCATGGTGCTTTACCGAGTATAAGAGAACAGTTCCCTGCCCCAAAGAGTTTACAATCTAAAATGTAATATAGAGGTGACAACAAATGGTAGGAAGGGGTAAACCGGGGAGGAATATGCCATTATTTCAGTCAAACATAACTTTCAGCCTACTTTCCCCACATTGCGCAGGAAACTCCTTGTTTTAACAATCTCTCTCCCACTTTAAAAATGGATCCCTCCATGGTGGCTTTGTTCTCATTAGTAGTTTGCCAAAGAAATAATAATATTTAACATTTAGATATCTCTGAGTGTGCAAAGTGGTTCACAGGCCCACCCTGCAAGCTCCTATTTTCTCCACTCAGAAAAAAAACATGTGGGCTCTATTGTACTTTATTAAAAAAAAAAAAAAAAAAAAAAAAAAAGAACAACAACACTGATTGAACAATAATGCCAAAATGGAATAATGATGTTTGTTGCTGCTATTTGAGGTAGTTGGGGATTTTTTCTTTCTTTCTCTTGAGGAGGGTGTGTTTTCTGATAAAAATTAAATTTTTAAAATATCTAATGCATATTTTTTTAAACAATCCAAAATCCCTGCAGAATAATCCTAATCATTACTGTAGAGAGCTTTCTCCATGTTACACATTGCTGGTGCTATGAATGAGGAGCCCATCACAAATCATCTGTCCAATACCTCCTAATGACCAGATAATATGACTGCATTAATATTGCAATATATTTTATTTACAAATAGTTTGATTTGATTCACTATAAAAACAATTGTTCATAATTTCATATTTCTATAGTAAACATAAAAAATGCACCCAGTCACTTCAGCATGTGTTAGAAAAAGACTTTCACATGGGGTACACGGGTAGAGCCAAGCAGGGCTTTTTTTCTGGTGGAACTCACCGGAACTGAGTTCCAGCACCTTTTCTTCTATTAATTGCATTACAATTTAATCGCCATATACTCCCGAGGAAATGTAATCCAAGAGTTCCGGTACCTTTTTCTCCAGAAAAAAAGCACTGGAGCCAAGTAAAATTTACCACTGCTCTGAAAACAGAGTAACAGTGCAATCCTATGCATGTGTACTCAGAAGTAAGTCCTATTACATTCAATGGGACTTACAGGAAAGTGTGTATATTTTAAAGCAATCTACAACACTGACCATCACATCTTGTGGCAGATGTGCTGCCTTTTCCTTGAACTTTTGCCACCTCCCATAAGATCTCTGCATTTCTCTTGGTGTTGAAAGAGAATTTGTCATCCGTGTGCTAGCCTTGGCCTTCCACACACTGTAAGCAGAGTGTCAGCTCTCTCACGCAGCAGTATTTAGCTCCCCCAGTTGTTGGTTAATCCAGGACCCAGGAATCACTCTGTAAACACCAGCAGGTCTATTCTAACTGTTTGTTTACTTATTCAAAGTAAGCACTACAGAGTATACATTCCATAGATACAGTCCATGTGCAGAGTATAAAAGCATAGCAAGCAAAAGTCCAGTGGAGAGAAGGAGAACTTCACCCCACCATCACAAAGAGAGATGATGAAGAACAAAGAGCAATAGTTCTTCCCCTTAAAATGGCTTCTGTCTGAACAGCACAGTACATCACAGGAACAGGAACAGGTCACATGACTAGTTTACACAGATCCTTTCCCATGGCCCCGGGAATAGCTATGTAAAAACAACTGTGCTGCTCAGACGTAAACATCCTGCCTAGGATAGCTAGTACCACTCTGTACTACAAACAAAGAAAAAACTCTCAGCATGTAGTTGATAATATCTCAACAATTTCAGCTCACTGACTACTAGGCCCCATTCGTTTTAGCAACCCTGCCTCAAGGCATACTTCCCCTACCTCCTGCATCCTCATCCCACTACCTTTCCTGACCTCTTTCTCTTTGCCAGGACAGCATCTCTGCCTCTGTCCCATCTTTTTGCCACAACAAAAGTTCTTCCTATTCCTGGTTTTTGTTTGAGGTTTTCCCTCCCCCAAAAAGTGGCCTTTAACTTTCCACACACAACAGAATATGCACTCCTTTACTATAATGTATTGCTGACTTTATCCCCAGAAGTTAGAACGTGTGTGAACATTTGATGAAATCATGGCAGGTCAGTCAATGTCTGGAGGCACAGTATTTTAGAGCACAATCCTAATCTGTCAATATTGATGGTTGGAGGGGATTCAAATGGTGCACTGGTGCCTCTGCCACTGAAGCCGGAAGAGAGGAGCACCACTGTTGTGGGGGCTCCGCAGTTTTGTGGGGGCTACTGCCCCTAGGAAAGCAGAATGCTGCTGCTGGCCAATTTCCTGCTAGTGGTAGCAGGCAGAAAACCCTGAAATGGGGTGTTAAATGGATGGGGTAGGAAGATCCACTGGATTGAAAGCCACTCTGTTCCCCTAAAGTAGCCCAATCTGGGTCCATCAGCTACAATGAGGACAAGGTGATAGATCTGCCTTGTAAACCTACCAGCCCTACTCAGGATTGCTCTGTAAGACTGCAGTCTTAAACACACTTACTAGGGAGTAAGTTCCATTGAATATAATAATTGGGACTTACTTTCTAGTAAACACAGATCGGATTGTGCTATATCCCTTCTACTTAGGAACAGATATATTAACAAAAGTATATTAGCCACATTCTAATTTAGATTATTATACTGCCAGTTACTGTATCCAAATTTATTTATTTATTAGTAATATTTATATACCACTTCTCATTTGAAACAAATTCCAAAATGGTTTACTAAAGAATAAAAAAACAAAAACAAAAATTAAACACACACACACAGTAAGATTATGAGGCTGGTATCATGAGGCTGATACAAAGACTAGTATATTCTGCTTCAGAACTGTCTGGTTTTCTGAAATGAGAGGAACACCGTATCCGACTGTGAATGGGAGAGAATGGTCATATCCCATCTTTGGAAAGGGATAGCCCTAAATGTATTAGTTACATTCTTAAGAAATATTTCATTTTGCACAAGAGATTAATTTAGTCTGTGGAGCTTCCTAACCAGGCTGTGTTGCACACCTGATATAGCCCAACAGAATGTCAAGATCACTACTTCCGCTAATACATGCAAGCTGCTTATATTTGTACTACCTATATATTACAGCATTGCTGTCTAAACTCCAAGATTTTTATGTTTGTCAGAGTCTATGGTAGGTGCCAGCAATCCCTATTTCTCTATGCTTGTTATAGCTGTGGAAGGAGGGGTTTGCAGGGCTGATACCCAGCCTTTAAGAGAGGATGATCTAACCATCTCATACATATGAAGAGACACTTAAGGCCAGGGAGCTCATGCCATCAGCTCCTGAAGACACCACCAATGGCCTGGGAGGACTGCTGTGGTAGCCCAGCCCCTTCCCTGGGGCTACTTAAGACCTGTGTGCCCTGAGAGAAAGCAGAAGAGGAGATGCCCAGACCAGGGAGCTCATGCCCTCAGCTCCTGAAGAGTCTTCAGTCAGCCTGAGAGAACTATATTTTGGTGTTCACGTTGTGGGTATTTTTGGTAATGTTTGTTTGTTTGTTTCAGTATTTAAAAACTGTAAACTGCCTTGGGTGCCTTGGCAGAAAGGCAGTAGAGAAATGTAATAAATACATACATGTAAGCAGGACTTGTGGCACATCATTGGCCCAATGTGGTAAAAAGAAGAGTTTCACTCACCAGGCCCAAACCTAACATAGAGACACTCTTCTTCCCAAGTACCCTGCTAACTGTCCCCAGTTTTGGCCAGCCTCAACTTCCTCCCACATTCAAATTATTCTGCCTCTGTGTGCCCCTCATTTGACCGCAGCCAGACTAGCAAAATAATTTCCCACATGGAAAATTCCTGTGGGTGCATTTTTCTCAGTGGCTGGCAATCGGCCCACACTACACTGAGACATTGTATTTTGAAGCATGGAAAAGCTGGGCTGTGAAATTGACAAAGAATTAATTTTGTGGAGAGATGTGATATTGACATAAAACATCACATATATCTGGTGAAAGATGATTGAATGTCCATATGTAAAGTAGTGACAAAGGACACTGAACCGAATACAAACCTTTGATCCTAGGGTACTATAACAATGTATTTGAAGTGAAGCGATTTTTGGTCATCAAGTCACTATTAATCCAAAGCAACTAAAATATTTGCATTCATAATCTAATTTGCTCTCTCTGTAGCTAATAGGCTATATCCACATCCTGCCTGATGAAACGTTTTATGTTAACTTCAAAGCTGCTGTATCAACAGAAATTAGTCCAATAAAATACATATCACCTTGTTACCGCTTGTTCTTTGGGATCAATATTATTATTGTGTTGATTATCTAGTATTACCATGTAACAGGTGTAGGTTAAAAAAAGTTAATTCCTGTAAAGTTAATGTACTTCAGCTTTCTAGTGTTAAGTCTGTCTTCCCAACTGTCACTCCCACAGTCCAACTGTCATTCCAAACTGTCCTGCCCTGCCCTGCCGGTTCCCTCAGTCAGCACATTCTGAAGTCTCCTCCCATTGACTATTTATTTATCCACAGCATTCTATGCCGTTCAGCTGAATGGGGTCTTTTTATTGAAGGCCAAGGTCACTATAGCAACGTACAAATAACTGAGCATGACATCCATATTTGGTTATGCCAGGTAAGTTCAATTTCTGTGCTTTCATGTGAACAGAAATTCTGTTTCTTGGGCTGGAATCCTAAACACAATTATTAAGGAGAAAGATCCATTGAACAGAGTGGGACTTACTTCTGAGTAAATATGCACAGGATTGTGCTGTCGGTTATTTTATTTATACTGTCTTAAGAAACATTTACTAAAGACAAATAAAATGTGTAACCGTCTGTAATTAACACCTTTTTAAAAAATCTTCAATACACAAAAGCAACAACAACAAAAACTTGTTGAGCTAACCAGAGTTACACATTAGTCAAGCTAGGAAGCCATGGGTGAAAGCCAGTGGTGTGTGTGAATCCCCAGCTGGATGGAAAATCATGCCTGCAGATGGAAGTTACATGGGTGATTCCCCAGCCCAACCCAGCAACTGCAGCTGTATGCATGTAGCCCTGCCCTTTAGAAAAACTAGGAATCCTGCCAGTTGTTCAAGGGAGGGAGGGAGGGCAATGCTGGATTCAATCCCTGCAGCTCTCCCTTCGCCACACAACTACGGTACTTTGCGGAATTCAAACTTTCCCAAAAGGGCTCCATGCAGGCAGCCCCTGCTGCACCATGTGCACTTTATGAGTCTTAAGTTTCAGCATCTGCTTTAAAACACCTCAATAATTAATCCTATGTTTCAGGGTTGTGTGTGGTTGAAGCCATACATGATGCATTGATTTTTAGTCTGAACTATGTCACTTGCAAATGTTAATACATGATAGCCCAAGAACGTCATTTTCAAAATCAAATGTGCATTCTGTTCAGCACAACATTTTTGTTTACAAAGATAAGGCAAGGATATAGGGAGACAAAAACTGTGTCACTTATGAAAAGTGCCCTTAATTTAGTTTATAGTATGTGTAAAAACACATCGATTTCAACCACACATAGCCAAGAACATAGAATTAATTACTGATAGTGCAATCCTAAATGGGGCAGAAGGGTAGATCTACCATGGAGACACCATAGCATCCAAAGCCCTGCTGACACACAAGTGGCCAGGGCAGAAGGTGGTAGGGTGGTTTCTTGCTGGGGGTTTTCCTGGCAGTTTTCCTTTCTTTACTTCCTTTCCCTTTGTTTTCCATGGGGGAATGGAGGCCTGTTTGATCCAGCATGTTTTGACCTGAAGCAATGCTGCATGGACTGGCTCCATCCACTAACTCACCTACAGAAGGTAAGTGGCAAAGGCCCTTTAGCCCACTCACTTTCACTCACTTTTACTTTTTACTGTTTGTGAGGGTCTGGTTTATGCACTTCAGCCGCTCACCACCATGCACAAGTTTGAACACATGCAAATGGATCTTTTAGCCCATCCCCAGCATGAACATCAACAGGGGTTCTGTCAGACCTTTATGCACTTCAGCCACGCCCTTGGCTTGGCTGGCACACAAAAGTGAATAGGTGAAGGGCATAAAGGGAGAACTCTGGCAGATCCTCTGTTTTCTGCTTCATGAGGCAGTCAATCCAGACCTGAACTTTAACCAAAAAATGGATGGAATCTCTCTCCCCCTGCCCCAGATACTGGAATAGAATCTGAATAATTATTTAAGTACAGTATTTGCAGAACCCAAACTAGAACCCAAGCCTAATTAAAACAACAACAACACAGGTTTAAAATAAAGATCCAACTAATTAAACTGGTTCATAATGAATGGTCCTACCTAACAAGGCACCTAACCAATATGAGGGGATTTTCTACATTTCAAGTGCATCCAGACTGCTGGCTGGGAAGCAGCTGGCAGGAAGAAAAACAATGTGGTAGAAGCAGTGCTTTTTTTCTGGAGAAAAGGGTACCAGAACTCTTGGATTACATTTCCTCGGGAGTAGATGGCGATTAAATTGTAATGCAATTAATAGAAGAAAAGGTGCTGGAACTTAGTTCCGGTGAGTTCCACCAGAAAAAAAGCCCTGGGTAGAAGAAGGGAGAGCAAAGAGGGCAGCTTTTTTCTTTTTTAATAATGCAGCCATACCCGCCTGCCACCCCCCATGCTGTAGTGTTCAGCCACTCTCTGTAGCTGTTTAAATTGTGGAAACCTTTCGTTTTGAATCTTTGACCTATAGCTCACGCTATGCATAGTTATTTATTAAAAGTATGTTCTCTTCACGACAAGCTTCATCTCTGGTGTTTAGGCCTACAGAGGCTCAGGCTGTGCAGAGTTCAGCAGCATCCAAGATTTGAGGTAGGTCGGTCCAAAAGTCTAAAGAGAGGAAACCTGACAGCACAGGAGCAATAGATGATGGGTAAGTAAAAGGATGGTTGAATTTTAGATACGACTTACTGTGCCTTGGTTGCATATGGAAGTAAATGGAATTTGTCCTAGGGCCACTGTATGCCTATAATAGGCTCTCTGACTAACATGACATTTTAAGCAATTTAGCTTTATGAACTAATTGATATACCTTTAAGGGAAAATTTGGACTGTGAGTCCCAGAAAATTGGACTGTAAGGTAATATTCAGACATCACAACATGGATGATCATGATACTTTGCCCAAAATGGCCAGGGATGGGGACTCGGACTCGAGGACTTGACTCGTGAGTTGGACTGAGTCCCCCCTCTGACTCGACTTGGACTCGAGTCCCAATATTTTTAATGGGACTCGAGACTCGACTCGGGACTCGAGACCAAGGACTCTTCAACATCCCTGGGCTGTGCCAGAAGGAGTGGAGAGGAGTGTGATTGCCGGCGAAGAGCGCATGGAAGCGAGGTGCGCCGCTGCTCGGCCACTATGGACGACTACCAGGAGTGCAGCCCCAACAGTGTGTCAAGATTTATTTTGATTGATGTGTTTCGTACTTGGGAGAGGCAGAAGAAGGACCTGAGATTACTCTGTGTGGCTGCTCTGAGTGTGTTTCTGGTTCCAGCAAGTTCATCACCAGTGGAGCGGGTGTTCAGTGAAGGTGGAATTGTGATGAGATCTCACCGTTCCAGAATGGGGGCCAAACATTTAGAAAAAATCATGTTCCTCAAATGCAACATGGATAAGTTTTAGGAAGTACAGCAAGTTTATTTTTTAAAATCATTTTTCTAAAATGCAACCTTTCAGACATTTTGGGTTTGGCTGCCTCTGCCTGCCTGCCTGGGGTTCCCAGCCTCCTCTGCCTGCCTGGTCTCTTCTTGACCAGTTCAACAGTTGAATTGTCCAAGACAAAGGCCTCTGCCTGCCTGCTTTGGGGTTCCCTGCCTCCTCTGCCTGCCTGGTTATTTTGGTTTTTTCTGCCTGGTCTGTTCTTGCCAAAATCAGTTGCAGAGTTTTGAAATAAAAAGGCACAATTGTGCCTAGAATTTATTTAAACCACACACCTGAAGTAGCCTTATTTTGTTGGGAAAACCCCCCATTGATTTTAATAGGGACTCGTGGAGTCAGCTTTGGGAGTGACTCGGGAGTCACCATTTTGGACCAAGGACTCGGACTCGAGTCCAAAGACTGGTGACTCGAGACCAAGGACTCTTCAACATCCCTGAAAATGGCTGCCTTCATATCTTGCAGGCTATAGTGCAAAACCAGGGTTTAACTGACACCCTTTCTCAACTTTTAGAGAGCAAAAACCAGGCCTGACAGCAGAATTTATACTGAGGCTGTAGTCCTGCTCCTGTTCTCCTGGGGGGAGGGGAAGGAATCAAGCTGCTGCTTCCATTGTGCCTGCTAGCAAGTAGGGGAGCCAATCTTCTGTGCCTCCTGCTGCCTGCAGCACTCTGCTTGATGGGCAGCAGGAGGATGTGGGGAGGAGAAGCCCTGCTGCAAAGGAAATGCCGAGGCTACGTGTTATGTCCTCCCCCTCTGGGTTCTGCGGGAACATTCAGCTAGATCTCCTCCGCTTAAATGAACTCTGGCTGAAACATCTGTACCTGATTCAAAGATCTTATTTTGCTTTTTGATGTGCTTTTGCTTTTTCGTTACTCTTCATTCATGATCTACCTAATTGTTTCTGAAATTGTGTAGATGCAGATAAGTAAGGTTATGCAGTGTTAATGAAAAGAGGGAGTATTTCAGGTGATTCCTATTTCTTGCCAAGAAGCAACATGTATATCTACATACATTTAAAAAAAATTAAATAGACTGATGTTGGTGACGAGCCTTTTTAATGTATTTTATGGTGTGTTATATGTTTTTGTTTCATATACAAACAGTGAAAAGAATCTAGATATATGGTGTTTGAATTTATACCAAGAAGCAACAAACAAGTTGTTCACATGCTTTATAAATAAACTGTGGTCTCTGATCACAAGTTGAAGATGGGAGAGGGATCACAAGTAGTTCAGTGGAATATGGAGACACATGCTTATTTCTTTAGGAGAGGGTCAGGGAGCACATCTGCAATTTATTGAAAGAAACAAAATGTCATTCTCTGCCACAAGCACTTTGGAGCATACGCATGAAAAGCTTTTTCTTGCACAGAAATAGTGCTCCAAATGTGCATTGCGCAAACATGTGAAAACTCTTCCTATGCACAATGCTGGCTCTCCTTCCCCTCCTCCCACAGTGCATATTTAAATGATGAGTCATTCGCTGCTAATCTGCCATGCACGATTAGTTGAAGGGGAAACTCAACAGCAAGAGGCTGGCTGTGCAGTAGCTTCAAACTGAGCCAAGTGTGCTTTTCGAAAGATAAAACAAGCTTTGTAAAACTAACCTCCACCCACCCACCCCTCCTTTTCTTTTCTTTTCTTTTTTTAAAGTTACTTTACTGTTAAAAGTCAAACTTACAGAAATATGCAGTGACCTTTTTGCACTGTTCAGATATGTGTGGCTTTCAGATGACTACACTGTTTCTCTGAGGAGGCTTATAAAAATAGGTCAGAGAGCACTTGATCCACTGCTTTCCCCCCCATCATGTGACCTAGTTACTGTGACAAATGGTCCTTGTTTTCCTCAACTAATCTACTGCTGTGAGGTGATCCAGCTAGATTATGACCAATTAGAAGATGGTTATGTTCTGCCACCACCGTCCATTTCTGCACTATGAATATATTGAAGGCACAGTACACTGGAGGCGTCTCCTGCACAAAACCCTGCTAGACGGGCATTGCACAGTTGTGTTCTTTCATCACTTCTAATAATCTTGTGCAAGAAATTTGTTCCTGGCGCATTCTACTCTTGCTGCTTTTATACAACACAGATTCGTATTTTTAAGTGGCTCAAATTTAAATATATAGCGAAATGATTGAAAACAGATTTTTTAAAAAACAACATTATTTCCAACTATACATGATACTAAACATGTTATTAGAACAAGTGTTAATTTTTTAAAAAAATATTAAATTGCAGTAAGGCCCCATTTTCACTGGGACCACAGTATGTGGGGCGGGGAGATTTAAATCTTCCCTCTTCAGCTGTGATCCCAACAAATCCCCCCCCTTGCTATTAGCCCTAGGGGGAAAAGTTCCATTGGCACCAATGGGAGTTATTTTCTAAGGCTATTAGCAGTGTGTGTGTGTGGGGGGATTTGCTTCAGCATTGCAGCTGTCAAGGGAACAGTTAAACCTCATCTCCCTGCATACTGTAGTCATAATATATATATATATATATATATATATATATATATATATATATATATATATATATATATATATATATATAAATCACCACCACCACCACGCAGCTATTACCGGTAGATTTTTTTAAAAAATCTTGACTTTCTCATGGTGAGTTTAGCATCACTTCTTGCTTGGCCCTCAAACAGTTGCTCTAGTCCAGTGTTCTCCAACCTTGGGTCCCCAGATGTTTTTGGCCTACAACTCCCAGCATGGGGCATGCTGGGAGTTGTAGGCCAAAAACATCTGGGGACCCAAGGTTGGAGAACACTGCTCTAGTCATTATATAACAGTAGAATCTGAAATGTCAAGAGTACGGTATGTACTTGCGCTCATTAAGTATGCATATGCTGCTGCTTAACGGGATTTTCACAAGAATGAACTTTGATTATAAAGGTATATTATGCAGCTTTACTTGTGTGTGAAGACTCTTGTCTGAGACCCAGGAGAGCTGCTACCAGCTAGATGGACCAATGAGCTCACTTGGTGCAATGCAACTTCCTATGTCCCTAGAGTATTCTGTGGTGTAGTTATGGTGGCACCTTCTGTGACAGGAGAACAGGTTCATCCTGCTATGCTACATTTCATGTCTAGCCCTGTTCTATCCATTTGCTTCCCAACATGAGCTGCATAGGCTTGCACTGAGCTAGCTCAGCACTGGTTGGAAAGCATTAGGTGAGTTTAGTCATGCCTGTTTTATTACCTGACTGCCCATTTCTGTACTGGAAAACTGATTTGCACAGGGGCACAATACCACACCTGGAAAAGGTTGTTGCTAACATGGCAAAAAAATAATGCTGCTGCTGTGCTAGCATAATGCTTGGGTTTTGTCCACATTGTCAGTATAACATCCAGATTGCAGCATTAAGCAGAGTGGTCATTGCACCCCATCCAAATTACTTATTTTGGGACAAAATAAAGTGCATCTACTTGTTGTCTATATTCTGTGAACTATTTCCCCTCTACAATTTGCTTACGGGTGTGGGGGTGGGATAGCAAGTATGGGTTTCCAACTAGAGATCTCATTATGAGGAGGCATGCTAAGGAGCATTTCCCAAATCAATTTATGGCATCATATCTATTCCTTTCATTGAGCAAAATGGTACAAAAACGTTAAAGGGAAAGACATATTCTGGAGACTTGCAGCTGATCATATAAAGTACAATACTTGCTCCTCAGCCCTTCCCCCACTGCAGACAAACCAGACTATAACCCCACCCCCTGCAAGAAACAGCTGAAGCTACTTGTGACCACACCTCTCTGAAACTGCTGTCCAAACTGACACAGTATTCTCTGAATGTGCAACTCATAACCAGTCCCAGTAATGTAGGTAATCTGCCTCCCACGGTTTCACAGCAACTAAGAGCCTCCCCCCCCCTTTACTTTTTTCGGTCAACAGAATTGCTAGAGCCGTGTGCAAAACTAGGCTTTAGAGTGGTGTGCAAAAGCTTCTGATGCAGCCACATGCACAGTGTCTCTTCTCCTTGGTGTGTTGTTCCTCATTTGTGCTCTTGTGAGCAACCTATATGTGGAGAAAGCCAACTTAAAACCCCACCCCACAGGGGGAAGGCGTCACCCCACTTGACTTAAAAGGCCGCCCCTCAGGGAGGGTGGCAACCCACTTAATTGGCCACCCACCTGAGGAGGGTGGCAACTCACTTGATTGGCCACCCACCTGATTACGGAGGGAGGGGCTACTTGAAACCTAAGGTATAAAACACTCTGTGCAAGAGAACTGAGTTGTTAGACTTGATCAAGCAATCTTGCCCCATGCTTGGGGTAAGAGAACGAAGAGATCGGCAACCCTGGGTAGCAGTACCCGGCGTGCTCTAGCTAGCTAAAATCACTGGCCGCTTGGGTTAACCGGACCTCCGGGAAACCAAGCTGAAATCACTGGCCGCTTAAGTTGACTAGACTCTCAAGAAACTAAGCTGAAATCACTCACAAGCCGCTTAGGTAGACCGGACCTCTGCCGAGAACCCAGCTAGCCACTTGGGTAGACCGGACCTCCGCTAAGAACCCAGCTAGCAGCATGCGGTTGACCGGGCCTCTGCTGGAGCCCGAGCTGAACTAACTAGCTGAGAGCCCTGAAATCACAGTATCTTTGAGACTTCTTGCTTGCTACTTTGTACCGTATTGATAAGCTGTATTGCTGGCGTGTGTCTAGGTTTGTGAAAGTGATTTTGTAAATAAACTTGTTTTATAAAAGATACTTTTGTGGCTATAAGTTATCCCTTTGTTCTAGGCTAAAGGTGATAGTCGCTAGAGACTTCAGAAAAGGCCCGCCCTAAAACTCGCTACCCCTTTAGCATTGAACCTGCGCAGAAGACCAGGCTGTCGGTCTTCCACTTGGTGGCAGCGCTGGGATAACTTATTAGCCCAGAATATCTCCCAGACCCAAAGTAGCAAGAGCCTAAGGATCACCATGGGCGACCCAGAGCCTGACGGCGGGACTGGGGGAGCCAAGCCACGGCGGCCCCTGCCCGCAACCCCCATCACCCCGGGATTGGCGGCGCTGATCCGGCAGACAGAGCTGCAGAGGGAGCTGCTGGCAAGTCTGGCCCCGGGTGCCCGACCCAGGGGCCGCCCTATCCCAGTTCCGACAGATGGGAGAGAGGATGTGGTGACCGAAGACCCCGCTCCTCTGGAGCCCCTGGAGCCCCTCGAGCTTCCCTCAGAATAGATGGCACACGAGCGGGAGAGGATGGCCCACGAGCGCGAAATGATCCAGATGCAGATGGAGTTGGCCAAGCTGCAGCTTGAGGCGGGGAAAACTCCCCCAACTGTCCCCTCCGCTCCTCCCCCTCCGTCGTGGGACCGCAAGGCGTTCCCCTACTACAAGCCAGGGCAGGATGCCCTGATGTTTTTCTACATTTTCAAAATGGCGTGCCAAGAGCAGCAGGTCCCCGACAACTTGCGGCTGTCTGCCCTGCAAACCCAGGTCAGTGGGGACCTGGCTGACCTCCTCAGGGCTCATCTGCGGAAGACCCCGGCAAGCTACGAGGCGTTCAAAGCAGCGGTCAGGCAACACTTCGCCCTCTCCGCCGAACATTACTAGCAGAGATTTCGAGTGGGTAGACCTTCCCCTGGGACCACCCACGTGGCATGGGCAGCCCAAGTGATGCACGTCTGCGAGTCCTGGGTAGAGGCTTCCCAGGCCTCCACCCTGAAAGAAGTTGTCGAGCTAATCGCCATAGAGCAGTTCTTCACCACCATCCCGAAAGAGCTGGCCGCTGTCGTGAAAGATCAGAAGCCCCGTACCTGTGAGGCGGCAGAGATCATGGCCAACGAGATGAGGCTATACCGGACGGCCCCATCCACCAAGAAAAGTTCTGCGGCCGTGGCCGAGAAGAACCCAGAGCCGGAAAAGGGCCTGCCCCGACGGCGCGAGGAGGCCCCTCAGACCAAAGGGAACCAAAACCCTCGGTCTGGGGCATGCTTCCACTGTAACAAGATGGGACACCTGCGGCGGGGTTGCCCCAAGCTCCAACCCAAGAACCGGGATGCCCGTCCCTCGCCGGGGAAAGTAGGACGCGTTGCGGGTGCTGCAGCCGCTCAGGACGACGACAGCGACGACGAGCGACGGTCGGTCCTCTCCCTCCATGCAAGCATCCCCGAAGATCGCGGTGCCGAAGAAGAACTCCAGGAGTGGGATCCCTACCATCCTGAACCCCATGCATCGCTGTATCGCATCGCCTCCCCGGACCAGCTGAGATAGAGCCGCAAGCAATTCTGTGAGTCCATCTATATCAATAATGTTCCCAGGGTGGGGTATAGGGACACTGGGGCAGATGTAACGGCTCTGCCCCGGGACCGCGTAGAGAGGTCCCAACTTGTGTCAGGACGTACGTGTACAATCAAACCCTATAACTCCCCCAACATCACCGTCCCCATCGCCCGGGTCCGGATCAAGTACCAGGAGTGAGAAGGAGAGATAGACGTAATCATCCATCGCCAAAAAGAGTGGGGCATCATCATCGGGAACGACCTCGGTCCAGGGAGCAGCACGACAGCACAAGAATCCCGTTTTACTTTGTATACATTAACTCGGTTTGTTAAAGCGTAAGCTTGCCCCTTTGATAGTCAGCAAAATCAAATGCTCTGTTCTCAGTGATCAAGCACTTAAATGGATGGAGTAGTATAACAGCCAACACAGAGAAATTGGTTAATAAGGAAAGCTGTAGGGCACTGCCTGACCCGGAAACCCTCTCTCCTAAACTCTGCCCCCTAATTTCAGCTGTTATGAAGTGGGCGTTTTGTTACCCAATGGTGATGGAAATGCACTCCATACATGTTTATTACTACTCCGGAGGTGAGACCTCATATTCAGAACAGGTTCGGTAGTGAAGCCTTTATACAAAAATAGTACAAATAGAGTTCAAAGACAGTAACCTGGTTGCAGGCACAATGTTTCCTCATCTCTTCACTGAGATTAAAAGATCAGGAGCACCATGTATTCTTGCATGCTCCTACCATCTTCCTTCTCACTGCCACACGAAACCTGCCCCCCCCATTCCTTTTCAACATTCATTATGCTATACTGTTACATCTGCACCAATGTTAATGTTAGCCCTGGTTCACTTTAACACAGAGTTTGAAGCCAAGTTTTAAGCAGATTTGCAAATCTGGGTTAAAGCTAACCATGGTTAGTGTTAACCCTAAGTGCAGATGTAACACTAGACCATGGTTAATGCTGGAAAAAGAAAGGTGAGGGGATTTGTGAGATAGAAAGGAAGAATGAGAGTGTACAAGCCTGGATGGTGCTCCTGATCCTTTAACCATGACTAAAAGATCTGGAAAAGTCACATCTGCACTGGGGCTTACATGGGAATACATATATATATATATATATATATATATTTCATTTTTATACCGCCCAATAGCCGAAGCTCTCTGCAATTAACAAGACAGTCCCTGCCCGCAGGCTTACAATCTAATATCAGAATGGAAAGATAACAGTGAATGGTGGTAGTCATGGAATTTTCTCCCCCAAGATAAATTAGCCATGTGTCATTCATAGGCAGAAAATAAATTAGCCAAATGTCACTCAAGCAGTCATTCATAATAGAATATAAGATAATCACAATATGATTGGATAGATTTGCTCAGTTCTGCTAGGATACGTGAAATTTTCTTTGCTTTAATGTTGTTTATCCCACAGGTTTCATCAAGTTTACTGCAGGGTGAGGTAATTAGTAGTGTTTCAATTCACTAGTTTTTTTGACACTAAAATGTCCTCTCTTGCACAAGTAAAAGGCTAACTATGTTAACACAAATTATATAAGCACAGGAATCCCTGGTTAAGTCAGATAGTGGAAAGCAAAGCAATTTAACCTATCATAAAACCTCAAGGTTAATAAAATCCAGAAAAAATGCCCAAACTGGCTGAAATTTGGCAGGGAGTATCTACATACCATACTCTGACATCTATTGGGAAATAGCTGAAATACAACAGTTTAAAGATTTTCCTGTCTTGAGTGAATTTCTGCTTCTGACCATTTTTTGTTCCCCTATAACATATCTTCTGGGTGTCCCCCCCCCCCCATATCTGTTCAAATGCATTAAAAAAAATCTTCGTGAATATATTTGCTTTTAAATTCCACATTTAAGTCAATCAATTACATAAGGGAAAGACATCTTATAGTGCATACTCAGTGGCTGATTTTATCTTTCTGAGTGGAACTCTTCCCTAAATAAAGATGGCCACCACCAGACTGCATGGATTGCAAAGACTTACTGGGTAGAATAAGGTACAGGGTAAATCTCTGGTTTCTATAGAACTGGTTTTTCTTCCCTGAAAATTCTGGAAATTCCTAGAGAAATCCCTTTACCATAATTGTAATTGGGAACTTCCAGAAGAGGCTTTTATCCCACCCTCCTAGCGCTGCTTTTGCATCATAATATGGCACGGGATTGTGATAGGCTGTCTACACTACTGTTCCTGTACCGTTTTTTCCCTTGTAGCATATTGCTATGTGACATCCAGAGGGATGGGTAGAGCATGATAGGATGTTGCCAGATATCGACAGCTCATTCAGCTGCCCATTGTCTGTTCCCTCTGCTATAGCCCCTCCCCTCCCTCGCCGTGAACCTCTGTGGGCATGTGTGCAGGTGTTGTTGAACAACACCAAGGCAGAGTTTGTAGCTGCTTCTTACTGCATTGCGCAAGTGTGACAGTTGCTGCATATTTGCAGCCATGATACCTGTGGTCACATGTGTGCTGGCTGCAGTTATACATAAGAAGTCATAAGGCTTAATGTTTAAAAGATAATATAATTTAAAAGAGCCAGTGTGGTGTAGTGGTGAGAGTGTTGGACTGGGACTTGGGAGATCTGGGTTCTAGTCCCCGCTCGGCCATGAAACTCACTGGGTGACTTTGGACCAGTCACTGACTCTCAGCCTAACCTACCTCACAGGGTTGTTGTGAGGATAAAATGGAGAGGAGGAGGAGGAGGATTATGTAAGCCGCCTTGGGTTCCTTTCAGGAAAAAAGGTGGGGATTAAATATAATAAATAAACATGGAAACCTTTTTTTGGTGGGGGAGCAACACAGCTCTTGTGCAAGTTCAAAAGTCCACTCTTCCTCCCCCCAAAACAAAACAGTGCCTGCCCCACCAACCGCAACACCCCCTCAGCACAAAACATCACACATAGGGTACAGCAATTGTTCTTGCACCTATGTGTGCAACGGCCACAAGTATAGATCTGTTTATTCAAAGCCAACTTTCCCTTTTAAATATACTTTAAACTGGGGATGGGGGAGGTCTTGCACAAGTTCAAAAGTTCACTCTTCCTCCCAAAAAGCAAAGCAATGCCTGCCCCATCCCGCCCCACTCCACAGCTCGAAAAGGTCATCCATGGATTCCAAAACAACTTTTCCTATTAAATATGCATTAATTTGGAGTGGCACTACAATGCAGTGCAATTATAGCCATCCACACCCACCTGCTTAGCAATATATTCAAAGGAGTTTATATTATTATCTTATATATTGTATGACTGCTCCTTAGCTGTTATTGCATTTGATGCCCCCTCCCCCGCCCAGTCCAATGTTTCCTGCTGCCTCCAGGAAACACCTCTGCCATTGTGGTTATTTCGCATGACTCTTCCTCAGAAATTGCCACAGCAAAAGTAAAACCGCTAGGGCACACCTCCAGAAAACATAGGAGACTGCAGGAAAGTAGCACCACCTCCCAAGAAAGAGCAATACTGCTATGGAAGTTCTACACCTATGGAACATAGTGGCTCTTGCAGGACAGCTTTAAAAACCCCAAGACAAGGACCAGAAAAATGTGTGCTGTTTACAAATTGTTAACAATATCATGTGAACCCTGCATGAAAACATAGTTAACAAACCATGGCAACCACACAATAAAAGCCTTGTGTGGAACCGCCCCTACCAGTTTATCCCCAAACAAAGGATGGTAGCAAAGAGAGGAGCTCATTCTCTTTCTAACTTGGGTCATAAGTAAACATTATAGGATCTTGGCCATGGGATAGGGCATTGCTGGATAATATAGCACTCTGGTGTGGCTGGGAGAAGATCAGGAGCATTCTCTTCCATTTTTGGTTGGCTATGGTTGCTCGTTTTCCTGGACTAAAAACTGTGGTTGGTGTTGGTTGTGGTGTCAGGAAATGAGATGGGATCATAAACTGTGGTTTCAGGTTGTCTTGTTTCCCTGATCTGTGATTGAAATTGGCCATAGTTCATCCACACATGACTAGTGGGTGCAGTTGGCGGAGGGTGGGGGCTTTTTATCTCCTCCATGTGGTAATGCCAGTGGAGAGGAGGGTAAGCACAGAAGCCCTGGGGCTCATGCCTGTAACAGTAAACTTTTATTCTTAGCCAGCTTCAGATCTCTGGAGAAAAGGCAGGATACAAATGTTTTAAATAAATAATATATTGAAGTGCTGTGTGGAATCACATTTTTATTCCACTTCCTGTTTATCATGGGAAAGCAGTGCCTCAGCAGCAATATGTCTCTAACATATGACTAACTGCTGTCAATTATGAGTCTGCTACCATTATAGAGCTAAGAAAATATAGAGTGGGAAACAGCCTTCACTTCTGCTTGGCAGCCAGCTTTTGCAAGCGGCATGTTGGAGGGGCTGTCAGTGGCTGGCAAACAATTGATTGATTGATTTTTGTGCCCACGATGTGCACAATTTTGGGTTTTGTTTTTTTGTTTTTAGCCACACTTGCGCTACTGCAGAGGTACGTACTTCCACAAGTGTCGAAGATCTGCAGGAGAGGCGTCATTACCCGCAGAGGCCCGTTTGTTGGGCACGCATCCTGTGTTGCCCCCAAACTATGGTGTCTTGGCAGGGGAAGATATCAAGTTCACTGTTTCATGAGGTGAGGGCGGGTTGGGAGTAAAGCATTGTAAAGTTCCTTAATTTTTTTAGAAAAGTGGTATGATACCAAGTTTTGAAGTTACCCACTCCCCCCCCCCCATCACTTGTGGCCAACAAGCCCAGTTGTAGTTTCTCAATGCTGGGAAACAAGGCCTTTATTTTGCCACTTGCTTTGTACTCCTGGCTTTCTTGTGGGTTTATTTGAGGGACAGTTTGTCAGTAAATTTCTGAAATGAAAGGTGTAAGTGTCTCAAGCCTGTTCCCCCAGCTTAAACTTCAAAGATCTTCTCCCTAATCCCAGACATATATAGGCTAGTTGTGGTTACTCAGTGGTGAGCGGTACTTTGCACATGGTCTGCGATTATTTCTTCACATTTCCAGGACAGAGTCATGCCAATGAAAATAAGTGCTGATACTAAGATACCTTTTCCTTAAAAACAAAAACAATAAACCTGTCATATTAACTGAAAAAGTCACCAGCTGCCACTGAATACCTGCGAGGAAACATAGAGCACATTGGAAATTCAGGCTGCAATGCCTGGAAGTAAGTGGCTCTAGTTATTCCAGTTATAATCTGCTTTTGTGAAAGGAACAATCTTTATCAGGCAGGCTGTAACTTGTTGTTTGTGGAATCTAATTCCCCCTCCCCCACATCGTTAGTAGAAACTGGAGAATCAGCAAATCCTTGGATGATGAGCCACATAAGGGAACAACCCCACTTTATTCTCTGAAGACAGAAACCCCGTTTCATGCAATAGTGAGAAGACTGAGGGTCCACACCATGTTATGTCAATTGTGGGTTTTTAATTGTATGCTTAGTAGTGACATTTTTGTTTACAAAGCACAGCCATGATCCAGATCGGGATCCTGCATTGTAGGGAGTTGCCCCTTTCCCGATGTTGTTCTCTTGCCAAAGATTACCCCCACCAAAGCTGCTATTTGTTCTCTTGCCAAAGATTACCCCCACCAAAGGCAGTATCTGCAGAAAATAGGGCCTTCAGGGGGGCAATCTTTGGCAGGAAAACAGCGTGGTGGGTGGCCCTACCATTAGGCAAAATGTGGGGCAGCAAACTGTTCTGTCACCAGTGTTGTTGAAGTAAGATTCAGTTGCCAGTCTGTTTGGTTTCTGTGGCCTAGTTCATATATAACGCTAACCCACAATATGAGTTGTTGAATTCTGGGTTTCTTGTGATGTGCGACCGTACAGTTTGTTAACCACAAACAACCCAGAAAAGAACCAATGGTTTGTTATTTGGTTGTGAACTCTGGGTTGTTTAAACCATGGGTCGTTGTTACGTGTAAACCTAGAACCATGAGTTGTTTATGGGTTGTTTCACCAGGCTACAGAGGTGGCGGGCAAGAGTAGTAAAAAAACCCAACAAAACCCCCAGACACTCTACACACCAGTGCTACAGTGCCATAAAGGCATTTGAGATACAGGGAGGGAGGGAGGGAAATGAAGGAGGGAAACAGACAACCCAGTGATTGAGAAAACAAATCAGTTTGTTCAAATCATCTGCCAGACAAAGCCTGGACAGGGCAACAAACCATGGGTTAGCTTAATGTGCAAATCATGGAAAGGGCGCTATCTTATCCTTTCACCTCAGACAGCAAAATGAGTTGGGCTAGCTATCCCTGAAGGGGGTAGAATTCATCTTCCTCTCTCTCAATGATACAGTCCTGGTCTGGATTAGGGCCCCAAGACTGCTTTTTATTCAGAAAGAGGCATGACAGGTCCTAAGTATACCATTTTAAAAAACTGAATAACATAACATGCATTTTAAATTTCTGACCCAGAAGGCTAGGAGTATATGTGACCATCCAAGTGATAAATGAATGTAGTGATTGCATGGTTCTTAACCAAATTATACTACTCATCAGAGTTCACTAGTGTGAAAATGTCACTAGGCAATTTATATTCTTCAGTGTTTAATATAAAATTAAGCAATAGCGATTGGTGTCTACTGTTCTGTTTGCTCACAGATCCCCTTATCATCCTTATGGCATGTCATTAACTACCTTCTTCCTAGCAAACTAACTAGAGCAAGACAAAATACAAGTTCTGCAAGAATATAAATCTCTTTTAAAAAGAAAGAAAAGCTAAAGCATCTCTCAAGAATTAAAAAAAAAAAAAAATCCACAGAAAGCTTTTACTTTACTCTGATCGCCTGGAAATTAAACAAGTATATTTGAATGCATAGAAATGTGACATTAAAACAATTTTGCCTTCATAGACCTTCTGTGTGAAGTAGATATTTATAAATTGAAATATTTGTATCATACCTTTCTGTCCCACAAACTGGGACCTGCAGGGCAGCTAACAAATCACATTTAAAACATAGCCATGAGTAATGAAAATTACTACTCAGAGGCAAAAATTACTACTCAGAGGCAAGTCCCATTGAGTTCAGTAGTAGTTACTCCCAGGTAAGTGGGGATAGGATTTCAGCCTAAATGAAACATCAAGAAAGCAGGGTAGACATGCCTCCCAAGGTAGGAAGTTCCATAGTCTACCCTTCTCACATATCCACGGACATGGAGCAGGGCTTACTTTGAAAGCCTAAGTGGGCAGGAAAGATCAGCCCCTCAGATTTCCTGATCCCAAAGTTTAGGGCCTTAAATGTAATGACCAGTCAATCAGTGACAAGTTTATTATGGTCAAATGACCAATATGATAAAATACAAAAGAAATCACAGCCTTAATAAAACCAATTATTAAAAAAATAGGCCACATATATTTAAAAAATACATTCCAATTACTATGGGGAAATTTTATCTAATTGTATGAAGAGTAATATGATCCACCACAAAACCAGTACAGGCCAACAAAGAGATGTGCATGACACTACCCTTTTATTTAATTATTTAATTAATTTAACATCACAGCTCCCAAGCCCAACTTGGATAGATAGGTGCGAATTAGGTACATCTGTAAAATACACACACACACTTTCAAAGTAGTGAATTTCTCACCCACCCCTAGTTGTAACATCCCTTTTCTCCTGGTTATTTCTTAGGTAAGAGAAGAATGTCTGCCATTCTTCTCTCAGCACAAACACATTTTGAATTCACGCTAACTTTTAATACGTTAAATCAAAGTTTCATTGTAAATTTAAAACACTCTGGCAAGGTTTCATAAAGTGCCACCACTTTTATGTATGGTGCAACCTTTTCCCCGTGAATCTGGTTTTTCTCCATCACTATTTTATTCTTTGCCATTGTTTCCATTTTTCCTTGCTTCCATACCAAGCACAATTTCTGTGTCCCTTAACTTGATATGCTCCCCTCCCCCAACCATTCCAGTTGTTGCTTTCCTAGCTCTCTGTGGAATGCTCATGCCTTGAAGCCCTCACAGTTGCTAAGCAACATCTCTCACTTCTCCATGTGGCTAGCTTCCATGGCAACATCTCCCCATTTCCTTTCTTTCAGCTGTTCGGCTACCATAGCACCCCTGTCAATGCAACCATCTGTGGCAGGGAGCAGCCAAAACCTACCATGGAATAATTCCATTTTCATGTTGCTCCAATGTTTTGCAACAGAGTGTCTCAAAAGTTTAGCTGCAACCACTATCAAACAGGAATACTTTTTCATTTCTGGTGCTGCCTAAAAATACTATGATTTTTTGGGCTGCTCTCTAATCATAGATGCTGATTCTAATTAGCTTCTGACATCATCATGTATAGTATATGGAAAGTGTTTTACAATTCCTGTCTCATTCTCAGTTCAATTCTGGGAAGCAGGTAGATTTTATTCCCATTTCACAGTTTAGGGAACCTTGAATGGCCCAGCACCATTCTTGGCTGATCTAGACTTTGATCAAATTCAGGATCAATAATCACCTCAGTAAATCCAGCTAGCTAATATTCTGTGACTGATATAACATAAATATTTATTATGAAGTAATTTGCAGGGATGGCAACCAATCAAATCAATAACAGAGAATGAAAAAGTGAGTCATGTAATTACATGCATAGTTTTTCACAATCTGTAAATACATTTAAATTACATTTTATAAGCATGAACACTTCAGACCTTATACCACAGCTCAAACTCTGCCCCCTGAATTGACTTCTATTCTCACACCAATTTAGAACCTACTATTTATTGTCCAATATATTTAGATATGTGTCAAAATGCCACACATTAGAGAAGCCCTTTTCCTTCCTGTGCGGTCAAGGCCTTTTGGAGGGAGAAAAGAAGGAGTTGAGTCAGCATGTTTCCTTGTACCCAAGTAAGAGCACCATTATCAGAATATACACACTCTCTCTTAAAGTGGCAGCCTTACCTACACACAGATACTTAGGAGTAAAATCCAATGGAATTAAGTGGAACTTACTTTTAAGTAAACATGCATAGGATTGTGCTGTAAAATCATGTCACAATGATTTAGAAAAACAACAGATCATGAATACAAAAATTACCATAGAATTCTAGGAAAGAAGTTCCCACCAATAGCAGATCGTATCAATTTCCTGCTATGTTACATGGGAATTACAGTAATACCTTGGATTGCAAGTAACTTGGTTTGAGAGTGTTTTGCAAGACAAACAAATTTTTAAATATTTATTTAAATTTTTTTGACTTGATATACAAGTGACGTCTTGCAATACAAGTACTGTAGTACGGCTTAAATTAAAAATCTCTGTACAATTTTTTTGGGGGGGATTTCGTTTTGATATAAGAGTGTTTTGGATTACAAGCACATTTCCGGAACGAATTATGCTCTCAATCCAAGGCATGACTGTATGTCCCTGCCAATGGATATAATATGCAACTGAAGAGGAGAAAAAATGTTACTAATATGGGGAATGTCACTGGCTATGTGAAAAAAAGTGCATATGTAGTGTGTTTTTATGTGTGTGTACACACACAGAGTGAATAGGGGATGATGTCTCACCACTCAATACAATTTTCAAACAATAAATATGCATTGTCACTAGAACAAGGCAGGAAAGTGGGAAAAAAGCATATAGGCTGAACAATGTCAGAGGTGACACAGAGTCCACTATGGGCTCGCCAGGCAAATAAAAGTAACCATGCAAGCATACAATATTTGCAAATAAAACTGAGCTGCACATAGAGCAAATGATGGTAAAATTCCAGAGACTACCTATAGCAGCTTCTTGCTTTTGTGTTCCCTTTGTTTCCTCCTCCTTCTATTTTCCACTTGGAATATTACTGGCAAAACAATAAAACAGCTTCCAACACATTTGGTTCAGCCCCTTTGCATGCCATTTGTGCCCTGACTGGGCCATGAACAGCCCAAGAAGGAGGTGCCCAACTTGGGTGGCACTTGCAGGAGCCAGCTCCTGCAAGCACCAGCTGAGTTGCTCCATGCCTCTCTGCATGGAGGATGGAAGCAAGTGGGGCAGCACCAATGATGTCATGGGAGGGGAGGGGGTTGGGGAGGGCCCCACCCCCTCAATGTCATCTGGCCTGCCAGGCTTGGTCCAGGGGACAATCCGATCCCTGGACCAGAAGAGGTCCCCCACACACACACTGTAAGAATGTCTCCTTATGTAATATATATAGTCTCCATGGTTACTTGTCCTAGTACTCCCCTTTTCCTCCCTGATGAGCACCTGACCTGATCCTGACTTGGGTAGTTGTCCCGGCGGAACTTGAATCCTTGTTCAAGAGAGCCTATGTGATCTCTATGCATGCCTCCTCCTGGGTGAGCTGTTTGGTTAGGTTCTACTTGTTGCTGGAGAGTATTATTCTGCCACCATTTTCTGTGTCTCCTCAGGAGCATCTTGACTTAAAAGGTTACCTTTTGTCTGGGAAAGTGAGCTAGTAAGAATCAAGCAATTTTGGCCAAAGTTGCACCTGAACGTTTCCTGAATACCCTATATTGAAATGGACAAAGGAGTGTCTACACCAGGGGTTCTCAACCAGGGGCGGGGGGGGGGGGGGATTGGGACCACAGATTCAAACTGTTGGAATACAGATCTTTCTATAAATTAAAATTTCTACAGATTGTACATTATCAGTCAGACAATCTTGGAGAGATCATCCCATGAAGCTGTTTGGTGGGTTATAATTCAGGACAGATAAAAGGAAGGACATCTTCACACCGCATATAGTTAAACTATGGAACTCACTTCCACAAGATGTAGTGATGGCCACAAATTTGGATGGCTTTAAAAGGGGAGTGGACAAATTCATAGAGGATAAGGCTATCAATGGTTACTAGTCCTGATGGCTATATGCTACCTCCAGTATCAGAGGCAGTATCCCTATGTACTCCAGTTGCTGCGGAACATGGGTGGGAGGGTAATGATGCACCCATGTCCTGCTTGCAGGTTTCCTGTGGACAGCTGGTTGGTCACTAGATGGACCCTCTTATGTTCGTATTTGATCCGTCTGGATCTCTTAGAGGCTTTTGATACAATCAACTATGTTATTGGATTAGCTCTGTGAGGTTGCAGTTGGAGGTGTGGTGTTATGATGGTTCTGCTCCTACCTGCATCAGTTGAAAGGGAGAAACGTGCTAAGCGAAAAGCACGTCAAATGAATCCTTTACAGGACCATCTTCTATCTGGTAACCTGTGTCCTCACTGTGGGAAGCTGTGTGGATCTAGAATTGGCCTCCACAGTCACTTACGGACCCATCGCTAGAGTCTACACAATCTTCTTTAGAATTTCCTCCTTTTATCCCGGAAGACAATCTTACTCGGTCACGAGTGATCGCCTGATGATGATGGTAATAAGGGATTTCCGTTCAGCACTTAATAAGGGATTTCCGTTCAGCACTTAATAAGGGATTTCCGTTCAGCTATTAAGCTGTAGGATGCCACGGGTCTCCATTATGTTGCCTGTGCTGTTTGATATATCTATATGAAGCTGCTGGTTGAGGTAGTTAGGGGGGCTGGAATTAGGTGCCATCAATATACTAATGATACCTAGCTCTTTTTCTTTCATCAGAGTAGGTGGGACTGTGCAGGTGCTGGACTTACATCTGGATGCTGTAAAGTGTAGATGAGGGCCAATAAACTGAAACGGAATCCCAACAAGATGGAGACACTATGGATTGGTGGTTCCCAGGTGCAGGAATTGGGTAAGCAACCTGCCTTGGATAGGGTTGCACTCCCCCTGAAGGAGCAGGTACATAGTATGGGAGTGCTCCTAGATTCATCTTTGTCTCTGGAGGCTCAAGTAACCTTGGTGGCTCAGAGTACTTTTGGCCAGCTTTGGTTGGCTTGCCAGCTACAACTGCTCCTGGACAGGGATAACCTGGCCACAGTAGTTGACGCACTGGCAATGTCCCATTTAGATTACAGCATAACACTCTACATGGGGAATGTCGTGCGGAATGTGGTGGTGGCTAGGTTGCTGTTGGGAACATCATATAGAAACCATATAAAACTAGTTTTAAAGGAACTGCTCTGGCTGCCAGTACCCCACTGGTCCAAGTTCAAGCTGTTAGTGATAATGTTTAAAACAGAAAATGGCTTGAAACCTCAGTATTTGAGGGCGTTCCTCTCCCTTTATGTGCCTGACCAAGTATTAAGATCTGTCAAGGGTGTGTGCGTGTGTGTCTCCTTTGTGTTCCAGCATCTGGAGCTGTACGCAATGTGGAGACATGAGAGAGGGCTTCTCAGCAGTGGCACCCTGGTTATGGAATGCCCTCCCCGACAGAGGACCGGCTGGTGCTGACTTTGGCATCATTTCAGCACCAAGTTAAGACCTGTCCGTTTACCCAAGTTTTGGGGTTTCATTGACCATAGCTTCATACTGATTTACTGTTGCTAATTTTATATATTGGATTCTAGATGGTTTTATGGCATTTTGTTGACTACTTCTTATTTATTTTATTCTGCTCTGAGATCTTCTGTTATGTGGTGGGTTAGAAATATTTTAATTAATAAACAATCAATGTATAGCAGCCTTTCCCAAACTGGGTCCCTCCAGACATTTTGACTACAATTTCCATCAGAACCAGCCAACATGGTCAATGCTTAAGGATCATGGGAACTGTAGTCCAAAACATCTGGAGGGAGCCAGATTGGGGAAGGCTGCTGAACAGAGGAGAGAAGTATGCTTTTTCCTCATGTGCTAGCCACTCAAAACAGTAGTTATTTGCAGGCTGAGTGAGATAGTGATATAAGAGGAGTGGTATAAGAGATACCTCCTGAATGTAGCAGCTGCTGGACTTTGTGCTACAGTGTTGAGGGTCCTGTGGTGTCTTGTGTGTGGTGGGATGAGATGATGTCACAGCAACAATCTCTCATTGCCATGCACAGACTTGCTCCTTCCATGCACAGTTACCTGATAGGGGTGTGTGTCAGCCATGGACATGGGGGCAGGCCTATTGGAGGTGCTAGGTTCTCTCATTTGCAGTGCCGTTTGGGTGCATAGGATACCAACTATGCTACACCAATGTTAAGAGGCCACTAGCCTAGTAGGGCTATCAGATTACTCTGAAAGGTGACAATCTTAAGCATACCTATTACAGAGCTGCAGCATGATGTTCTATGTTTCATATCTATGTTCAGGGAGTAAGGCCTTCATTAACAATGGATGACTGGGGTAATTTAGACCAGATGCTAGGATAATCTCTTCCCTCTGTGGCCCCTGGCTCCCTGCTGGAGGACATGTGGCTGTCAGTTCACTGGAGCTGGCCCAGAAACTATCATGATTTCCAAATTAACAGGAGCATAGTGTGGGTAGCAATGGGTTTTTAGTTTAAGTAGTGGAGCACGACTATAAGGGAGGGAACACAACTTGTGGATTTTCCTTTATTAGAAGGCCAGATTTGGGGGGGGGGGGGGGGAGGATCACAGTTGAGTTACTGAAGGCTATCCCAGAGGGGAGGGAGACAAAGTGGGGGATTTGAAGCAAGCCAAGGGCTGCATGGCAGTGTCCAGCAGAGAGAGTGAGTTCACAGCAGGGATGAGGAGGAGGGAGAGCAGTGGAAGTTTTATCTATATTTGCGTCTGCTAAGATGCACATTAGCGAGAGAGCAGAGGATCCTTAGTGGCAAGGTAAATCCAAATGCAGGAAGAGCAGGTCTCGCCAGGCTATAATAAAGCTTTTACCAGGCAGGATTGCAGGCGGAAGAGGTACAAGAGCAGGCATCAGTCTGGTGCTTCCAGGAGTCAGGCAGACAGGACTGCTCTCAGAAAACATGCTTCGTTCACGGGTTCAACAGTTATAGTCCTAGGAAAAAAAACGGGTGTCTGTTGAAAGGGGTTATCCAAGGGAACAAAAGGGAGGAGACGCCTAGAATACCTTCTGAAAAGAGAGGTGCTAGACACTGGATGGTTCTGTTTGATACAAGGTGGATGGTCATAGAATACAGAGCTCTTGGCAATATTAATGAGTGAAAGGGTGTTGTCCTGATTGCATTAGAATGCAGGAAATTTTGTCTTTTGAGCTTCTAAGAGTCCCATAGTCCAGGGCAATTAGGGTTAGGATATTATCTTTCCCAGTCAACTGAGGGTGGCATTCAGTTGTGGCAGTCAAGCATCCTTGTTCTGGTTGTCAACCCTTTCCGACCTTAGCAACTATAAACATACAAGATGGAAGCGGAGGCACAATGGAAATGTGGGGACAAAACAGAGGTGATCAGAGAAGTTATTTTCAGTTTTTAGTATAACCCATTACATCCTGTGTCACTAGTTGTAAATAAGTCTTTTACTTTTGTGTATGTCAGAGTTTCAGTAGGAAATTGGAGGTTGATGCAATGTCTTTTAGATTTCCTTGACTGAATCACATTCTTTATATTGACTGTGTTAACAAGGCTATCTGTGCTTAAGTTAGAATGCTCCATTACAAGAGTGATGGTTGCTAAAATATATGGTTAAGTATTAGCATGGGTTGAAACTTTTGCTTCCCAATGAGGCTGCTCAAGCCTGTTGCAGAACTCCCATATCCCATTCACCTGTCCTCTGCCTGCTCTTCAAGTTGTGAAGCAGAATTGGAGTTCTGCAGGAGACAGGCGAATATACACCAGTACACAAAACACCATTCGTGTTGTGGGACTGAGATTGCCTAGCCTACCATTGCTGCATTCCATTACCTAGCATCTGTAGCAAGTTCTGCTTTTCAGCCAGGGAGTGTAAAAATGGGATTACATTATTTCTGGAACATGAGATGATTCCTGCAGCAGAAATGGGGCTTCTGGCTCTGCTGCATTCCATTCTTCCACCTCTCTTAACAACGATTTGTGAACCAGAACTGGAGCCCTGCTTACCAGTTGGTGGGGAAAGGAGCTTCAAGCATCAAATTCCTACTGATAGGGTCTGAAAACCTCCTTGCTGGTCATGAGTAGGTGGCTTTTGCCTCCTGAGTCAAGGCAAGGCAACTAACAATTCACATGTAGCCCATCACACCCTTTTATGTGCAACACTCAGGGTCCTAAATGAATGCAGCTTGGCCTACTCTATTAGGTTCACTCTTTTTTGTTCAATAAGATTCACACAGTGATTATGGGGGGCTATGTCAGTTTCCTGGGAGTTATGTGGAGTACTGTTAATTGGTGTTATCACCAATGCTGTTTAACATTTATATGAAGCTGTTGACAGGGACCATCCATAGTTCTGAGATGAGGGGACATCAACATGTGGATAACACCCACCTCTGTGTATCTTGAACTAAGCTTCTGAAAGCAGCTATCTCTGTCCTGAACCAGTGTCTGGACTCTGGAGGCTGCAGTCAACTGGATGAGGAAGAACAGATTGAAACTGAATCCAGTCCAGGTGGGAGTTTAAAAAAAAAGGAAATTCTAAAGGCACAATTGCAAACAATTCCCACAAAGAAAAAAGGCTGAGGGCAACAGAAGAAGCCAATGTGGCTTCAGGCAGGTAGCACAGAACTGCAGGAATAGTGTCAGGAAGGCTAAAGCTGAGAATGAGCTGAGGCTAGTGAGGGATGCTAAAAACAACAAAAAAGCTTTCTTCAGATACATGCATAGTAAAAGACAGAGGAAAGAAATGGTGGTTCAACTATGCAATGAAGATGGCAAATTGATAACAGAAGACAAAGAAAAGGTGGAAGTGTTCAATTCCTGCTTTGGCTCGGTCTTCTTCTCCCAAAAGAGGGTCTATGACCCCCCTGGCAAACCTGAAGTGCAGACTGAAGGGGCAGGATTGCAGCTTGAGATTGATAGGCAAATGGTCAAGGAACACCTGATTACTTTGAACGAGTTTAAATCTCCAGGGCCTGATGAACTGCATCCTAGAGTAATAAAGGAACTGGCAGAAGAACTCTCAGAACCACTATTATCTTTGAGAAATCATGGAGGACAGGTGAAGTGCCAGAACACTGGAGGAGGGCAAATGTTGTTCCCATCTTCAAAAAGGGCAAGGAGGAGAAACCTGGGAACTATAGACCAGTCAGTCTAACATCAATCCCTGGGAAAATTTTGGAGCAGATTATCAAGAAGTCAGTCTGCAAGCACCTTGAAAACAATGCAGTGATTACTAGATGCCAGCATGGATTTGTCAAGAACAAATCCTGCCAGACTAGGATCCACAATTGGCTACAGAATCGGCCTCAAAGAGTGCTTATCAATGGTTCCTTCTCAAACTGGGGAGAGGTAACGAGCGGGGTACCACAGGGCTCGGTCCTGGGCCCAGTGCTCTTCAACATTTTTATTACCGGTAATGACTTGGATGAGGAGGTGCAGGGAATGCTTATCAAATTTGCAGATGACACAAAGTTGCGTGGAACAGCTAATACTCTGGAAGACAGAAACAAAATTCAAAGTGACCTCGATAGGCTGGAGCGCTGGGCCGAAAACAACAGAATGAAATTTAACAGGGATAAATGCCAAGTGCTGCACCTAGGGAAAGGAAACCAAATGCACAGTTACAGAATGGGGGACACTTGGCTCAACAATACTACAAGTGAGAAGGATCTTGAAATTGTTGTAGATCACAAGCTGAATATGAGCCAGCAATGCGATGTGGCTGCAAAGAAGGCAAATGCTATTTTGGGCTGCATTAATAGAAGTATAGCGTCCAAATCGCGGGAAGTGATAATTCCCCTTTACTCAACACTGGTTAGGCCTCATCTTGAGTACTGCGTCCAGTTCCGGGCACCACACTTTGAGAAGGATGTAGACAAACTGGAGAGGGTTCAGAGGAGGGCAACAAGGATGATAAAGGGACTGGAAACAAGGCCCTATGAAGAGAGACTGAAAGAACTGGGCATGTTTAGCCTTCAGAAGAGGAGACTGAGGGGAGATATGATCGCACTCTTCCAGTACTTGAAGGGTTGTCACACAGAGGAGGGCCAGGATCTCTTCTCGATCATCCCAGTTTGCAGGACACTGAATAATGGGCTCAAGTTACAGGAACCCGGATTCTACCTAAACATCAGGAAAAATTTCCTGACTGTTAGAGCAATAAGACAATGGAACCCACTACCTAGGGAGGTGGTGGGCTGTCCCACTCTGGAGGCATTCAAGGTGCAGCTGGACAGACATCTGTCAGGGATGCTTTGACCTGGATTCCTGCATTGAGCAGAGGGTTGGACTTATAGGCCCCTTCCAACTCTACTTTTCTATGATTCTATTATTCAGTCAAGACAACGATGTTGCTGGGAGGGAATGGTCGTGGCCTGGAGGGGATAAAACTGTGACCCTATCTGCTCAGCTAAAAATCCTGGAGTTACTTCAAGACCAAGTGCTGCTCTTTATAAAGCTGGTTGGAGTGGTAGCTAGCAGTGCCTTCTTTCATCTAAGGTTAATATGAATGCTTTCCCACTCCTGGACAAGTCTGATCTTGGTACACTGATCCAAGCTTCTGTAACTTCCAGGTTTGGTTATTGCAATGTGCTCTACCATCCGGCTGCTCTTGAAGACAACCCAGAGGCTTCAACTGCTGCAGGACACTTCTACATGTCTCCTAACAGGTATAGGGATTGCATCTATTCAGCCTGTTCTGCAGTTACTAATTTGCTTCTAAGCTCAATTCAAGAAGCTGGTTTAGATTCTATGAAACTGGACTGATCTTGCTGTGAATATGATACTGTTTGTGTAACCAACTGCTATTTCCAGTGTCAGCTGAGTCCCTTTCTCTGTGCTAGGAGAAACAGGTAACTTAGTGCCTCTCCCAGCATGGAGAAAGGTGAAATGCCCAGGAA
This sequence comes from Shinisaurus crocodilurus, assembly GCA_021292165.1. Lineage (NCBI taxonomy): Eukaryota > Metazoa > Chordata > Lepidosauria > Squamata > Shinisauridae > Shinisaurus > Shinisaurus crocodilurus. Next base: position 250,449,698 of record CM037879.1, read on the forward strand.
GCATGGGAATGACATGCTCACTGATGCCATCTGGCCCACAGAGAGCCTGTTTGGGGGGCAATTTACCACCCCACCACCAATATAGCTAATATAGTTCTGCATAATAATAATAATAATAATAATAATAATAATAATATAGTTCTGCACCACTGGTTTATATGGACTAATGTGGCATTTCGATTTTAACCTAAAGTATCAATGCAATTTCACTCTCTTCTTATTCACCCACTCACCAGATCAATATTGGCCTCTCTACTTAAGTGCCTCATATTCTTGCAAGTTTCCATAAATTGTACATATGTTTTGTTACCTTCTTAAAAGTAATTAAATCAAATGTGGTGCAGCAGGATGCTAGAGTTAAATCTAGACATTGTTAATTTTAATGCTTCATCCATGGCCTCATGGATAGCCTTGGGCAAGTTTCCCAAAATAAAAGTCATAAGCAGTTTTGAATCTTTCACAACGCTATTCAGCTTACAATCCTGCCCAACATAATTCTTAATACTCAACCTAAAGATACACATCTATCTTTTTCCAGCTTTGGGTGGTGCATTAACTGTGCCCATTCCTGGACAGGGGTAGCTTAATCACTGTGATTAGTAACTTCAGGACTGGACTATTGGAATCCTCTCTATGTGGGGCTGCCCTTGAGGCTGGTTTGAAAGCTGCAACTAATTCAGAATGGTGCAGCGAGGCTGCTGAGTGTTCTGAAAAGAACTGCACTGGCTGCCAGTTTGTTACTGAGCCAGGTTCAAAATGTTATTACTGACATGCAGAGCTCTAAACAACCTAGGACCAGGTTACCTGAAATATAGTCTTCCCCTATACAGGCCCGCTAGACCACTACGGTCTGTTGCCTGTGCCACATCCTGCAGAGTCCCATCTGGCAGCAATACAGCAACGAACCTTCTCTGTGGTGGCACCCATTCTCTGGACCTACTTACATAATGATGTATTGTTGCCTAATTTGTTGTAGACTGCTTTAGGATTTTTTAAATGACAAGCGGTATATAAATATTTTTAAATAAGTAAATAAATGAAAACATCCAACTAATGAAACTACAATACAAATCATTAATGCATATTTAAAACCAACCCACAGTTAATTTTGTCACATGGACCAGGAAGTGAGTACCTGGTTGGAGCTTCTGCACCCTCTTTGCTTTGTTCCTGCCCAACCTAATAATTTATTGCGAGACTTCTGGCAAATTGCTTTGTGAAGACTGCAAATGCAGGAATCAGCAGATATCCAGCTGCTGTGCTTGCAGTTTTCTATATGGTGGCCATAGTGTAAAGCAGAATGCACTACAGTCCCCGATAAACTCAACACCTAATGGATGACAAAAGAAAGCACTATTCTCAGGGGCATTCCTTTGTTGATACACAATAGGTCAGCCCAGCTGGGAGTGCTGATCTGATATTGAACCTGGCAGGAATTATGCTTCTCTTAAGTATTTTCCAGATCACTGACCACTGTCTACCCAACTGCAGTTTTTCCTAGTATTGTGTACTCCCACAACTTCCTAACTCTGCTGTATCCATTCTCACATGTCTCTCAGGATATCTTATGACAGTATTTCTATAGAGCAGTTCTGTAGGGGAGTTGTGTGAAGAAGAGGTGGCATGTGGGAAAAGGTATGGGAAAATCAGTGGAGAGACCTAGAAAAGGGGTGGTGAAAAAGCCAACAGGTTATGTAAAGAATTAAGTGTGCTATTTAGCCCTCTGACCCCAGACTAAACAAAACAGGCATTTCTGTGCTGCGTCAGATTCCCAACCTGCTCTTAAAAAAAAGGGGGGGGGGAAGCCAAACTAGTACTCCCTTCCTAAACCTGTATAGCCGGGGAGTGTCTGTTCACTTAGGATAAAGATTTTAAGTGTTTTAAATGTTGACAAAAGCTACACAGTTTGTGAGAAATTAGAATATTGAAAGAAGCATGTTATTTCAGCAACAAAATACTGGAGCACTGAGCACTAAGTACTGTGTTTCAGTGTGGTGGGTAAATGGCATCTCAGAGACAAAAGCTTAAGCAAAGATATCAAGATCCCATCATCCCCTGAAAAAACAACTGTCTTTATCATGCAGAATAGTCACTTTCGGGACCAGTAAATAAAACAAGAGGGTACATAGTGAAATAATTATCAAATAAACTTGACCCAGGCAGTTAAAGCCTAGCCAACTCACAACACTCTGTGTAAACATGGATAAAGGGCACATCACTTTAAAATATTATTGAGTAACTCTTAAGTAATTGAAACCTTATACCCACTTACCTGGAAGTAAGCCCCATTGAAGTCAATCGGACTTACTTCTGAGTAGATACATATACGGTTGTATTGTAAGAAAACAATATGTTCCAACTAGTGGTATCAATATTTATAAGCAACCCAAGTGGCATAAGCACAAAATATTTGTGCTAAACATGTGGGACAACACAGGCAGGTCAAAGGAAAAGGTGGCTGCTGAAGGACTTAACTAAAATACTGTTCAGTACTGAAGGACATCACAACTAACAGGAAATGTTTTTAAGAAAGCATCCTCCTAATATCAGCCTTCCTCGTTTTACTGTTAACATTTTATCTGGAAACTGAAATTGAGAACAGACATTGAGGACTAGTGACTCCTTCACGACAGGATCTAAAAGATGGAGCTTTACTCCAGCCACACAATGTCTGTTTTACACGTACGCAGCTACAGCCAAGCCAGGGGAGGGGACATCTTTTATTCTCTCTCCACTGTATAAAAAGTAGCAGCAGCACCTTGTCCTACCGCCGGCATCACTCCCTGCCCTCATTCCCAACCCAAGAAAAGGCAAAGACTCCCTCCCGTTCCACCTTAAATTCCTTATCAGCCGCCGCATGGTATGACTAATAATTTCTTTAAGAGGGGGAGGAGCCACACGCAAAATATGCTAAATAATTGTGGTTCATTTGCATAACCGTCGAAATGACCGATATGCGGATTGGCCGGCGAAAAAAGCAGTTCGCACATCCAGCCCTCTGCTCCGAAAGAGGTGTGGCCAAAAGTGAGTGGGAGGAGAGATCGCAGCTTATTTGCATAACGGCCCAGCGCGTGCTGTAGGCTGTATTTTTTTTTTTGAATCCGCGGCGGCAGTGGAGGCAGACGGAAGCGCTTGTGGGCAGCGCTCTGAAGCACTGGCGACGAAGAGACTCGCATACGCAGGTACGGCTCAGACGCGGGCGGGCGGGCGGGATCCTTGTGTGCAGCAGGTCAGGTTTTGTGTCGGAAACGACGGCGGCCAGCGACTACTTTACCACAAAAAAAATCTGGAGTGAGTCGCCTGAGGCAACATTTTCCAGGGGGAAGGTTTTTTCCTTTTTCTTATTCTCGAATCTCCCCGACTTGTCGTCTCAAAATTGCAGCCGCGCTGAAGGCTTCCTGCGGGTTCTGTGCTGCTCGCTGGTGATAGTTTTTGCTCGCTCCTTCCCCCTCCCATCCCATCCTGTTACTCTGGCCGGGTGGCAGGCTACTCTATGATCACAGGAAATACTTGTGCGTGGGCATGCGCAGTGCTGAAGCGCGCCTGGCGCCCTCGTTCCTAGTAGTTGTCGCTATTGGCCACGAGGAGTTGTCGATCCCAGGAAGCGGCCATTTTGACTGCCTTTCAGCACACGACGACGAATAAGCTGGACTCTGAAGAAATAGGTTAGTATTGCTCTGTGCTTTAATTTATACGTATGCTGCTGCAGTCGTACTCTGTGAAAGTGGGTTGTTTAGGCTAGAGCCTCTTACCGCAAGCAGTCTTTTTAATTAAGCGCTTTAAAGAGCAATCCTATGTAGGTCTACTTAGAAGTAAGTCCCATTGAATTCAATGGGGGTATATGATTGCTACCTTATTCACATATCCTTTAATTTACTTAGCACTGTAAGGTTAATCAGGGAGCTGTCATAGGACCTTGCTGCTGTGGATTTTTAGTCAACTTAAAAATGTTTGAGTTAATTTAAAATGGATTGTGAGAAGTGAAGTAGTAAGGTGGCACTACTTATGCTTGGTAGTTAAAAAGAGTTTTGATTTTTCGTAAGTAGACAAAATGCAAGTGTGGCGCTCCCTGGTAGTGGTTAATTTTTTGGCCTCATGTAAGAAATGGTGTGACCTCTTTAGGGCTTCCTTGGAAAAGTACAATACATAAGAGTACAAGCAAGACAGTGGCTAAAATTATTCTGTTCCTTAAAAATTTAGTTCCCTCACTAATTCTTTCCTACACTGCTGTTGTTTGTGTAGTATTAAATAACGAGAATATAGTCTTCTGCTTTCTGCCCATCTAGTTGACTGTGCTATGAGCTGCTAGGTTTCCACCCTGTTTGTAAGAGAAGCATTCCTCCTGCTGGGGGCTCGTATATGTCAGAAGTAGGGCCCACATGGAGAGCAGTCATCTTGTGGATCTGCATGACCTCTGCACGCACCATGTAATACAGCATTAATTTATATGCGTGTTGCACCTTTCTTTTGTATGTGCATGCTGTACCAACTATTTATATTGCAGTAGTATTGGTAGCTATGAGATATGCTTTGTTGGCATGACGTGGTGGTGTGACTGTGTGCAGTTTAATTAGGAAATATGGCTTTACTCTGTTCTTGTTACTAAAAGAAAAATATCCCAATGATGCTTTTGAAAGAAGTATTGTGGAAGGCAGGCAGAAAAATACTGTTTGCTAACTGAACTACTAAAGTTCCAAGGGAAAACTGTGCTTTGTTGCACATTAATTTTCATATTAATTTATAACTTACTGAATAAATTAATATATTTTTGCTGCACAGTAGCATATTTTTGCTGCACAGTAGCATTTATCAGTAAACGAATGTTAGAAGAAATATCTGCCCTGGTTTATATTGAAGATTAATGTATGCAAAGTTCTTTGAACGCTGGAAAGCGCTATATAAAATTATGTCAGTGTGCTCACTCAGAGCTGTATTAAGAGAAAACATCAGGCAAATGCTTCATAATTAAGGGTGTAGAAAAAAAGAATATTTGACTCTGAAAACCATATTAAACAAATATATGGAATTTCTTTTCTGTTGCAGGATTGCATTTTTAGACAGAAATAAGTCCTACAACTCCCAGCATTCTCCAACCTACAACTCCCAGCATTCCCCAGCTGCTGGGGAATGCTGGGAGTTGTAGTACTTGTTTCTGTCTAAACATGCATAGGATTACGCCCTTAGCCGAAGTTAAATTGATGAATGATTTACAGGCTTTATTGGAGGAATTCTCATTCTCTTGTTTTCTAACCTACCTCACAGGGTTGTTGTGTGGATAAAATGGAGAGGAGGAGGAGCATGTAAGCTGCCTTGAGTTCCTTCCATGAGGAAAAAAACTGGGATATAAATGTAATTAATAATCATAATTCTTATGACTTTTATGTTCTTGAGTGGCTTTTTCTGTATTTTTTAACTACATTGTTTTTTTTGTTGGCAAAGATCTGTTTTTGTAATATGTTTTTAACAGTAAACTTACAAATGCAAAGTGGAATGGTGTAGATAATATTACCGGATGCAAGTTTTTCTAGTATAAAAGACAATGCTGTTAGGCCTGGAAATGCTATCTCTTCTTAAGTTTGCAAGTATGGGCCTTCACTATGAATAGTAGTGTCCATATGTGGATCCCCATAAGGCATAAAAGTTCAGTCTTCTCTCCCTCTCCTCCCACTCGAACAGATGGGCCATGCCCCAAGTTATTACAGAGAGGTCTGTGTGTGCCTCCCATATCTGTATTCAGTCCCCTTTAATTCCTTGATTGAGCAATAGGAGGAGGATTGGATGGAAATAGGGGCAGTTATACAGACCTCTCATTTCCTCAAAATGGCTTGGTGAATGCATCAAGTTGGAAGAGGGAACAGAGGCCCATGTAGACACTTCCATGAGTGTGCACAGTATCTGTATGGGGAAAAGTCATGCCTTGTGTTCTATGATTAGACACTTAGGGAGCGCCTCCTCCCCTATGTTCCAATACGCCACTTACGGTCTTCTGAGGGCAATCTGTTGCAGCTGCCTCATGTGAGACTGGCAGCTGTACTTTGAGGACCTTTTCTTTTGCTGCCCCTCAGTTGTGGAATGATTTGCCAATTGAAATGCATCTATTGACTTCTTTTAATGTTTTTAAGCAAGCACTGAAGACCTTACTATTTCGGCAAGCCTTCCTTTCATAGTGTTTTATCACACTTTTGGAATTTTATTATTTTTTATGGAATTTTCATCTTGTTTTTATGCTTAATGGTATTTGTCATGTTTTGTATATTTGTTTGGTGTAAATTGGTTATATTATAATCTTGTATGCCGCCTAGGGTATTTGTATATAGGCAGGATATAAATTTAATAAATAAATAATAACAAAGTGTACGAAGTTAACTTCCAACTAAATATACGAATTCAATTCTTGGTTGTGTGCATGTTTCTGTACTGTGCAATGTGGCTGCTCTGTTTGTAGCAGGGATGTTGAAGAGTCCTTGATCTCGAGTCATGAGTCAAGTCTCGAGTCTTTGGACCCGAGTCTCGAGTCTGAGTCCTTGGTTCAAAATGGTGACTCGTGAGTCCCGAGTCACTCCCAAAGCTGACTCCACGAGTCCGTATTAAAATCAATGGGTTTTCCCCCCAACAAAATAAGGCTACTTCAGATGTGTGGCTTAAATAAATCTCGACACCATTGGGGCTGTGCTCCTGGTAGCTGTCCATAGTGGCCGAGCAGCGGCGAGCCTCGCTTCCATGCACTCTTCGCTGGTGATCGTGCTCCTCTCTACTCCTTCTGGCACAGTACAGGGATGTTGACGAGTCCTTGGTCTCGAGTCACGAGTCGAGTCTCGAGTCCCATTAAAAATATTGGGACTCGAGTCAGAGGGGGGACTCAGTCCGACTCAAGTGTCGAGTCCTGGAGTCCGAGTCCCCATCCCTGGTTTGTAGCAGGTGTTATGTTGCACTGTCCCTTAGAGAGCCATCTTATGGTCCTTGGGAAAGCATCACAGGGACCGTAGGATAGCTCGTAAAAGCCCTCTGAGGTCGGAGACAGCTCTCTGATGTCAGAAGAGGGAGTTGGAGATCCGACCCCAGGCCCCTCCCCCTCACAGCAGGCGTGCTCTCTGAGGTCAGAAAAGCAACCTTGGAGCCTCAGCAAAATGGGGTATTCCGGTGGGTGGGCAGGGAGGGGTAGAGACTGAAGAGGCCAGGGTACGAGTTACCGTGTTTCCCCCAGACTCCTTCCCTCCCCCTCCAAAGCACTCTCACTAGATGGGCTGAAAGCCCTTCTAGTGAAAATATAGGAGATCAGAGGATGGGGAGGCAAAGATCGCCTCTGCCATTCCTCCCTCTCTGTAGGCTTCAGCCCAGGAGGGCATAGGAAACTTGGGGGCTTCCAAGTGACAAGGGCGCAGTCGATAGAATTGTACCCTTATTTATCCTCCTTTGTGCTTAAATGGTATATATCAACCTTGGTGAAGGCTGGTGTGTGTTCACCTGGCTTGTTAATAGCTAATGTGAAAATTAGGGAAATTACCGTAACATGAAAATACTAATTGTAAAGACTGCTAACTTGTTCCATGGAGAAAGATTTATTTCCCACATTTATATCTTTCCCTTCCGCCAAGGAGCTCAGAGCAGTAGACATGGAATGTTTCCAAATTAATTCTCATAATTCTCATCCCTGTGAGGTAGGTTGATGTGTGTAGGCACACTGTGCTACAGGACTGAGCAGAGATGGCCATTTATTTATTTATTCATTCATTCATTCTATTCTAATTTGTGCACAGCATTGTACTTTGGTCATCTTTAATCTCTATAACAAGGGCTGCAAGGTTCAATTAATTAGTCAGCTGATCCATCAGTTGAGACTTTGATGGGGCTGCTGTTGAAACCCCAAGTTACTCTTCCTGTTGTATCTAAAGCTTGCTGACATTTTGTATTTCAGAGTGAAACTACAATGTGACTTTCCTTCTAGCAGTAGCACAGGAAATTGAAGCTGACTATGTTCAGATGAATCAATGTCTTTTGATCCAGTTATTTCACAATACTGATTGGATTTGAACTTGTTCTTTTTAAAACATGACTGCGTGCGCGCACACACGACTCATCAGTGTTACTACAGTTGTCTCTTTCTGATTCCTGAACTAATGAGGTGGTGGGTGGGGAGAAGAAAATACTCTAATTTATAGCGAGTAATACCTTTAGGGCACAATCCTATGACCCTCCGACCTTGTCTGGGGGCCATAGGATGGGGCACAGAAGGCTCTGCGACCTTGAAATCCCTTCCGGAGTTGCAGCGCTGCGGAACGCCTCCCCCCGCACCTTGTAGCTGGTCTTTCCATGCCAGCAGGGAACTCCCTGGGAGCGGGTAGGGGAGGAGTGAGGCACCACTGGATTCCATGGAATCCAGGTGGTGTCTCAGCCTCTGCTTGCAAGGAGAGGTAAAACATCTTTAGGGATGTGCGCTGGGCTCGAAGGGGGGTGGAAGCTCGGCGAACTCACCACGCTCGACCCCCCCCGAGCAACTTACCTTGCTGCCGCTCTCCTCGCCGCTGCTCGAGTTCGACTGGATATCCGGATCCCAGGCGCTACGTAATTTACGTAAGTAGCATCGGAAAATGTCATAAAAATGGCTGCAATTTGCGTAATGCGGCCCATTTTACAACATTTTACGATGCTATTTACGTAAATTACGTAGCGCCTGGGACCCGGATGTCCGGTCGAACATCCCTAAAGATGGCTGAAATCAGCTGTCTAGATGTTTTTGAGGGTGAGGGGAGCGTGGTGGATATCCTATCTACTGTGCTCCCCCCACCCTCAATAGAATGCTTGTAATGGTCCGAGTTGGGAGGGTTATGGGCAGCCTCATAGGAGTGTGCTGCCCATTTACTAAATGGTTGAGTACTCTCTCACATTCTCTTAAGCAACCCACCAATTTTGGTTTGGCTTACTGACTGGCCATTATTTATGGCTGCCACCAACACCTTTCCGTCTGTGAAGTTGCCCTTCCTTACAAAGAGGACAGGGGGGGCAGGTAGATGGTCTAGAAAAGATCTTTTAAAAAGCGGGAGTCTCTTCTGAGCAGAGGAAGTTACTCCTGCTGTTCCTCAACTTCGACCTCCCATAAGTCCTCTTGGGTGGCTGCCATGGTTGCATGTGTTGTGGACCCCTGCTCTTTCATCAATATCCTCAATAGGGCACTTATTGAGGTTTGGTTATTATAATTTTAACTTATTAAAAGTGTAATGATAAAACAATTACAATATTATTAATGGTATCCTGGTAGTCAAAAAGGAGAGAATGCAGATCGCCAATAACACTATATATTCAAAAACCTGTTTGTCATGTAATAAATAAAAAATGCTGGGTTATGAATCAAAATATGCAGTGTGTTAAGGTCCTGTTACGTTGTGCTCATCATACTCAGATGATAGACTAAATGATTCCAGATCTAACTAATATCTTAGGATTCCATTATAATGCATGAAACACATAATCTGTTTTAGGGTTATGGCAAGGTTGTTTAATCCTTGCATAACCTATGCTTGTTAGGTTCACATGACATGAGTCACGACAGCCCCCAAGCGGTGGTTGCATATTTTAGCTGGCAACTATGGGTGTCGCAGCTCCCAAACTGTGGAACGTCATCCATACCTGATCATTGTTATGTTATACATAATATTTCTCCAACTCAGTTTTCTGAGTGCCAATCCTTACGCAGACAAAAATGGCACCATCCACTCACAAGAGGGAGATATTGGCAGGTTTGGGAGAACCATACAAACCCCCTTTTAAAAGCAACCAAATGAGGGTTGATATGCTCAGTGGCTATGGCATGCTGGTTGGCTACTTGAAGAAGGAAAAATGGGGTTGGGGCAGATAGAATGGAATATCCTGTGAAAGATGGGCATGGCTGGTTGAACCATGAATAGGTGTACTCCACATTGCAATGCTTTGTTGCAGGTCCCACTTGTATCAGTACTCCGTCATAAATCCCACAATGGAAAGCCCAGCAGGTCTCTTTTTCAGTTCTTTTGCACCAATAGTGTAGTGGTTGAACTTAAACGAAGTACATCTTATACTAACTTAGTGGATTGCTTGTCCTAAACTCATTTTGGAGTGATCTCTTATTTATGAGAAGATAGTATCATAGTATCTATTGTGTTTCTTCATATTCGTTGTCACCCATACCCAAAGAGAGAGGAAAAGGAGACCAAGAAATAGAGTAAGAAGGGTAGAGGAGAAACAGATTGAAAGAGAGCTAGAGAAAGAAAGGAGGAGGGAAAACTGATTGAGAGAGAGAAGAAAAGCAGATACCGACAACTGGGGATGGGGAACAGGTAAGCTCCAGTCTTCCCCTTCCTTCTCTCAATTGCTTTGTTTCATCGTCTCCCCCCCCCCCCCCAAATGGATCGGTCTGTTTTTCCATCACCATTCCAAGCTTACCTCTATCTGTTTACACATTGTTAGAGGGTATCTTCCCTCTTGGTTGCTCACCTTATTGTCCTGGTTGCTCACCTTATTGCTTGGTTACTCTGGTGCCAATCTTGGGCTGGAAAAGTATATAGTGTTGAGTGTGGAAAGTGAGAAAGAGCAACACACTTCCCGCTTCCTCTTTCACCTCTATATGCTGTTCCAGCCTGAGATGAGTAGCTCAGGTACCAATCTCAGCCTTGAAAAGTGCATAGAGCAGAGAGTGTGCCAGAAGAAGTGGCTTAAGTGCTGCTCCTGCAGTGAGGGAAGCCAACTGGTGGTGCAGCATCTCTGCCACCAGAGGCCCCTCAGTATGCCCATAGAAACTACAGGCATAACTAGTCCACCAGTACTGAGAACCAGAATGGAGTATTCCAGTGGCAGCCAAGGATCTGCAGCAGGGGTTCACAACTTCAGAGGGGGGGGGCGCATAAATAATAGGAATAAATATTATACAAGGTGGTCAAGTAGCATCAATGCCATCAGAATCCTGACCTGATTCGAGATCTGCATTCTTATGTGATTTCGGGGATGGGAGTGGCAGCAGGGACCAGGTGGGGGATGCTCAAACCGTGCCAGGTAATGTATTGCCCATCCCTGATGGCTATGCCGGCCCTGGAGTTGGTTTAGTAATTTTCTCCCATTGGAGTCAAGTGGGGTGGGATTAACCCCCCCCCCCCGTCACAGCAAGTGAGCAGAGCTTAGGAAGTGGTGGTAGCTCTGCCATGGAATCTCTACAACCACCATAGAATTGCTCTGCAAAAACACACATAAGAAAAACCTGAGAGCAGCAAGGGTAAGCATTACATTAAAACTGGCAGCAATTACAACTAGGTACAGTAATACCTTGGATTACAAGTAACTTGGTTTGAGAGCGTTTTGCAAGACAAGCAAAAATGTTAATATTTATTTAATTTTTTTTTGACTTGATATACAAGCGTCGTCTTGCAATACAAGTACTGTAGTACGGCTTAAATTAAAAATCTCTGTACAAATTTTTTTGGGGGGATTTCGTTTTGATATAAGAGTGTTTTGGATTACAAGCACCTTTCCGGAACGAATTATGCTCTCAATCCAAGGCATGACTGTATTGTACATTATGAGCCCTTTGAAATAAAAGTGTCCTCAGTTTCTGGCAAAAGAGGCACAAAGACCCCGTTAAGGAACCTGTGGAGTTCTATGGCCTATGTTGGAATTTAACCCACTACTAATTAGCCAATAAAATAGTACTGTTTAAGTTTTCTTTTTATTCAGACAGAATTATACCCGTTTTGCATGGCCTACTACCCAAATGTATTGATAGTTTTCAGATTGGGAAAAAGAGATTGAAAATAGTTTTAGCCTTCTGATAAAAAAGGTTATATTATTTGGGCTTAGAAACAATATGCAGATGTCAATATTACCATGCAAATGTGGAAGAAATGTGTTTGAGAAAAAAGCTGAAAGAGAAAATTTCCCCAGAAGATTTTTCATTTTCCCATTCATTTCCAACTTCTTCATGAACATATTTGGGTCTATTTTTCTTAGCTTTTATGTGTGTAATATTGCCTTCAGTCAGTAAATAAATGCTGTCATGGTAAAGCCTTTTTAAAATTGTAGTTCATTAGTAAAAATTAGATTTGTAATGGTAGAAAAAACCTTTCAAGTTTCCACATTTTATTAGTATGTGCTCTTTTAGGCACTCACAGCTAATACTCGGGAACTAACCCTGTGTATAACAGAAAATACTTAATTTCTTAAGCACTAGTATCTGTGGAGAAAAAGCGTCAGAGTTTCCTGCACCACACACACACCTCCACGCGTGTAAACAAGTATAATTTTATAAAGCCCAAGTAGGGAAATAACATGGATTTCAGTTCAGCTATTAAGGGTTATCCTGGAGGATGCAGGAGGTAACCTTGGTCTTGAAGCATGCTCCCTACATCCCTTCCCTGACACTTTGATATTTTTCCAGAAAATTTTCTGCTGCTACATTTTTTAATGTAAATTTTTCTATTTCTAAAAATGCATGGTTTAATAAAATTAATGGATACAATACATGTAAAATTGGGTAGTTCCAAACTTAGAATTAACATTTTTCAGATGATTGACCTGGTTTGCATGTAATGGCTCCAAATTAACTCATGATTTGCCGCAGTGCATGCCAGGGTGCGTTCTGTCGCCATTTTGAATATTCAACACCAATCACACGTTGCTATGTGATGTCCGAACCCTGACACTATAGGTTAATCATGGGTTAAACAATCCACAGATAGCTAACCTACAATTAGTCATTAGATTGTGGGTTGTTTAACCCATGTTTAACCTATAGTGGCCTGGTTCAGATGTCGCTTAGCAACCCCTGATCAGCTGGACCAGCGATTGAATATTTTAAAAGGCTGCGAAATGTGTCTGGCATTAATTAACCCACGATAGCTGCTGTTCTGTGCAAACAGCCCCTGTATCTCTGAAAGTATATAGGTAGCCAATACAAATCATCTTTGGGTGTGCCAAAATTAGTATGTTAACTGTTTTCAGCCCTTCCACTTTTCCCTTAATAGATTTCATAGATCATAGAGTTGGAAGGAGCCTACAAGGCTATCGAGTCCAACCCCCTGCTCAATGCAGGAAACTAGAGGAGGGGTCTCCCATCCAAGTAACAACCAGGCTTGACCCTGCTTAGCTTTCCACGCTCAGACAAGCTGAGCCAGCATAAGCCACAGGCCTGTGTGTATTAAACAAAATAAGAGAAATGCATACTATTGAACTATCATTTATTATTTATTAATATTTATATACCACCTTATTTGATAAAAAGCCATCAAGGTAGTGCATAACCATTTAAAACAATAAGAAACAAAAACATTGAAACTACCCGATTTAAAAGGCCAGTAAAAATGATTTCCGTATAAAGCTTTGAATTAGTTTGAATATAACAAATGGCACACTGACATGGTTCACACATAACACTAATCCATGGTTTATTTAACCCATGGTTAACTAATGGTTTGTTGCCCTACCCAGGCTTTGTCTGGCAGATGATTGAACAAACCGTGGTTTTTTTCAATGCCTGGGTTGTTAGTTTCCCTCCTTTGCCTGCTCCCTCCCTGTATCCCAAATGTCTTTGTGACACTGTAATACTGGCATGTAGAGCAGCTGGTGGGCTTTTTTTAAACCACTCTTGCCTGCCATCTCTGTAGCCTGGCAAAATAACTCATGTAACAGCAACCCAGGGTTTAAATAATCCAGAGTCACAACTCAACAAGAAACCATGGGTTCTCTTTGCAGGTGGTTCATGTTTAGCAAACCATGATTTGTTAGCGGGGCTGGGTTTGCACAACACGACAACCCAGAATTCAGCATCCCAACCTAAGTATGCTCTCCCCCGCCCCAATCAAATATTTCTTGAAAAATCTTTAGAGATACTATGGAGCATATAAAATCAACATGATGCATGTTGCATATCCTATTGCACCCGGCGTGAGACCCAAGATTCCAGGTTTGTCAAGTGTCCCTCCCTGGTTAAAATAATTTTATTGAGCTAAACATCTACTTGTTTGACCCATTTTTTTATTTTGATGGCCTTCTGGTAATATGCCCTAAAGATATTTAGGGCACAATCCCATGCATGTTTAGACAGAAAAAAGTCCTACAACTCCCAGCATTCCCCAGCCAGTATTCTGTCTAACCGTGCATAGGATTGAACCCTTATTTATTTATTTTGAAAAATGTCCATAACTGCCTTTCAGCATAGCTTCTAGGGTAGGGTGATTTACAAAAACAAGATAAAATACAGATAAAACAAACAACGTATTAAAAATTCCTTAGTACATTAATGTAAATTAAAAGGCCTGGGAAAATAAACACATCTTTGCCTGGTGCCAGTGAGCTTCTCTTGGGATGGAATTCCAGAAATGGACGCCACCACTGAAAAAGCTCTCTGGTCACTACTTGCCTTATCTCACATGGTGGTGGGGTTCTGGAGGAAAGTCCCGGTAGCTGAAAATAACCTCAGTACACAAGCAGGTTCATATGGGAGCAGTTGCTCTTACCGGTACTCCTAAGCTGTGTAGCATTTTAAAGGTAAGTATCAGGACTTTGAATTGAGCTTGAAAGTGGACTGGAAGTCAGTGAATTTGTTTCAGTACTGGTGAGATGTCCTCACCAACTTGTCCTGCTGTATCTTAAGCTGATGAAAAGCACTCCTTGCCATACAACCTACCTGAGCCTCCAGTGACAAAGCTGGATCCATGAGCACCCCCAGACTACAAACTTGACCTCATCCAGAACATGTTGAACACCATCTCTCTGAACAGATAAACCACCTACTCACTAAACCTCCAACTTATCAAGATTGAGTTTCATTTTATTGGCCCTAATCCAGGCCATTTCTGATTCCAGGCAGAAATATCTACCAACTCAGGTGGTTATTGCATTTCTCCCTGCATCACAAAGTTTTCAGGTGTACTTAGCTCTAGAATATGTGCCCCGTCTTGTTTTGTTTTTGTTTTAAAGACTTTTTATTTCCATAAAAAAACCCATAAAACATATAACAATTAACAAAACTAAAATGGGCTTCTGATTTTTTCTACAGAAAATATAAGTAACAATAATCTCTCTTACTTGATAATAAAAAAAGAAACTTCTCTTTTTTCTATTGTCCCAAATTTATCTTCTTATTCCGCAAAACCACAAGTAAGCAAATCGTTTTTTTCTAGTCCCTGCAAAAAGTCTATTAGAAGTTTCCACTCTGTAGTAAACATAGATGTTGTCCTTTCTCTAAATAATGATGTAAGTTTGGCCATCTCTGCCAGCTCCAACATGTGCCAACCATTCTTCTGTTGTAGGCAATGCTGGGCCTTTCCATTTCTGTGCATATACAGGCAGTCCCTGGGTTAAGAACGTCCCGACTTACGGACAACTCATACTTAAGAACGGACCACCATATATGTAGAAATCTGAGTTAAATACAATGGTTCGTACTTAAGTACGCACGCACTCTACTTTGCGACACTTTGAAAACATTATGCGGCTTCTGTTCTGACTTATGTACACATTCAACTTAAAGACAGACTTAGGAATGGATCTTGTTTGTAACCTGGGGACTGCCTGTAGTAGTCTCGCTGTCGTTGTCATGTACAAGAATAAAGTTCCGTGACTTCTTTCCAACTGGCTATCCATTATTCCCGAAAGGAAGACCTCTGGTTTCAATTGAATATTAATCTTTAGAATTTTTTAAATTAAAAAATGAATTTGTACCCATATTTTTTTTAGCTTTCTTACATGTCCACCACATATGGTAAAAAGTTCCTTCTTCTTCACATTTCCAACAGACACCTGATATGCCATTATACATTTTGGCCAATTTCTCCAGGGACATATACCAACGATACATAATGTAAATTTCAAACCTTTTATCCATATATTTTCCCATTGAACCATCAATATGTTATATCCAGAATTTTGGGCCCATTTTATCATACATTCCTTCACTTGTTCTTCCTCAGTCTCAAATTTCAACAAAAGTTTATACATTTTTTGCAATAAGATGTTCATCATTTACACATACAGTAATTCCCTTCCAAAGTTAGATTTACTTTGTTCAAAATCATACCTTTTATCAACTTTAAACCTTTCTACGGGCTGTAAGTAGGAGAACCATTGACATGTATAACCTTCATTTATCAATTCTTCTCTTGATTTTATTTTACATTCACCTTGAGAAAATAACAGCAAATCACGATATGTCAACCAATTATATTTACTTGACATTTCCCTTCTATGATGCGCTTCTTGTGTTGATAACCACAATGGTACTCTCGGACAAAACCTATGTTTATATGCCCTGTCTTGTTTTGAAAGTTGATGCAACTTTGTCTGAGCATCCATGAAATGGTCCTTTTTTTGTATTTTTCTGAAAGTAAAAGAAGGCAAAAGTATAATCTTTAATGTTGAATTTTATTTTTAAGTAGCACTAGAACAGCCTTAAGCTATTTAGTGCTGCAAGTTCAGTTCCTCCAAAAAAATGTAATATGTAAGAAAAGACTGAATTGCTCCACAGTTCATTCTGATTGTTAGTGCTAAGATCCTGTCTGGAAGCACCACCAATCTACAGCGTTGCTACTTTCTGGAAAGTCGGGGAAATTGTGATTAAGTTATACTCTTGTAATCGATTTTTGGAGATGTTGCCAGAGGACAGTCTGCACTTGAGGCAGTTGGAGCAGAGAAGCAGCAGAATACAAGTGTAATGTAATGATACACACATATTTCATAATATGATTATAAGATTTTGAAAATGTTTATAAGCCACAGTGAGTTGTCATGTCATGCGAACCTAGTCTCAATGTTTAAAGAAGCTGATACTGAAGCTCCTATCTTGACAAAAAAAAATTGCCTTTCAGTACTTGTGTTGTTTTAAACCATTTAATAAAACCATTATTTAATGTAATGTCACCTATAAATTCTTTTAACTTGGGGTTATCTTTGAATGGTGGTCAGGAAAATTGACAAAAGTTGGTCGGAGAAAGTCAGGGAAATGGAAAATGAAATTTCAGTGACAACCTTGATCTAGCTAACCATTCCATTTATACTCTGCCTTTCATGGCACTTAAGATGGTACACACAGGATTCCCAGACAGTCTCCTGTCCAGGCACTTATCAGACCCAGGCCTACTTACCTTCAGCAAGGTTACTGTATTGTGTGCCCTCAGACCATGCCCTGGGATCTAATTTCATAAATGATTAACCATGTTAAAATATCTCCTCTGTTTTCCACTGAAAAGAAGAGGGATAGAACAACCATAATACAAATAAATGGTTTAAAATTGTCTATATAGATCTGAACAGATTTGCTAAATGTTAAACCTCATTTGTTGATGACACTTATCTACTTTTATTGCTTAGATGAACAAAATAAGCCCTCTCCAACATCGGCCCACCATCTATTAAAAGAACACTATGTTTATTCTGATCCTTCTGAGTACTTCTTGTATGCTGTTTGACCACCTCGTATAATATTTATCCCTATTAATTATTTATCATATTTGTATTCTGCCCTTCTTCCAAGGAGCTCAGGCGTATGTGGGGTTATCACATTTTATTCATATAACGATCCTTGAAGCTGGTCGGGCCAAGAAAGTGACATGCTCAATTCTGCTCGGTGTCTTTGGTTCAAGTCTTAAGAATTGAACTAGATGTGACATGTGGTGACATGTATTTATTCATTTGTCCCATTCATGTATAAAGTATGTTTGGGAGTGTTTCTCATTTTTCATGAAATGGTAGAAGGAAGAGGGGAGTGAAACCATTCCCCTCCCCACTTTACCTCACTGTGCTGCGCTGCTTGAAGCACTCTTCTCTCAGCTGAAGTCTGATACTGGAATTGAGCTGGGCTGGTTTGAAATTGCTTGAAGTAGCATAGCACATTGAGGTAAGGTGGTGGAGGTGAAATGGTTATTATCCATCATTTCTCACAGGCTCTTAATTCATTTTTGTGTGTGGAGCAGACTAGTGAATAGAACACATGTGCTTGCCCTATTATAACTAGTTTGGCCCTAACTCTCTTCTCAGTTCTCCCAATATAGATGAGTTTGATTAGCACAAACAAGTTCTGAGATGTATCTGCTGGATGCCTGTGGCTTATGCTGGCTCAGCTTGTCTGAGTGTGGAAAGCTAAGCAGGGTCAAGCCTGATTATTCTTTGGATGGGAGACCCCTCCTCTAGTTTCCTGCATTGAGCAGGGGGTTGGACTCGATAGCCTTGTAGGCTCCTTCCAACTCTATCTATGAAATCTATGAAGTTTGTTGCAGTGAATGGTCTTTCATTTTGTAATAGGGTAGCCATTTTGTGTGGTTTATAAAACCTTTTCGTTGAGGAAAACTGAGGTAGTTTTATGTGTCAGTAGTTACAATGTTTAGAAAACAAGCTTAAAATAACATTTTACAGTATCTATTCACAAATGTACTTGAATGTGCATTCTTGATTACATTCAGATCGTTGTGCTCTGGGAAAGCCTGCATGATAGTGCTAGCTGCTTCAAATCTGATTCAGAGAAACAATTGGCTTGGTAACAGTCTGTATTCACAGAGCAAGTTTTTTATGAACCTGCTTCCACATTGAAGTGAGTTGTATATTTTAGGTATTACATATATTTTTCACCCTGTTCCAAGCCAATAATTTAACAAGGTTTGCTCTGCTTGTAATGCCCGGCACTATGGTGTAGAAATAGCAAATGAAGGCCAGATGTATTAGCTTTATCAAATGTTGAAGCCACTGATCACAGATTTTAGGGGAACTCTACAACTAAATTCCACATATGTTGTGATTTATATAGATGTTTAAGTAGCAAAATTATTTGGTTAATAAAGTAGTGATACTCAGTATTGGATGTGATATGAAGCTGAACATTGTTTTAAGCAAAACTAGGTGAACCCCATATAACCTGGTTACAGATGTATTTTTGAAAATAGCACCTCATGGCTGAAAGCACATTGCTAGAAGCAGATAATTTTAAAGGTAGCAATTGCTGAAAATATCTTTAAATAGTACTTAATTGCATCATGCTTGTGTTCCTTACTATGGAGGGCATGTTTTTAAACCCCACTGAGCCTTTGGGTAAGAGCATCTCCTGCTTGTTGATTGGAGAACAGAGGATCACCCTCTCCCTGAGTTTACATTAAGCCTCTTGGACTGTCTGTGGTCTGCTTTAGAATTGCCTTTTATGGGCATGCCTGCAGTTGAGTGCTGATTTCTGGTTTCTGTGATGTGCAAGCAAGCAGTGTGCTTCAGCACAGTATTCTCACAACATAGGGGACAATCAGGTGTTAAGTTCTCACACACACACACACACACACACACTCCAGAAAGCTGTTTGGAGACAGAACTTGTGAATCTGATTTAATAGCTATCTGTAATTAATGTGCACCATCACCAGCTCAAAAACAAATTTGGGCAAAACTTCTGTCTCCATGTTTGAATGCTTTTCCATTTTATAAAGAATTTCCCCCAGTCCATTGTAAGTTGACATATTTGGTAGAGTTGGTTTTAAAAGCAAACATGAAAGCATTTGAGCATGTTATTCCCTTCCAACCCCAGTACAGTCTATTGTGAAACCGTCCGGAAGGCTGTTAAATTCTATTACTGCATGTTTGAATCTGTTCAAGGAGAAGTGGGGAGGATAATTAGAGTCAGATATCAGTAAGGGCAAAACTAGATGGCATCTTGGCAAATGTGCGGTCCCAACCCCATGTTTGATGAGATAATTATAATGTGGGATGGGGTGGCACATGCAGGGAAGAAAGGTGGGCAGAGTTTGTACTCCTTCTGTGTCCATTCATTCTTGGCTGTGTATGCACCTGAACCTGGCCTTATTTTGGGTGTTGGATTTCAACTGGGGGGGGGGAGTTAAAAACTGAAAGTGGCGCATTGTTGCAGGGCAGAATTAGCAGGCAGGGAAATGGTTACGCGCCCTTCCCATTTCATCTCCATCCCCCATCCTTTGCACTACAGTGGAAATACAATATTCAAAACCTGGACTCTCATGCTTAGTTCTGTAGGTTTTAAAAGATTATCACTGTCCAGTTAAAAATTGGCCATAAGCTTGGATAGCCTTGTCTATTCTTTATAGCCTTGTCTTTATTGTTACTAGAATTCTAGTAACAATAAAATTGTTTCAGGAAATACTTAGTTTTAACATTCCATCTTCTGTCTCTGTCCGATTTTACTAGCTGAAGAGACTTTTCATGTTCCTTTTGCTCTGCTATCTTACTTCAGTATAAAATTGACCAGATCTTTGCTGCTTTCTTCTACCAATCTGTTATTTATATATTACCATCTATGTATTAGTGTATTTGCTGCTTAGTTTTATATATTGCAATATAAAGTGTCATAGTGTTTCAGAGCTGGTGTAGCGTATTTGAAAAAATGTGAGCCTGCAACAAGGAAGTTCCTAGTTCAAATGTTACCTCAGCCACAAACTCACTAGGTGATTTTAGGCAAGCCTCAGTCCCTCCTGTGCAATACCAGGATTTCATAAATAGATCATAGTTGGAACTTGGAAGGAGCCTACAAGGCTATCGAGTCCAACCCCCTGCTCAATGCAGGAAACTAGGGGAGGGGTCTCCCATCCAAGTAATAACCAGGCTTGACCCTGCTTAGCTTTCCACACTCAGGCAAGCTGAGCCAACATAAGCTACAGGCCTGTACTGAGATTGTGTGTATGTGTATGAATGAGAAGGTGCTCTGAATGCTCAAAAAGCACTATATAAATGATTATAGTGTTCATTTGTGCTGTTAAGGGAATAATTATTTGAATCATTCAAATCATTCACCTTCATGCACATGGTAGTAAAATACACAGGTATAGTAAAATTATGTTTGATAAAATATTGACTTATTCCTGGCCACTGAAAGGTTGCTTAAATAACTACTTAGCTTGAGGAACAAGCTTCCCAAATGTTTGTTATTGTAGATGAGATATGTATAATCTTGTTAGAGTATGTGTTCTTTAAAAACCTGTTAACTGGAAAGGCCCTTGGCATAACTAAGGCTAAGACAGGCAAGTGTGGTACAAGGGAGGGTATTTTGCCAGTTGTGTGCTGTCTTTTTTGTCTGATAGGCCAAATGTTACTGCAGATACTTAACCTGTTTTGCATATGCACTTCTGTAGTAATTTTTTATCATTACAAACTGTCTTATCTGGACAGAAAGTTATTATGGATCTTCCATTCAAAACATATATTGGGAATGGCTTGTAGTCTATTGGTTGTTGAAAAACGTAGTTAACTTATTCCCCTTTGTAGTAGCTGTTGAAAAATGTTTCTGTAATTTGATAGTATAAATTGGTTTAACAGGGTTTTTAATGCTTTGGGGGGGGGGGAGAACTGAAATCAGGCTCCTCCTGAGTAGCATTCCCTGCCTGCCAGTAATATCTGGCTTCATTCCTGTAGTCAATAATATGTGACATGGACTTGCAGCTGCCTGGATTCAGATCAGGATTGGAGTATTATATCCTGAGCTACCGACTGGTTCACAGAGGCAGTCTTTTGTGCCTTGTGAGTTTTTTCCGTATGTAGCACTTGTGCTCCAAGAAACTGCAGTCTCTTCAGCATGTGTACTAATAGCCACCGTGTGTGTACTACTCCATAAGGAGGGAGGTGCTTTGTGGCAAATATTTCACACATTGCTACGTTGTTACTGGCTGATGTTGACAGCACACTGCAGCCATCTTAATCACACTTTCAGTGCAGCTGAAACAGTGCAGTCTCAAAATGGCTGACGAAATGTTCTCTGGAGCAGTTTAGCCTGACTATATGCTAATGAGCAAATCTGGTGGAGTCACATGTTACAGATTCAGAGGTAAGAAACAACAGTTTTTGTTTTACAAGAAGTAGTTCAGAATGTGTGTATGTATAAATATGAGGTGAAAGTAATCATTGACAAATGTTTTTCTGTTTGGTTTCCAACTTTTGGTGAAGGTGAGTTTTAAAAAACTTAACTATTTCACAAGGGTTCCAGAAGTGATTCTGCTTGGGTCAAAGGTCACATTTTTGTAAAAGTGCCATAGTTGTGTGTTGCCCCCATTTTGAGTTTGGGATCAGCTGATTTTAATAAAACGAACTAGGCATATCTTTGCTAGATTTTATATTAAATTTGATTTATATTTTAAACCCACTTATCTGTGACTATATGCACACGGACATATTAAGGACAAAGCAGTAGAGCATTCACCAGCATATTTTTCTCTTAAATTCTTTAAATATTTAGATTATGGTAGTCTTGGAAGAACACAAAACAACATACGTAATATTTATGAATAATGGTTGCCTGACAACATGATGCATTTTTACAATATATTGTTGGTTAGAAATAACCCTCTAAATTTTAGAATTTGCTGTATTGTAAGTGATACTAGAAGTAAAAGTTAAATTTGTTTAGTCTTTGGCATTCATATGTTTTGGATATGAGTTCAGTTACACACACACAAGAATTATGGCCTATGTTTTTATCTTGATATATTCTTCTTGATAATGCTATTCTGAAGACTCACTGCACTAGGTCATGGTTAAGAAAGGTAAGTCACAGAACAGACTCTCAAAGGAAGCATTAAGCCTTCTATTTTAAATGATTATGTTCTGATTTTCTTTCTATTAGGAAGAAAAACTTGATATTGTTCCTGAATACAGGACACAAAAGTAGATTGTTGTTAAGTTGCCAACAACAAAATGTTCTCATGTGAAGGCGTCTGAACCGAAAGGATATTAGAAGGCCTGTCCTCCATAAATGAAGTCTCCTTAAATAAAAGTAGCTTAATTTTATTTATTTATTTATTTATTGTTACATAGACTTATTATCTTTTGAGGAGATACACCACAGCAAATAAGGAAAGTGCTATGTGTATTTAAAAATGCCTCCTCTAAATCTATGTAAAAGTCACTTCCAAACATTCCATCACACTTTAGTTAAAATCCAGAAACAATCCAGATTCAGCAGATCTGAATCTTAATAGGAGTCACAGGAGACAGGTTTAGCCCTATACCTGTGGTATCCCCAAGTGCACCTTTTGGCTCTATTTTCAATTGTTAATGACTCCTGCTCAATCCTATGGGGAAAACCAAAGTACTCGGGGGGGGGGGACCTGTCCACCATCCTTGACAGTGTGCAGTCGTGCCTCCACTGACGGGGCGCCATGGGGGTGGTAGAGTGGGTAGCAGTGCCTCCTCTTCCTTTTCTGAAGGCAGTTCCAGAGGAGGCAATATGCTTGTATTCTCTCTCACCTCAGGGGAACCAAGCCATCTCTCCTCCACCTCCTTAATCAAAATTGATAGCCCTTTTGTTAGTGTTATTCATGTTTAGATTGCTAATTAAGAAGCTAACTTAGAGAAGTCAAGAGCTTATAAATCACATGTAGTATAGTGGGCAGATTTCCAAAGAACTACATGCACATCATTATATATATGTTTGACCTTCTCTATATAATATTGCTTTCTTTTAAAAAGAAATAATGGTCTGTTATAGCAAATTTGATTGTTGTAGTAGAATTGAAATCGTAAAATATTACTGTAAAACAAGGTCTCTTATAGATATCACTTCAGTTGTCTTGAATATTTTATGTAAGTTGACAAACTTTTTTTAGTGGTGCCCAGAATTACTATTCTATAAAAAGAGAAAGCAACTTATCCAGTTTATTCACTAAATTCAGTGTTCAGTAAACTTCAGCATCTTGGATTCCTTTGTGAAATATTCTAAATGGTTACAATCACATGCTGAAAAATCTTTTAAAAATTAGCTAGGTTTTATTTGCCAACGCTATCCAAGTTGCCAAAAGTAATTCATATACTTTTTTGCTGATGCATAAATCTAGAACTTTTCGTAACATCTGCCAGCTAATGGAAACAAGGAGAATAATGGTCAGAGAGCATGTCAGAATGGTTTATTCACTTTCCCAAGTTTCTACAAAAAGAGGTGCCTTCTAGAGGGTTTTTAATATGTGGAAGAATTATTGGTCTAGTTCAATTATTACTCTGTGTGAAAATAAGTTATGATTATTTTACAAAATTTTGGCAAGATTCAGCCAAAGCTAAGCATGTTGTCCCATAGATTTCAGTGAGAAGAGATTTCAGCATATATTTAACTCTCGCTTTTGAATTAATGAAACTTAACAATGCTTAACTTTAGCTAGATTGTGCCCAATATAATTAGCTGGAACTTAGGCACGACTTTGACTAGACTTCTCTGATAGTTGCCTGACTTCCCTTTCTCAGTTGTGCTAACTGTAGTGTCAGTGTTCTTCCAATGTCTCCATCCCACTTTGCTTTAACAGTTTTAAAAATGGTT
Source organism: Shinisaurus crocodilurus (assembly GCA_021292165.1). Taxonomy (NCBI): domain Eukaryota; kingdom Metazoa; phylum Chordata; class Lepidosauria; order Squamata; family Shinisauridae; genus Shinisaurus; species Shinisaurus crocodilurus. The sequence continues at coordinate 250,473,953 of CM037879.1, forward strand.
TTATATGTCATAACTTCACACTTTTAGGGAAAACAGGCACAACAATTACAATCTTCAGAGAGCTTCAGCTATTGGGCGGTATAGAAATGAAATAAATAAATAAAATAGGATATAATTATTGAAACAGTTTACTTCAGTGTTATAATGGCTTGCAGCCGAATTGATGTCTGTGTCCTGCTATTTAACTGTATAAAGGGATGTTTATATTGACAATATGCTTTTCTCTGAAATGATTGTTTTAGAGTTAATCATAGCCAGTTTGGTGGGTCAGTTCATAGCTGTGCATTAAGTCTGATTTTGGTGTTTATATTATTTCTCCTCCATTCCTCTTGAGACTTGGTGCATGTAGCATCAGCATTGCAATATGTTTTGAACTTTCTAGTGGTCTAAAGTATCACTTCATTTTGAAATCTATATTGGTTTGGTGAGCAGGTAGGTGCCGGTAGGAAGCTATCCTTCATAGATTAGTCTTGCAAAATCAACATGGATTTTTCATTCTGATGTATTTTTCTGTTTCTCCACAATATTCCTTTTGACGCACTGTTATGGAAGCAAGAGGCAGGAAATCCTGCTAGAACCAGCCTGAGGAGTGGTTTTAGAAGAAACCATATCAATTTATTGTAGTCTCCAAACCTATAATTTCATTAATACTGAAAACAGTAATGCCAAAATGTTACATGGCTCTTGATTTCCAAACATTCATTATTTGATTACTCTTCTATAAGTAGGATGAATAAAACTGTTTTAAGATTTGTTTTTAAAAAAACAGTTGTATTTTGTGTCCCATAAAAAAATAACTTGATTTAAAATACCTGAAGGTAATATAAGCAAAATTGAATGTGCATTCATTATCACTTAAAAAAAACACAACATTTTTATTTTAACTTTTTCAAGATACGTAACAAAAAAATGTCAACACAGAGCAATTGACCATACATCTGAGGGATATATTTGTAGAAGAAAAGACAGATTACAGAACGAAGTAGGGAAGCACAATCGTTTACCCCAATAGATCTTTCCGCAAGCTGCCATGAGTAGGTCCAGTTTATTTTGTGTTGCATATTCATTGAATAGAAGCCAGATGTATCTGCTTGTGTTGTACATTGGGCCTGAATTTGCTTTGTAAGCTTTTCCATTAAAGCAGTGTCCCAAAGTTTCAACATCCAACTGCATAAAGATGGTTCTTGCTTTATCTTCCATGTCAACACCAGTTCTGTGCGTGCAGCTACCAACATATAAACTAATTAATTCCCTATGCCTGAGACCTGTGTTCCTTCTTTGTGAGCAAACCAAGTGTGGGGAAGCATCTGGTCTCTGCATTGTGATTTCCCCTGCCTTCTTAAGGACTTGATTCCAGAAAATTCTTAATCTCTTAAAACTGAATGCATGACCCTTCATCAACTGATCTAAAGCATGCTTTTCTAGGTAAAATAATGATTCAGAGGCAAAATGTGACATAGTTGAGGTCAAGCACTATAAATACATCATAGTTATTATTGTGCAAATTACAAATGTTTAGATACTGTCAACTGAATTTATGGACCTCTTGCTTTCCTTGTCAGAGAAAGTTTTGCCCAATAACTACTACCCTTTATTTCTGGGAAGTTCTGGCCATTTAAAGTCTTCAAGCAAGTGATCTTGCTGAGGTGAAGAACGGCTCTAAGGCCTGAAAAATCTTGTCTGACCCACCTAAGGTCCTGCCTGGGTTTCCTTTTTTAATCCAGGCATGTAAAGCCTTTCTCAAGAAAACATGTAACGAAGCAGCTGAAACACCCTTTGGTAAATCATGGGTGGAATACTGATACCCTTCAGACAGAATTCTTATTAAAACAAAGTCAGATGCACCTGATGAAGTAGGCTCTAGTCCACAAGAGCTTATGCCATAATAAAAATTGTTAGTCTTTAAGGTGCCACAAGACAAAACGGCAAGAAAAGTAGCCAAATGAATTATTACTTGGGAGGATGCTCTTTACTGCTTTGCTAAAATTGTATTACTCAGCAATGGCCCACAAACTTAAAAGTCCTTCGTTCAGGGCATTTCACAAAGCCAATGATAACACAACTTCTAGGTCACCCCTGGCTTATCTGGAATTGTTCCAGGCCATGTTCCTTACACAGACCTTACAGAGAGAAAGAAAGATACACACGCACACTGGCAAACCTAAAATGTCCCATGGAAACTAGTACGGATGTGCATTGGTTTCAGACAAAGTCCAAGCCTGAGCAGAAGTGCGCAACTTTGGGCTAGTTCTGTTGGTTCCCGAGGTGAAAGTGGGCTTCTCTCTGAAACCAACAGAACCAAGGGGTGCCCAAGAATGAAACTACTTCAGCACCTCATGTTTATTACACATTCTAGACTTTGTCTCCAAACAGTATCTTTTGCTTTTGTTTCTATAAATGTGGAAGGGGGAGGGAGTGTGGTTGAGTGACTTGACAGGGCCACCTTTAAATCCTAGGCACATTTTACCAGGGGCTCCAATCACTGTGCTTTGGGGGTGGGCAAGGATGAGACCGTGAGATGGCCATTCTTCCAGTACCACTAGGCTTCACTATGAAAAAAGCCTTAAACTGGTTTTCAGTCATCATAACTCACTAGCCCCTGCACCTATGCTTCTGAAAAGTTACAGGTCTTGCCTGAGGACACCTCTAGGATGTGTGATATTTTCATATGAATTGCTCAAAAATAAACCTGGGAGAGCGAGGAAAGGAAATTGACCCCATAAAATTTCAGAAGCTCCCTTTCCCCATGGACCACTACCCCTATCCTTCACATTGCATTTTCCTTACTTTGGAACACCTTTAGGCTCTGTCAATTTCCGAACAATGGTCCACAAGGAACGTAGGGGGGTAAGCATGTCCCCCTCAAAATGTCAAGGCTGCTCTTGCATAAAAACCACTACACTATTCTGAAATTTGGCAGACTTGATCCGCTCAGAAGGAGCAAATTGATCCCTGCAATTTTCAACCAATACTGCCCAGAAGCAAAAAAAGGTTATTGGCAGTTCCCTTAAAAAGAAATCAAAATGTGAAGGTGCATAGCACAAAAAAGCCCTGCAATTATTTCTTTGACATTTGTCAGTTGTAATCCCCTCCTGAAGGGCTACTGTGAATGCAAATATCTATATCCACGAAGAGAAAAGGTTATAGCTGTTTTTTGAATTTCCCATGGGAAGCATGAAGCATCAGATTTCTGAACCTCAGCTTGGGTTTGGTACCAAGTTGAAGTGAACCAACTCTGAATTGGTCCAAGCAGAAGCGGGCCATTTTCCAAAGTGCCAAGTCAGTGGACCAAGTCAAAGCAGGGGGTCCATGTACATCCCTAGAAACTAGATATATCTTCAGCAAGCTGGGCAACTTATGAATTATTTATTTATTAGATTTATATACTACCCAACTGGCAAATGCCCTTGAAGTGGTTTGCAGTCATAAAAATGTAAAATAGCAACCAACACAATACAGCTGATGAAATGTAAAAAAAAAAAAAAAAGATATTAAATATTAAAAAGCTAACAGTAAAATTGATAATAGAGACAGCAAATTAAGGATTAAATGCCTGCCAGAAGAGGAATGTCGTAGCCTGGCATCTTCGTTGTATACATTTAGATGCCAGATGGATCTCCCTAGGAAGGGCTTTCCATAGATGGGGGCACTACGGAGAAGGCTCATTCTCTGGTAGCCACCCATTGCACCATTGTAGGCGGTGGCCCTGAGAGAAGAGCCTCTGAAGGTGATCTTAACAGTCAGGCAGAATGACAGCATGTGCCAGAGCTAGATAATAAACTCATCTTAAACATTTTAAGATAAATGTAAAAAAAATGATAAATGCTGATAATCAGTGCTAACTAGCATTCTAGGAAGTCTGTAGGAAATGTCAAACAATGTTGACTAATGTCCAAATTCCATAATTTTCTGGTAAATTTCATGCTTGCAAATATGGGCTAAGAAATACCTACTATTATTATTACTTTCAAACTTCGTGGTAAGTGTTAAAATGCTTCAAAACTCATTGTGGCTATGTTGACAAATTACTTTACTCAAACACATTTTTTCTTTACAAGCAGTCCCCGGGTTACGCACAAGATCCGTTCGTAAGTCTGTCTTTAAGTCAAATGTGTACGTAAGTCGGAACAGAAGCCGTGCAATGTTTTCAAAGTCTTGCAAAGTGTCGTAAAGTATAGTGCATGCGTTCATACGTACGAGCCATTGTATTTAACTCAGATTTTTACATATATGGCAGTCTGTTCTTAAGTATGAGTTGTCCGTAAGTCAGGACGTTCGTAACCTGGGGACTGCCTGTACAGGAAATTTTTAGAATGAAAAATTGATCACTTTAGTTGTTAAAAGATGAAGAGAACCCTCTCAATAAATCACATACTACTTGATATAATTTCCAGCAAGGATGGAGACACAGTTGTTTCGGGCCTAGGAGAAGGGACTTCTTTGTAGCTGCTTCTAGGTTATGGAACTCCCTTCTTCTCCCCTGGCTTCTTGCTGCTCCACAAATACTTCCTTATTTTGACAGTGTTTAACCTGCTGAGATCAAAATTAAGCCAATTCTTCAAATAACAGGGTTTTAGTAGTAAACCTGTATTAGTGGAACAATTGAATTCCGTTTTAAGTGTTTTTTAAAACCAAAATCTTTCATCTTTGTACTACAGTAAAACATGCAGGGATCCCCAAGCTTTTTGGGTCAATGGGCACATTTGGAATTTCAAGAGAGAGTTGTGGGTGCTCTCACAAAATGACTGCCATGGGGGACTCCCATTCATAAAATGGCTATCACGGAGGGCATGGCCAGTCATAAAACACTCATTTCCTAGAATGCAAACTGCTGAGACTAAAAAGAATAAGTGACCAAATAACCTATGTACAAGGCACAGGTGGGGTCTGAGCTCCAAAACACAAAACTCCTCTTTTTTCAACCTAAGTGAGGAGGGTAGCACTTTGCTTTCCAGCATACCAGCATCTCACTAAAATAATGCAATTTTAAAAAATCTTAAGAAAATAAAAGTCAGGAGGGGCAGGGAGCATGGTGGTCACCAAAGAGGTGCTGAGGACTCCCAGCATAAACAGATTATTCTTGTTCAGGGCCTTACGACCCATTCCTCTGAACCAGTGTTAGATGTTTCATAGATCACAAGAGTTGGAAGGAGCCTACAAGGCTATCGAGTCCAACCCCCTGTTGCTGCTGCTGAGGCTATTCTAAGGGTTTGGGAATTTTCATCATCATTCCCTCAGAGTCACCACTGTATTTAAGAAATAATCATATGTTTAAGTATTATGTTTCACGTATTATCAGCCATCTCCTGCCAGGCAGCAAGGAGGGTTATAAATATTTTATAAAAATACACCATTGTGCTGGTACAAAACTTACTCTAGGATTGGATTTAATATGTCTATATCAGAACAAGGAACAACTGATGCCTATATAATTCATCTGGTCTTAACTGCATCATTGCTTTTGTTTGGTTGGTGCTTGTTCCTTGTCCCTATTGTGGTGGTATTGTTCTGTGCAGGGTCATTTGTATGGCATTGACAGGAACAGGAAGGCATAGAACCTTCTTATAATATAAGAAAACTTCCCTCCTTACTTTGTTAGTGTTTCCCTGGAAAAGAGCAGAAGTGACCAATTTGACTCCACTTCCCAGAGTTTTGATGTAAATTTTACTACACTGGTGTGCATACTATCTGCCTGTACAACAAGACTAGAAAAGATTGAAAATCTATTAGTGCACATTTCTCAGCCTGCATTGGTTAATAGCAACATTTACAAGTATATGGTGGGAAGGAGGATGAAATTGGGTCATGGGTAGGGAATGACTTTGATCCAGAGGGGATATGTCTAGCTGTGACAGGGATTTTAAAAAACCTAGAAGTTTTCCTGGACCCAAGCCAGCTTTTGGGGGAGTTGTCCTATCGGTGCCTTTCTCCACCTGTACTTAGTGTGGAGGTACTGTCTTTTCCTGAATAAGAAAGACCTTGCTATGTGGAGCCATGTTTTTGTAACTTCCAGGCTTGATTTCCACTGCCCTTGAAGATTACCAAGAAACTTCAGTTGGTGCAGAATAATGCAGCTGCATGTTTCCTATCAGGTGTTTGGAAGCATGCATTTACAGTCATGCCTTGGATTGAGAGCATAATTCGTTCCAGAAACGTGCTTGTAATCCAAAACACTCTTATATCAAAACGAAATCCCGCCCAAAAAAATTTCTACAGAGATTTTTAATTTAAGCTGTACTACAGTACTGGTATTACAAGACGTCGCTTGTATATCAAGAAAATAAAAATAAAAATAAATAAATATTTAAAAATGTGCATGTCTTGCAAAACGCTCTCAAACCAAGTTACTTGCAATCCAAGGTATTACTGTATTGAGTATATTCTGTGCCAGTTACACTGGTTACTCATTTGCTTCTTTTCTCAATTCAAGGTGCAAATTTTAGCCCTTAAAGCCCTTCACAGCCTGAAACTTGGGGACTACAGCTCCCCCTCTATTAGCTCATCAGCCAGTTGGGGCCATTCTTTTATGTCAAGCCAGGACGGTTATAGCTAGAAGCCAGACTTTCACAGTTGTAGCCTCAAAACTCTTTCCTGAAGAGATTAGGAAAGCTACTTCCTTGTTAGTCTTAAAGCCTTTCCAAACCCCCTTTCCACAGTTGGCATTTGGCTGAATTGGGCCACCTTGTGGTTACATTGTGACAGTTTCCCCCCCTTTTATGGCTTTTATTTCTGTTTTTTTATAATTGTATTCTGTTCCTGCAAATTGCTTTGAGCTATTTTGGAAATGTAGCATATAAATATTTTAAATAACAGTGCAATCCTATGTGTGTCTACTCACTGATTTCTGCGGGGTTTTCTCTATGTAAGTGGGTATAATGTTGCAGCCTAAATTAGTTGAAGGCACATGATGGTTCTTGCTGAGTTCGATTTACCATGATACAAATGTGTAAATGTGAGTGTGCGTGTTAAATTCTGTATACAACATTTCTACCTTTCATACATGGTGAATGGATTGCAAATGGGGGGGAAATAATGCTGCTTTTTATATAAATATATTGTGTGCTAGAACTATAAGAAAGTTCTAGAGGGATATATAGTTAAGATACTATGCAGTTTGAAGTTATAGCTCACAAAGAGAAACAATACTTCATCAACCATACGGAGTATGGAGAATAGAGAGGGAGGGGAGGAAATGAGAAGTACTTTCTAGGAAGCTGAATTGCATTTTTAAACAAAAATGTAACCTCAGACTAGCTTTTAATGGAACAGATTTGGGTTCACTATGAATCTATTGACAACTAACATTTTATTACAGAAATTTATGCAGGCATTTAGGAATTAAAGAAATGAATGGTGAAAATGCTTTTTTTACAAAAGGCATGTTAAAATACCTCATTTGTTTAATGCTCCATTGTTACAGCCATGTGGAAATACTGAGTCAGTCTTATTCTTGATTGGGCTATTGGTCAGTGAATGGTTGAATTATATATTCAGAACCAGTCATTTTAGGACGTGGAAGATAGAGAAAGTTTTGCTCAGCAATAACCTGCTGCAATTACTTTATGAAATGAAGGCCTCTTTATGTACATTTCTACTGGCACCAGCTAGCTGTAACTGCATTCTGGCTTGGCTTTGTCTTTGTCACAACCTTGTCTGAAATGTCCAAATACTTGTTTTCTGTGCTGAAGAAAAAGTATTGTAACTATTAAAGTGAATATCTTCTTAAAACGATACCTTACTAAAAGGAGTACAAAGAGTATCCAGATTTAGACTTGTATGCAAACACTAATTTATGAACTTCTATCTGATTGTATGTGCTGCTTTCTGTTGTATCCTTATATACATTTTTCTGGTGCTACATGGCATAAGGGAGGTATCACGCTGCACACACGTCTGTGCAGACAACTGCTAGCACTGCAGCAAGCAGTACGAATAGTCTCATTCTAAAGACTTTCCATTGCAGCTGGCATTTGCAGACTATGTGCTTTATAAGAGCTAATGTGATTCTTCTAGGGGCATTTGTTGTTTGAATAAAAATCTCGGCACATACTATTCCACAGATGTGGGTAACAAAATTAAAGGTCATGCAGTAGTCAGGTTTTAGTTTAAATGCAGTATATTTTGCTTGTGTGAAGACAAGGTTTGTTCTCAAGATGGCCGACCTAGAAGTGGTGTAATACTGTTCTTATATGTAAGCAGCTGAACTGAGGAGGAAGTTCGTTTGATGCGTGTCAAGCTGTCTCCAGGTAAGAAAACTAGTTCCTTCATAAATTTTTGCAGGCCCTGCCAAGAGCTTACTGTAAAGATACATTTTTTAATTTAATATTTTCATGAGTTTTAAAAGCTTTGTGCTTTGCTGTTTTGTAAGAGGATATATTTGTGGGCTTTTGGAGTTGTTGGGGGAAAGAACAGATGATTTCTTTAATTAGAGCAGTTCACAATGATGTTTCTGAAATGGGATGTCTGAGCAAGTTAAGCGGTCCTGTAATAAAAGGGCTTTTGCTTTAATTTTAATCCGTATTGTTATCACTGTGAATGCATTTGGGGGAAATCTGCAATGCCCTTCATAATAAATAGCGGTAAATACTGGAGGATTTTTTGCTGTCTACTTCTGTATGTTTTTAAAAATATACCGGTAATAAAAGGTACTGTGATGGAATCTGAGTTAACATGCAGACATGGTTGGTAATATATGATCCACCTTTGACCTGTCCCCACCTGCAAGAAAGCACTTGTTCAGTATCTAGGCATTCGGTGAGTTTGCACATCACTTCAACCCACCCTGCGAATAAGCTACGCAGTGTGAGTTGTTTGTGGAACAACCCATGGTGCGCCTCACAGACAGTTGGGCTCACCGTGAGTTGTCTCCCCCCCGCTGCTTCCCCCTTGGTCCTTCTGCTGGTATCCCAGGGTGCTTGGCAGCTGAAGCCGCCTTGTCTCCTCTCCCTGCTCCACTTGTGACCTCTTTTTGGTTGCTGCTGCAGTTTTTCCCCCTTTTGCAATCTCCTCATGATCTCTGACACTGACAGCCCCTCCAAAGTGCACAAGCAGCACATTGGAGCAACTGCCTCTGGTTTGCCCCCTATTTTTTAAATTAATTTTTAGGCGCCAGAAATGTGTGCAGATATTTTTGTGTTGTTGTTATCATCGTTAGTTCAAAAGTGCGCAAGTGCACACATGCTGGTGACTGCAATGAAAAGTTTTGCCTGCTCAGTGTCATGGTAAGTGCCTGCTGTCAAAGTGCTGTAGATACCATCCATGGACATTGACCAAGCAAGGCTGCAAATAGGTCATTTTGTTACTTTGCTTCTCACTTGACAGCTGTCAAACAGCAAACTGTCAGGTGAAAAGCAAAGCCACGAAAAGATCTTTGTTTGCGAAAGGAGGTGGTGAGTACATCACCCCCTTCACAGCGAGATCCCCTAGTTTTGAAGTGTGCACCTGCCAGTATTCAGTGTCTGCCACCTTTTCTTCCCTTTTCTGAGACTCTTAAGTGCTTGGGAAAGGGGAAAAGTGCTTCCCACCCCATTTACAGGAGTACTTCCTTTTGACAGCTGTCAAAAGAAAGGGTTTCTTTTAAAACAGGGTTTTTCACAGGGCTAAACAGGGTTTTTTGACTGGGAAATATACAGATTTCATGGCTGCGTATTTGCCTGTCCAAAATCCCTTGCTTGGTCAGTGACCATGGCTAGTACCTACTGCACTTTGACAGCAGGCACTTACCACCACATTGAGCAGGCAAAACTTGTCATTTTAGTCACCCGCAAGTGTGCATTTCCAAACTAACAAGCAATTTAAAAAATAATAATGAAAATATTTGCACACATTTCTGGCGCCTAAAAAATAAAATAAAAAAATTACAAACCTGTGGCAGCTGCTCCAATGTACTGCTAGGGCACTTTGGAGGGTCTGTCACTGGCAGAGATCACAAAAAAATCACAAAATGCAGTGGCGACTGAAAAGGGGTCATGAGTGGAGCAGGGAGACTTAGCCAGCAAAGGTCGCTCCAAAGTGCCATTTGGGCATTGCAGGAGTGGCTGTCGCTGGTGGTGGCCCAAGTGAACTCGGTAAGAGCAGCAAGGGGTTTTTGCTGCTCTTGCTGAGCGGCTTGCTCACCACTTCCCTGGACCCATGATGGGGTCGGTCACCTGGGTTCAACCAACACAGCAACCCACCATGGGTCGCAAAACCCCTACAACAAGCCATGGGTTGTCAGGGTGGCTTTTTGCCCCAAAACAAGCCACCCTGCGGAAGCAGTCTGGCTTTGCACAACACAACAACCCACCATGGCTAGTTACCCAGGATGGGTTGCCATGTCATGCAAAACCAGTCATTGAGGACAATTATGAGATTCAGAGATTATATTGAAGTTTCTAGTCCTCAAGATTGCATGGATAAGTTTTGAAAGTGTGATGGTAAAATACTAAAACCATCAGAATAGAAGTGAAGAAGCCCAGGTTAATTATTGCGATTCCCATCAAAGATTTTAATCTTTTCACATTTGAGGGTAACAATTCCCTTCCACCTCCCCAAGTAGTACAAGTCCACCAAATTATAGCTCGTAGAATAAGAAGTGTAAATGTTGAGCACTTACAGCAACACACCTGCATGCTATACAAATTGCCTGCCCTAACTGCTGCAGCAATACTTTCTTCATGGGCTGGGCTAAAGGTTGATTACTTACAGCAAATATTTTTATTATTTCAAGAATTTTCATTTCACTCTTTAATTTCATAGGATACATTTGTGGGTACTTTAATATGAGGCTTTCTTGTACTATAGCTGCTGGATCATCAGGAAACAGGTGTTATCATGGTAGCATTAAGAAGGTGAAGTTGAAGTTAAGAATCAGAAGAACGTTTTGCAAGCTCACCAGATAGAACTAAATTGATGGGCTCCATTGGCCCCATCTTAGCAGTGTGCATTTTAATCCCTGATTATGGTGTTGATTCTAGGCAGAATTCTTTGTTATTATTCTACCTGAGAGTTTAAATAGGCTTGCGCTATCAAAAGATGGATAAACCATATCCATTCTTAAAATTTCATTTTGAAGTAGTTTAATCTTGCTTGTTTCTACAGATTGTGAATCCATCCATCTCTAAGGGCAAATAAAGATGTTCTCTTCCACCTGAGTCAATTGGGGCAAAGGGATTATGAGGGTGGCATTTGGTACTTGTTATTACCCTTCCATCATATTGGCCCGGTTCGTACATGACGACAACCTAGGTTTGTCAGGGGAGAGACAAGCCAAAGTTCCTGGTTCACAAGTCAAGGCAAACAACCCAGGAACAGAGTGTCCCTGAGTTCTTTACCCGCTCCTGCTCACGGCAGGAGTGATTAGGCAGTGTACACCAGCATGCTCATTCATTCACAGTAATGCAGAACTGTTTAAAATTCTGGATTATTGTGATGTGCCTGGGCCGCTTGGTTCCTGCTGTGCATAGCCTAGTATATGGATTTGAGTATATTCTCTCCCTTTCTCTGTGCATGCGTACTAGGGCTGTGCACGGCCCCTCCGATCTGATTCCGATTCCAATCTGTGTAATCGGGATCGGGCCCAATTATGATTTCATCTGATCTGTATCTATTCCGATTCAGTTACGATTACGCGGAATTGATTATGGTAACGGAATCGATTCTGTCTAGTTTTTTCCATAGACTTGCATGGGGGGGGGGGAGACATCTTTCACTGCTTCATTTTAAAAGATAGAAACATGAACCTGGTGAAATTTCAGATGTCCTCAAGCTGCTTATGCCCCCCAGATTTCAGACACATGGGTGTGGGGTGGGTGGGTAAACTTCACCTGTTGAATTTGTGCCAACCCTGACAATTTTTAAACAAAAAGAAAGGGATTGCCCTGCATGCACTGACCACCCCCATGAATACACACTTTCCTCTGAGTAAGTCCCATTGAACGTAATAGGGCTTACGTACTTCTGGTGTGTGTGTGTGTGTGTGTGCACGTGCATGTGTGCCCGCACCCCAAAAGAGAAGGAGGTGGAGGCAGCACCTCCGTGTTTGGGGGTGAGGGGTGGGTGGGTAAACTTCACCTGTTGAATTTTTGCTAAGAGTAATTCTGGCATGAAAACGCTGAACAGAAGGCCAGCAGGTTCAAACACTCGCTCACTGCCATAAGCTATGAACAAAAAGGACTTTAATTGTCCTAAACTAAATCCTAATAAAAGATTTTAAAAACCTAGGATATATTAAAACAAAGCAATTAGGAGCCCGAGGCGACAAACGCTTCAGCCCCCCTTCCCCAAACTGGGGTCAGAAGTAAAGAAACATAAATGGATTTGTTTGTATTCAAAATGAAGCTACTCCTAAATGAAATAATATTGAGGAATAAATCAAAAGAAATCCAAAAAGAGACACCCACCCCCTTGAGCAAGCGGCAACTGATCCAAACACACACAGAGAAATAAAAACAAAGCATGGATCTCCCTTAGCCCTCCTCCAGCCAGCGTCTCTAGCTATTGAAGAAGGGCAACTTCCTCATTAGCACCATTGGGTAATGGTGCTGCCAATAATACTCTCCCCCTCCTCCCCCTCCCCGTTCCATTCAGAAATGGGGGGAAGGAGCTTCCTGCCTGGCTGCTCACCCAGATCAATGTAATCGCCTGTAATCAAATGGAACCAATGGCAGCCGATTACATCTGATCTGGGTGTGAGTCGGTCTGATTCGACCGTAATCAAAACATAACCCAGATCAGGCTGATTCGATTCGGGTTCAAGACGTGATTACGTGCACAGCCCTAATGCGTACATCAGAATGTGTTCATATGGATCACTCATCTTAAAGGCAAAAAAATCCCAGCTTAAACTTTTCTTTTGCTTGATGGTTGATCATTGTTAAGGAACGAGGAAAAGTTTGGCTGTAAATGATACAATCATGAGGAAAAATAAATGAAGAGGGCTGGTGAATTAAAGCATATATAAAGTAGTGGAGTAGAGGGAAATCCTTGTTCCAGTGTGGCCAAATTAAAAATAGAGATACTAGTGCTTATTGGAACAGTGGGCGTCACCAGGATGCTTGTATGAAATGTCCTTATAATAAGTCAGACTTTTGGCTTATTGATTCCAGTCCTGTCTACTATGACTGGCAGTAAACTGTTGGCATCTAGAGCATAGAGAGGTTATTGCCAGTCCTGCTATCGAAGATCCTTTAGTTGGATATGTCAGGGATTGAACGTGGGCCTTTCTGCATGGGAAGCATGTGTTCTACCACTGAGCTATGGCTCCTGTCTCAGGGCCTTTAGTTCTTCTATTTACAATGGGCCTTGGGTACCAACACTCTAAAAATCATATGCAGTGTTTTTATCAGGATCTGAAGAATCACTGAAGGCAACTTAAAGTCTTAATGATATCATACTGTAAATATATGGACCCTAAAGGTGTACTGCTCAAAATGTGCACTAAACCTACTTTAACTGTGGCTTGAATCGAAAGATGGTGTTGTGTGATCAGATAGTTCCCTGATTTTTTTATCCTTTAGTCTTCCTGCTGCTCCCCCCCCCATCCCCATTATACATCCCATGTTGTTCCAGAGGGTTCCCTAATCCTTAGGAATCTGCACATTGAACTTCAACAGGAATGGGGAGACAGGAAAACTCCATTCCCTGAGTGAAATGCAGCTCATGGAAGTTAGGATTCAAACCATTATCTCTTATTAGCAGAAGAAGCATTGGCACAAATTCCTCCCTTCCACTAATTTCTGAAATGTAAGAATGATTCTCAGTCGCTTAGGTTTCAGCCTTTCTTATGCTTATCATTTGAGGACGACCATGAAATCTTGTAACTATTATCTCCACATAGAAACTGTAGTAGGAGCACGATCCAACCAAAGTTAAGTGGATTTATGTCCCCACTGACCTCCATATGAGAGTTGTGTACGTGTTTAATTTCTCTTCCATTAAAATTTTAATGGAACTTTTTAGCCAGCTTATATATGTTTTGAATTCTTTGTTACATTGTGTTTGAATAGCAATATTACAATTACCATAACATTTATTTATAAAATTACCAACAGCAGAAAAACATAAAGTAATAGAATGCTTGGCATTTCCCTGAAAGCCTCAAGAGAAGGGGCTGTGTTTCTCAAAAGAGAAAGTTCCACAACCTAGAAGCTGCAACTGAGAAGGCTCAGTCCTGCCACAGGAAGGCAGAGGGGTGTACTTAATTTTTCCCCACTTCATAAAATAGGGTTGGGCTTTGGTGCACCTAATGAAGAAGGAATACTTGGAATACCACAAACGAAAATTGTGTGTCCTGCAACAGGGTTTGTTTCATGGATAGAAGTTATCTGGAATAGTCTGTCTTTTTTAGATCATAATGAGCAGGCGGTTTCAGGGGGGAGGCATACTCCCAGGCATGCTGTGCCCAAGCCATATAGTGTTATAGATAATTACTATCCTTTTGAATTGTAGGGTTATAGCCTGTGAAAACTTGCATATTTTTAATAATCTATTGCCAATAGATGGGCTGCAACGTTGTATACTAGCTACTCCTGCTTCAGTATGCTGTAGAGCAGTGGTTCCCAACCTTGGGTCCCCAGATGTTACTGAACTACAGCTCCCAGCATCCCTTGTCATTAGAGCCATGCTGGCAGTTGCTAGAATAGTTAAAATATACTGGTTTTATACTGAATAATCCCTTTTAAATACTACCTAGGAGTATACTTCAGAACCATTGGTCATGCAGCTCACAGCCTTTTGCATTACAGGATTCTAACTGCTTTAGAGGCAAGTGGACAAGTATAAAATTAAAGACTTCAGTTTGGCTCCCTCTATATACATGTAAAGACACAAAGCAAAATACCTACTTATTAGAGGACTTAGGACAGAATCCAAAGAATCTTAATACTTTCCCCACAAACTGAAGGGGTCTTTAGACTGGTTTTGGGGTGTTCTTTTACAAACATCACCCCCCATGCTATCTGACAAACTACTTTTGGGGGGGGGGCGTTTCTAAAAGAAGTTTCTTATATGTACTTGGTGAGGATGGGGTCAGGTGCTAAAAGTAAATAAAATCTTCTGACCAATGTAAGCTCCTTGTGTGAACTGTACCATCTCTTTCGGATCCCAGCCCAGAGTTTTCCAGAAGGCAGGGTGGGGCATGTTGACTTGGCATAACTGTTTTCCCATGAGGAAAGTAAATTTTCATGCTGGTTGGTCGGTACTTTTCTAAATATTCATAATTTGCTGTAATAATGCAGCACATGGCCTGTTCTATTTATTAATGACTGGCCTCAAATCAGATATTTTAATAGAGGCTCATGAATTCAGTTTTAAGAGGTTATTAATGTAGACTTGTCACTAAGCGAATATTTCTTTTTAAACTAGGATATTCTTTAAAAAGCAATATAACATGGAAAAAACTGATTGTAATTTCTTAAATTGTTTTTTTAATCATCTTTTTTCATCCACCCTGTCACCAACAGAAGAGGCCAACTTTTATCAAGCTTTCCATTATTAGTTCAGATATTTACTAAATAAAAGTACATACCAGTTGCTTCCTTGATGAAAATCAGCAAGGTTTCTTTCGTTGCAAATTTATTTTTATTGTATTTTCAAACATAACAAATAATGAGCTTGAATACAAATGAGAATTGTGTGGTTCTTGAGTTAGAATTGATATCATATGTGATTATAGATAGATAGATAGATAGATAGATCACATCACATAATATTTATGGAACTAGGGTCTTTCTCAAAACTGCATTATGACAGCACATTTTTCCAGAAGAACATCTGAGACTCCAGTGGATGTACATATGAATCTATGACAGGATATCTCTGGAAATCTTATCTTTTTTTACCATTCAGCTTTTAGTGGTTATAATTAGAGCCTTTATGCTAAGTACAACAGTACACTTGAAGTATATATTTCCCAGATAAGAACAGTATTTGCACCATTTGAGAAAATTGCTTATTTCATGACTTATTTGCTCATGTACATCTAGCTGTGCTAGAATACTAACTAGAGGTTCATGTACATACAGCAAACATATATTGTATTTCTATTTAAAATATAGATTTCTGTTTGTCTCTCTTGTGTCCATTCAAAGACACCGGGCTTGTCACATATAATGGTGGGAATCTCTGGATTTAGAGAAATGCTGGATTTGGCCATGATTATGCATAGGATTCTCACCTAACCATGATTTTAAACCAGTATGACTCCGGGATCAACTTCACTGAACTGTGATTAAGTGCAGGGAGTGATGGGTGGGATTGACTCGGGGGAGGGAAATTTTGCAATAGCTGGTCATTTTCCATTCTTGAACAGCAGTATGTTTCCTGCCAGCAAACTTGTATCTTAAAAAAAAGTTTTGTGTGGAGTATCCCTTTGTGCTCAATACTAGTGTCCCACACTAATTAAAGAACAGTGGCCAGGAATCTCTCAATTTTCACCATTTCTCCCTTCAGCCTCTTGTGCCCTATCCCCCCAAAAACTGCTCTGATGGGTTGTGGGGGAATCTCCGTTGCAAGAGGAGGAGGAATCTGTGAAAATGGCCTTCCTTCCTTCTGCCAGTGGGATCCTCTGCTAGATCTTGGTCCTGTCCATAAATGGAAGGGCTCCATCTGTTCACAGATGCCTAGTGAGGATTCAGTGTTGATTTCTGTAATTGAGGGCCATTGTGAGAGGTCCTCTTATTGCCACCGCTAGAGTAACCGAGAAACAGAATCCAGAACTGTGCTTTGCAGATGGAAGCAGGCTTGACTGTTGTTGGCTAGGATCACCAAGAGTAGGAAACTGGCGTACTGCCATCCCTGACTGCACCCTTTCATTTTCTTCCTTGTAGGTCCATTGTTGCCTTTTATTCCTATTGGTAAAAGTAAAATGCTGCATTTGATGACAAAGGCAGGATTGGGAGCAAGAGTGCCCACCATCCCTGATGGTGGGTGGCCTTTCCTCCACTTGGAGGTCATGGGGGCAGGAAGTATGTTGCTCCTTTCCCTTCTGTCGCCATTTTGGGATGATAAGGCGGGAGGACAATAGACTTTTTGGGGTTGGATGTGCTATAGGAAGCGTTTGACCCGGGGCCTGGAGCTTGTTTGGTTTGAGGGAACAGAGAGGAGGGCTAGGTTTTGACAAACATGCTTGCCCTTTGCTCTGTCTGTGGATATAGCTTATTGCACTAGCTTTGTAGACAAAATAAAATGATATTTAGATTCTGCCTGATATCTGTAAAATTCTAAACGTCTGCACACTGCTACTTGAGCAATAAATGTCTAACAAATTATTAAACATCTTTTTATTCTGGTACTCCTACACATCTGGTCCTCATTTACGATAGTTAGCAGTGCATTTAGGAGAATGACAAAAGACCAGGGATAACATTTCTATTTTTAAATGCCATGATCCATTAGGCTTAGGAGGAAGGCCTGGGTACAAAGTTGTGTTTGACCACTGGGTAACCTTGGACCAATCACAATCTCTCAGGAAACCTACTTCACAGTGTTGTTGTGACAATAAAAAGGGGGAAATTCCATGGGCTTGATCCAGTCCACCACAAGTATAGGGCATTTCCCGCCCTCACGTGCATATGCACAAACACACACATACCCAGTGGAGGCTACTTGGCATACCAGGTTATTATGAGGAATGGGAGGCCTGCACTCATGTCCCATAATGACCTGGTGTGCTGAATGCCTCGGCAGGCTATGTGTGTGGGTTGTGGGACAGAGCTCTATTATTGCCTGTGGGAATCTCTCTGTTGGTGGGTCCTGCAGCTGGAGTGGACTGGATCAGGTCTTTTGTGAGCCACTCTGAACTCCTTGAAGGAAGGGTGTAATACCAACATAAGACATAAAAATTATATATGACTGTAACATCTCAGTTCATATAATTACCCTTCTGATACTGGTTCATGATGAATGAAAACATAATGGAATTGTCATAACTTTCTAAAATTATAGAATAGTTGAATTTAATAACTATATTCCTGAAGATTGAACTTCATCTCCTACCATAAAAATGTTAACAAGGAAATAACATGAGAAAATATGCCGTTTAACATTTGTGTTGAGTGCATTATTTGAAGACTGTTGCTGTCCATGCAGGATATCTGCTGATCTGTCTGTCCTACTCAGAGAGCATTATGGAGTTAATCTTTGGTGAAGAACATGCTCCTTTATTTGTATAACTTTGCATATAGAGGCAGGAAGACTTGATTCATGCTCTGCTCCTGTGTTCACACCCGTTCCAGTGCTTCGTCTGATTCTATTTTTAGCCTTGTTGCCAGGCAGATCTTTCCGTGTTTCCTGCTGATTCTCAGCCTCTGGTATTGATGGGCTTATACAAACCGATCTTCAGCAGCCAACCAGCGTGACTATGCAAATCTGCAGTCAGTTGTCTGACATAAGACTAGTGAAGTATACTTTCTGTTGCTCGGCTTGCTGATAAGATGGCAACATGGCTTCAGGGGACTCCTTGTTAGGGTATCTTTTCTACACATGCAAAATATACTGTCATTTTTAATGTAAAGGTAAACCAGTAGCATACATGAAGAAAAGCTAATTCAGTATTGTATCCAGGCTTTAATTTGTCATTCCTCCCAATCTTGAAGTCCTGCCTACTTGATCCACATTCATGACTTTGATATGAGGTTGGCAGTGACCTCTATCTGTGGCTGTGCATGTGCAAGCAGATGCATTTCATTTCCCTGAAGAAAGAAATTCTCCTAAGGAAAGAAGAAGTAGGCAAACAATATGTTGTTTCTGAGAAATCAGTTGGATACAGCTTAGGTAGGTTTTCAAATTGGCCTTTTTGATAGTGAACATTACAGTCTCTGTAATAGAATATTTAAATTATTAGCGCTGTATGGTTCTTTAAAATTGCTAGTTTCTTAATGCTGAATCTCCATATTTTAAAGTTCTTTATGATTGTGGTACATTTCTGTCAAATTTTATTAGTGATCTTAGAGGGCTACTGTTGATGACATCAGACTGTTGTGAGATGAGGTATTAAATACAATTACAAATGTCACACTTGCATCATCTCAGCTTATAGTACAAGTTCATGTACTGCAAAAGAAAGCAGTTACAAGTGTAAGCATCGTAGGCTAGTAGGTTTTCCTCTTCTTTTGGCACATTCCCATCCTTGGTAATGTTAAATATTGTGTAGCCTTAAGTATCAAATAAATTACTTGCTGCTTCAAAATGGATGACTTCATTAGGTGCTGAAAATCTAAATGAGAAAGATTTTTTCATATTAAATTTCTAAAAGCCATGGGTTTCAATGCCTCTTCCTGGTCTAGTAGCTGATATCCGCATGCATGGGTGTTTGTGAAAAAGATAGCTTTGCACATGCTATTTTGTGGTGTGCTTCATAATTTTAACTTGAAATGGAACAGTGTCATATTGCTGTTTTTGCATGATCTAACTCTTGCTTAGTGCGCTGTATGAAAACACATTTTCCCCTCGTGAGCACAAAATCTATTGCAGCCCCCATTCCCTGCCTCGCATATACGAGACATGTGGACAGTGGGGGCAGGACTCTAGTGACAACTCCAAGGTCAATCCTAACCTCATGACAAGATGAGATATTACTCCTTGCGCTAGGGGCAATATTACCACCACAGTGCAGGGCCTGTAGTCAAGAGTACATTTGAAAAATGTGGTCAGGCACATGCTGATACGAATTGCATACTGGCACAGGTCCTGCCCCATGGGGGTGGGGAGGAGAAAGAGAGGTCATAATATATTTATATATTTACAGTCCAAACCACAGAAGGAGGGACACTGAGAATGGACAGTGAGCTGGAAAAATAAACTGCCCCCAGAATTGAGCAGTAAGCCATCATAATCCTTTGATTTGTCTGGCACCATTGATCTGCAAAGGTTGTAGACCAGCTTGCAATTGCTTAAGTTGCTGATTCTGCAATAGATCTGCAGGCACCTGTATATTTGAGGTGTTCAGAAACCGCTTTGTGTGTTACTGAATTTGGAGGTAACATGAAGTGCAAGTGCTTGAGTGGCTTGTTCTCCATGCTTCCCCCCCTCCCTTAATTGACTGAAGTGAAGCTCTCTTGAACAGAGGTGTGCAAGTTGTCTTTTCCTTGGTGACTTGCATATCTTACTGATGTAGGAAATACGTAATTTTGAATCTGAGATAGGCTACTTGTTTGTTTCACAGTTTCCGAACCTGTTACAGTTTAAACCTCCAGTTCCACACCTCTCTGGCCAGCTTAACACCCATGTGTTTTAAGCAACAATTGAAGCTTTTGGCTTAAATTTAATAAATTAAACAACATAAAGGACTATGCTTTTAAAGTTTTCTAAGCATTCTTGTCCAGTAGTGATTTATATCTTTTTTCTTGTTGCTGGGCAGAACTGAGAGTGCATACTCCTGATTGGCTTGAGGAAGCTGATACTCAACCACCAATCGGATAAGGTAAAATTGTACTGGGAAAGGACGGTAACAATGAAGCAAAGCTGCCGATTTATTTTTCCTGTGTGAAGATCACACAAACTAAGAGTGTGGTTACAGCTGGCTCCCTCTTGGGTATGTTTCAGAAATTACAAGGTCTCAAGAAATTAGGGGAGGAGGCGTGCTGTGATTTTATTATTATTATTCCTCATTCATGCTATTTCTAAATGTTGAGCATTGTATAAAGGAGCAAAACAGTGTTCTATGTACAAGAGCCTTAAACAGTCCAGTTTTTCTTAATTAAATGTTGAAGTAAAATAAGCAACAAACGCGCAAATTTTGCAATATAGGTTTAATTCATCTTTTGTGAGCAACGTGCATGTTGTTTTTCTGTTAAAGATTTATTCTGAATATTTGTTAACTTTGTAGCATGTAAGTTATTTTATAGAAAACAAGCAAATGTTGATACACAATTTTAAAACCTCCAATAACCGATGTTTCTAAATAGATATGTTTTGTTTTTTGAGAAAAAACTAATTGGTTAATGCAAAATGTGATGAAATAAAATACCAGGGTGAAAATTGTCTATTCACCCAGAACACTGATATCCATGCACAAGGCTATTTATACATTCCTCATGTAGCACTTGCAAAAAAAAGAAGAAAAAAGGAATGTTCATTGTTTGCGCATGCAGTTGAATTTTAATGAACTGTTTGGAAATGTTCCAGCCAGGTTCTAGAAAAGAAGCGTTCCGTTCTTTACTCTTTATGTTGCGAGACTGGAATCTGAGGCCCTTCGTCTAGAACAAGATACCATAGTCAAATACTGTTGTTAATTACTTTGCAGACAAATGCAAGTCAGACTTCCTAGCAGGTTTACAATGGACACTATATGGTTACATAATTTTCTTCTCTTACAGGTTATATTTGTGTGTTGGGCAAATGCTATTTGTGTGTTTGTGACTAATAGAAATGCTGCTCTGGAGTACTTGTATTATGTGGAGAACCACTGCACAGTCATTTTAGATTCTAGCTTATATTGCTGTGTTCCAGTAACCTCTCTCTCTCCCTCCCTCCCTCTCTCTCTCTCTCTCTCTCTCCCTCCCCTCCCCTCCCCCCTGTTGCCAGGCAAAACTCAAAGAACTAGCAGCTGATTGGCTAACCTTTTCAGCAACTCAAGAGCTGCTCACATGAGTTTATGATTATAGGCTAATCCATAGTAGCTATGCTAATACCTTATTTTGTTGCCAAGCAGCAGTGATCTCTCTTTAGGGAAAAACAAGGAGGAGGGAAGGGAAAGGAAAACTACCTAATTGGGAGGGCAAGGATCCTTTGGGGGATCACTTTAAAATCCACTGGTACACATATTTTATCAAATAAGCATGGAGAGTTACACATTGTTAGTTTGATTTCTTACCAAGAAAGAAAATAAGCAGTGATTTGAAGAATCCTTTCTGGTAGCAATGACTTCATATTATGGGATAACGGGATAAAATATTTACCATTTTAACGTGGCTTAATATGGAAGGAAATTTATATTTAGACAGACATTTATTTTTTAGAAATATCATTTGGACCTGTACTGTACAACTTCCTTTCTTTGAAACAAAATTACTGAATTCTAACAAGTACTTAGTTTGGCACATAGCCGGTAAGGGCATATCTGTAAGAGGTGTGAGTGTGCTTGGATGCATCTAATCAAGTCAAACAGCCCCTGGACACAACCATCATTGATATCCCTGTAGTGTGTGGGACAGTGTGAGTGTCATAATTCACACTGGAAGAGATTCAGAATCCATATAATACAGTACCTTTTTCAAATGCTACTGCCTGTATTTGATTGAAGTGCCCTTAACTGTCTTACAAACTTGTTCATGTGAACTTTAAGAAGCACAAAAGTATTGGAACTCCATTTTGAGAAGCATTAAGTATGGATATTCACTGCTAAATAGCACAAGTGTGGACTCACAAAAACAAATAAGTATAAGCCTATCTGCAGGTAAGTAAATAATTATACAGCCACTCAATTCTTAAAGAACCGGAAGACATATGAAAGAGAACCCCTGATTGGCTTGCACAAATACAAACAAATTACCTAAATGGGTGATCTAATATTGTGATCTAATTCCCTACTGCTTTGTGTTTCGTGTTCCCTTCATTGCCAACAGAGATCTATTAAGTGGCTACAGTGTGCACCCTTGTGGAAATGGATTGAAATTGTACTGTAAAGTTGGTTTTACTGCATATGGAATATTTAAGTAGCTTTGCAAAATATCTTTCATTTACTATGCCTAATTATTTAGATCTTGTATAATTGAGGTGTGTGTGTGTGTGTGTGTGTGTGTATACATGCATTCAGCTGAGTTTTGGATCCTTAGCAAGATATAGTCCAGGGGTAAGCAACCTGGTGCCTTACAGATGTTTTAGATGACATCTTGCATAAACCCTGACCATTGTTGGCCTGCTGGCTGGGGCTTATCAAAGTTTTAGGTAAGAATATCTGGAGGGTGCACTACATTGCCTACCCGTCTTTCATAGAAATTTCTAAGTAATGGTAAGTAAGTGGCTCACAAAATGGAGGTCAACACAACATTACTTTGTTAAATGTTTCACTT
This sequence comes from Shinisaurus crocodilurus, assembly GCA_021292165.1. Lineage (NCBI taxonomy): Eukaryota > Metazoa > Chordata > Lepidosauria > Squamata > Shinisauridae > Shinisaurus > Shinisaurus crocodilurus. The sequence continues at coordinate 250,496,941 of CM037879.1, forward strand.
ACAAATATCATACTTTACAGTGTGACTGTCATTATGAGGCTTAAATATTTACCTGTCAGTCAAAACATCTGCTTAATAATAAATGTAAATTTAAATAGGGTTGAGGCAGATGGGCAGCCAGACAAAACTTCTAGATACTGTTCTTCAGGAAAGCTTCTAAAATTGTGGCCCATTAACTTATCCTGCATTCAGTTAGAAAGGTTACATATTTATTATTATAAAAGTGGTTAGCTCATATTGGGGTGCAGGGGAGAGTTGATGATGGGGAATGCATTATGTATTTTAATGTTTGTTTGCGGGACAAAGTTTGATGAATATGGGTTTCTCAAAAAGTTAGTAGAACTGTGAAATGAACATCCTGACACATGATACATGTGTTGCTACTAAACACTTTAATAAGTAGTTTGCTTGGTTTTTACCAACCCAAACAACTTGTAAAAACATTTCATAAAGTGTTGTTATGCACAAAATTCCTACACTCAACAGGACATTCTTTTCTACAGAAGAGAAAATTAGAAGATGCTTGGGTATATCTCATACTTTCTATACTGAGGCTTTGGTAGCAGTTAATCACATTTGTATAGTATACTTTGTGGATTGATTTTTAAGTCAGTATAATTAAAAACCATCAAGAAAAGGACCAGTTTTAAATTAAATCAGGTTTTCATCTTGCTAATTCATATATTTCCTAAAAGCTATGCATACTGCTATAACACAATATTCTGTTACTAATTAATTGAGGCACTTATGCTACACAGGCGCATAACCAGAAATGTCTGGTCATGCAACTCACATATATTTTATGCTCCAGAATATATATTTACTTTGAAGAGCAACTGTGAATTTAAGGAATTTTGTTTGGTTCTCTCATATAAAGAGATATAAGGAGAAAAAGCAAGATCACATACTTGAAGACTTGCAGTGTTCAGAATTTTCCAGAAGCAAGAATTGGTCATTATTTGGCAAATAGTGTTTGTCCATGACATTGAAAGCAAAGGTGCATGCTGTTTGATGGACTGAATATGCATAACTTTTAGAATAATTAATACATTACCTGTTGTATCGTAATGCTTGACCACAGAAGTGACATAAATTCTTCCCCTCCACCCCACCTTTTAAACTGAAAAACCAGCTATAATTCAATGTATCTGCTCAGGTCATATATTCAGTTTTAAGAGATTAGGAGTGTAGACTCCTTAATATGTTAATATTATGTTCAGCTATCCTTAATATGTTAATATTATGTTCAGATGTAGGCGTGTGAAATTCATTATGTTATCTACAATGCATGCAATAAACTAATTCGGATTTTACCAGTTGGCCTGGCCATTTTTGTCTCAGAGAAGTCTCAGGTGGTGCACCAAAAGCTGCTAAAAGGTGCTTTATGCCACAGATGCCATCTGGGCATCTAAAGCAAAGGGGAATATAGCAGCTCCGCTAAGCTGCAAACTTGATCCTTAAGGTAAAACCTCACCATGAATAGGCTGAACAATTCCTCCATAGTCAGATGGACTATCCACCAATAATACATCTCGTTGACAGTGATCTGAGACGGAACATTTTCTGCTGTGACATTGTTTCTGTGGAAAATGCTACATTTCTTTTTTAAAAATCCATAACATAATGAACAGATAAAATACCATTTAATATAAGAAGTATCAAGTTTTAATTACAGTGCAGTTATTCACAGAACAAGTTGCCTTTTCTTTGCACAATAGACTACATTTCTTTACAGATTTTTAAACTGTGCATAACCATTTATGTAGCTGTATTGACATTAAAATTTGAACATTCACACTTATAAAAGTACGTATTTGAGCATAAATTGACTATAGAATTACTTGTGCTTCAGAGGCCAAAGCACATGGGGAAATACTTAAGAAAACTGAATTAAAAGTGTCCACAAATGTTGCATCCATTTATCCACACTCAGTTGCTCAATTTATTTTTAATGCCAAGGCTACTTTTGAAAAATAGGGCTAGATGATTTGTATAGTGTGTGGTGATGCATTATATTCCATTTTAAAATATGTACTTTTTCAGGATCAAGATGGAAAGCAATGAAGAGCCTCAAAAAAAAGTGTTTAAGGCCCGGAAAACCATGAGAGCCAGTGACCGACAACAGCTTGAGAGTGTGTATAAGGTGAAGGAGGAGCTTCTGAAGACCACTGATGTCAAGTTGTTGAATGGGAAACATGAAAATGGGGATTCAGATCTCAATTCCTCTTTACTCAATTCGGACTGCACTGAGGACAAAGAGGTGAATGGCATAGAAGATTTATGCCTTGACTCTGAAGAAGGAAAAATGGACTCTGAAGAAATCACTGATGCCAAAAGCCCAGATGTCAAGGAAAACCAGGCTGATGACCTGACTCCCAAACTTGAAACTCCTTCTCCTGAGAACATTGTTTCTGAACAAGATCATGAGGATGCTAGCTCTACTTCAGGCCCTGATCCTGAAAGTCAGGTGCTTGACTGTAATAAAGACAATGACATCCAGGAAGAGGTCAACATAAAAGATGATTTGGACCATAGAGATATTTGTATAAAAGATGATTTGGATCAGAAAGCCACACCAAACCAACCTGAAGAGGAAAGTCAAGTAAGTGGTAATGTTAATGACTGCACAGTAGAACCAGTAGAAACAAAAGAGTTAGCACTTACACCTGATCTGCCTGTGGAAGAAGAAAAAAGTGCAGAGGAAGCTGTTGTAAAAGAGAACATTGGCGAGGAAGCGATATCTAGCAGTTTGGATACAGATGAGTGTCCAAAGGCTGAAGATGTCCAATCTGCAGACCTTGAAGAGACTAGCACTCAAAAAGCTGTTGAAGGTGAACCAACTGAGAGCATCTTGGGAAATGCAGGCACCATGGAAACAGATGAAATTATTCCTATTTTAGAAAAGCTGGCCCCAGCAGATGAATTAAACTGTTTCTCCAAATCCATCTTGGTTCCAGTGGAAAATTCTAACTTAGACACAGAAGATAAAGTGGAAAGCTCATTAAATTCTCCATTGAAACATGAAAGCAGTGAAAGTTTGCCGAAAGAAGCTTTCTTGGTGCTTTCTGATGAAGAGGAACTCTGTTGTGACAAAGAAGCTGAAATTATAATGCCAAACCATGCAAGCCCTTCAGGTTAGTGGTATCCTTTTTATTTTTATTTTAAACAAGTGGTTCCTTACAATCATGTGTTTGAATTTTGATGCATCCTTTGAATAAAATAATTAGAGCTCTAATAAACTGTGTGCCAGTGTTCAAATATGTACTTAGGAATTTTGGCATTTTGTATAGAATGTGGTATTCTCCAGAAAAATAGTTGGCCATGCACTTGTAACATAAACTTATTAGAACAACGGATTAGTATTCAAAAGGTGCTACTTACACAGAAGTAGTTAACAGAAATAATGATGCCAAATTTAATGAGCACGGAATTGGAAGACAAATGATCAGTTCCTCAAGACTCCAGAGCCCTGTTTGTTTCAACTGCTTTACAGAGCAAATGTCCAAATCACATGGAGCAGGTTCTGCTTTCAGGAAGTGCAGTGAACCTGAAGGCTATCTTAAACATGTGTGACGTATACTATTGGTGACTACTTGTGCTTCTTAAATTCTGTGTCCTGTTTAGATATACCTGCAGCTACAGCATATGAAAAGAATTAATTTTGTTGCTGTCAGCAAGGCCATTCTTCGGTTTGTGTAATACTTGAGTGCAATCAGTTGACAATATTAGACTAGTTATAGTTTCAACTGCTTTCCAACTCTGCTTATTGAGTAAACTGCTTTGAATAGTAAAATTTGGGAAAGGCCACATCTCAGCAATGTTTTTTTCCTATTATAGAACACTAATAGGCAGTCTGCCAAATATGTCTGATTTTAAAAATTGTTGTGGTGGTTTTGTGTTGGGTGTTTGGGAAGTTCTTTGGAAGAAATATTTATAATCACCAGGCTTAATCCTCCTGCACAAAAAAGGATGATTGGGTATAGAATATAGATTAAATCCATTGGAGTGGGCATATATATCTTTAATGCCATTTTACTTGGGGTACTCCAGGGACATCCTGTAACAGAAAATTGGATATGTTGAAATTCTGCTTATCCCCCCCCCCCCATTTGAAACATTTATATACCACCCTTCAGACTATTTAGCTTTCAAGGTTGTGCACAATTTAAATTTAGTTTACAATAAAACAATGATAAACCAGGTATTAAATATTAAAATCCTTAAAGCTAAAAACAATAACAGATTAAAATGTCTGTGCCCCAAAAGGTAAATTAGATACTGGCTGCAAATCACCACAGTCTTCCTGTAAATTCACTTCTTTGGCAATAGTAACCACTGCTTCTTTTAAGTTCAGCACATGCCTCTTCCAAGGGATAGTACTGATAATCACCCTGACCCTTGGAACTGAGTCTCATGACTAGATGCACTCAACCAAGAAGGGCAAGAGTTAAGTGGGGAGATCATTAACTGCACCTCTCCAAGAACTTTTCCTTGTCAAGGAACAAAAACGGAAACTGATCCAAGCACCCGTGATGAGCAGATGCCCTGGATCTCTCTGGCTAAGACTCTAATTCAATAACAGCATCTAGCTTAGATGCATACCAACAATTTTATCCATAAAGATGGCTGCCTATTTGAGTCATTTCTGCCCCGTTTTTTAGTTGGAAGGTTCTCGGAGCAGCTAACAATGATTTAAAATACAGTAAAATAACAAAAGCGACATATAAAAAAAATAATAGAGCAGCCAAGAAAAATAAGTCTGTGACAGGCCATGTTAAATACGAACTAAAATGGCAAGATTCCAAAAGCCTAGTCAAAGCTTTTCAGTTGGCGCTGGAAGGACAACAAACTCTGCTCTAGGAAGACCATTCCAAAGTCTGGGCCTTTTCCGTTTTGGCACCTGACCCTGGTTCACAATCCTCCCACCCTCCAAAGGCGTGGGTTCACTGAAGAAGAGCCTGTGAAGAAGATCTTAACAGTGAGCCTGTGACAACATACTTTCTGTTTAGAGGCCCTACACAGCCTGTCTTATCTCAAAGAGTTCAACTGTATGACACTGTGGACACAGTGGGAGCAGAAAAGAACACCTTAGCTTCCATCACTACAACATCTTAAGCCAAATATGCTCCATGGTCTTCAACTGGATTCAGCCGAAGTATTGCACCACCTGACTGCAACTAGGGAAGAGGGCACCTGCGAGCAATCATATGCGTAAACCTTGGATGATAAATCTACCAGAGTTCTGGGCATAGTTGGATCCATGCATTTCTGTGGACAGATCACCTCGAATACTTCCAAGGGTGGAGGATCTGTCGTTACTGAAATCTAAACTCATCCCAGATAATCTGTCAGTAACAAATGTATCATTCCCACAACTCCAACAGCAGATCACCTTATTCTAGGCCTATGCAGAACAATGAATCCAGAGTAGCCTTGTTACTCTTGTTGTCATCAGTACATTGGGAAAATTCCATGATTGCCATGGCAACTATGAAACACTGATCTAAACACTTCAAAGTGCTGCATGTGGATGTTGAAGTCTCTTGAAATTGCTAATCTGGGTGAGCCCCCCACATCAAGCTTGATATCACATCTGATGCATCTGGAGAGTTTGCTGGGTATCAAGACAGACAGTGTGCTAACAGGATCCCCATGCCCTCCTTGTCACCCAGCACTAAATACATGCAGTCACAATTGGTTGTGTTTCATAGAGGATACCTGGCCAAAAGGATGAAATACCTACAGACTGCAGCAGGGGTAGGCAGTGTGGTACCCATGGGTACCATTGCACCCCCAGTCACCTTTCTTGATGCCCACCTAGTTGCCCTAATCATCCTAATTTAAAAGAAAATAACACATTTTCTTACTGGCAGCTGGGATTGCTGTGAAACAGGTTTCTGTTGGTGCTGAAAACATTGGGTACAAAGGAGTTGTTTTGTGTGTTGCAGCTCAGATGCCACCTCTGCCTTGTACTCAAGGTTACTTGTCCTTTGCCACATCTCCCATCGTGGCTATTTTGTGGTGGTGCTCAGGACAGTTACTCAGATTGCCAAATGTTCCCAAGGCCCCAAAAGATTGCCTACCCCTGGACTACAGCAACACCCCAACCCTTTTCTTTAGGCTGTTGCTGGAGCCAGTTGGCCCCAAACTGGCCCACACTGCACTGTCTAGCATAGTTCGAAGCGACCTCCATAAATTAAGTTATGAATGTGTAATTGGGTATCAACATGGCATTAGCCAGCACTGAGGGTTAGGAAGACCACCAATATTGCCTCCAGTGTCTTCAGGGTTGAGGATATGACTGTGTGTCTCCTTACCTGAGCTGTTCCTGCACCCTATAATACCCTATCTTCTTCCCCATCCTAATTGGGTATCTGCGTCTTCCCACTCGCTGTGACTTGTCAACCACTCAAATTAGAGCAAGTTTCCTCTCCTTCCCATAAACAAAGCCCAGCAACATCCTTACTCTTAAAATTATAGAAGAGGGTCCGAGAACAACTGCACCCTATGTTAAATAAGGCTCTTCACAGGAATCTACTAAGAGGACTTTTTCACCAGGTTTATCTTATGGATGGGTCCTAAGAGAGGTAATTGTTCATGCAAGAATATGCTCTACCACTGTGCGACATTGTCATATATTTCACTGCTATCATATTGTGTGTTAAGAAGGATGTGGTACTTAGCTTACTTATTAGAAAAGTTCTGACAAAGGACTTTCAGAATAACCAATTTATATTGACCAGAAAGGATTCAAACTCCAGCCTTTCCAACTTGAAAAAGTGGTTATCCATTCCTTCAAGACAGAATGGTGAGGTGCCTATCTGCCATTGTAGAATACTTTTAGGGATGTGTTTAATAGCATTAACAGCCGAGCCCTGAAATTGAATCTAGAGCCTAGGTTGTTGACAATCTCACTTCAACCCACTATATATCAAACTTAAGCAAGTACGGTATTGCGTGTACACTTTCAATGCATTTTCACAGTCAGAGGGCTAGAAACATGCTTGTAAAGTAAAGTAAGCTGAGATTTTCAGTTGAATTCTGTATTCTTGCAAAATTGTGGTATTCACATATAGCACTATTTGCTCAAACTCTGCATTCAAACTAACAGCATCCTAGCAAGGCCTTTTCTAAGGGATTCCCTGCCCCAAAGAGTATTTATTTTGCTTACATGCTTACTATTTCCCATTTTGCTTCTGAAGGTAGGTGAACATTGAGGGAAGGTTAAGGTGGCTTTTAAAACTGGATTAAAAACAGCAAGATACAAAACAATATACAGTAATGAGATCACATAAAAATCAAATGAAAATACTGGAAAACAGCAGCATTACAGTAAAAACAATATCTAGCAGCAGGCAGTAGCAGGTCTCCAAACCTCTTAAACAGCTGAATTTTTGGACTGACCCTTTTAAGTGGAAGCATGACCCCATCTAGGACAGATTGTACATCTACTCCTGAGCTTGCCTCTCAGCCAATAGCTCTTTTAGCAAGTGGCAGCTGGGCAGGCTATGTTGAATGACTCTGTAGGAGTCGTTTAACATAGCCCTTGTTCAGTTACGGTGCTATCTCCCATGCCCACCTGCCTTGCTTCTGAGAATGGACAGACATGTAGCAGAGCCTTAGATATTGATCAAAATGCATGAGTAGATACCTGTGGGATGAGACCATCCTTTAGACATCCTATCTGCAAATGTTTAAGAACCTTTAAGGTGAATGTCAGCACCTTGAATTGGGGCCTGATAAAAATTTAATAACCAGTGAAGTTATAATAATATTGGAGCTATATGCTTGGTATAGTGAGTCCCTGTAAAATCTGGCTGTTGCAATTTCTCAACTCTTTTTCAAAAACCGCCCCATGTAGAGCATGTTTAATCTGGATCTTACCATAGCATGAATTATTGTGGCCAGGTCTCCTTTTTCCAGGTAAGGGTGTAGATGATGTACCAAGCTATGCCAGTAAATATCACTCCTAGCCACTGCTACCACCTCAACATCCAGAAGGACTCTCAGGCTATGAAACTGATCTATAAGGGGGAATGCATCCCCATTGAGAATAGGTTGTACACCACCTCCTAGATCAGCTTCTCCCACCCCAAAGGGAATTCTGTTTTGTCCAGCTTAATTTTCAGTTTGATTCCCCCCCAGCCCGTACATTGTTAATCTAAGGCACCAGTTCACAATTTCCACTACTTCCCTAGGATCTCATGAAAAAGACAAGACAGCTGGGTATCATCAGCATACTAATGACACCTCGGCTCAAATCTGTGGATGAGAGCAACCTCCACCAGTGCTATCAGATTGACATTGAACAGCATGGGAGACAAGATTGATCTCTGCAGCAACTTTGAAGCCATAGGGAACAGCTGTCTCCCAGCGTCGCCTTCTGAGTCCTCACCCTCCAGAAACATACTTCATATTCCTCACCCACCCCAAGTCCCATCCCGGTGAAGCACCCTAGAAGAATTTAATAGTCAATAGTATCAAAAGCTGCTGAGAAGTCCTGGGGAATCAAGAAAATTGCATTTCCCCTGTCCATTTCTTGGTGCAGATCATCCGTTAGAGTGACCAAGGCACTTCTAGTTCTAAAACAAGGCCAGGGACTGGATTGAAATGGATCCAGAAAATTACTCCTTTGTGAAAACTGGCCACAGTCCTTGGAAATTGAGTACAGTAATACCTTGGATTGCAAGTAACTTGGTTTGAGAGCGTTTTGCAAGACAAGCAAATTTTTTAAAATATTTATTATTTATTTTTTACTTGATATACAAGCAACGTCTTGCAATACAAGTACTGTAGTACGGCTTAAATTAAAAATCTCTGTACAAATTTTTTTGGGGGGGATTTCATTTTGATATAAGAGTGTTTTGGATTACAAGCACGTTTCCGGAACGAATTATGCTCTCAATCCAAGGCATGACTGTATTTTGGCTGTGCCGTGCTGTTCAAAACCCATATTCACTCTACTGGATGACACTTCCGTTATAGTGACAGCAGAGAAGAACCTGCTCTTTGTTACTGTGATTACTATGGTATAGTTTCTTAAATGGACACTGTTCCAAGCTGAATGCCACTCACTATGTAAATTGCGAAGAAATGTCAGGACACAGCAGTGAGAGCACCCTGGGGTCACCATTTCAATTGCTATGCCTAGTCCATTGTTCCCAAGACTAACCAAATAGCTGACAGCAGTCACTGAACAAAGCACATATTGCCCCAAGATTTTTTAAATCTCCATCACTAGGCTCCATCAGTTTCTGAGAGCAAACTATCCTAACTAGTTCGCATAACTTCAAAGAGATATGGTCCATAGCTGTTCACTGACTTAGTTAACAAACTGACCATGTGCAGAGAGACCTTAATGCCTCGGCTACCAGAGTACTTGTTACAAGGCCAGAGCCTTATTTATTTGGTTAATTTCTGTGCTGCCTATCAATATAAATATTCTCAGGGAAACTCATAATAACAAAAATACAACAAAACCCAACAAAACAGTAAAGCAACAACAGGTAAAAACCAACAAAACAGTAAAGCAACAACAATAAAAAGTTAAAACAGGGTGAGGAGACCCAGTGTGGCGTAGTGGTTAGAGTGTTAGACTGGGACTCAGGAGATCCAGGTTCTAGTCCCCGCTCGGCCATGAAACTCACTGGGTGACTTTGGGCCAGTCACTGACTCTCAGTCTAACCTACCTCACAGGGTTGTTGTGAGGATAACATGGAGAGGAGGAGGACAATGTAAGCCGGCTTGGGTTCCTTGCAGGAAAAAAGGCGGGGTATAAATATAATAAATAAATAATAAATAAATAAATAAATAGATAAAAGCAGCAGCAGTAAAATCATCACAGCTTTACAAGCCTTAGAGAATAAAAAGGCTTTTGCATGATGCCAGAAAGATAGCATAGTAGACCCCATTTAAACCAGGGGAGAGAATTTCATAAATGAGATGACACAGCTGAGAAGACCACCTCCACAGTTGCCACCTGACTTTGGTGGAGTGGGTGCCTGGGGAAAGGCCTTTATTATCTCAGTGCAAAAGATATGGAGGTGGTCTCAAGCCCCGTAGGGTTTTAAAGATAACCAACAGCACCTGGAGTTTGTGCTTATAAACAGTGGGAGGTGTTCCCATTCATTTGTCCCAGTCATTAGTATTGCAGCCATCTTTTGTCCTAGCTAAAGTTTCCAAGCAGTTTTCAAAGGTGCCATATGTACAACCCATTATAGTTACCTGATCTGGAGATTACCAGCAGATGGATAACAGTGGCCAGGCTATCTCTGTCTCAAAGTGGCTGTAGGTGATGCACCAGCCTCAGCTAGTGAAAAGCACTTAGGATTCTAGTGGCAAAGCTAGATCTAGAAACACTCCCGAAAGTGTGCACTTTTATCCTTTAGGAGGAAGTGCAACCCCATTCAGAACAAGTTGAACTCTACCTCCCTGGTTAGACAAACCACCTACCAATAGTATTTCTGTCTTGTCTGGTTTGTGTTTCAGTTTATTGGCTTTTATCCAGTCCATTACAGAATCGAGGTACTGGTTCAACACATCATGTGACTCGGATCTAAAAGACAAATATAAAATTACCTGTCATCAGCCAGTTGATGGCACCTCACTGTAAATCTCTGAGTAGCTGTTTCCAGTGGCGTCATGTAGATGTTAAAAAGCGTAGGCTGTACTTCTCCAAGCATCTTCTCTACATCATTGGCCTGTAACAACTGGAACTCATCCAATAAAGCACAACCAGACAGCCACTGACATCTCCCTAGACTGCACTGCAGAATTAGCTGCACCCAAGTCAAGGAAGATAAAAGAGTAACTTTATCCTCATAACATTTAGCAAGCATGTTACAGCATGCCTCTGAGAGTTCCTTTACTTCTTGTAGGTCAAGCTGTAAAAAGCCCTGAACCATTCAAGGTCTGCAAGATTACATTCTGAAGATTCAATGGTAGAGAAGTAATGCTTTGTTGCCATCATAGACTTTGCTGCCATCATATTGTAGGCTTGACAATAAGCTCTTACTTGTGATCAGTTGTGTTTATATGAAGTTCTACATCCCTTGCATTTTGGCTGCCTTTCTACCTGCTTCATCACCCTTAGCTTTCTGGTAAACTAAGGAGCCAGTGTGGCTTAGTGACTTGAGTGTTGGACTGGGACTCGGGAGATCCGGGTTCTAGTCCCCGCTCAGCCATGAAACTCACTGGGTGACTTTGGGCCAGTCACTGACTCTCAGCCTAACCTACCTCACAGGGTTGTTGTGAGGATAAAATGGAGAGGAGAAGGATTATGTAAGCCGCCTTGGGCTCCTTACAGGAAAAAAGGTGGGATATAAATGTAATAAATAAGGAGACAATTGGGCTTCACTTACCTATGCCAGACAAAAACTCCCTGAGGGTGTTCATTCCATCAGTCTCTGGGGGCAGATTATTCTAATAGGTCCACTGCCCCTGTAAAGGAGAATAGCTTCTTCCTGTTGAGGTTTAGACTAACAGTAATGTGGCCATAACAAGGCAGAAGCAGAAACCTCCCATAATCAGACAACTATTCCCCATCCAGTGCAGGACAAATCCAGAGTGCAACCAGCAACATGTGTTGAACAAATGACATGTTGGGATAGCCCCCATGGTTGTCATCGTGGTAATTAAATCCTGAGCAGTCAGTCAGCCTTGGCTTTGAATGTTGAGATATCCCAAGATCATAAACCAGGGGGTTCTCGGCACCAAGTTAGAGATCACCTCCATCAGCTTATGTAGGGAGACTGTTAGACAGTGAGGGTAGTCAGTACACTAACAGAATCTCTGATAGGCCTTGACTGTCCAACAGAAGGTACAAACACTTGAAGTTGATTTCTATACAGATGGGAAGTCTGATGAGGGAGATGGAGTTCCTGTAAACCTGAACAACTCCCTCTCCCCTTACCATCAAGCCTGTTTGATACTGCATTGAGAAACCAAGTGGACACAGTGAGAGAGACCAGCTTCTTGCAGCTGACCCATCCAGGTCTTAGTAACTCAAGTTGAGCACCTTCATCCACAATCAAGTCTTGAATGACTGTTTTTATTATGGACCAACCTGGCATTAAGCAATAGCAACATTAGGTGTGATGGTACACATTGGCAGGGCAGCTTTGGTCAACGAGTCTTGGAGAAGTAACTGAAGAGGGAACAAGTTTTAAATGTCTGATCTCCCTTTTTCTCACCTGGCTCGTCCAACTCCTAAGTCCCAGCGCCATATTTTCCCCTGCCTGCAATTAATGTATTAGTGTCCCTGGACACATAATAAAAGACAGGATGATAAAACAAGTTGGATAGAAATATAATTTAGCAGCAGCTAAATGAAATATATTATGTGTGAAGTACCAAGCAGCAGTATGCAACTACAGTCAATCTTAGGCATTCATCTACTTGATAAAGTTGTAGAATTTTCAAAAACTATACAAACAGGTGATGGTCACTACTCCCATGCTGCTGTTGCACCACTTGAGGTGGTGGCACCTGAAGGGGTAATCCCGTTCAGTATCTTCCCTGATGCCCATGTCTGGCTCAGGTAATATTTCTCTCCCCCAGAAGTGCCAGCTCACTGAGCTTGAATGAGGAGCCCCAGTGACAAAGCATCAAGGTTAAAACAGTGTTTTAGCACACAAGCGAGTTAAGCACCCATGCAACTTTAGCAATAGGACATGCAGGCCAGGGCAGTTGACTGTTCTCTGTCTTCTAGTAAACAACTTAGTTACTAGTTATGATGGTAGAAAGCCAGCAAGGGTGTGGGGGCTATTCAGTGGATTGCACTGAGTGCCACATGTATGACTGTCTGCCTGCCAGCTGGACAGAAATTGTGGGTGTGTCCTCAGTGTAATGAGCTCCTGGCTGTCTGGTAACAAGTTCATTCCCTTGAAGCCAAGGTTGCTGACCTAGATAAGCTGAGAGGCAGCAACATTGGTGGATGAGACCTTCAGGAACCTAATAGCGGTGTCCCAATCCCTGGGTGACAGTTCCTCTACTGTAATGAGGAATGGGGGTCTCGGGGAAGGAGGGTGTCATTCTGAAGAATAGGGAAAAGATCCTTTAGAAGGGACCCATTCTTCAAAAGCTGAACAAATGTCCTTTTGCACCAAGGATGTGCCTTCCGGGGCTGGAGCTTGTGGTAGTGGGGAGATTCAATCATTAGGCAGACAGCTGGGTTTGTGATGGACATGTAGACCGCATGTTAAATTGATTGCCTAGTGCAAAGATTGTGGGTATCACATTTTGTCTAGATAACTTTGTAGATTGTGCTGGGATGGTCGTGGTCCATGTTGGTGCCAGTGATGTGGGGAAATGTAGTTGTGAGGTCCTGGAAGCCAGATTTAGGTTGTTAGGTAGGAGGTTGGAATCCAGGACCACCAAGGTGACATTCTCTGAAATGCTACCTGTTCTACTTGCAGAGCCAGCTCAACAGGGGAAGCTGAGAAGCCTCCATGCGTGGATGAGATGGTTGTGTAGAGAGAAGGGGTTCAGATTTGTTGGGCACTTGGGAACATTTTGCAACAAACCAGCCTGTACAAGGGGAACAGGCTCCACTTGAATCAGAATAGAACCAGACTGTTGGCATTTAACATAAAAATGGTGACAGAGCAGCTTTTCAGATGAACCCATGGGGAAAGCCAACAAGAGCTGGGAAGCATCCAGTTCAGGTTGAATCATCCCTAGGGGATGAAGGTGAAAATGTTTCCAATTGCCTAAATGAGGGTGTGGAGGGACTGGGCCATGAACATATGGTGGAACATGATAGCCAGTCAAAGAGGGCTAAGGGCCATAGCAGAAGATACACCACAGACATCTGGGAACACTGTATAGGTGTTCCTATGCTAATGTTAGAGGTTTACAAGCCAAGATGGGAGAGTTGGAGTGCCTGGTTTTAAAGGAGAACTTAGTTATACTGGGCATAACAGAAACCTGGTGGAACAGAGAAAACCAGTGGAATATGGTCTTCTCTGGATATAAACCCTATAGGAAGAACAGAGAAGGGTGTACTGGAGGAGGTATTGCTCTGTATGTCTACGAGGGCATGGTGTTAAGCAGACTAGAAAACCTAAAAGGGGCAGACTCCTCCACAGAAGCACAGTGGGTGACAGTACTGGGCTACAAAACTAATTTAGTACTGGGAACATGGTATTGTTCCCCAGACCAGAATGCTCAGAGTTATCTTGAGATGGACAAGTGAATCAGAGTGTTGTAATAATGGGGGACTTCAATTACCCCCACGTTGACTGGATGAATGCATGTTCCAGTCACAACAAAGTGTTTAAATTTCTCACTGCCATAAATTACTGTGCCCTAGAACAGATGGTCATGGAACTGAACAGAGTGGAAGCGACCCTGGAGTTAATCCTCAGTGGTGACACCCAGGACCTAGTGTGATATGTGAGTGTTGTCAAACCAATTGGAAACAATGATTATGGTGCTATGAGATTTAATATATATTTAAGTGGAAAATTGCCCAGGATGTCCAACACAGTCACATTCAAAAGAGGAAGCTTCTCTAAAATGAGGAGACTGAGAACCAAGGGCCACTGGGAGGCTGCACACCATGCTTCCCAGGATTAACATCACAGCAAGAGGGAGATCAGCCTGACCCCATACATTGGCCAAAGAAGGAACAGCTGCAGGGAGCTTGTTTTGTCCTTCCCTGCCAGGAAAATAACACACCATCTATAAGAAGCAGGGTCAGGCCTGGTTATTATTTGGATGGGAGACCCCTCCTCTAGTTTCCTGCATTGAGCAGGGGGTTGGACTCAATAGCCTTGTAGGCTCCTTCCAACTCTATGATCTATGAAATCTATGAACCTTTAAGAAATGGTGTCTGAGTTTTGCTTCTTTCCCCCCCCCTCCCAATCCCTTTTCCTTTTGTGTCATTTCTTTTAGATTATAGGCCTGAGGGCAGGGACTGTCTTATTATTAATATCTGTAAGCCACTCCGGGAGCCTTTTTTGGCTGAAGAGTGGGGTACAAATGCTGTAAATAAATAAATAGTACATAAATAGAAAGTTGAAAGGGGAGTCAAGAGGGTTAAATCCCTTCAAAATGCTTGGAGGTTACTCAAAACCACAATATTAGAAGCTCAGCTAGAATGTACTGCAGGTTAGGGAAGGTAATACCAAGTCCAAGAGGTCACCAGCATGATTAATGGACAGTGTCAAAGAAGCTGTTAGAGAAAAGAAGGCTTCCATCAGAAAATGAAAGTCTTGCCCAAATGAGGAAAACCAAAGGGAGAACAAACTTGCACAAAGGAAATGCAAGCAGATAATAGGAGATGTAAAAAAAAGCATTTCGAGGAACATATTGTGAACAACCTCAAGGTCAACAATACAGAATTTTTTGAATATTTCAGAAGCAGGCAACCAGATAGAAGGCAGTTCGATCCTTGGATGACAACAGAGCTAAAAGGAGGATGAGATTGTGGAGAAGCTGAATGAATTCTTTTCATCTGCCTTTACTGCAGAAGATATAGGACAGATACCTGTGCCTGAACTGATGTTTTCAGGATGGGAGTCTGAGGCAAATTACAGTGACAATAGATAACATTCTTGACTTTACTGACAAATTGAAAGCTAATAAATTACTGGGCCCAGATGTTGTTCGTCCTGGAGTTCTTAAAGAACACAAATGTTAAATTTATTTATTTATTTATTTATTATATTTATACCCCACCTTTTTTCCTGCAAGGAATGCTGAATTTCCTTGCTGAATTGCTAACGAATTGCTGAATTGCTAACGAAAGTAAGTAACATGTCCCTATATCAGTGGATTGGAGTACTGCCAGTGTAATGCCAATTTTTAAAAAAAGGATCCAAGGGATCCAATTTTTAAAAAAAGGATCCATATTTTTAATTTAAGCTGCAATAAAGAATGATAGTGTAAAGTCTTCATTTTTCTTGATGGTACTACAGTACTTGTATTGCAAGACATCGCTTGTTTATCAAGTTAAAATTTATTTTAAAAATTTGCTTGTCTTGCAAAACACTTGCAGGCCAAGTTACTTGCAATCCAAGGTTTTACTGTATTGGGGCAATGCTTTTCAACTTGCTCATAAGTGATCTGGAATTAGGAGTGAGCAGTGAGGTGGTGAACTTTGTTGATAAAACATTATTTAGGGTGGTTGAAACAAAAATGGATTGCAGAGTGTTCCAAAAGGATCTCCAAACTGGGAGAATAGGCATCAGAATGGTGAATGCAGTTCATTGTAAGCAAGTGTACGGTGATGCACGTTGGAGCAAAAAATCCCAGCTTCACATACACACTGATCGGGTATGAGCCAGTAGTGACCAAGAACGAGATCTTGGGTTTTGTGGTGGACAGCTCAATTAAAATGTCAACCCAGTGTGTTGCTGTTGTGAAAAGAGCAAATTTCATGTTAGGCATAATTAGAAAAAGAATTGAAAATAAAACTGCCAATATCATACTGCCCTTATACAAACCTATGGTGCGATCAGACTTCGAATACTGTGTACAGTTCTGATCACTGCACCTCAAAAAAGGTTATTGTAGAGCTGGAAAAGACAACTAAAATGATCAAGAGGCTGGAGTAGTTCCACTATGAAGAAAGGTTACAATGATTGAAGCTGTTTAGCTTAGAAAAAAGGAGAGTAGGGTGGGGACATGATAGATGTATAAAATCAAGCATGGTGTGGAGAAAGTGGACAGGGAAAAGTTTCCCCCCTTAATACTAGAATCCTGGGTCATCCCATGAAGCTGATTGGTGGGAGATTCAGGTCAGATATAAGAAAGCACTTCTTCACACAGCACATAGTTAAACTGTGGACTTCCTTAGCACACAGACTAATGATGGCCTCCAATTTGGATGGGTTTAAAAGAGAATTAGACAAATTCATGGAGGATTAGGCTCTCAGTGGTTACTAGTCCTGATGGCTATATGCTAACTCCAGTATCAGAGGTAGTATGCCTATGTACACCAGTTGCTGGCAGCTGGTTGACCACTGTGTGAAGAGAATGCTGGACTAGATGGACCCTTGGTCTGATTCAGCATGGCTCTTCTTATGTTCTTAAGTGACCACAAGGGGCAGAGACACTTGTGGCCAGATGTTGTTGTCCTCACCTGGGCTGATAGATGGAATTCGGTCTCCTTAGCTTAACTTCGCTGTTCAGTCTCTTTTCTCCTTTGGTGGCTATACTTAGGGACATAGAGGCTGGATGGGATTTAAATGGTCTCACCCTGCCTCCAGCTTTTCCAACTACCACTGGTGCCTCCACTGTAGATTAAACAAGGATCCAGTCAGCCAAGTAGAATTTCTGGTCCTTAGACTCAGCTCCCACCAAAGGAGTCATCCTAAATGGTTGCAGCCCCTTGGACAACTGTCTTCAAGACAGTAGCTATTTATAAGAAACCCAGAGTGTGACCTCCCTACAAATTCATCACTCTGTGGGGCAAGTCTTTATTGTGTTAGTCATTTAATCACTGCCAGATCCGTATAAATCTCTCAACACAGTCACATTTTTTGAATACCAAAAAATTGGATGACCTCAAAAGCAAACCTAAGATCCCCTTCATTATCTCAGACAGGGCAGTGGAGATTGGGCGGTGCGCAGTATTAACAGAATCTTCAATCCCTTGCCTTTTTGTTTGTTTATTTTTACTGGGGCTATTGACAGGAAGTCTCTCCAGCATTAAGCAAACATGCATAGCTTTCATTACATACTAACTCACCCTCCTTGGTTAGGGAATCATGTGAGACAGACAGACATGTGTACAAGTATATACACAACTTGCCCAATTTCTTTCTATCTCCATGGGTAGGGGAGTGATTGAAAAATTGGTCCAGACCTCCCTCCTCACAAGTAACTTCCTTGGCATGGTGACAAGGCAGTCATGTTCTGTTTCGATCCACAATGTCCCCAATACATGAACCAGTCTCTCTAACCTCGTAGGGTTTATTTCTGACTAGCTTTTTTTACCCGGCGTTGCACGGGTCGTCATTTTCCTAAGGCACTATTTGTTTGAAATTCCTTAAGGTACAGTATTTTTCCATGTATAAGACTATACTTTTTCCTAAAATCGTTAGACTAAAAATTGAGGGTCGTCTTATACACGGAAGTAAGCTGAGGAGAGAACCGCGCGGTTGCGAAACTGCCCAGTGGGGGGCGTCTTATACATGGGGGCGCCTTATACACGGAAAAATACGGTAGCTATCCGCTGTTTTGAATCCCTCCATAGGAAAGGTCCCCCGGGACTACATAATGGAATCCCAGCTCCCCCAGGATTACACAATGAAATCCCAGTTCCCCCGGGACTACCAGCTCCACCGGGACTGCACAATGAAATCCCAGCTCCCCCTGGGACTACCTGCTCCCCCGGGACTGCACAATGAAATCCCTGTTTGCTTTCCCCTGGGACTGCACAATGAAATCCCAGCTCCCCTGGGACTACACAATGAAATCCCTGTTCCCCTGGGACTACACAGTGAAATCCCTGCTCCCCCCCCCCGGGTCTGCACAGTGAAATCCCTGCTCCCCCCCCCCAGGACTTCACAATGAAATCCCTGCTCCCCCCTCCCCGGGACTACACAACAATGAAATTCCTGCTCTCCCCCCCTCCCCGGACTGCACAACAATTAAATCACTGCTCCCCTCCCCCTGGGACTACCCAGCAATGTAATCCCAGCTTGCACCCCCCCCCCCCCGGGACTACTCAACAATGAAATCCCTGTTCCCCCTCCCCCTTGGGACTACCGAACAATAGAATCCTAGCTTGCCCCCATTCCCCTTCAGGACTACCCAACAATGAAATCCCAGCTTCCCCCCCCCTCCCATTCAGGATTCTCCAACAATGAAATCCCAGCTTGCCCCCTCTCCCTCAGGACTACCGAACAATGATATTCCCCCCCCCCGATGATATTCTCCCCCCCCCCCCGGTGTAGGCCCCAGCTGCAGTTCATATGAACATTCTGGACGTAGGAGAGATTTGCATATCTGCTCCTGATTGGGCCCCTGTGGCGGCAGTTCATACAATCATTGTATATGCCGTTGGAGCAATTTGCATTGCCGCTCCTGAATGACCCCTGCGAACATTCCAAGTGATGCCATTGGCTCTCATCTATTTTGGGCCGTACAGGCGCAGCGAGGTTTTTTTTTTGGAGATTTGAACCCGCCAGTCTTTGTCCTTGGGTGATCGAGAGTATGGATGCCAAGTTTGAGGCGGATCCGTTCAACCGTATAGTAGGAGCCTATGCGACGCACGCAAACAGCTGTACACACAGACCCACGGACACAGACAAACTTTCACATTTCACTAGCTTTTGCCCACAGCTTCGCTCTCGTGATGAAGAGTGAGTGTGCCAAGTTTGCACGGGTTGTCATTTTCCTATAGGCACTATTTGTTCGAAATTCCTTAAGGTCGCTGACCGCTGTTTTGAATCGCTCCATAGGAAAGGTCCCCCGGGACTACATAATGGAATCCTAGCTCCCCCAGGACTACCAGCTCCCCCAGGACTACCAGCTCCCCCAGGGACTACAGAATGAAATCCCTGCTCCCCCCCCCCACCCGGGACTATAGAATGGAATCCCTCCCCCCCCCCGGGACTACACAATGAAATCCCTGTTCCTCCCCCGGGACTGCACAATGAAATCTCTGCTTCCCCCCCTGGACTGTACAATGATATCCCTGCCCCCCCCTCCAGGACTGCACAATGAAATCCCTGCTCCCCCCCCCTCCCCAGGACTACACAATGAAATCGCAGCTCCGTCCTGGCTGTGGTTCATATGAACATTCTGTTTTGACATAGGAGAGATTTGCATATCCGCTCCTGATTGGGTCCCTGTGGCGGCAGTTCATACAAACATTCTAAATGTCGGAGTGATTTGCATAACCGCTCCTGAATGGCCCCTGTGAACATTCCAAGTGCCACCATTGGCTCTCATCCATTTTGGGCCGTACAGGTGCAGCGAGGGCTTTTCGGAGATTTGAACCCACCAGTCTTTGTTCTTGGGTGATGGAGAGTTTGCGTTCCAAGTTTGGGACGGATCCGTCAAAACGTGATGGAGCCTTTGCGATGACGCCCCGCACACAGCAGTCATTTAAAAAGTTTCCCTTCCTTTTCACCCCCTCAGAGAACATTCTAAATGGCCTAGGGGAGATTTGCATACCCTGCCCTATTGTCCCCTGCAGGAATTCACACAAACATTCTAAGTGTCGTATGGGCTATTTGTATAACTGCTCCTATTGGCTCCTGCAGCAATTCTGTGGTGAGGCCGATTTGCATAACTGCTGCCCTGTTGTTTTGCCCATAGGAGATATGAGTGTGGGGCGATTTTGCCCCCTTTTTTCACCCCTTTAGGGACAGAATTTCCAAAAATCTTTCCTTAGTGGGGCTCTACGTCATAAAAGCAATGTTCCTTCAAAATTTCACGTTCCTAGATTAAACGGTTTGAGCTGGGTGTTTGTGAGTCAGTCAGTCAGTCAGGACACTTTCTTATAGATAGATAGATAGATAGATAGATAGATGCACTGTAAGCAGCCGCTGGAATTATTCCCCTCCCTGCTTTAGTCTATATGATGCAAAAGGAAGGCATTTGATAGAATCATAGAGTGTGTATGCACATCATGTGAAGCCACCCTGCAAATAAGTCACAGTGGGGTAAGTAAGGATCTAATCTGGATCTATCAAAGTAAGGATCTAATCTGGATCTTTCAAAGTAGCAACTATATCAAAAAAGGAGATAAGGTTGGTCTGACAAACTCAAGTTGACTCCTTCTAATCAATGCATTATTTTTAGATGCTCACCAGACTGACTGCTTAATCAAATGATCGAGAATTTTGTACGGTATTGATATCAGGTTGACTGGTCTTTAGTTTTCTGGATCTTCCTTTTTCCCCTTCTTGAAGATGGGGACAGCACCTCACCTGTTCTTTAGGAATTCTCAAAGATTACAGACTGCAGCTCTGAAATAATGTCCATAACCTCCTTCAGCACTTGAGAATGTAATTCGTCTGGCATTTGAGACTTGGAACTCATTTAAACTGGCTAAGTGCTCTCTAACCGTGTCCTTGCTTATTCTGGGCTGCAAATCCCTTGATATATCATTTGTTCGTATCCCAGGTTGAACACAACTCCCCTTGTGGGAGAAGACTGAGCCAAAATAGTTGAGTAGTTTCGCCTTCTCTCCATCACCTGTTGACAATTCACCAGATCTACCTCTCCCTTGATCATCATCTTGCTCCTAACATAGCCAAAGATTCTGTGATATTCATGTTTCTCTCCCTTTCGGCTTATATTATTACTAGGCATAACATTTGCATCTCAGACAGAGCTTCAAATATTTCACAAATATTTTCACTATTTATTTATAAATATTTATTTATAGATAAATAAATACATAAGCAAAACGGACCACTGGTACTGCATCAAACAGTCCCTTCTTCCTTTTTCTTTTGTCATTTTAATCTAGGAGAATGAATTCTGAATTTTATTATGTCTTATTTTCAGTACATTTCGCAGCTCAAAGGCAAAGTAGCTAAGGATCTAATCTGGATTTGTAGCCACAGCCTGACCTTATAGGACTCTTTTAATAGGTTATCCTGATCTGTTGAGTAGATTATTTATTAAGCATTAATAAATAAAAATTTCACAAATCTTTGCTATTTCGTTGTTTCAACTGAAAGGTATGCTTTTAGTGTTATCCTTCCTCAAATACTAAAATAAACACACAACTGGAATTTTATCTTTCTTCAGGTAGAGAGCTGAAACTTGAAAATGAATGGTTTCATAGAGTTTCATAGATAATAAGAGTTGGAAGGAGCCTACAAGGCTATCCCAATTTATTTATTTATTATATTTATACCCCGCCTTTTTTCCTACAAGGAACCCAAGGCGGCTTACATAATCTTCCTCCTCCTCCTCTCCATCTTATCCTCACAACAACCCTGTGAGGTAGGTTAGGCTGAGAGTCAGTGACTGGCCCAAAGTCACCCAGTGAGTTTCATGGCCGAGCGGGGACTAGAACCCGGATCTCCCGAGTCCCAGTCCAACACTCTCACCACTACAACACACTGGTTAGGACTGGATGATTACCATATTTTTCCGTGTATAAGACGTCCCCATGTATACGACAACCCCCACTGGGCAGTTTCACAACCGTGCAGTTCTCTCCTCGGCTTACTTCCGTGTATAAGATGACCCTCAATTTTTGGTCTTAACAATTTTAGGAAAGAGTATAGTCTTATACATGGAAAAATACTGTATCCAGTATTTTGGGTGCTAAATACTAAATTATAATGAGAAACAGGCCCAGCCCTCCCATGAGGTGGGGTAAATCCCCAGTCACGTGGCAGAGAAAGTGGCTACTTGCACACTGCTCCACCCCTGCCAGAAGGGCTCACAGCAATTCTTCCTCCAGAGAGCCCTGCCAGCTGCTCTCCCACTATGGCATTTGCTGCAGCAGGAGAATGTGTCTCTTGAGAGCAGCTGCCTGCTCTGGATCACACAAATGCTATTGTGATAGAGCGGCCAATGTTTCTCTCCGGAGCAGCTGCCCGTCCTCTGTTTTGCTCTGAGGGGATCCTCAGAGCAAAATGGAGGATGGGCACCTTCTCTCAGCTGCCTGCCCTCTGGTTCATTCTGAGAATCCTGCAGGCAATCTCCCAGGACACCTCTGGAGCAGGTGCCCAGTCCTCCATTTATCCAGAGCTAACAGGACAGGCAGCTGGTCTGAATGAGAGGTGTTCCGGGAGATCTCCTGGGACACCTATTCAACCTGGCATTGAGGAAGGACCCCCTCAGAACCGAGCAATGGCAATGGGTGGGGTGCGACGTCAACATGACAGCAAGATAAGTAGGGGCGCACCTGCTCTCCTGCTTCAGGTGGCAGAAGAGCTTGTGCTGGCGCTAATAAGAATTTAAATATTAAGAAAATGTGGTGGTTTAGTTGTTCAAAGAAGTAATTCTACAATGTAACTGCCTAATGCCTTGGAATTTTCAGTTTATTTCTTCTGTGCATGCAACTGTACATATAGGAAGTGAACTGATGCAGCTATAGACGTAACTATCAAGACCTTTTAAACACCAACTTGGAGTGGGGAAGGGGGTTTGCTCAATAAGGTAAAATGGTTTATCTTTTTCATAGAAGATAAAGTGGAGGAAAAAGGAAAAGATCTGGTCAAAGTAGAAGAAAAGCAGCATGACAAGGAGGAAGAGAGACCTCCAGAAAGAAGTATGTATGTCAGAAATAAGAGAATCATATTGCTGAAGGGAATTTTATTCCTCTATTCCTGTTTCAGACTGTGTTTGAAAGCAGTATATTTAAGTGGAATATTCAATTAAAAAGTTGCAGTGTTTCGCTATTCTCCTTCGAGTGTAGGGGCCAGCTAACGTTGGGGAGAGCTCTGCCACTGGGGCTTGGAAGGCAGACCTTTGACTGAACTTCCCGGAGGAGGAGGGGCCTCCCCCAGGAAACTACAGTTTTTATTTCCTGCCTCGTGGCGGGAGGCATATCTTCGCGCTCAGGAAGAGCACGATCGAAGAAGAAAGAAAGAAAAGAAGAAAGAACTTGGTAGACGGGTCGCAACAAGAGAGAAGACTCCTCAGAGGTAGACCTGGCGCATGCCCCCCACCCGTGGAGTCACAGAGCCACATGCTGCCGCTAAGTCTGCGGGCGGCTAGCCGCCCAGGTTCCAGGTCGACCCTCTGCATAGGAGGCACCTGACTCCTCCCTCCGAAGTGACCCTAGGGTGAGGGAGAGCAGGGACCACACCGGACATGTTCCGGGCGTCGTAAGGGGGGATCCAGGAGCCCCAGCCGCACCTCCGCAGGGAGGAGACCGACTTCAGCGCCGTGCCCTGCGCGGGGAGGGAAAGAAAGCCGCTTGAGGGCCCAGCCACATTTCCACGTGGGAGGAGGCCAGCTGGCTGCAGCGAACCACACAGGGTGGTTAGTTCTGCTTGTGGCCAGGGCTGAGTCCCTGAACGGAGTCTCCTGGATCCAAGACTCCAGCCACTGCTATCCTCGCAGGGTTTGGTGGGTGGGAGGGGGGAATCCTACCCACAGGTCCCTTCCAAGGAGACCGAGAGACCTAGGACGCTGCGCTCAGCACGCAGGCACCTGCTAGAAGCTCCAGTTGGAATTCTGTTTTCCCCCTTTGTCTTACAGCCACACGGTAAGCTCATGGTTATGGCGTCCACGCTAGATTCAGCGAGTTCGACGGCATCCCCAACTAGGGAGATGGGTGGGAGAACAGGCCTCCCCATCGCGGGACATAGTACAGTCCCGGCAGTATGGGACACTGGGTGAGAATCACCAAGACTCCCAATCTGGAACCATAATCCGCCTGCTGGAAGAGGTTTTATTATGTATGAAACCAGGAGATAGTGATAGGCCCTCGAGGCCTAGATCCAGTGAGGCCCAAAGTGTGCAGGGTATGGCTCTTTCCCCCCAGCCGGTGGATCTACCTCACCACAGGCAGCGCTCCAGTTCAAGACCTGCCCATCCCCAAGTAGCCAGTCCACCCTCTGCTGGAAGGGAGACTAGGGCAGAGAGGGGCCCCTCAACCATTCAGGGAGATGGCCTTCTGGGGAAGCGTAGGAACCTAAGTCCTTCTCAGGCAAGATCAAGATCCAAGCACAAACGGATTCCAGAAAGGCAGGAAGAGGGACAGGGATCCCCTTCTCTCTCTTATACCATCGATTCATGGGACCAGCGTTCTTCCTTTTCCAGGGACTCGGCATCTTCTTCAGAGTTTGAAGATGGGGAGCTCCCTAATGAAGTGTCACATGACAGTGACAAATCAGCCAGGGCGTGCCTCTTTCCGGTGGAATCATTCCCAAAACCAATCACCAGTGTCCTCATTACCATAAACCTGATGGGGAAAAAGGAGGCCTCAGCCGCACCAGATCCAAAGAATGTGGGAGAACCTCAGGTTTTCCCCACAGCACCACCAGCACACCCTGCAGTTCCACTTACATGGAATTTGGTGGAAATCCAACAGCGGGAATGGGCCAATCTGGCCAACCCTAAGCTGCCCCCCCCCCCCCGCTTCTGTGATAAGCTTTACCGTCTTCAGGATGAAATCATGCAAGACATGGTCATGCCTCGGGTTGATGATCCCGTTTCTGCCCTTACTTCTAAATGCCTCATCCCCACCGAGTGGAATGAGCTTCCCGACCACCACGACAGAAGAACCAATGCGGCGCTTCCCAAATGCTTTGAGGTGATTTCAACCTCCGTCCAAGCAGTGACTATGGCCACCATAGTAGCATGGGCCACATTCCTGAGGGCAAGCTCTCTTCTCCAAGAGAAGCCAGACAAGAGAGCGGTCAAAGAGTCCATCCAAGAAACTTCTGCTGCTGCCTTCCTGGCAGATGCCTCTCTCGATGCTTTCCCGTTGGGCTCCAGGGCCATGGCCTCCAGCGTAGTGGCCAGAAGAAACCTCTGGTTGCGCAACTGGGGTGTAGATGGCAAGTCCAAATCAAGCCTGGCCAGTGTTCCCTTCACCAGAAAACACCTCTTCAGTGAGTCGCTTGACAAGGTCCTGGTGGAGACCAAGGACAGAAAGAAGGCCTTGCCGGTGCCACAAAAGAAGGACTCTAAGCAGTTTCAGCCAAAGCCGGGCTCCTTTTGCCCCTTCAGGTCCTCCACTTCCTCCTCCTCCTCCTCTTCATACAACATCTCTAGGCCGCAGTCTAGATGGCATCAGGGCTTCAAGTCTAAACAAGGAGCCCATAGAAGCAAACCCCAGCAGGGTAAGAGATCAGTCAGCATGACGGCCTGCCTCCCCCAGTGGGGGGGGGGGAGGTTGCGCATCATCTCAGATGCCTGGAAACAGTGCTTCTCCAATCGCTGGCTGCTGGAGATGGTCCAGGAAGGCTACTCCCTAGAATTCAGGAAGAAGCCCAAGGACAGGTTCTTCAGGACCCACCGACTCAGGGACCCGGCCAAGCACCTGAGAACTATGGCAGCCATCCGTCACCACCTCCAGATTCGAGCCATAGAGAAGGTACCAAAGAGCCAAAGGAACCTCGGCGTCTTCTCAGTATTCTTCACAGTGCTGAAGAAAGACAGTGGGGCCTGCCCTATACTGGACCTCAAAAGAGTCAACCGCTACCTAAGGAAGCAGAAATTTAAGATGGAAACACTCAGATCCATGAAAGAGTGCCTGAGGTTGGGGGATTATCTCTCTTCCGTAGATCTTATGGAAGCATACCTACACATCCCTATCCGACAGGCTCACCACAGGTTTCTACACTTCAGCTACGGGCAGAAACAATTCCAGTTCAGGGCCCTCCCCTTCGGCCTTGCCATGGCCCCCAGGGTCTTCACCAAAGTACTGCTTGCACCAGTGGCTTTTCTGCACTCGAAGGGAGTTCAACTACACCCTCATCTCGACAACATCCTGATACGCGCCCCATCACATGGGAGGAATCTCAAGGACACCTCCCTGGTAGTCACCACTCTGACTGAGTTGGGATTCCTGATCAACGAAAGGAAGAACTCCCTTTCTCCAACTCAGTCCCTCATCCACCTGGGAGTGTCTCTGAACATGCACAGAGATGTGATGATTCTGTTGCCAGACAGACAGAGTTCCACAAGCCATCTGGAGGCCCAACTGTGCTCCCAAGACTCCTGCGCCCCTTCGGGAAACTTCGCCAAGCTGCTGGGGATAATGGTCTCGTGCCAGGACTCAGTCCAGTGGGCCAGATTCCACTCTAGGCCCCTGCAGACGTTCCTTCTCGACTTCCAAGTAGAAATCTCGAGATGCCACAACATACCAGTGACTCTTCCAATTCCAGTATCTCATTCCCTGAAGTAGTGGTCGCACCCAGCCAACCTGTCATAGGGCATTCCTATCCAGGCTCCGGCACCTGTCCTGCTAACGACAAATGCCTGCCTGTCAGGCTGGGGGGCGGTCTGCCAGGACAACCACGCTCAGGGACTTTGGTCCAGGGATGAGTCCCAGCTCTCCATCAACCTGTTGGAGCTGAGGGCTGGCCCTCCGACACTTTGTTCAGATGCTAGAAGGCCAGGACATGCTAGTAAAGACAGACAGCATCATGGCAAAAGCATACCTGAACAAGCAAAGCAGGACAAGATCCATGGCTCAGAAGCCATGTTGCTGTTCAACTGGGCCCAACAACATCTTCAATCCCTAAAGGCTGAGCATCTAAGAGGAGTGATGAACACCCAAGCCGACTGGCTCAGCAGGAAGACTCTGGACCAAGGGGAGTGGTCCCTACATCTGGATGTCTTCCAGAGTCTGACCCACAAATGGGGTCTTCCCTGCTTGGACCTCTTCGCAACAGGAGAGAGCACAAAGCTACCACGGTTTGCGTCACACTTCGTAACAAGGGACGCGGAGCTTATCGACGCCCTATCCTGTCAGTGGCCGGAAGGACTCCTCTACGCCTTCCCACCCCTTCCCTTAATCCCAAGGGTGATTCAAAGGATCAAAGATCTATGGGCCCAGGTTATCCTAATTGCTCCACACTGGTCACGACGTCCATGGTTCCCAGACTTAGTCAACCTCACGGTTGGCAAACCTCTCAGTCTCCCAGGCAGACACAACCTTCTCAGCCAGGGGCCCATCTTGCATCAGAATCCCAGGATTCCTGAAGCTGACCGCATGGAGACTGAGCGGAGACTCCTAGCCAGGCGAGGTTATTCAGATAAGGTAATTTCTAGCCTGTAGGAGGGCCTCCACACACAAAACATACAACCGCACCTGGAGGGCCTTTCTCTGCTGGTCCAAGACCAGGGGGAGGGACCCCCTAGGCACAGAAATCCCAGACATCTTCGACTTCCTCCAAGAGGGTCTTTGGTCAGGACTTAGTCCCAACACTCTCAGATGTCAGGTTGCAGTGTTGGGATCAGTGTTGGGGGACTTAAAAGGGGCCCCCTTGGGGGCCCACCCTCACATCAAGAGATTCCTTAGAGCGGCCTCACTGATCAGCCCCCCTCCCATTTGCAAGTTTCCTACTTGGAGCCTCAATGTGGTCCTCAGGGCGCTTACAAAGCAACCCTTCGAGCCCTTGGGAGCATCATCCCTCAAGGTGCTAACCCTGAAAACTATTTTCCTGGTGGCCATCACGTCCACCAGGAGAGTCTCGGAATTAGGAGCTCTGTCATACAACAAAGATCTCTGCATTTTCCACAAGAACAAGTTGGTCCTACGTATGGACCCGTCCTTCCTACCCAAGGTCAGTTCTACCTTCCACAGGTCCCAGGACCTGGTCATTCCATTGTTCTGTCCTCACCCAGCTTCTCCACTAAAGAGGGAATGTCACACTCTTGACGCAATGCGGGCCGTCAAATTTCACCTGGACAGAACCAAGCCTCACAGGCAACACAGCTCGTTGTTCGTCTCCTTTAGGCTTTCCTCAATGGGAAAGAAAGCCTCAGTGGCTTCCCTATCACGATGGCTTCGAGAGTGCATCTCCTTAGCCTACTCCTCTGGTGGCCTATCGGTCCTGGAAGGCATCTTGGCCCACTCAGTCAGGGGAATGGCTACCTCGGCAGCCTTCAGTGGGAAGGCTCCCCTAGATGGGCAACCACCTGGTCTTCATTGCACACATTCACTAGACTACAAAATTAACATGATGGCTTCTGCAGAGGGTGCCTTTGGCAGGCACATCCTCCAGAATGTCATTCCATCCCAGTAGGAGGCCGGCTATGTGTCTGAGGGCCCACCCAAGGGGATGCACTGCTTTTTTACTTCCCCAACATTAGCTGGCCTCCTACACTCTAAGGAGAAACAGAAATTCTGTACTCACTGGTGAATTTCTGTTCTCCACGAGTGAAGGAGGCCAGCTAGGCCCGCCCTGGGCTGGCCTCTTTCCAGAATCGCTCCAGGGACACGTGGGAGGGTTTCTTGTTTTCTTGTGCCCATAGGCCCACGCCAGCGGACCAGCCAGATCTCTCATCCTAGAGGGTCAAAGACGACGTGTCGTCACCAGTTCATTGGAAGTCTCAACTGGAGTTTCTGAGGGGAGGCCCCTCCTCCTCCGGGAAGTTCAGTCAAAGGTCTGCCTTCCAAGCCCCGGATGCGGGGCTCTCCCCAACACTAGCTGGCCTCCTTCACTCGTGGAGAACAGGAATTCATCAGTGAGTAAAGAATTTCCGTTTCCCTAACAGGAGTGCTTCTGTTCAGGACTTAGCCAGCCTGACACAGGAGCCTTGTAGTCTGTTCAGGCCTGGAGTGGAGTGAGGGGTGAGGACAAAAGGAAACATCTTTCTCTCCCCTCACCCCAACTTCACTGACTGTGCTGTGCAGCACTAGAGGGCTCAGATTTAGGATTGACTGCCAGCCCAAAATCTCAGTATTTTATACCTATATAGCAGGTGGAATGGAGTCCTTAAGAGTGGGAAAGGTGTTCTTCCTTTCCTTCCTCCTGAAACATCCCTCTATAGTGCAGGGAGGTGAGTTTTTCAACCTCATGTTGTGAATCTCCTCCCCAACATAAAATATATAAGCTGCTAAGTAATTTGAGTAGGCTGATTCTCTTTTCTCCCTCTCACCTCCAGTTTTCATCTCTCTCCCCCTCTCCAACTGATACCTCAATATTCCATGTGTCCTGAAAGCTCACAAATCATTTTTAGGTTGTTTTAGTTCCTATTAACTTACAAATGTATATCTGTGTTCCTAGGGAATCCTCTGAGTATGTAGAAACCACTACCTTATGTTTGGGTGGCCCTGTTTTGCTTCCCAGCTGATCCACCTGAGTTTGTTATGAGGGAATTATGTGTACTAACACTTGTCTGAAAATTATGGTGGTCTTACAAAATAATGCAAAGGTACTTTGCCAGTTCCCAGCACCTTCTCAGTGCATATCAGAGAAGAAATGGTTAGTTCTCCTTGTATGTTCGTCCCAGTAGAATAAATTTTATTTATTCATTTCAAAATATTTATATTCTGCCTACTAACTGAAGTTCTGCAGGTGGCTTACAATATATTTAGAATACAATAAAATAGACAATTAGGATTTAAAAGGCACTCACAGGGCAGGGCTTCCTTAGCTAGCCTCCTGCTGATGTGGCTCCTGATGGCAGATGCAAGAACCTCTGGGAGAGCAAAGGTGTTTACAAGTCTCCCTCTAGTTCTCAGATGTCTCAATTGCCACTTTGAGGAAGACATTACTATACTAGGCGGGTTCACACGGCACAATAAGCCACACTGTGTAGCAAGCTACGCAATATGGCTTATAAGCCTCCCTACCTTCAATGCACCCAACAGATGATCGGACACATCGTGGGTAGCAGACCCCCTCGGTCCTCCTGTGGGTATCCCAGGGGACACCACAGAAGCACCGAGTTGCCCCCCCCGCCACAACTGTGAGCGGTTTTCTGTTCACCACTACTTTTTTTTCCCTTTTAATTTTTTTCCCCAGAGATCGCAAAAGGCAGCTGTCAAGTTTTGGCAACTGCGAGCAGTCCCTCCAAGGTAACTCAGTGGAACCTAGGAAGGGATGCCCATAGTTGCTCACCCTTTTAAAAATTATTTTTTGCCCCTCATAATGTGCGCTAGTTTTTTTCGCTTGCCCAATGCACAAATCCGGGACTCCAGAGTAGCACTGTTTGTGTACATCAGGAGCCTGGGGTGGGTACTGTGGGGGTATGTGTGCCTACTGGCCAAGTCCAGCAGGTACCCACCTTGTGCAGTGCCCACCGGACCCTGCAGATAAGTTGACAGCTGCCTTATATGATCTCCAAAGCGAAAAAGGGAAAAAAAGCTGTAGTGAACCCGAAATGGCTTGCGGGCCGGGAGGGGGGAACCTCGGCCAGCCACCCACTAGTGCTGCTTGGGCAGTTCTGTGGCAGCGGGCAGTGGCACTCGCCTGGTAGCTGCTTGGCAGGGTTTTTTTTGCTGCTCTTGCCAAGCAACTTGCTTGCCAATAGGGTTGACCCGTGATCGGTCAACCCATCATGGGTTAAATTACCCCCTACAGCAAGCCATGGGTGCTTATAACCCAAACTTAAGCCACCCTGACAAACCTATTCCAGGTTTGCATGACACACTAACCTACCGTGCTAGCCCAGTCACTATGTCTGATTAAGTAGTAGGTGCCTTGAGTGCCATTTTTTTTTTTTGTAGAAACCGGGGGGGGGGGGGAGATCAAATAAATGAATAAAACGGTGTCTTCCTAGTAAACCTAAGAGCTCACATTTCACTTCCAACTCGCCAAGCATGCTGGGGATAACTATTGCCGTCTCCATTATGTTTCCAGTTTAACTTTATGTATATATATATGAGCATATATGTTAAAAAGTCTTCTCATAAGGCATCCTCCCTGTTTCAACCCTAATATCTATCGGATTATTAGTTATTTGTCATGAACAAAGAATATCCTTCTGGTCAATAAGGTTTCTTACCAACTGTATTTTGGTGAGAATGCCATGTCCTTCTATTTTTTCCCCTAATTTCCTAATTTGTTTGTGATCTTGAATTATTTGTTTTTATATTATAAAAACAAGTAAGATTTGTTACTTGTTTCCAATAAATTATATTGGAAAGACCATTATCATGAAAGGGTGGCCAAGAAATATATTAAATAAAAATAAATAATTTCTAGATGAGGCCTCAAGAAGAAAGCGTTCCAAGTCAGAAGATATGGACAATGTCCATTCTAAACGGCGTCGACATATGGGAGAAGAATATGAAGCAGAATTTGAAGTAAAAATTACAGCCAGAGGGGATGTTCATCAGAAGCTAGAAAAGGTAGAGTTGATTTTCCTCTTCGGCTGTAGATATTTTGCCTTTCTCTTTTTCTTTTCCAGCCACATCAGACTCTCAGAATACTTTGTTTTGAAGATCAAAATATGTGACTGGATTGTGCTGAATGAGTAAAAGAGAACTATTGAATGGATATGTTACTGAATTCTACTGAAGTAGAATAATAATATTGGGCTACTCCAGTATTTAATACTTATCATTATTTAGTTTAGTGACAGACCAGTAAATTCATTCTTCTCCATTTTTTGTCCTTTATATCAGGGATGGGCAAAGGGTAGACAGTAGTTCACTGGGCAGTTGCTGGTGGGCCACCCAGTGGCTGCTTGTTTCTGGGATTCTTGCAAATAATGTTGGATTAAAGCTGCAATCCTAAATACACATTCTAAGGAGTATGTCTCATTGAACTCAATGGGATTTACCTAGTCCATACACTTAGTATTGTATTGCATGTGGAGCTTGAGCTGTTACAGCATGACACTAGTTATGACTTGTTAAGAGATCCAGAGTGTACACTCTTGATTTGTACATTTAAAACTTATCAGTAGACCATGGAGATTCTAATTTTCAGAAAAGAGTAGACCATGCAAGACTGAAGTTGGATCAGTGCTGTTTTACCTTAGCTACTACTTGCTAATGTATAGTGCTGTCTATTGGTGATTCAGGGACTACTGTAGTTAAACCAGTATGCTTCAAACACTGACAACAGAACAGGAATTGGTTGACCCACTCTCATGCTGGCACAACACTCACAGTGGCTTACCTATATTTAACTCCGGAACATTAAGAATACATCTTAGCACACATGGGAACACTACTAATGTGAAGCAGCTGCATCCCTTTCCTATTTAATCCATGGTGTACCAATTTATCTAAGTGTTGTAGTAAACAGATTAAAGGTTGCATATGTTTAATGCAGAGCTTCTGAATTCCTAAGATACGAATCGGCAGTATTCTTAAAGAAGAAGGTTTATTCAGGGAAAACAGAAGGGAATCTAACATCAGGCATACAAATAAATGAAATAATTTTTAAAAATGTAAGAGTTTATAAGTCTGAAGCTAATGAACAGATTATAATTATACGATAGCTGTCAACCCAAGATGATAGTCATTTCCGGTATTGGTAGTTGCATTCCACCAGAGGCCATTAGCATGCCAGAATCCAAACAGCTGGTCTCCCAAGTAGTTGCCCATTATAGGGGAAGCACCGTTCATTTATAGGAGATGTGTTTCAGTTCAGATGGCAACAGATCAGAGCAATCCAGTGTTAAGATGTGAATGTTAGGTGAGCATAACAAATGCTATAATTGTGTACATTATTAACTTTATCTGTTTTAGCACTGCAAAAGTTATAATTGCAGGGGCAAATGTAGCAGAACTCTGTGTATGTTTGCTCAGGCCCACGTTCTACTGAGTTCAATGATACGTACTTCCATATACGTGTGCATAGGACTGCAGGTCTACTATCTCATAGCCAAGGTAAAACATAAGCATGATGTAACCCACACTGGTTTATTATACAAATAGCTATCCTTCAGTAAGAAGATTTTGTACTCTAAATAGCATGTATGTGCCAGATGTTTCTCTAGATTGCTGACCTTTGCCTGTATACATCACAACAAGCAAGGGCCAATCTGCCTCCCAAACCATTGACATGGATTAAAAATTGAATGCAATAAATGCCTTCATTCGATTACAAACATTAAGGACCAAGAGATTTGTCATAGATTCCTTGAAGTACATAATCAAGTAGCAAAAATCTAAATCATGGCTAGTTTTATTTAAATATTAAAATAAAGTTTCATTGGAGGATGATAATTATATTTCAGCAAAGAGTTGAGTAACTATATATTGACTGTACTGTATGTAAAATAGCAAAATTAGCAATGAATCTTCATATATTTTTGCAGGTCATCCATCGGTTTTTAGAGGAGAAGTTCAGTGCCCTGCAGTGTGCAATGTTTGATAAATCTCTAGCCGATCTGAAAACCAGAGTAGATAAGATTGAATGTAGCAAAAGACACAAAACAGTCCTTACCGAATTACAGGTATGTATGCGTATCTTTATGTCTTTGAGACTTTTGTTTTTCAAAGTATTTTTTCAGCATTGAAAGGTAAGATTCCTGTTAACTGATGTATTTTTTTCCTCGGAGTAACACAGTGCTCACTGCCAGCAAAAGGAAATAAAGGGTTGTATCCGATGGAAGATGTCCACCAGTGATATGGGGAGGGAGGTGACTTTCAGGGATTTTTCATAGATTTCATAGATCATAGAGTTGGAAGGAGCCTACAAGTCTATCAAGTCCAACCCCCTGCTCAATGCAGGAAACTAGAGGAGGGGTCTCCAATCCAAGTAATAATCAGGCTTGACCCTGCTTAACTTTCCACACTCAGACAAGCTGAGCCAGCGTAAGCCACAGTAGCCTACTATGCCTTCCCCAGACCGGAGAGTCCTCCAACCCTTGGAGCAGGTTTGGGGGAGTGCGGGGGCTTCAGGGAGGAAGAGGCATTGCTGAAAATTGTCCCCGTCCCCATTCTGCTGATGGATATTTTCCGTCAGTGGAGTAGTCAGCATTCGATACAACCCAAAGTTATTTGAGAAATCCAACGTAAAGCTATAGGAACTATAGGTTTTTGACTATGCTTTCAGAAGCAAAGCATCTGGCGCCTGGGCAGTGAATATATAGGGCTTTAGGTGGAGGAGAGGGGTAAATCTTAATGAAAAGAGCAGACAAATCTTCTGCAATGCCATTGCATGTGCTCAAAAACGTTCAGCGGAACTGTTTTGGGCTCTGTTAAATACGAACCTCCCAAACTACTATCTTCTGCAAACATATGCCAAAGTTTTGTGCTGTTTTGTGCCACAAATCCCAAGTTGTGTGCCGCCACCCACAATTGTATTCTGATACATCAAATGCAGGTTTGTAGGTAACACACAAAAAACCCAGTATTGTTATATCACCTCCAAACCTGCACCAAAGTTGTGCTAATTTTGTGCTGTTTTGTGCCACCACCAAAAGCGTGAAAATGACATATCCTTAGGTGGGGCTTGGCAGGTGCTGAAAAACCCATATTCTCATGTCACTTCTGCAGCTATGCCAAAGTTTTGTGCTAGTTTTGTGCCACAAATACCAAGTTTTGTGCCGGCCACCCACATTTGTGATGCATCAAATGCAGGACTTAACACAGACAAACCCCCCACAATCTCATATCACCTCCAAATGTTTGTCAAGGTTTTGTGCTGCAAATCCCAAGTTTTGTGTTGCTAGTATTGACTACTAGCTGAGTTCAATGGGGCTTTCTTCCTCATGAATAGAGCGAGAGTTTCACCTTTTAAAATAACTGTTTTATTCAGATATTTTAATAAATTAGCATGAGCTTTTGTGGGTTACAACTAGTGGTGGGCCCGAGCCTTGAGTCGGCTCGTGGCTCGCTCCTGGCTCAGCCCTCCACAGCGGCGGCCTGATCTCGCTCTTCAGAGCGGCACGGAGCGTTCTCCGCGCTGCTCAAGCCGCCGCCAGAGAATGCCCCCCGCCACCGGACACTTCCCCCCCGCAGCCTACCGGAGCTGCCACCGGACACCCCCCCCGCCACCCCCTTCGCAGCCTACCTTGTCTGCACTGCCTCCGGAGCCACTGCCGGAGCCACTGCTCTGGCGTGCTGGACCCCCGCCTGCGCTCTGTTTTGGCGGAAGGAACCAGGGCAACAGGGCTTAAACAGCCCTGTTGCCCTGGTTTCCCACGCCAAAAACAGAGCGCGGGGATCCAGCGCGACTGAGCAGGGTCCCGTCACGTCACTTCCTCCGCGCTGTAAGTGACGCGACGGGACCAGCGGACGGGGAGGCAGGCTCTCCGGAGAGCCTGCAGGTAAGCCCGTGCGGGTGGCCGAGTAGCCCGGCGGACACGAGCAGGCCCAGTTCGGGCCGTGCTCCTGTCTGCCGGGCTACTCGGGTACATCCCTAGTTACAACCCACTTCATCAGATGCTATAAATTGAACTAGAGGCTTTGATTCTGAAAAGACAGTGAAATAGGTATATCTGTAGCAAGCATTCCATTCTCTTGTCTTTCACGCTTTTGGTGGCAGTGCAAAATTCCTGGTGTTTTTTGGTTTTGAGAAATTTATAATTTATCTGGGGAGCTCCAATATCCTGTCTCAGAAATTGACAAAGCCCTTTGACTGCGAAGGCCTTTATTGTGACAATTTAATACTGGTTACAAATAAGACACCTAGAAGATAATAGGTTACCAAAAATATGGCAGAAATATGTAATTCCAGGTTTTTGCAATGGCTTTAATATTGTAAATCCACAGTAGGAAGAGGGAGAATTTCATGGTTAAATTTAATGCAACTCAAACTGTGGTTAAAGAAGTGGAGGACAAGACTTGATAGTGAAAGAGAATTAACCAATTTTGAAAAGTTTTGACTAGAGAAGCTATAGAAGGTAATGTTTCAACAAGGGGTACAACAAAGGTTTTATATATGATGTTACAAAAAGAAGAAGAACATAAAGATTCTCTTAAATTGTTATGGGATAAAGAATTTGATGAGGAAATATCGAAACAAAGTTGGAAAAATATTTGGGATAGACGTATTGTAACAGTTATGTCAACTAGGATAAAAGAGAATTTTTATAAAGTGGTATGGAGATTTATTTATTTATTTATTTATTATATTTATGAATCGCCCATCTGGCCAGACATCTGGCCACTCTGAGCGATGTACAATCCAATAAAATACAAGAGGGGGACGACGACACACACACACACAGTATAATACACAATTAAAAACAGTACAAAACTTAAAAATCCTAACCCACCCCATATTCCCGCCTGAAAAGCCACGTTTTTAATGCCCGGCGGAAGCTAATCAAGGAAGGGGCATGGCGGAGGTCACTGGGGAGAGAGTTCCATAAATTGGGGGCTGTCACAGAAAAGGCCCTCCTCCTAATCCCCACCAGCCTGGTTTCTCTGGCTGACGGGACAGGGAGAAGGCCGTCCGTGGCAGATCTTGTTGAGCGGCCTACTTGATGTTGCCGGAGGCGCTCCTTGAGATAAACTGTCCCGGAGACGTACAGGGTTTTAAAGGTCAACGCCAACACCTTGAATTCGGCTCGGCAAACAACAGGTAGCCAGTGCAACTCTTTGAGCACTGGAGTGATGTGATCATGCCAGCGGCAGCCTTTAACCAGATAAGCTGCTGCATTCTGTACCAGCTGCAACTTCCGAACCATCTCCCAGGGTAACCCCACATAGAGCGCATTACAGTAGTCTAGGCGAGAGGAGACCAAGGCATGAACCACTGATGGGAGCAGATGATTAGGACTGTAGGGGCGCAACTGCCGTATCAGATGGAGCTGATACAGCGCCGCCCAGCTCACAGCTGACACCTGAGCCTCCATGACAGCTGGGAGTCTAGAATGACTCCCAAGCTGCGGACCTGATCTTTCAGGGGTAGATGTACCCCATTCAGCACCAGGTCAACATCCTCTAACCTTCCCTTGTCTCCCACCAGAAGTACCTCGGTCTTGTCGGGGTTCAGTCTCAGCATGTTCCTTCCCATTCAGCCACCCAGTGCCTCCAGGCACTTGGACAGGGTTTCAACAGCCAACCTTGGTGAGGATTTGAAGGAGAGGTAGAGCTGCGTGTCATCCGCATATTGATGACAGCGCACTCCAAACCTCCTGATGATAGCTCCCAGCGGCTTCAGGTAGATGTTAAATAACATCGGGGAGAGGATGAAGCCCTGCAGCACCCCACTAGTGAGCGGCCGAGTGTCCGAAGCCTCCTCCCCAAGAACTACCCTCTGGTACCTTCCAGAGAGGAAAGACCGGAACCACTGCAATACAGTGCCTCCCATGCCCAACCCCTCCAGGCGGTCCAGGAGGATAACCGTGGTCAATGGTATCAAAAGCCGCTGAGAGATCGAGGAGGACTAGAAAAGAGCATTCGCCCCTACCCAAAGCCCTCCTCATATCATCTACCAAGGCGACCAAGGCCGTTTCTGTCGCATGTCCAGGCCTGAAGCCCAACTGGCATGGATCTAAATAATGGGCTTCATCCAAATGTGCCTTCAACTGAGCCCCCACCACTTGCTCAATCAGCTTGCCCAGAAATGGCAAATTGGAGACTGGGCGAAAGTTGTTCAAATCCTGGGGAACTAAGGAGGGCTTCTTTAGAAGCAGTCTTATTGCTGCCTCCTTAAGGGCTGATGGCATCACTCCCTCCTCGAGGGAGGCATTCACTACCGCCCTGATCTCCCCAACTAGTTTTTCCCTGCAGCTCATAACAAGCCAGGACGGGCAAGGATCAAGCAAGCAGGTGGTCAGCTTAACAGAAGAAAGCACCTTGTCCACTTCACCAGAAGGAAGAAGCTGGAACCAATTCCACAAAACCGGACTGCCACTGGCCTCCTCCCGTTCACCCACTGTGTCCACGACGCACGGAATCCCACTCCTAATCCGATCAATTTTATCTGCAAAGTGCTTTGCTAAAGCTTCACAAGAGGCTTTAGACTGTTCCAACGGATCCGGAGCAACTGGACCGACCAGGCTCCGGACCACTTGGAACAGCCTCCTGGGGCAGCACTCCGCAGACGCGATGGAGGCAGCATAGAAATTCTTCTTTGCTGCCTTCACCGCCACCTGGTAGGCTGAAGATGCAGCTCTGACCTGTGTCCGATCGTCTTCCGAGTGGGATTTACGCCATCGGCGCTCTAGCCTTCTCACCTCCCGCTTCAGAGCTCGCAGCAATGGAGTAAACCATGGTGCCGTGCGAGCTCTGTTCAGGTGAAGAGGGCGCTTCGGGGCCACTCGGTCTAATGCCCTGGTGATAGCAGCATTCCAGTCATCCACCAGGGTCTCAACCGAGCTACCGTTTGCGTGCTCCAGTTCCCCAAGCGTGTTCAGGAATCCATCCGGATCCAAAAGACGCCTGGGGTGGACCATCCTAATAGGTCCTTCACCCCTGCAGAGGGGTTGTGGCACCAAGAAGTCCAGCCCTACCAGATAGTGATCTGACCATGACAAGGGGGTTGTGTATATACCCCCGATTTCCAGATCATTTCCTCCCTCTCCAGAAACGAAAACTAAGTGTAGCGCATGACCGGCTACATGGGTAGGTCCAGTTGATACAGGATACAGCTCCCAGGAAGCTATAGTCTCCATGAAGTCCCGAGGTGCCCCCATGATGGCAACCTCTGAGTGTATGTTGAAGTCCCCCAGCACCAGTAACCTGGGGGACAACACGCACATCGGAGACCACCTCTAGCACCTCGGCCAGGGAGTCTGACGTGCAGCGGGGTGGACGGTACACAAGCAGAATCCCCAGACTGCCCTTTGGACCCAACCTCCAGAACATGCACTCGATAAACTTGGTCTCCCGGAGAGGGAGTCTGGTAAGGACCAAGGACTCCCGGTAGATAACAGCCACTCCCCCTCCCCATCCTCCAGTCCTCGGTTGCTGGGCATACGTAAACCCAGGCAGACACAAGGCCCCAAGAGTTGGAGCAGCGGCCCTGTCCAGCCAGGTTTCCGTAATACATGCCAGGTCTGCACCCTCATCCAGGATTAAGTCATGGATTAAATATGTTTTTTGGGTAACAGACCTGGCATTATACAGCAGCAAATGCAAGGCAGAGGAAGGAGACATGCATCCCCCAGTTATCCCTTGGCTCTGGGCAGGCCTGGAACAAGGGATAGATATTAAGCATCGGTCCCTTGTTCCCCTTACTCGGCGTGGCCTGCCCCTTGCGCTCTGCCAGCGCCTGCCGCTCAACGTTGGTACACTTTGACCCCCAGAACTCCCCCCACTATCTCCATTAGATAGACACATGCCCCTTTGCTTCCGCCGATCAGGCGGGAACCCACCCCCACCCCTCCTTTGCCCTAACAATCAGGGGGAAGGGCCCCCGCCTTTGTGCCACCCCCGAAGTGGCTCCCCCAAAGGGGCGACCCCCGGGCCGGCAGATGAAGGCCTGCGGAGTGTCAGGCAAGCCAGGTGGCAGGTGCTACCAATCAGGTAGGATGGGGGGGGGGTGTTGCCCTCCTGACGGCAGCAGAGCTTCCAAGGCAGGCAGGTAGACCACCAGATGGTAAGGATGGTGGGATGGTAGAGAGGCTGTCTGGAAGGTAGAGTGGCTGGCAGGATGGTACAGCCAGCTCAGGTCTCCTCAACCATCAGGCGTCAGTTGGAACTCAGTTACTGCTGCTTGTCGTATACAAAGCCCCAGGAAGGAAGGTGGGTAGGCGTGCGTCCTTCTCTGTGACTCCCAAGTGTGACGCTACTTAGCGTCGCACTTTGCGCGACGCCGAGATGCGCACAGAGGCGCTGCCTCTGGCAGCCCCGCCCTTTAGTACCTGGGGAGGAAGGAGTGGCTGTTGGTCATGCTGATGTCAGACAGGTGGGGGAGGAGCCCCATGGTATCTAACTCCAGTAAGATTAAATTGGATAGATAACAATTGTTCCACATTGTGCTGGAGAGGGTGTAATGAAAAAGGTACATATGCCCACATGTGGTGGAGCTGTAAAAATGTTCTGGAATTTTGGCAGAAAGTTTTTGCAGAAATATCAGAAATAATTGGAATGGAATTAGAAGTCTGCCCAAAATTAGCATTGTTAACAATAACAGAAAAATTAGTTTGTTTAAAAAATACTAAAGAATTGATTGTGAATTTGTTAACAGCAGCTAAATTAATGATAGCTAGGAAATGGAAAGTTCAACATGTCTTTTCAATTACCGAGTGGTATAAAGAGGTATGGGATATCGCGCTAAATGATAAATTAACTTGTAATATCAAATGCCAAAAAGGTCAATTAGAGAAAAACACTTTTGTCAACATTTGGGGTAAATTTTTGGATTATGTGTTAGTGAAGGGGAAGGGGAATGAACCTTGTCAAGAATTGTTACATTTTTGGAACATAGAATAATATTTGATTTTTTATTTTCCTTTTGTTTTTTGGGGAAATATAACTTGGTCCCAAGAGTTGGGAGGTGCACGATGTTTATGTTGTATTTCTTTTTTGTTGTTGTTGTATGATAGGGGGAAAAATTAATAAAAATTAAAAAATATATACTGTAAATCCTATTATGGATAAGATACACTGCAAATTAAAAATCACTTTCCCTACTTTGCACTTCCACAAAGTGTGGAAGGTCAATTATAGGCAAGTACCATATGGGAAGAGATGCTGTCTGCAGTGAAAAGTTTATGAAGACTTTAAATTGCTACTTACTAAGCTGCTTACTTTATCAGGCCATTAGGAATAATTGCTATTCTATTCTTTTTAGGAAGCCTCAGTACTGGCCTATAATAAGGAAAACTTGAGTTCCTTATCAGTGATAAATGATTTTCCATAATTATTATAAATGAGAAAATGTATTTATCTTTATTGTAGGTGTTCGGTTTTTGTTCATTCTCACTCAGAATTTTATTGTTTATAGCCAATGGCCATCATAATACATACATATATACATGAAGTATAAAATAAAATAAAAACAGGTTGAACATTAAATATAATGAAACAAAATGCTATAAAATAATCAAGGTTTAGAAACATTCTTTCTGTATGGCCCCCTTATGGTTTGGCAGTAGTTTGGTTTATAAAGGCTGCTGCTGCCCTTATTTTCCTTGCAGCTAATGCAAATAAAGCTATCCTGTAGCTAATAAATTTGTCCACATCAGCCAACAACCATCTAATTTTAAAATCGTCTGATTGACCTTCTAAAGTAGTCTGAAAAGGAAGAATAAATCTGGCCCTGGGTGAATTATATAGTGGACAATATAGAATATAATGTACCAGATCTTCAGTGTGCCCTGTGTCACATATGCAAAAAAGCTCTTGTGCAGGTCTGTTAGAAAATCTTCCAGCCAAATACTCAGTGGGCATTGTTTCAAATCTGAGCTGGGTAAAAGCATGCCTAACAGGGAAGAAGGTTAGCTCTTGCAGATAGCTTGCCCTTTTGTGATCTGTTTTAATCTTGGCGTACCAAGTGGCAGATTTGCAGTTTTTTGTATATTCTAGATCTCTTTTGGCATCGCCAAACACAATATCTCGGATCTTATAATCAGACACATCCTGCATTGTCGTTGCTAAGGGAATCGAGTAACTCAGCATCAAGCATCTGCAAGAGTTTGCCCAGCCTTCTCTATTCTGCAACTCCAAAAAGCATAGTTTTGCTAAATGGTTTTCTGACAATGATGTTAATTTTTTCCAATATAATATTATGGATTTGTGTATACGTGCATTCAGGGAAGGGAGACCTAGTTCAGTCCTTAATAGTGCACCAGGTGTACTGTGTGGCACTGCCAAGAGCATGCGCAGGAACTTGTTTTTTATTATCTCAAGTTCATCTCTACAGTAACTGCCCCAGATTGGTGCACCATATAAGAGATGGGAGGTTTTTGTTCATGTTGTTTAAGCTCTTGTTGCTTTGGCAGTTAGGCATATTGACACAATAACCTGAACTAAACTGAAAACTTACTGCAATCATATCTGATTTTCCTGCCTTCTTTCCCTTATTTTGAGGCTAAAATTGCAAGATTGACAAAACGTTTTGGAGCTGCCAGAGAAGACTCGAAGAAAAGACCGGAAGTAAGGATAAAGCTTTTAATTATTTTGCTGATTTCCTATTTAGAACAAAATAATTACTGTGGTGATCATCTTGGACTTTGTTGAAATGCTATCTTTTCTCATTAAAAACACTCCTTGACAAAATACTAGGAGTGCATTCTTTGGGTGGGAAGCAGGGTTTCCACTTTCTGGAAAGTCAGGGAAATGGAAATTGGTCAGGGAAAGTCAGGGAAATTGCTCAAAAGTCAGGGAAAGTCAGGGAAATTGTGATTAAGATATACTCATGTAATGGATTTTTTGAGATGCCGCTGCCAGGGGTACGCAAGTTTGATATT
The DNA here is from genome assembly GCA_021292165.1 of Shinisaurus crocodilurus. Taxonomy (NCBI): domain Eukaryota; kingdom Metazoa; phylum Chordata; class Lepidosauria; order Squamata; family Shinisauridae; genus Shinisaurus; species Shinisaurus crocodilurus. The sequence continues at coordinate 250,539,541 of CM037879.1, forward strand.
ACTTAGACGCATGTCAAACTGAGCCCTCCATCCTGTCAGTGGGAATCCCCTCCAGTTTTGAAGGTTCCCCTGATGCTAGCAGCGGAGGGACACTTGCAAAACTGGGGGACCAATAGGCTCACTTGATCTCCCTTAAAGAAACTGTGAAAAGTGTGTGTGTGGGGGGGGAAGAGCCCCTTTCTGCAAACCACGATCTCCTGGGGCTTTGCAAAGAGCTGACAGGTCCAGACCTGTCAAAGCTCTCAGCTCCTTGCAAAGGGGGGAAATACTTACCTGCAGCCTGGGGTACGCACTGTCCAGGGTGAGTTCCTGCTGGATTTGGCCAGCAGGCACCCACCCTGGCCAGTACCTAGTCCAGGGGCCCCCTTGCACTAACCTGCCCTGCCCGATTTGCACAAATCAGGCAGGTCAGGTTAAAAAAAATAATAACGAGGGCAATTATTTGTGCACATTATTGGTACATTATTTTAAAAGGGGGGCGACCACGGGCAACCCCTCCAAGGTACCATGGAGCACCTTGGAGGGGCACCTCGTGGATGCCCCCATGGGGATCACGAAAGCTGGTTTGGAAGCCAGCTTTTGTGATCCCCCCCCCAAGTTTTTATTAAAAGTCAAGCTGTGGTGAGCCCATAACAGTTCGTGGCAGTGGCGGGGAGCAGGGGAAACCTTTGCCAGCTGCCCCAAAGTGTCACTCAGGCACTTTTGGGGTGGCTGGCAATGGCGGTTGCCCACTAGCTGCTTGGCAAGAGTGGCAAGGGTTTTTGCTGCTCTTGTCAAGCGGTTTGCTTGTAGTCAGGGTTGACCCATGATGGGTCGTGTTGTCTGGGTTCGGACGATAAGACAACCCATCATGGGTCAAACAGACCCTACTACAAGCTATGGCTTGTTAGGATGGCCTATCTTGCAAAAAAAAAAAAAAAAGAGGTAAATATGCCAGTGCCTATATGTAGGATTGGGATATCGGGTCAACAAGGAGGAGAGAAAATTATATTGCATTGTGAGTGTACTTACCGCATTTTTCGCTCCATAAGACGCACCGGACCATAAGACGCACTTACTGTATGGTACAAAAAAAAATTAAAAAAAAAAAATCAGCTGAGAGGCGGGGGCTTCCCCCGCCCCACCCAGGAGTCCTCCGCTCTTCCGGACCAGCAGAGGAAAGTAAAAAAAAATTAAAAAAATTTTTTTTTACTATATTCACTCCATAGGACGCACAGACATTTCCCCCTCCTTTTTTGGGGGGGAAAACTGCGTCTTATGGTCCGAAAAATACGGTACAAAGCAACAGAATACATTTTGGAGCTTCTAAAAGCAGAAGAGAATGCCTAGTAGATAGAATGATCATGTATGAAATATGTCTTTTAGAACATAGGACTCACATTCACTTGTGTCACTTTGTAGAATCTACAAAACACACCCCATTCCCCAGGAAAAGCGATTGGTGACACAGGCAGTATCAACAGTGTGGCATATCGGTAAGCTTTGAGATTATAGCTGTGACACTTCCTGCTGTGGAAACCTGTCCTTAGTTGTGCCTGGAATGAGAAATGTTGCATTAAAAATACAATATAGATTGGGGACTACCTTATTTTTCATACCTTAAATATTGTGCCCTGTTTTTACCAGTTCTCATGTTGTCAGGAAAAGTAATCCCTCCTGTAGAATATGAGTTCTTGGAGCCACAAATAGATTTGTTCTGTATTTTTTAGGAATTCAGCTTAAGACCACTTATGATATATAATATGGGAAACCCAGTGCTATTGTGAATGGGACACCCTAGAATGTGGATAGTGATAAATTATCTAGATTTGAAAAATAGTTTTTTCTCTGGACTCCTGTACTGCTCATTGCTACACTTCAATTGATTGGTACAGCTAACATGAATCTTTATTCCATAGAAATGCCGGCACAGTGAGACAGATGCTGGAGTCCAAGAGAAACGTAGGAGACACTTTTCAATCCCCTGTCACCACAGGTAAAACTCTTTTCCCATCTCAGATATATATTTAACTTTTTCTTGTATAGTTAGTTTTATAAAACAGAAAATGTAAAAAAAGTCTTAGTATAATTCTGTCAGATTGCAACCATATATATCAAAAGTAGTAGCAGATACCGCTCTCCTATTTAAGTCCAATGATTGTACCAAATAATGTCAGGTTTTACACCAGGGTGGGCAACTTGTGGCCCTCCAGATGCTTTTGCCTACAGCTCCCATCATCCCTAGTTAGCATAGCCAGTGGTGAGGGATCATGGGAACTGTAGGCCAAAACATCTGGAGAGCTAGAAGTTACTCACCCCTGTTTTATACTGAACTATGTGGTTTAAAAATGTAGAGATACAACTTTAATCTTTTGAAGATGTCTTTCCATAGAAGCACCTGTAGAGAACCAGAGCACTACCGGCCCTGGAGTGCAATGCTTCACTCCAACTTACTGTTGCTGCCACCACCACTCTCTTCAACCTTAGAAGTGGGGCGAGGGGGACTCCACAATCAGTGGGTTTTATCTGGGAGGAGAGCACTCTTGGCAAACTCATTCTGATATTAGTGGGCAGAGTCCAATCTGTTGACTCCTTGCCCCCCTCTAACCAAAGCATGTAGCAGTCTGGCATGTGACGGGAATGATCCTTGTGATGTTAGAATACACAGTCAAACCCAAGTTCCTTGAAGACATTTTATTAAAATTAAGGGTAAGGAAAAAGGAAGAATTGGGTAGTATTAAGAAAAGAAAGCAAGTACAATCCAGAAAGCTGTATACTAAATTTATTTATTTATTTATTTATTATATTTATACCCTGCCTTTTTTCCTGCAAGGAACCCAAGGCGGCTTACATAATCCTCCTCTCCATTTTATCCTCACAACAACCCTGTGAGGTAGGTTAGGCTGAGAGGCAGTGAAGTCACACAGCGAGTTTCATGGCCGAGCGGGGACTAGAACCCGGATCTCCTGAGTCCCAGTCCAACACTCTAACCACTACGCCACACTGGCTGTGTAAATGGTTTTACAAAAAAGTTCTAAAACAGGTATGGGCAGAAGTCAGGCCTACAGGATCTATTTTGTTTAGTACCAGAACTTCAAGATACACCAACTGGAGCTTAGTGCAAAAGACACACTTAGAATTAAAAGAACTCGGAGCCCAGGAATTTGTTTTGAATACCAGAACTGAACGGAGCTCCCAGTCCTTCCACACACAAATCCACTCCTGGTTACTCCAAGCTTTCTTAATTTCAGCTGTATAATTTAGGGGGTGGGGTGGGGTGGAGTCATTATGTTGCTATGGTTAAAGAGTTGGGAGTCAGAAATCCTTGCAAATCTACTGAAAATCACCCAGAGATCTACCAGTAGATTCAGATCCTCCTTCTACCCACCCCTATTTTAAAACTTACCTGCATTTTATGCGGATCACCTGTGAATTCTGAGATGGCAGACTTGCCGGAGGAAGTGACAGTTTCAAAACGGCATCAGCCTCATCTTTATCCCTGGAGATTTCAGGGGAGGGGCTGACAGGAATGAGGATCAACCAGTCAGGTGTGACCCATATTTTACTGATAGACTTTCATAGTACCTTAACAGCATGGCCAGTCAGCATCTTCATAGGGAAGGATAAGCCATGAACACTTCCAATCCAGAAAAGTAGAAGTAAGAGGTGAGAATAGGGGGGATAATTTATCTTGGTTCCTGGCAGATGGAAACTATTAAGGGAATTCATAGCTTGTGTAGTGACAGAGAATCTGCTCTGAACTGGAGGGTAGGCTATTTGCTAGATATGCAGTATTTTTAAAGGGACAAGCATTTTATTCTCCACAACACCTTCTAACTATTCCTGATCAAATCTTATTATTAGGAGCTGTAATGAGCATAGGAGTAAATAGGGTTTTGTTCTCAGTCCTGTTTACTGCGGAACACTTTTTTCCTTTCCTATATTCTCCCCTCCCCCCTTTTCATAAATTGAGCCTATCTACTCATGAATGGAGGGCTCAGAAGCGGGGAGTAGACATACAACACTGTTAGCTCATTTTTAATTTTATCTTATTCTTTAAACCAGCAGGTCCCCAATGCAGCACCAATGGGCACCATGACACCCTTGGGCACCTCTGATGGCACCTGCAAAGCTTTCCACTCCCTGCCCCCTTCAAAAAAAAAGTTTTAATGAAAAATTGAAAAACATTAGGGCACCAGGTTCTCCTTCCTATTCCTGAAGCTGCCGCTGATCAGCTGTTCAGTGGGCCGGAAGAGAAAGAAAGACAAAGGGTAGAGAGGAGAGAAAGAGAGGGAGGTTAGAGACTAGGAGCAGGGAGAAAGCAAGGTAAACAGGTGGGGAGGAGAGAAATAGTGAGGCTAGAGGCTAGAAGAGAGAGAGCAAAGGGGAAAGGTCTGTGTGGATGGAAGAAGATTGGGCAGGCCAGGAAGGAACTATTTCCATTTCCCCCTCCCTCCCAGTCGCTAGCCTTGCTGTTTCTCCCCCACCCCCACCTCTTGACTAGCCAACCCCCCACAGCAGCCATTATGTGACTAGCCACATCCTCCATGGGAGCCATTTTGTGGTGGTGCCCACAGCGGTTCTCAAATTCCCAAATGTGCCCACAAGTCCAAAACATTTGGGGTCCCCAGACAGTTGTACTTTAAACAAACTTCAAAACCGTATGACAAGATTAAAATATAAACAATGTCAAAACTAACATAATTTCATGTATCTATTAACTGAGCAAAGAAGTAGCAAACAAAAGCATCAACAATTCAATTGAAAGCTTTCTGAAAAAGAGAGGACAATTTGCTTTCAATAGAACAGCAAGAACTGGAAGATTTTATTCTCATGTGTGGCATTCCAGAGCATCAGGGTTCTCTTCTCATGGAGATCAACCTAGTGTTCATATAGGGTGGAATATTTAGCTGGGTATTATTGGTAATTCTTAGATGTTGAGAAGCTTTACACAAGAGATGACTGTCCCTGACATAATTTAGGCTCAAGCCATTTAGGACAAAACCAGCACTTTGAATTAGGCCTGGAAATCAATTGGTGGGCAGTGCAGATGCCTTAAAACAGATGAAATGTGATAGTGCCACCTTGAGCGCATTAACAGGTGAGCAGTAGCATTCTGCCCTAGCTGAAGTTTTTGAACCATCTTCAAAGGTAGCCCCACCAAGAGTTAATTACAGCAGTCTAACCGAATAAGAAAGTCATCCGAATAAGAATGAGAGCAGCTACATCTCTTACTTTCCAGCTGTGGGTATAGCTGGTAAATCAGTCAAGCTGATAAAAAGCACTCTGAGCCACAATCACAACGCAATGCCAGCTCCAATAGTATCCTCCAAGCTAATTGGAGGATACTTACTGGTGAGTGTGATCCTTACTGGTGAGTGTGATCCCTTCTCCAGCTGTCCATTGAGACTCGCACAAGCAACTATGTCTTATCTTGATTGAGTTTACATTCATTCATCCTCTCTTGAGTCCATCTGGATTTGATGAAAGAGCTGGATGTAATAAGCATTCTGATGACACAGAACTGCATACCTCAGATGACTTCTTGGAGTGGTTTCATGTAGATGTTTAAATGCAAGGAACAAAAAAATGGAACCCTGAGAAATAATAATCTCCCAGCACCACTTCATGGAACCTGACCTAAAGAAAAGGAGTAGAACCACACAGCACAGTGCCTCCAATCCCCAACCCCATAAGGCAGTCCAACAGGATACCATGAGGGATTGTATCAAAAGCCACTGGAAGGTCCAGAAGATTAAACAATGTCACACTCCCCTCCCCCCCCTCCCCCCGGTCTCTCTCTTGGCATAGATTGTCCACAGGGCGACTCAGATGGTCTGGATCCAGACTATCAGTTTCATTCAAGAGCTATCTAATCTTTCAAACATCTTGCCCCAAAAAAGTAAATTAGTGACTTGTACCTATTCAAATCACCAGGACCCAATGCTTTTTGTAAAGGAAGAAATACCCCCATTCAAATTGGCCAGAAAGCAGCCCTCCAACAAGGATGCATTAACTTGACTGGCCAGTATCTCCCAGCTAGCTGTTACAAGCCAAGAAGGGCAAGGGTCCTCAACTACATCAGACAAGGTGACCTTGTCATGGATGTTAAAATCCCTCAAGATAAAAAGCCAAAAGTCAAGACCAAAAGCCTAAAGTCAACTCAGTGAGCTCAGGGAGGCAGACATGTTGGGCATTACAGTAATGGTGTTTCTAATTCTTTCCCAAAAGCCCAGCACCAGGTACAGCACTCAGTAAATGTGGTCTGTTGAACAGGGCTCCTGAGATACACTGTTAATTCACCTTTCCACCCATCATCTTTGGGAAGAGACTCTACTTGTATTGTAGCCACTCATAGTAATGAAAGCCATGACTTACCTAGCTCCTGATCTCCTTTTATTCCTTCCTTTCACTCCTTCCTATTCTTGCTCAGTGTAGGCGCTCTGCTTGGACACAGGAATATACCACTAGGAGCTCTAGATGTATGTTCCCATACATCTTGGGAGGGGTTGATACTTTGTTTAAAAAACAATAACTCACAAGCCTTTATCTGTACAAAAAAAGCTATTTATTTGATTATACCCTGTCTTCCTATCAAAAATGGCACTCAAGGCAGATTAAAAAGCCCTGGCATATCTGTAAAGTTGATTCATCTGTTTTTTAAACGCCCAACATTAAGATAACTTCTGTTTCTTTTGCCACGCTTTCACAATAATACTTGTTACACAATAACAAGCACAAGTGAGTGTTTTCAAGAGTGAATTCCAAAGAGGACTTCCTTTTCATTTTAATCACGATTTCTGCTTTATATTCTATACACTTGAAATAGAATGAAAGCCATAGCCTGATTCACAAGGCTGGCCCTACCATTAGGCAGAGTGAGGCAGATTTGGGGACCAGGAAAAGGCAACAAATTGTAATTTAATTTATATTACTGTATTTTTATTACCAGGGACAGATAGAGGTGCTTGTGGAGTTTTCTGCATCAGGTGCTAAAATAACTTGGCTGGCCTTGGGTGCTGTGCACATTGATTGGGTGGTGGGGGAGAATGCTGTGGCTGCTGCCATTTGTTGGCAGCAAAATGTCTTGGGCCAGCCCTGTTGATTCAGGCCGGACATAGCATATTCTTTGAATAAAAAATCAGTGTCATATAGGTGTTGGTTACCATGACAAATTAATAATTTAATACTGGATATCTCATTTTCTTGCCACTGTGTTAACTGAAATGACTCATTTGGTACAGAATTTTAAAACATTTATCTTTTGCATTTTTGTAGTGTCTGCTACTACTCTTACTACTCCTCAGGCACCAGTCAGTGGACATCCCAAACCGCAAACACCAGTCACCTCTGCACCGTTGACTTCTGGCTCCTTGACAACATCTGTTCTTCCTGCAACTAATACAGCAACAGTAGTCGGCACTAGCCAAGTGGCTGGTGGCAACACACAGCCAATGTCTGTTTCACTGCAATCCCTGCCAGTAATATTACACGTACCTGTTGCAATGTCCTCCCAGCCTCAGCTCCTACAAGGCCATACTGGTACCTTGGTTACTAACCAGCAATCGGGAAGTGTTGAATTTATACCTGTACAAAGCCAGTCTAATGTTGGTAACCTAACCAAAACACCATTGTCTCTGTCGTCGGCTAATTCAGCAAAACCAAACAACAGCCCTTCTGTACCCAGTGCTAGCATTCAGAGGAACTCTCCAGCCAGTGTTGGCTGCTCAATAGGGACAACTCTAGCTGTGCAGGCTGTCTCAACAGCACATCCTGTTGCACAAGCCACAAGGACTACTTTGGCTACTGTAAATACTTCAGGGGTGTATACTCCTCCTACCAATAGGAGTTCTATACAAATGAAGATCCCTTTGTCAGCCTTCAGCAGTACGGCTCCTTCTGAAACAAACTCCACAGCTGTACCTAGAGTTGGTAAGTTATATATGCCCGGTGCACTTGAATTGTACATGTAGAGAATTGTTCTCTACTACAAGAGGAATGAGTTCCAATCATGTTCCAATCAACATGTTGATTTTAAAGTGGCCTCAGTGGCACAGAGTGCCTTCTACCAGCTCTGGCTGGTGGCCCAGCTACGCCCCTATCTGAACAGGGATAGCCTGGTTTCAGTAATCTATGCTCTGGTAATCTCAAAGCTAGACTACTGCAATGCACTTTATGTGGGGCTGCCCAGACTATTCAGAAGGTGCAGCTTGTGCATTACTGGGTCCAGAAGGTCCGAACACATAACACCAGTTCTGGCCCGCTTGCACTGGCTGCCTGTATGCTTCCGAGCCCGATTCAAGGTGCTGGTCTTAACCTTTAAAGCCCTACACGGCTTGGGACCGCAATACTTGATGGAACGCCTCTCCCAACCCCAATCTACCCGGATACTACACTCAACATCTGGGGCCTTCCTCCGACTGCCACCTCTGAGGGAGACTCGTAGGGCGGCAACAAGGGGGAGGGCCTTTTCTGTGGTAGCCCCCCAACTCTGGAACAAGCTCCCCACTGAGGCGCCAGGTTAACACTACCCTCTGTGTCAAGGCTTTTAACAATTCTAAATAGTGCATGGTGGGAGGTGGGTTATTTTTTACTTTTCTACTGGTCACGTTTTATTAACTGTGTTTTAGCTATAGTATTTGTGTTATTTTAAATTTTGTTTTTAAATTTTTAATAATGTTTTGTTGTGTATTTTATATTGTATTTTTTAATTTTTGTAAACCGGCCAGAGAGCTTTGGCTATTGGGCGGTATAGAAATAAAGTTGTTAATCATCATCATCATCATCATCATCATCATCATCATCATCATCATCCTGAGCGTGACTGTTTAATACTAGAATTATCTTCACCATAAGTAATTGACACTGATCTGCTGCTGTTAGTTGAAATATTCTAGTGAAAATATTGGCATTAAGCTAGAAAGTACCTCCAATTTGCAGCTTTCAAAGAGTTGGCACTCATTGCTCTTAAATTAAATATATGTGTTTATAAAGCATATTGTTTAATTAGACAGTACAATGAAGTTATTTCTTGCCCCCCTCAGAGAGTCAGACATCCAGGTTGCTACCACCTCCACTGCCACCAACAGATATTTCAGCAAACAAGAAAGCATCTGAGGTTGCCTCACAGGTAGGTTGGCTTTTATTAACCTGTGGACAGATACAAAGTGCTATCTACAGAAATATAAATCTGACCTAGTATTTCACTTTCCCCCAATTCAGCAAATCAATTTGAATGTTATTGTTTATTACATGTTCTGTTAGCCCCTGGTCATGGGCCTGTCAGAACTTTTAGAACGGATCCCAAGACAGCGATAAGTCAGCTCCAGGCTTGCTTACAAGGAGAGAAGCTTATTGAGTAGCTTACAACAAACACATGCACCCAATAAGTGCTGGATCGGACAACAGCGTGGCTTGCAGGCGTCGCTCAAAGTCCGAACCGCGAACAAAGGAAGAAGCACAGGTTTTATATATTCGTGTTGCTTACATCGAAAACTAGCAGTTATGCTATACGTCATGATTAAGCTGACAGCTTAGCAAAATAACATTCCTAATGAGCAAAATGAGTAATGTTGGCACAGGAATTCGGGATGGGGGGCCTGGTACTCGCACCTGGTACTGGTTTCCATCATAGCAGGCTTAGGACCAGTGATCAGCGTGCCTGGTACTGGTTCTCAGCACAGTATGCCTAAAAACTAAGTGTGAACATCTCCTCTCGCCCCGCATGCCAAGAATTTATTAGCTTGTCCGTTCTTTGACCCATCTCTCATGCTGGGAACCAAAGCATCCTCCCAGGAGATAGGCATACAGGCAGAGAGAGAGAGGGAGATGCTGAGATGCTTTTTAGGCCTCTCTAAGGCCCAGGGAAAATGGAGGATGCCTCCAGAGACAAAATGGATTCTCACAGGCCCAACACATGTGTAGTGTATTTTATTTATTTATTACATTTATACCCCGCCTTTTTTCCTGCAAGGAACTCAAGGCGGCTTACATAATCCTCCTTCTCCTCTCCATTTTATCCTCACAACAACCCTGTGAGGTAGGTTAGGCTGAGAGGCAGTGACTGGCCCAAAGTCACCCAGTGAGTTTCATGGCCGAGCGGGGACTAGAACCCGGATCTCCTGAGTCCCAGTCCAACACTCTCACCACTACGCCACACTGGCTCTCCTAATTCCTAATCTAATATTTCTTTTAAATGGAAAATGAGTCTTTCTAAATAACTATGTAAGCAACTATGTGACATAGTCTTTAGGAGACTGCTAAAACAGCGGCAGCCAGTAGCAGCGCAAAACCAACCACTCTCTTCATCAGGCCTTCCTGAGGGGTGGACAGAAGATCATCCTGGGAATGCACAGGGCTGGATCTGGCCCTCAGGAGGTTTTCCACCCCTGGTATACAAGATCATTTGTAAAGGCACACAGGTCTTTTATCTAGAGTTTGGGAAGTACTAACCCCTCCCTGTTCTTCTAAGAACTCTCCCTGTTCTTCTAAATGCCAAGTTGCATTTTACATGGCATATGATTAGCCATATGATTTCCAGTTACCATAGTGTTTGGAGAGGGAGATTTTTGTAAACAATGGTGGCCATGCATTGAAAAGCTATGGCCAGTTATGACTTCCATGTTTCTCCATTTGCTTCTTCCATATGTCTTATAACTACAAGCATTTGGATACATGAGTCTTCTTAACCCACTTAGTGTTCAAAGCAAAAACCATGGTGTATCCACACAGCTGTACACTTACTACATAAAATGTGAATCAGTCTTTTGTTAAGAGCTTTCAGTTAGAGTACGGTCAGTCCTAAGTTATATTTCAGTCTTCTATGTTTCTACCCTCATACCTGGGAAACAATACAATAGGAAAGTTTAGTCTGCTGTTGGGCACATTCTTCCTTTCCTGCCTCTTGAGATGAAGGGTGTTTTTAAGACAATCACTGGCAGAATGAGTTTGAAGCAGCCATATGGTCAAGAAAACAAACAAATACTACATGCTACTGGCGGGTTCCCACCCACTTCTTCAGTTCCTCTTCAACCGCCTTTGTGGTTGCCTCAGGGAGCATTCTCTGCGTCCTTTGACCACAGCGCTGAAGTTTACTCAACATTGCTTTTATTCTTCTTCGTGGACTCTGTGCATCACACATATGGGCTCTGCGCCTGTGCAGAGGTCCTTTCGGTAAACTTCTATAGCTAAGGTATTTTGGGTGGGAACCCCTCCCCCATCGTTCTTATGGGCATGCTCCGTGGGGTTCCCGCCCACCCCCTTCAGTTCCTCTTCGACCACCGTTGTGGCAAGTCACCTTCGGAACTTCTCAGTAACTGAGACTAGAAAAGGTGTTTTATTCTCTTTTTCTCTTTCTGTCGTTCTTCACTCTATTTAACGTTTGGACTTTGTTTTATTATTTCTGCTGACCTCTTCTGGCCGCAGAGGCCCTGGCAGACATGTTCCTCAAAGGGGCGTTCTGCAAATGCATGCGCTGTGTGGCTAAATTCCCCTCCACTAAAGGACACTCGCTATGTGTCTTCTGCCTGGGTGAGGGGCACAAGGTGGACGCGTGCCCCCGTTGTCAGGCATTCACTAAACAGACCCACCATCAGCAGGCAGATTAGCTCAAGGCTAAGATGTGGACGCCCCCAGCCCTCCGCCGGCTGCTGGGGTTCGTTTGGCTGATCTTCCGACCCCACCGTAACCTTCCACAGTTGTGGTCGATCCACCCACTCCGGGACGCAGCCTGGCCATCACCAAAACCAAAAAGTTGGCAAAAAAAGGGCGAAGGAGAATTTGGAGCAGAGAAAGGAGAGAAAGAATACACATTGGTGGCTGAGGGAGAAAGACCTCTCAATGGTGAATACTCAGTCCCCGTCTCATCCCTCAACACCGACTCCACTTGGGCCCACCTCAACGCCAACACTTCCTCCCCCATTGGCCTCGACATTGATGCCACCCACCACAACATCAATCTCCGAAGGGGAGATAAGGGAGGTATCTCTCAGCCAAGACCATCCAATTCAGGAGGAATTGGCGATTCAACCTCCAGAGATGAAACAGCTTTCTCCTTCCAAGGTAATACATCAACAAGAGGTATAACAAGGGATGTATATAGATTGATTCAAAAAGCAGAAGAACAAGAAGACCAGCTAAAGGCAGTATGGGATAATGAATTTGAAGAGGTGACCTCGAAGGTGGGGTAGAACATATATGGGATATGGGATATATATGGGATAGACGGATTGTGAAGGTGATGTCAACTAGGATAAAGGAGAATTTTTATAAACTAATTTGGAGATGGTATTTAACTCCAGTAAGATTAAATAGGATAGATAATAATTGTTCTGCATTTTGTTGGAGAGGATGTTGGGAAAAAGGGACATATGCTCATATGTGGTGGAGTTGTAAAAATGTACTGGTTTTTTGACGAGAGGTTTTTACAGAAATATCGAAAATTATTGGTATTAATTTAGAGGTCTGTCCAAAATTAGCATTGTTATCAATAACAGAGAAACTTATTTGCGACCAAAATACGAAGGAATTAATTGTAAACTTGTTAACTGCGGCTAGGTTAATGATAGCGAGGAAATAGAAAGTACAACATGTTTTCCTATTAACTTGATTGGTATAAGGAAGTTTGGGATATAGCCCTAAACGATAAACTAACTTATAGTATCAAATGCAAAAAAGGACTGTTAAAGAAGAATAATTTTAAGGATATATGGAATCAATTATTAGACTATGTATTAATAAAGGGGAAGGGGAGCATACCTTGTCAGGATATGTTATATTTTTGGAATTTGGAATTCATTTGATCAAGGGGATGGAAGTATATAAATTGGTCCCTTGGAGGGTGGGGGGGGTGCACTTTATGATTTATTGTATGTTGTTTATGTTATATTTTTGTGTTATTCTTGTATTTTGTTATGTTTTGTCTTGAAAAAGTAAATAAAATTTAAAAAAAGAAAAAAAAGAAACAGCTTTCTCCACCACCTCTTCGGCGTGTCTCCAGTCCTGGCCCTAGAGAATGATCTGAATCACAGCAGAGGTCTCTCCACCACAGGCACAGTTCAAGATCCCCCCTCTCTTACTGGGAGCGGGGGTCCAAATGGTCCAGTAGACCCAGGCCTTCTTACTGGGATGAATATGCTTACTAGTATCGGGACCAACACGATGGGCATTGACGCCCCTTTCCTGTGTATCGACCTGCCTTTCCCTATGACCGGGATCCCCCGCTGTGGTCACAGGGAGACGATCCTCGATACTAAAGGGGAGACTACAGACCACCATCAGCATCTTTGGGGAGAGCTCCGACATCAGCGACCCCAAACCGCTCAGCTGCTTCTTCCCGACATCCTGTCGCGCCACCGCCTCCACCCCTGCCTTGATCTGCGCCCCATGACATGATTATGAGACAGACTCTGATTCCTCCATCTCCAGAAATGCCTCAGAGCCGTCGCCAGACCCACTTATGTCCTCTCGTGATGTGGCCTCCCCTTTGGAAGGTCTTGGCCATTTCACCGAGAGGGTGCAGCGTATGGCACAGGCACTGGGTCTCCCGACCCAGCGACTGGAGGAGAGTGTCCGGGACCCTGTCTTTGACGCCATGTTTATAGGAGGCATCGATACTTACAGCGATCCCCTTCTTGCCCACTCTTCTGCAGACAGCGCAGCAAACATGGAAGGCACCTGCGATGCTGGCCACGATGGCAAGGAGACCAGACAGCATGTATAGGGTGAGGGAAGAGGACACAAAGTTCCTCTTCTCTCACCCCTTACCAAATTCCATTATCGTGGAGTCAGCACAAGGCAGATTGACAAGGCAGCATAAGATCCTGGCAGATAAAGAAGGCTGTCGATTGGACCTCCTAGGGTGCAAAGTCTACTCATCCTCTTCCCTGGCTCTTCAGGTGGCCAACTACCAGGCCATCTTGGGACGCTATCGGCTGTTCCTGTTGGAGAAAATGGGCTCCCTTAACGATCATCTCCCCGAAGATCATGGGAATTGGCACGAGTCTTCCAAGATGAGGCGGTGCGGCTCTCCCATCAACAAATCAATACTGCCCGTCATCAGGCGGATTGCGACAGCAGGGCACTTGTCGGGGCGGTTGCCCTACGGAGACATGCTTGGCTTAGGTCGAGCACCCTGACCCTAGAAGCACGGTCAAGAATTGAAGACTTATCCTTTGACGGCAATGGCCTCCTCAATGCCACAACAGACGAGGTGATGGACGCCATCCAGAAAGCTAGGACAATGGCAAAAAAGATGGGACTCACCTCCCAGCCCACGTCTCGTCCATACCGTCAAGGGAGATGGCATCGTTCTTAGCCTGCTTTTGCCTCTTCCCAACAGCAACAGTGTCAGGCACGTCTGCAGCAGCCCTCAGTACCGAAGTGCTCATACCAACAGCCTCGGTACCAGGGCTACCACAAAAGTAGAGACCATGGCAAGCGTCAACTTTGACTCTCTCCTGAGCATGGACAGCACTACTCCTCTCTTTGGTACCCGGTTGACCTCCTTCCTACCATCATGGAGGAGGATTACGGTAGACCACTGGGTCCTTACCATCACCCAGCATTGGTACAAGATCGGTTTTGACACCCTTCTTCAGCATTGGGTCCACGCCACCCTCTCCGCCCCTTCTGGATGAGGTAGACTCTCTTCTACAAAAAGGTGCCATCGATGTCTCTCCAAGAAGGTCTCTACTCTCATTACTTTACCATGCTGAAAAAGGACAGAGGACTTCGACCGATCTTGGACCTTCAGGGTATCAACCAGTTCATCACCTTGAAAAAATTCCGGATGACGATTCTTAAGTTGATACTACCCCTGCTCCACCATGGGGTCTGGTTCACCTCCATCGATCTGAAACTGCAATTCTCAACACACACAGAGGGAGGTTTTTGTGTGTACACAGATGCGGATTGGGGTTCTGCAACAGACAGAAAATTCACGTCTGGAACTGTATTCTTGTATAATCAAGCTCTGATTGATTGGTATACAAGAAAACAAAGTTGTGTTGCAGTGTCAAGCACAGAAGCTGAGTTAATCAGTTTATCTCATGCTTGCAATGAGTTTGAATGGTTCAAACAATTGTTTACTGATTTGCAGTTACCAGTACACAAGACTGTCACGGTTTTTGAAGACAACCAAGCGTGTATTAGTATGGCTGAATCTGAAAAGTGCAAGCCAAGAACTAAACACATTGATGTCCGTTACTCTCATGTAAAGGACTGCATTCAAAAAGCTCACATACTGTGCAACAGGGGAAATGGTGGCAGATTTGTTCACTAAACCATTACCTGTAACAAAGCACAGGATGCTATTGTTAGCACTAGGCCTCATTAGGTAAACATGAAACAAAAGAACCCCAGTTTGAGGAGGGATGTTGTGGTATCAACTGCAAGCTGGGCGCTTTAGTTTTGTTTTGTTATGATATGTTTTGGTACAATGGCTGTCTCAAGCAGTTATGTTTATGTCTCAGCCAGGAGTGTGCTATTGTTAAACTATTCCTGGACCAGCCTGGGAAAGGATCTCTGGGAACCAACTGTCACGTGTTTGTTTTCTCTGACGTAGTGAACTGCTCCAGACAGAAGCCATTTTTAAGGGGAAGAACTTTAACTTTGCTCTTGTGTTGTTCTTGTTCTTGCAACTGCTACAATGTAACGCTTTGTATTGGTGGGGTGAAGTTCTCCTTCTCTCCACTGGACTAATGCTTGCTATGCATTTATACATGGACTGTATCTAGGGAATGTATACTCTGTAGTGCTTACTTGGAATAAGTAGATAAACGGGTAGAATAGACCTGTTACTGTTACAGAGTGATTCCTGTGTCCTGGATTAATCTGCAATTGGAGTGGCTGTGCTGCTGGGTCACTGCTGGGTCTGCTACTGTGTGGGAGATACTCTGCTGCTGTGTGTGGAACGCCTGGCAAGGCTAGCACACGGATTACAAATCTCTTTCAACACCAACATTGATGTCAACCCTTCCACCTGCTCAATGTCAACGATCCTTCAGTATCTACACTCGCTTTCTCGTAAGGGCTTTAAACTTTCTTCACTGAAAGTTTATCTTGCCGCAATATCAGCCAACCTCCACCCAGTCAAGGGCAGGACTGTGTTTTCTTACCCTCTGACCCGTCAATTCTTCAAAGGACTGCGTAACTTGTTTCCACCAGCTAGGACTCTACTCCCGTCATGGATCCCTGTCAGTTGTGCTATCTGTGCTCACTTCACCTGTGTTCAAGCTCCTTGCTACAGTCAACCTATGTCTCCTTACTTTGAAAGTAGCATTCCTCATATCGATCATGTCAGCACGCCAGTCTGGTGAGTCATGTGCCTTCTGTGTGGACGCCCCAAATCTCACCTTCCACCAGGACAAGGTGGTTCTCCACCCAGACCTTGCATTTCTGCCTAAAGTGGTCACGGACTTTCACTTAACCCAGCCCATTACATTCCCAGCATTCTTTCCATTCCTGTCGAGATTGCTGGAACGTTTTCTCCACAGTTTGGATGTGCAAAGAGCTCTTGCCTTCTACAAGGCACAGACTGAGGCTTTTCGGCAATCTCAGCACTTATTCCTTTGTTATGGCACGAAACGGTTGGGTCTGCCAGTTTCTTCACAGCGTTTTGTGAACTGCATTTTGGCAACTGTTCAACTTGCCTATGAGCTGGCTGGTCTCCCCCTCCAGGACTCTATTAGAGCGCATTCTACCAGGGGAGTTGCAACTTCCACGGTGTTCGGCAGAGGTGTTTCCCTGACTGACCTCTGCCGGGCTGTGACCTGGTCATCCCCGTCTACCTTCGTTTGTCACTATCAATTGGACACTCGTGCGAGGTCAGACTGTGCCTTTGGCAGGGCTGTCTTGTCTTCTCTTTCCAGCTAATTACACCTACCCTCCTCCGGTAAGTTAGCTTGGTACATCACCCATATGTGTGCTGCACAGAGACCACGAAGAACAGGTTGCTTACCTGTAACTGTGGTTCTTCGAGTGGTCATCTGTGCATTCACACAACCCAGCCACCAACCCCACTTCGGTGTCGCTGTCAAGTTCGATGGGTCTACCGGTAGGGCTGGCCTTCCGGATCCTAAGCTCATTTTGATTCGTTGAGTCTTAATTTGGGGTATCAAAGTTGCTCCTGTCAAGGTCAATGCCGGTATCGATATTATACTAATTTCTAACTTTGTCCTCTCGATCCTGGGGCCACGATGGTCGGTCCCAGAGGAACTGAGGGGATGGGCGGGAACCCCACGGAGCATGCCCAGTAGGGTGATGGGGGGGTTCCCACCCAAAGCGCCTTAGCTATAGAAGAAGGGATCTCTGTGCAGGGTCAGAACCCATATGTGTAATGCACAGATGACCACTCAAAGAAACACAGTTACAGGTAAGCAAGCAACCTGTTCTTCTTTCTTCTCAAGTATTTCCTCCTGTCGCCATGTATTCGCATGCAAATGCTGCCCAAGCACTCTAGTCATAATCAAGGAGCCACCCCTCCCCTGCCTAGCCCAGATGAAGTTCATCCTGATTGGCCAAGGACAGCCAAGCTACCGAAAGGAGGGGTGGGGTGGGGAATTGATACTGCAAGCCGTGGCTTTTGGGTTTTGTTGTTTGGACGCGAAGGAGTGCGAAGTAGGGCTTTTGCTGAGGCAGCCCTAAGAAGACCAACCCTCCAGGCAAAGAGTAAGTGCCTGGGTGTTTATGTAGTAAAGGAACTAGTTTTGTTGTTTTGTAGCTCTACTTGTGCATACCAAAGTGTCTCCCCACCTTTTCCCCTTCTAATCTGTTTACCTTAAATAAACTTTCCTGGTTTTACCCCACACGGTGTGTGTGGTTTCTCTGTGGTTCAGTGCTAAATCCATTGTCTAGGCTAAGAGCAAGGCCCCGAGAAAAGCAGTCTCAAGACGGCAGAGCCAAGGCTGGCAGTTTGGTACCTTTGATCTCTCATCTTGAGGAAAGGTCCTTCACAGTTTTACTGCAGATTATTATAAAATGTTATGCAGCAGGGTCATTCCATGTCAAGTGGTCTAGGGCTCCCCGCGCGACCATTATGGATTTTGATTAAATTTTGTATGTAGAGTCCCACATGTCTCAAATGAACTTTTGTAAAGTTTTAGGGTCGCCGGTGGAATTCCTGTGGAAATACAGCCATTTGTTTGACCACATACCGTGACCATGTACAGTATGACACTGAGATTTTGGCAACTTTGCGACATAATATCTCCCTTAGCTGTTTTTTCAAAACAAATGAAACTTAGCTACCTTACATTCCAAAAGAAGAAGTCAAAGAGAGCAAAATGTTTCAAGAAGAAAGATGGCAAGAAAGCAGCACAATACTGGAGAGCATCACCAATTTGTGCCAGTCGACTCAAACTTTGTGTCAGCAAAGTTTCAAATTACACAATAAATTTTGTCGCCAAAATTTCTGATACCGTCATTCTGTATTTGAAATTATCTGAACTGTTCCCCATTTGTTATGTTGCCTGTGTTTACGATAACGAATGGTGAATCGGCAACGTTGAAGTTACGGTTGAACAAGATGATGCATTGATAAAATTTATGCATCCTCGAAGTCCTGCTCATTCGTTTTATTGGCTGGAAAGGCAAGACATTTGTTGGGTTCCGGAGCAACACCTCATTTGCGTGCTCCCTGCTCCTTCAGTTACATCGTCTGGCCGACAATTTCAATTTCCAGAAACTGCATTGAAGAATGCGGTTTGTAAATGTAACAGAACGTAATAAAAAGATTGTTGGCAGTAAAAATCGAACTGTAGACTTCGGCTTGGGAACCATATAAGATACCCAATTTAGGCTTGGGAACCTAGGATAAGCTGCCCAACCATTGGCTTGGGAACCAGAAAGATACCCACACAAGGCTTTGGAACCTCGACGAAGAAACTGAATTACAGGCTTCGGAACCTCGACGAAGAAACCTGCCTGTGGCTGGTATTGCACAGCTATCGGGCATGACCCCTACGGTGATGGGGTTGCCGGTTCAAGTTCTTGAACTGGTAGTGACAGTGTCACCATGGACCAACGCAATAGAAAGTAATAATGATGTCAATATAAAACTTTTAAAAATAAGCACAACCTGAAAAATGACAGAATTGCATGTTGGAATATAGGGTGTTGCCATGGCAACATCTCCCAACTTGTCCCTCTTTTTCGGGCACTGTTTGCCCATGTTGGAAAATAAAACCCACTTTTCTGTGGGGTTTGAAACATGCTCTTTCTAATGAGATTGGTCTGGAAGTGTTTCTAGAGGGTACTTTTTTGTAAAAGCGGATTGAAAGTACCCTATTATTGGCCGTTTTACAAAAATTTGTCAACTAATGGAAAGATCTAGTAGGTTGAAATTATAAATTCAGAAACAAAGTTATATTGAGATATTATGCGCTAAATTTCACATCTATTACTTAATTATTGCGGGAGCTATACAACGTTGAACTTTGTAGGCTTTTTCGGCCGACTTTGCTGCAATTTACCCACTCCGGATGCGCCCAGCAAAAATTACTAGTTCCACTAAATAGAGCGCAAAAAGTTGTATAAGGTAAACAACATAAGCAATGTTTCCAAATTTCTGCCACCTGCCTTTTACACGTTTCTTTCTATAGACCAAAATGTGCCTGGGACATAATACACCCCAAAGTTTAATGATTTTTGCCATTGGGGTTCTTTTGGAACCCCACACAATGTAACATATTGGGGCACAAAATGTCCAATGCCCTTTTGATGAAACTACAGGTGATCTTACAACTGTTTTGAGTGCCGGGAAGAGGAGCAAATCTCATCCAAAAATGGAGATGCTGAAACCTAAAATAAATTGTTATGCTGATTGTAATCTGCTGGGGGAAAGATTCAGTCTCCAGTGGAGAGATTCAGTGGCTTCTTCTAGCAACAGAGAACGGAAACAGTGAGAATTATCCTGGGAAGAACAAGGAGTTTCTTTTCAGTCTTGAAATGATAACTGAGTGGGGGAGATGTTTCCTGTATTTTTTAAGGTAGCTAAGTTTCATTTGTTTTGAAAAAAAAGCTAAGGAAGATGATATGTCTCAAAGTCACCAAAATCTCACAGTCATCCTGTACATGGTTGCGGTATGTGTTCAAACAAACGGCTATATCTCCACAGGTATTCCACCGGCGAACCTAAAACTTTACCAAAGTTCATTTGAGACATGTGGGACTCTGCACACAAAATTTCATCAAAATCCCTGATGACCGTATGGGGCTTGACATGGAATGACCCAGCATCCTAAATTGTGGGAAGAGGCAATGGTGGTGCTTAATTTTAGGGATGTACCTACTTCGGGCCCTACGTGGGCCCGAAGTTCTCTGCGGCTCGGACCTCCGCGGTGGCGGCGGCCCAATCTCACTCTTCAGAGCGGCGCGGAGCATTCTCCGTGCCGCTCGAGCCGCTGCTGCCGCCAGAGGACCCACCCCTCCCCGCTGCTGCTGCCGCCGGAGAACCCCCCTCCCCGCTGTTGCTGCCGCCGCCGGAGGCCCCCCACCGCCGTCGTCCTACCTGTTCCTGCGCTCCGCCGCCCCGCCTGCACTCTGGAGCCCCGCCAAAACAGAGCACAGGGTCCCATCGCGTCACTTCCTCCACGCCGGAAGTGACGCGACGGGACCCGAGCTTCTGGTAAGTCCGCGCGGGTGGCTAAGAATCTTGGCGGACACGAGCAGGCCCAGTTCGGGCCTCACTCGTGTCCGCCGAGATTCTCGGCCACATCCCTACGAGTTAATTTATAAAGAGAAACAAGAGCCTATTCAAATTAAAACTGAACTGTCTTCATGATATTGATTGGCAAAATTCCCACCAATATTTTTACTGAGAAATTAAGTTGAATGCTCCTAAGTTACATATAATCTTGTCAAGCCAGGTATGTTAAAAACAGAAAATTGACTGCTAACATTAGGACATTACTAAAATGAACAAATATTACACATTTTCTAGATGCAGAGAATGCATTTAAGTAGATGGAGTGGCCCTTCCTTTTGATCATAAAGGCTTAGTTTAACCAAAAAAAAATGTTAAAGTGTTGCATTTAAAATATAATTTTGGTAAGAATATTCATTAATGGTAAATTTACAGGAAAAAAATTGATCTCCTTTAAGGAATTAGACAACTTGTCCCTGTTTACATTAGTAATAGAGCTGTAAGCCTGCAATTAGATTATTTACAGATGAATAGTGTCTTTCGATATCTATTAAATACAGACCAATTGGAATTATTGAGTATTAAAATGAGAGAGACGATGAAACAGAAAGTTACAGTAAGATTTAGCTTTAAATGGCATGAAAGGTGTGAAATATAGTTCACAATACAATACTATATTGTCAATACTATGACAATTCCTGTGTCATGGGGGACTTTCCTTCCCCAGGCTCACATTGTGTTGTTTAATTTACACATAAGTAGACCTACAATCTCGTCCTCCTAGAACATTGTCACCTGCATGGTAGTAAACAATGTTCCCAAATTTCTGCCACCTGCCTTTTACACGTTTCTTTCTATAGACCAAAATGTGCCTGGGACATAATACACCCCAAAGTTTAATGATTTTTGCCATTGGGGTTCTTTTGGAACCCCACACAATGTAACATATTGGGGCACAAAATGTCCAATGCCCTTTTGATGAAACTACAGGTGATCTTACAACTGTTTTGAGTGCCGGGAAGAGGAGCAAATCTCATCCAAAAATGGTGATGCTGAAACCTAAAATAAATTGTTATGCTGATTGTAATCTGCTGGGGGAAAGATTCAGTCTCCAGTGGAGAGATTCAGTGACTTCTTCTAGCAACAGAGAACGGAAACAGTGAGAATTATCCTGGGAAGAACAAGGAGTTTCTTTTCAGTCTTGAAATGATATCTAAGTGGGGGAGATGTTTCCTGTATTTTTTAAGATTTTGCAGACTGAAGGCTGTTCCAAAGAGAAACATAGAATCATACCTGGGGATGTTCATTTCAAAATGAGTCTGTAGTGGGGGGGCAGGGTGTGTGACTGATACGATGGGCCAGCTAGAAGGAAAGATGTTCTCCCTCAAGTGTAGGAGTCCAGCTAGCCTCCGGGGCTGGGAAGGCAGATCTCATTCTGAGCTTCCCGGAGGAGGCGGGACCTCCCCCAGGAGCTCCAGTTTTACTTCCTGCCTCATGGTGGAAGGCAGATCTTGAGTGCTCAGAAGAATGCGAGCTTTAAACAAACAAAGAGAGAACAAGGATTCTTCAGATTCTTTGGCCGAGTCTCATCGGAGGCAAAGAGAAACCCAACAAGAGACATCTTCAGGTAGACCCGACCACGCTCCTTCTCTCCCCCCCCCCCCCGTGGAGTCACAGAGCCCACACCGCCGCTGGGAACAGCAAGCGGGCAAATGGCCAGACTCCGGGTCGCCCTTCCTGGTGGGAGGTTCCCCAATTCCTCCTGTCGATCCCTCTTTAGGAAGAGGGAGGGAGAGAAGCCACCACGGCCATCGGGCTGGAGAGGCGCCAAGCCTTTGCAGGAGCGCAGCTCATGCCTGTAGAAGGGGGGTGGCCACAAAGCCCCATCCGACCTCACGGATGCAAGCAGCGTGGGGAGATGGATCCCTTGGGGCCCGAACAGAGCTGCGCCGAGCCCACGTGCTGCAGTTGCCCTGTATGCGGTCTTGTGGGGGGGATCGGGGGGCAGACTTCCCGGTTCTCTGATCAACTCCTTCCCCCGGAGGGGCCATTTACAAGCAGGAGGACCATTGCCAGGCCTCGCCACCCTGTAATTCCTCCCCCCTCCCCCTTTGTGTTGCAGCCACGCAGTAATGTGCGGCCATGGCATCCATTCTGGATCAGCCAATAAACGAGAGTGCCAAAATGCCCACAACTACAAAAAGTTAAATATTGATGTATATACAAAAGAACGAAGTCTCAGAATGTTAAAACACAATAAACCTGGTAAGTAATTTATAATGACAATAACATGTAATGAGTCAAAATATTGACTTCATTATAAACAAGTAGATACAAAAAAACAGTTTGAAAAAAACAAGAATAATTACATATCATATTTTTCGCTCCATAGAACGCACACACACCCCCAATAGGGGGAAATGTCTGTGCGTCTTATGGAGCGAATATTGTAAAATAAATGTTGATTTTTATGGTACTTTATCATCGCGGTGCGTGGCTGGGCAGGCGGCAGCGGAGCAGCTCGTGGGCTCCGATCCCGCTGGGCATCTTTGGCAGGCTGGAGACCCCCGGATCCCATCCAGCGTGGTGGCAGCTGCCAGAGCCGCCCCCCCTCCCGTCCCCACAACGATGGAGCTTTATTTTATGCAAGTTTATGCAAATAAAATAAAATGAATGAAGAAATGGCAGCAGGAATAATCCTATGCATGTATTACGAGCCCTACCTGGGTCTGAAGCTCTCCGCGGCGGTGGCCCGATCCCGCTCTTGGGAGCGGTGCGGAGCGTTCTCCGCGCCGCCGCCGCATCACCACCACCGCATCACATCCGGCGTGCGGGGGTCCAGCGCGCTGGAGCATTGTCCCATCGCATCATTTCCGCCGCGCCGGGACCAGCGTGGCCTGCGCAGCCAGCTCTCCGCGGAGAGCCCAAGGTAGGCCCACGCTAGCAGCGGAGAGCTCTCGTACATCAGTTCTTCAGGTCAGCTGCATTAACTGCTACTTACGTAAGGCTACCTACGAAGTGTTGAGCCGATTCTCCAGCGGTCCAGCTGCATCATACATGGTCAGTCGGTCCCCGCATTCGGAGATAATCCATTCCAGGCGTAGCTTGATCATGTGGCTTTTGGGGCTGCTGCGCACCTTGCCCGGCCTGCCGCGCTCTCATTGGAGGCGCCGCGGCGGAGGGGGGCCGGCCGGCTGTCCGGCCGGACAATGCTGCCGCCGCCGCCGAACCCAGAGGCTATCCTATACATACTTACCTGAGGGTAAGTCCACTGAACTCAATGCGGCTTACTTCTGAGTAGGCACGGGTAGGATTGCACTGTTCACTGATCAATTTGGGGGAGCTTTAATTGATTAAATCTGCATAAATTTTCAGAATATTTTTTTTTCTTGTTTTCTTCCTCTAAAACCTATGTGTGTCTTATGGTCAGGTGCGTCTTTTGGAGCGAAAAATACGGTAAATTGTGACCCTCTAAATAAGATGTTATACACATTGGTAACTAACCAAGGATAATAATTAGCAGTAACAAGTTGATTGTAAACAAGTGCAAAAGTCCTGTAACAAACCAAGTGCAGGATGGTAAGTTACAAATTGCAGAAAGTAATTATGTATAAGAGGTGCGAAACAATTGAAGATAACAACAATAAACAGAATATAATATGATATAGTGAACAGGTATCAATAAATAATCACAGTAACAAACTGAGTACAATAGGGTACAGGACATGGAGTGACCACATTTTAACAGACAGAGTATAGTGTAGGATACAGGAATCCGGTAGTCTACAGGAATCCAGTAGTCAATCCTGTTTCGTCATTCATTAATGACTTCATCAGAATACTCTTCTTTGAGTCACTGCTTACGATCAGTTCCCGTGAGAGTGAAGACAATATTAGTTCCACTTAAATTTCTTATCATTTGAACTGGACCCGTAACAGGAATTTCTTTAAGCAGTGCAAGGGTTTGCTTCCAAGTAACTCATTACATGTTATTCTCATTATAAATTACTTACCAGGTTTACTGTGTTTAACATTTTGAGACTTCGTTCTTTTGTATATACATCAATATTTAACTTTTTGTAGTTATGTGCATTTTGGCTTTCCTTATCAACTACAGCCTGTTGGTTTGGGGTTTATCCATTCTGGATCAGGCTAGCCCCCCTGCACCTTCATCCGGGGAGGTGGGGGGGAGATCAACACGACCCCCCCCAATGCAAGAGCCCCAGTCTCTCCCCCCGACTGCGGATCAGAGCAGAGTCCCACAAGGCTTTCAGACTGGGACCCTGATCCAATAGCTGGATGAGGTCTTTCAGAGGATTAGGCCAGAAACCAGCGAAAGTCGCCCGAGGCCCAGCTCCCAGGGCATACAGGACAATGACTCCTCATCCCAGCAGACTGACCTGCCCCACCATGGGCAGCGAACCACTTCGAGGCCTGCTCACACTCCAGCGGCCCAGTATCCCTCTCCAGACAGGGAATCCGGGAGGGGGGGAGGCCCCCTGCGAACAGCTGCAATGAATCCTCTCTGGGGAACAGACGAAGTCGCAGCCGCTCCTGCAACCCACGTGGAGAAGCATTCTTGATTAATCAGTGGGCAGGCGAAGGTCCCTTTCACCCACATATTCCTTCGAATCCTGGGACCAGCGCTCCTCCTTGCCCAGGGATTCCGCATCTGCTTCAGAGTGCGAAGAAGGGGAGCTTCCAGAAGAGTCTAATCAAGCCACTGGCGCCTCTTTCCATTTGAGTCTTTCCTGAACCTAATCACAGACGCCCTCATCACAGTTGATCTGATGAGAAAAGAGGAGGCCTCCTCCACAGATCTCAAGGACCTGGGAGATCCACGGCTTTTCCCCCTAGCACACCCTGCAGTACCCATTCCTTGGAACCTCCGGGAGATCCGTTAGCAAGAATGGGACAATCCAGCCAATCGTAAGCCTCCCCACCGCTTCTATGACAAGCTCTACTGCCTGTGAGATGACCTCATGTAGGAGATGGTAGTTTCCAGAGTAGGCGTACACCAACTGTTGTATAGAGATGGGAGAACAGATTTCTTGGAGAAGCAGATTATGAAGGGTTGTTGTGAGGACAAAATGGATGATGATGATTATGTAAGCCACCTTGGGTTCCTTGCAGGAAAAAAGGTGGGGTATAAATATAATAAATAAAATAAAAATAAATAAAAAGACTCAGTTTTACTGTGGAATGCAGTTTCTTTGCTACTCAGAAGCCTGGATGGATTTCTAGTACCTACTAGTCAGCTTGGAAGCAAGTGTTATGGAAATCTAGTTTTCTGTTTGATATGAAAGACTAATCACTATAGATTAGTTTAAAGCTCCTTGGCACTGAAGGAAACTCCATTTTCAGTGGAGTTGTCAAGAAATGATGAGGGCCACCACAGTCATAGTCATGGTCCTGGCTGAACAATTATATACAGAATATACAGTTCTACTGGTGTCTGTCTCTTGCTGTGAGGCAAGAAGTCAAACTGGGGTCTGAAGGGAGTTCCTGCCTACTTCAGAAGAACACAAAGAGACTTCCAGGTGACCCCAGAGGATGAGACCTTTCCCAAGTTGAGTGGCCTCCTGCACTTAACACGTTGCTACAGCAACATGTTTCTTAGTTATTATGAAGTGACTCATATGCTACAGGTAAAACTGAGTCTTCATTACTGAAATCTGAAAATAAGGACTGGTTTCTTATGGATGCCTTTTGCTCCTTAATAGCTTGCTATGCAGAACAGCTGCTCACTGTAGAGCCTATGATCTGCATTTGGGTATAGAGGCATTGGGTCCTCAACTGTATCATCTGAAGAATAATGGTACTACTATTGACTGATCCTCCAAATAAACAAAAATAGATTCTTTCCCAAACTAAAACATAGTTATACCTAGGCAAGTTTGATCACATCATAATCAAACCTAGTCAGATTCTATTCCCACCCCCTACATATTTTTAATCAATTTCTTTGTAGCCCAAAAAGCTACATTTTATACAATTTTTAAAATGTTGATATTTGGGACACAAAAAGTTAACCCATTTAACAAGGAAAATAATCTTTGGTAGTACACTCATCCTATTAGTCAATATTTTCATTAGCCAAGATAAGCCCAACTTACTCTATTTAGCTTGACTGTCCTTAAAACTGTCTTCCTGTATCTAACAAATGTCCTATTTGGGGTCTTTTTGGACCCCAACCTGACTCCCAAGACAGATGGGGGTATAAAATGTCCAACCATACCACTTTTTTTTTTTTGTTATTCATCGTTATGAAGCGTGTTTAACAATAGCAAAACACCGAGATCCATAAAACACAAAATCACATAAGGTGGAACGTTTGTTTTGAATACACATTAACATACGTATATGTGTGTTTTTGTATAGAGAATAACCAACATTTCTGAATCTTCAAACATCAAATATTTTTATTTTCAATTAGAAACAATAAAAACAATGTTTTTGAACAAAAGATGGCAGAACACCATCACAAACTGGCATGAACTGGGAACAAACACACATATGATTTTTGAACACTAGTGTTGCTCATCTTTGTGGTCATTTTTCTACTCCATACACAAAACTGTCTCGGGTGAGGCAAATGTCCCCTATGAAAGGCCATTATTTGTGCCAACCTACTGGCACAAAGAGCACTTCACTTCAGCAATGAAGTGCTCCTTACAAACAAACCTCCCACTGCTGGTGCACTCTCTTGCAGTTTATTTACTGCTCTTACACAGAAGTGACAGCGTCCTTTTGATCCAAAGGGTTGTACAGGTGGAGGCAGAGGTTGGTGTACACAACTAGTGGGGTAGACTGAAGTAGCTATGTAGACAGTATGTCTAAATGATGGCACAATCCAATCTGTCCCTGACAATGGTCTACAACTCTGGGAGGAATGGTGAAAATGGATCTCCACATTGGTCACATCTTAGTAGTGAGCTGGGTTTGTGCCATATACCGAATTTTTCGCTCCATAAGACGCACCGGACCATAAGACACACTTATGGTACCAAAAAAAATAATTTTTTTTTAAAATCAACTTCTGTGAGGAATCAGCTGAGAGGCGCCCTACCCAGTAGGCCTCCGCTCTTCCGGACCAGCAGAGGAAAGTAAAATAAAAATAAAATAATAATAATAATAATAATAATAATAATAATAATAATTTTTAAAAATATATATATCAGCTGTTCCGTGGGGAATCAGCTGAGAGGCGGGGGCTTCCCCCACTCTGCCCAGGAGTCTTCCACTCTTCCAGACCAGAAGAGGAAAGTAAAAAAATAAAATAATAATATATTATTATTATTTTATTTTTTAAAAAACCAGCTGTTCCACGGGGAATCAGCTGAGAGGCCGGGGCTTCCCCCGCCATGCCCAGGAGTCCTCCGCTCTTCCGGACCACCAGAGGAAAGTTAAAAAAAAATAATAATAATAATTATAATTATTATTATTATTTTATTTTTTAAAAATCAGCTGTTCCACGGGGAATCAGCTGAGAGGCAGGGGCTTCCCCTGCCCTGCCCAGGAGTCCTCCGCTCTTCCGGACCAGCAGAGGAAAGTTAAAAAATAAAAATAAAATAAAATAATAATAATTTTATTTTTTTTTAAATCAGCTGTTCCACGGAGAATCAGCTGAGAGTTAGGGGCTTCCCCCGCCCTGCCCAGGAGTCCTCCGCTCTTCCGGACCAGCAGAGGAAAGTTAAAAAATAAAAATAAAATAAAATAATAATAATTATTATTATTTTATTTTTTTAAAAATCAGCTGTTCCGCGGGGAATCAGCTGAGAGGCGGGGGCTTCCCCCGCCCTGCCCAGGAGTCCTCCGCTCTTCCGGACCACCAGAGAATAGTAAAAAAAATATTTAAAATAAAATAATAATAATAATAATAATAATTTTATTTTTAAAAAAAATCAGCTGTTCCGCGGGGAATCAGCTGAGAGGCAGGGGCTTCCCCCGCCCTGCCCAGGAGTCCTCCGCTCTTCCGGACCAGCAGAGGAAAGATTTAAAAAAAAATTTTTTTTTAAAAAAAATCAGCTGTTTGGCGGGAATCAGCTGTTCCGCGGGAATCAGCTGTTTGGCGGGGGCTTCCCCCGCCCTGCCCAGGAGTCCTCCGCTCCGGACCAGCAGAGGAAAGTTAAAAAAAAAAAAAAAAAAATTTAAATCAGCTGTTTGGCAGGGGCTTCCCCCGCCCTGCCCAGGAGTCCTCCGCTCTGGACCAGCAGAGGAAAGTTAAAAAAAATATATATTTTTTTACTGTATTCACTCCATAGTGTATTACTGTATTCACGCACAGACATTTCCACCTAGTTTTTTTTTGGGGGGGGGGAGTGCGTCTTATGGAGCGAAAAATACGGTAGCTGGTCAAACACTAGTGTGAAGACATGTGAGAAACCTCTGCCAGAACATTCCTGTGCAAATAACTATAGAATTTGCTTCAAGTAGTGAAATGTGGAACCCTCTTTCACTCAAATTCTATTTATGAGCTTCCTCCATGAGCAACAAGCTATTTCTCCCTGAGATTTTTTAATTGTATTAAGATGCTTTGATGCATGGATGTATTCTTAATACTGCTTGGGAATTGTCAAGCATGAGTGAATAGGCAGCAACTGCGCAATACTCCTGGTCATCATGTGTCACTGTCAGTGGCTGCCCCAGGACTGGCATCTGTTACCACATTGCACATCTTCTATTCTTCCCACCCATCCCCCATTATTCTCCCCATATCAAAATGGAGTCTAATAAATGGGAGTCATGGAGGCAGACAGAATTCAGATAGGGATTAGGAAATCCCCATCCCAGCAATGGGGGTACTGAGACTAAAGTTAAATATTGCTATCGGGAAGGGAGGATAGATTCTCGTTGCAGTTGAGTAAGGGGTTAATATAATCAACCCTCTCACCGGATCGTCACCTTGAAATGGTGAGTGGGCTTGCGTGTTCCGATGAAACCTGTGAGCAATGGGAAGATAGGCGAACAAATGTCAGTGTACCGGAAGAAGCAAAGACTACTAGCGTTGAAAAAATGATCCTTCAACGCCAACTTCAGTGGACCGGTTATGTTGTTCGAATGCCTGACTGCCGTCTCCCAAAGCAGTTACTTTATTCCCAACTCAAGGATGGAAAGTGGAATATCGGTGGTCAATATAAGAGGTTTAAAGATGTTCATAAGGCTAATCTCAAAAAATGCAATATAAACATCGAGAATTGGGAAGCTCTGGCCCATGAACGATCTAACTGGAGGTTGGCCTTTCACAAAGGTTCTATGGACTTTGAAGAAGCCCGAGTGCAAGGTGAAAGGGAGAAACATGCTAAGCAAAAAGCACATCAAATGAATCCTTTACAGGACCACCTTCCATCTGGTAACCTGTGTCCTCACTGTGGGAAGCTGTGTGGATCTAGAATTGGCCTCCACAGTCACTTACAGACCCATCGCTAGAGTCTACACAACTTTCTTTAGAATTTCCTCCTTTTAAAATCTTTTTGTAAATTTTTATCCTGGAAGACAATCTTACTCGGTCACGAGTGATTGCATGATGATGATGATGATGATGATGATGATGATGATGATGATGAATGTAATCAAGTTCTGAGCATGCACTAACAGCAGCTACCAGTCTCATAGGACTGGTCAGAGGAATGCTGACTGCACTGGTACAAAAGTGGGAAATGAGCTTGAAATCATCTTATTTATTATGAAAGCAGTAAACATTTGGGGTAAAGTTGTCTGACTCAAAATAAAAACAAGTATTATGAGCAGTGAAAATTTATAGTAGAAGTCCATTATTTACAACCTCATCAGTATCATAGAATAGTAGAGTTGGAAGGGGCCTATAAGGCCATTGAGTCCAACCCCCTGCTCAGTGCAGGAATCCAGGTCAAAGCATCCCCGACAGATGGCTGTCCAGCTGCACTTTGAATGCCTCTAGTGTGGGAGTGCCCACCACCTCCCTAGGTGCTTGTAGCACCTACAGGCGCTGCAATGAGTAAGTGCAGGAGGGCGAGCTGGGGTGGGGGAAGCAACCTTTCTTAGCGTGGGCACTGCTCAGCTGAGCGCTCTGCCATGCCGAGAAAGGGCCAGGGATGGGGCCAATGGCGCTGTGTTTCCTCTTGAGGAAACGCATCACCATGGGGTTCATTGCTTTTGCTTGGCGGGGCCACAACTCAGCTGAGTAGCAGCCCCACCGAGTAAGGGCAACAAGCCACTGACAGCTGCCGAAAAGTGCCACTAGGGCATTTTGGGGCAGCTGTCCTCCCCACTCCTTGCCCCTTAGTGAGGACTGAAGGAAGAAGAGAGGAGGAGCGGAGGTCCTTCCGGATCCCCGGTCAGGCACAACCGGGACCTGGGGCAACTTTAAGCTCACAGAGGCGTCAGAGTCTCTATGGCTTTAAAGTGACGTGTGAACCTGACCTGTGTCTCTTGAACTCTCAGTTGAGAGATTAGATTAGCTGCTCTTTTCTACAGTTTCTACCAACAGAAAAATACTTTGCTATTTGTCAAGGATTTGCTGGGATTTGTTGAACCTGCTGGTTTTATGTTTGCTGGTGTTCACTGTATATTAGTCACATTTTTCTTTTGAAAGTTTTAGATGTTTTTGAGTTAGATCCACATTAAGGGTGGAATCCAGTTGAATCCTTCTGCTGACATAATTGCTTGTCAGGAGAATGTGCAGGGACCCAAACCCTTCCCTATACACCCTCAAAATCTGTTCTGGAGGGCTGGGGGCCCTCTGGACCAGATTTTGGGGGTGGGGGCAAGAGAGGAGGAGACAGTCCTGTCGCTCATGCAGTGTTGGAATTTACCCTGGGTATGGGCCCATTGAAACTTATGGGGCAAGTAAGTCATACTGGTTTCAATGGGACTAAAGCATGACTAACCTGGTCTGTATCCAAACCACTGTATGCCACTTTTAGTACACTGTGAGGAAGGGGGCAGAGAAATGTGATAAATATAAAATAAGGGGGGTTTTTTTGTCTTCCAGAGTGGAAAAGCCACAGGCAGTGGAGGAGCAGTAATTGATCTTACACTGGATGATGAAGATGATGGCTCTTCTCAAGGTAAGTGAGAATATATGCTTGAGCCATGATGGGACTTGGCTTGCTGGAGCTAATGAATGGGCTGTACTGGAACCTATTAGCTGCCAAAGATGAGAAATGCTTGCTAAGTAAAATGATTCCATCAGAAATTACTATTAAAGTAAGTTAGTTTTAAACTTCCAAATTAAATGTCTTCCAGTGTTCTAGGGAGCAATTCTCCTGTAGGTATTAGCAATAAGATGTATGCAATGTGCCTGTTCTTAAATTAATAGGATACCTCTAACAGGGTAGGCCACACTAAAGGTGCCCTACCCCTTCCACTTAAAAAAAAAATCAACATGTTTTCTTACTGGCAGCTGGGAATGTTGTGAAATAGGTTTCTGTTGGTGCTGAAAACTTTGGGTACAAAGGAGTTGTTTCGTCTGTTGTGGCTCAGCCCCCACCTCTGCCTTGTACTTAGTGGGGCTGTTTGCACGACATGACAACTCACTGTGGGTTATAACCCACAGTGAGGCTGTGGTGCATGTGGGGAGCACGCAACCTCCTTTTTGAATATGGGTTATGCAAGGGTTAAACAACCCTTGCATAACCCTTGGTCTTGGTTATGCCAGGGTTAAACAACCCTTGCATAACCCTTGGTCTGTTTTAGGGTTATGGAAGGTTTGTTTAATCCTCACATGACTCACGCTCACCAGGTTCACATGACACAACAACCCCCGAGCCGGGGTTGCATATTCAACCTGACACCCACAACGAGCTGCAGTGTGTCAACTGAAGCCGGTCAGTCTTGGGCATATTACTTGTCCTTTGCCATGCTTTCCATGGCAGCCATTTTGTGGTGGTGCGCAGGACAGTTTCTCAAATTGCCAAATGTACCCACAGCCCAAAAAAGGTTGCCTGCCCCTCAGCTATAACAACAAATAATCCTGTTGCACTTTAAAGGCTAACAAATTTATTACGGCATAAGTTTTGATGGACCAGAGTCCACTTCATTAGATGCATGAAGTCAGGACTTCTTCTTTTATATATATAGATTAGATACAGAACTGTAACCAAAGTATCTTGCTAGATTTTGTATTATTATTCTAAGTTAGCACTCCATTTCTTAAGGACTTCAGATATTTTAAATAGATTTTAGACTAGATTCTTGGACTGTGCTCACAACTTTCAGTCCACTATAGATCCTGTGTAAAATGAAACAGGTGAGTACATGGATGTTTTTCCTCTTAAGCATAGCCCCCCCCCCCCCAAATGAAAATGAGAAACTGTGTTGGAGTATACTGCTACTTCAGCAAGCATTGTCGAGGAAGTCATTTGGAGTGGAATGGCAGAAGGATGTCATGAAATTACTTGTTTTTCCTCCTTCTTGTTTCTGTTTTCTATAATTGCATATTGATTTTTGTTGTTGTAAGCAGAAGGCAAGAAACAGAACCAGTCTAACATGTCTGGAATGGGCCTGTCAACTCAGTCTATAGCTCGTCCCCTGCAACCAGTACAGACAAACCCTCTCCAACAAGCAGGTGCACCGACAAGTGGCCTTTCGCAGACCACCATACATGTTCTCCCCACAGGTAATGTCACACTTTTTTGAGCTGGTAAATGCTTTTTGAAGTTTTCTGTTGAGCACCATTGCTGTAGAAGAGAGGGTTGTTCAAGGGATCATTCTGACCATATTTTGAGGCAACAATTATTTTTCTTACATTCAGGCCAGGTAGGCCTTCTTGTATATAGCTGTGGAAATAGACACACAAGTTAGGAAAATGTGTTAGTTCAGTATACAAGAAGAGACATTCTAGGACAGTGAACTGCGCCCTGGATGCAGTTTTTGCAGGTAGTCATATAAATGTAGAAATACAGGATTTTTCATTGCAGTATAATGCAAGATTATATCTTGCACTTGAATGCTGTCTAGAGGGGATAATGGGAGAAAATTTATTTGGTGACCCTCTCGAGGAATGTAAACCTATATTTGAAGAGTTTCCATCCGTTCATTATGAAAGTGATAAACTAGTTACAATTAAAGGTTCAGAAAGCTATGAGTATGTGTTTGCCTGTGTGTGAGGAATTATAGCTAGAACCCAGTTAGTCCTGATGAGAGCTGGTAGATCACTTGGCATTCTCTAGCCAGAATAATTCTATATCAAATTGACCTATGTGGTGTGAAGTCCAATAGTGGTTTTCCTGTAAATGCTAAATAATTTGAATGCCAGCTCTTACTGTGTTGCTTTTTATTTTCCTCTGTAAATTCTTTTTCTAAAAGACAAATCTAATTGAGTATTATGAGAAATCGCTTGAATTACATGCTTCCATTTTCTGCAATGTATGCTTTCTGGACTGAGAACACCATTGATCCTGTTTATTCCAACTTCACATTTCTTCTAGCTCAGACAACTGTGAATGTAACCCATCGTCCAGTGACTCAGGCAGCTGCCAGGCTCCCAGTACCGAGAGCCTCTGCTAACCATCAAGTGGTCTATACTACCCTTCCTGCACCATCAGGGCAGAATCCTGTGCGGACCACTGTCATGCAGAGCCCTAGTTTAAGGCAGGTCAACCCACAAAGTTCAGGTAAGCAGCCTTGCTCATTGATAGTTTTGTACTCTGGGCAGAATCTGATAGGATTTTTATTTGATATATTCAAAATATCACAGGAATGTGGGGACAAATCTCAGGTTTTTGTTAAGGTATTAGATTTTTTGAAACCATTGCTAATGGTGAGATAGTTGCTGGTTTTCCAAGTGGTATGTGTTTTTGGATGAGCTCTGGTGACACAAAATACCAGAACATGGGTGAAATTTGACATGCATAAGATAAATTTGACATGCAAATTTGACTCTAGTAAAAAATACTCTACCTAGAAAGTGGTTATAATGCAGATATGACTGTTACTGTATATAGGATCATAGAGTTGGAAGGGGCCTACAAGGCCATTGAGTCCAACCCCCTGCTCAATGCAGGAAACTAGAGGAGGGGTCTCCCATCCAAGTAATAACCAGGCCTGATCCTGCTTAGCTTTCCACGCTCAGACAAGCTGAGCCAGCGTGAGCCGCAGGCCTGTTTGCTTTGTGTGTATTTACATAACTTAATTATCACTTTGCAACTTCATTCTAGTGAAACATTTTAGTTGTGAGCAATTGTTTCTGATGTCACTCTTGTCTGTCTCCTTGAAAGATGATTTCAACTGGAATTCACTGTGTTGGCCTCTTTGGCGTTACATGCCACTTAAACTCTGTGCTAAGGGTTTCTGACCCTCTATTCTTCTTTTTGCAAGGTGTAGATCTTATTTAAATATGAATTCTGTAAGGCTTTTGACATATGTCAAAGCTTACAATCTTAATTCATTTTCTTTGTTTATACAGCTGTTCTATATCCCCATCATTATCAACTTATGACACCAGAAATCACTCCATGTAGATAGTCCCAAGCATCCGCAGGAGTGCAACTGCCTATAGGAAGTAATAAGTGACCTTGCACATCCTCAGATATGGCTGATACTTCTGGGCAGCAATTCACATGCACAGCAGCACAGTTTTGCTATCCCCACCTGGAGCATCAGTTGGATTTGTTGATATGCTGGGTCAGATGTTTCCTCCACATGACAGTGTCCTCAGTGATACTTTGCATGGAGCAATTTATGAAGGTCTGAGCAAGCCCAAATACTTAATAACAAATACAAATTAGGTTTTTTAATTGTTTTTATTGAAAAGCTTTTGCAATACAAAAAAATACAATCAATTCATTATAAACATACAACAAACACAAATTAGTGCAGTGATCTGCATGCTTCCATCTGATCTGTGAAATGAAATCATTTATAACATAGATTCACAAGATCATTGGTGACATGGTTCACCCTTAATAACCATATCAGGAAAGCATCATGCAGCTGAGGATCCACTACTGTTTGATTATATTGTGGATATTTATTTATTTATTGCATTTCTATACCACCCAATAGCCGAAGCTCTCTGGGCTGTTTACAACAGTGCCTAAAACAAGGCCAAGATACAATTAAATAGCCATAAAATTATTCCATAATTAAGAAATTAAAAACAGTTTAAATTTTTTAAAAACAATTTAGCCACAATAACAATATTTAATACCAAATAGACTTGTTACGAACACCAGAACATGTATGCCCCATCAAGCTATTAAAAATAACTCCAGATGTTCTTAACTGCCTCAGCACAGAAGTCTGTCTTAACCTGTCACTGAAAGGATGGTGCGAGGCAGGCCTCAGTGGGGAGATAATTCCAGAGTGGGGGGGATGCCACTGAGAAGGCCCTCCCCCTTGTTGCTGCCTCCCTCGGAGGAGGCACTCGGAGGAAGGCCTAAGATGTTGACTGTAGTGTCCAGGTAGATTGCCGTTGGGAGAGGCGTTCCATCAAGTACTGCAGTCCCAAACCGTGTAAGGCTTTATAGGTTAAAAGCAGTACCTTGAATTGGGCTTGGAAGCATATATGCAACTAATGCAAGTGGGCCAGGATTGGTGTTATATGTTCAGACCTTCTGGTCCTTGTTACTAATCTGGCTGCCGCATTTTGCACAAGCTGCAGCTTCTGAACAGTCTTCAAGGGCAGCCACGTAGAGTGCATTGCAGTAATCTAATTTAGAGATCACCAGAGCATAGATTACTGAAAACAGGCTATTCCTGTCCAGATAGGGGTGTAGCTGGGCCACCAGCCGAAGCTGGTAGAAGGCACTCCATGCCACTGAGTCCTACTAAGCCTCAAGTGATAAAGATGGCTCAAACTGGACCCCCAAGCTACAAACCTGCTCCTTCAAGGGGAGTGCAACCCCATCCAGAACAGGTTTAACACCCTCCATCCATGAGGAGGACTTCCATTATGACTTCTATTATTATGGGTTTTTGGGAACCCACACCTTGTAGAAGTATTGAACTATATAACACTAGAAACATCTAAAACTGAAAGCTTGGGACTTTTTAATTCTACTTCATGTGTTAGATCTCCAACTGTAGTCATACGCAAGGAGGAGTTGTGCATGACTCGCAGTGAGAGCGTTTGTGGGGATGCATGCTTCCATCCACATTGAATTGGAGATAGAAATGTAACCCAGCCAATGATACCAGTGTGCATCCAAACCTAATTCAAATCTGAATGCACATTGCAATGCAGGTAGAAGTGTGATACATGTGTGCAGTGTTGTGTGCATGTTGTTGTGTGCACATTGTTGTGTGCAGTGTCAACATTCTGGTTCTCTACAGCACTTTACCCTCTCATGACAAAGTGTTGATTGTCACAGCTGCCGAGGCTGCAGGTTCCCCTGTGGACAAATGTTGCCAGCGGATGACAAAGAAATCACGGCAGACTGTTGGAGCTGCTCAATTCGGGGCCCGATCATCATCCTCATCGGAAAGCATAGAAAGGGAAAGAAAAATCTCAGTAATGATGGCTACGAGTGGAGCACTTTTGGATCTGGGACCACGGCTACACTCTGGAAGATGGACTGCTGCAAAGGATGGGTGCACCTCACAAGGACTGGGAAGAATGTGTTTGGCCACAGCATGAGGAACTTAATCAGGAGGGCTTTAAACTGAATCCAACAGGGGAGGGAGACATAAACTCGGGGGTACCAATGGAAGAAGGCCTCTATGCCACAATGGAGAGAACAGCTCCAGCGGTGCCCATTGATAGTCTACCACAAAATGTAGGGGGAAAGTCGGACTATAAAGCACATAGTCTTCGATGTCTTTATACTAATGCCAGAGTATGGGCAACAAACAAGACGAACTTGAACTCTTGATACATGAGGGCAGTACGACTTGATAGGGATAACTGAACCTGGTGGGATGACTCCCATGACTGGAATACAGCAATTGAAGGGTATAACTTGTTCAAAAGGAACAGAAGCAACAGAAAGGGAGGTGGAGTTGCACTGTATGTTAAAAATACGTATCTCTGCACAGAGATACAGGAAGAGGAGCTTGGCAGCCCCATTGAGAGCATCTGGGTTAAAATAAAGGGGCAAAGAATAAAACGAACATGGCGGTTGGAGTCTACTACCGACCACCCAATCAAGGAGAAGACGAGGATGGAACTTTTGAAAAACAAATTGCCAGTGTTTCAAGGAGGCACAATGTGGTAGTAATGGGAGACTTCAATTTCCCTGATATCTGTTGGGAGACTTTTTCAGCCAAACATGGCCCCTCCAAGAAATTCCTGAGCTGTGCTGCTGATAACTTCCTCTACAGAAAGTGGAGGAAGGAACTAGAGGATCGGCTATCCTTGACCTGATTCTAACCAACAGAGACGAGTTAGTGGATAAAGTGGCAGTTTCGGGAACTCTGGGGGAAAGTGACCATGTTATACTTGAGTTCTTGATTCTAACGGAAGCAAAAGCTGAGTGTAGCCAAACACGTACCCTGGATTTTAGGAAAGCCAATTTTAACAAACTCAGAACAATGATTAGTAAGATCCCATGGCAAGTGACTCTCACGAGAAAGGGAGCCCAGGAGGGGTGGGAGTTTTTAAAAAAAGAAATTTTAAAGGCACAATTGCAAACAATTCCCAAAAGGAAAAAAGGCAGAGGGCAACAGAAGAAGCCAATGTGGCTTCACAATAAACTCAAGACGACCTGAAAACAAAAAGGACACGTATAGGAAGTGGAAGGAAGGACAGGCTACAAGTGAAGAGTACAGGCAGGTAGCACAGAACTGCAGGAATAGTGTCAGGAAGGCTAAAGCTGAGAATGAGCTAAGGTTAGCGAGGAATGCTAAAAGCAACAAAAAAGCTTTCTTCAGATACATGCACAGTAAAAGACAGAAGAAAGAACTGGTGGTTCAACTACGCAATGAGGATGGCAAATTGATAACAGAAGACAAAGAAAAGGCAGAAGTGTTCAATTCCTACTTCGGCTCGGTCTTCTCCCAAAAGAGGGTCTATGACCCCCCTGGCAAACCTGAAGTGCAGACTGAAGGGGCAGGATTGCAGCTTGAGATTAATAGGCAAATGGTCAAGGAGCACCTGATTACTCTGAACGAGTTTAAATCTCCAGGGCCTGATGAGCTGCATCCTAGAGTAATAAAGGAACTGGCAGAAGAACTCTCAGAACCACTGTCTATTATCTTTGAGAAATCATGGAGGACAGGTGAAGTGCCAGACGACTGGAGGAGGGCAAATGTTGTTCCCATCTTCAAAAAGGGCAAGAAGGAGGAACCTGGGAACTATAGGCCAGTCAGTCTGACATCAATCCCCGGGAAGATTTTTGAGCAGATTATAAAGAAGTCAGTCTGCAAGCACCTTGAAAACAATGCAGTGATTACTAGAAGCCAGCATGGATTTGTCAAGAACAAATCCTGTCAGACTAATCTGATCTCATTTTTTGATCGGGTAACCTCCCTTGTGGACTGTGGGAATGCTGTGGACATTATATATCTGGACTTCAGCAAAGCTTTCGACAAAGTGCCTCATGATATCCTGATTAGTAAGCTAGCTAAGAGTGGGCTAGATGGAACAACTATCAGGTGGATCCACAACTGGCTACAGAATCGGACTCAAAGAGTGCTTATCAATGGTTCCTTCTCAAACTGGGGAGAGGTAACGAGCGGGGTACCACAGGGCTCGGTCCTGGGCCCGGTGCTCTTCAACATTTTTATTAATGACTTGGATCAGGAGGTACGGGGAATGCTTATCAAATTTGCAGATGACACAAAGTTGGGTGGAACAGCTAATACTCTGGAAGACAGAAACAAAATTCAAAGTGACCTCGATAGGCTGGAGCGCTGGGCCGAAAACAACAGAATGAAATTTAATAGGGATAAATGCCAAGTGCTGCACCTAGGGAGAGGAAACCAAATGCAGAGTTACAGAATGGGGGACACTTGGCTCAACAATACTACAAGTGAGAAGGATCTTGGAATTGTGGTAGATCACAAACTGAATATGAGCCAGCAATGCGATGTGGCTGCAAAGAAGGCAAATGCAATTTTGGGCTGTATTAATAGAAGTATAGCTTCCAAATCGCGGGAAGTGATAATTCCCCTTTACTCGGCACTGGTTAGGCCTCATCTTGAGTACTGCGTCCAGTTCTGGGCACCACACTTTCAGAAGGATGTAGACAAACTGGAGAGGGTTCAGAGGAGGGCAACAAAGATGATAAAGGGACTGGAAACAAGGCCCTATAAGGAGAGACTGAAAGAACTGGGCATGTTTAGCCTTCAGAAGAGGAGACTGAGGGGAGATATGATCGCACTCTTCCAGTATTTGAAGGGATGTCACACAGAGGAGGGCAAAGATCTCTTCTCGATCATCCCAGTTTGCAGGACACGGAATAATGGGCTCAAGTTACAGGAACCTAGATTCCACCTAAACATCAGGAAAAATTTCCTGACTGTCAGAGCAATAAGACAATGGAATCAACTACCTAGGGAGGTTGTGGGCTCTCCCACTCTGGAGGCATTCAAGGTGCAGCTGGACAGCCATCTGTCAGGGATGCTTTGACCTAGATTCCTGCATTGAGCAGGGGGTTGGACTCGATGGCCTTGTAGGCCCCTTCCAACTCTACTTTTCTATGATTCTATGATTCTATGTTCCTTCTCATTCAGCCAGCATGAGAGCTGGCAACAAAGGGTTAACTCCTCCTTGGAGAGAAGGTGGGTCCAGCAAAACTTGACATGCTATCCAGAGGGGGCCATGGGGAGACTGTCTCAGTTTCAGTTAGACTCAACCTTCTCATGGAGAGGAAGATCAGTAGATCTGTCTTCTTAATTTCTCCCTCTCCCACACACACACACACACACTGAATTGGAGAACTTTTAAAAGATGCACTATTATATTTTGGTTAGAGGGGAGATGACCATTCTTTTCAGCATCAGACAAGTATGTTGCTTATGTGACAACAGCTGCCCAGAAAATAAGGCACAAACATAATGTCTTTCCCTTCATATCTATATAGGTGTGACAGTGCGAATGCCTCAAACGACAGCATATGTTGTGAACAATGGGCTAACCTTGGGATCTGGAGGGCCTCAGCTTACAGTGCATCATCGGCCACCTCAAGTGCATTCAGTAAGTACCTTTGTCCAGTTGCTGGGGTGAACATTCAGAGGAGGTTATCTCTGTCCTTCCTCTGTCATATATGCTATCACTTGCAGGCAATATCCTTTAGCAGTTTAGGACTGGACAGTCTCTACTTAAATAGACACACATTTTTATTTTTTATTTTTTTCCCCTTGAAGTTCAAGGTGGCCAACAGTCATAAAACAGTAATATCAAAAAGACCAAAAGAAATAATAAAACACAGCAGTACATCACCGTCTCTTTGGGCCTGCTAGGTTCCAACTTAATCCAATACTTGTTGAGATCTGGGAATTGTTTTTGGCCTTGAGAATGCACCAGTTTTTTGGTTGATAGAGTACATATTTTGAAAACATGGTGATGAGACAACCTCTTTTGGCACCCTCATTGTACCTCTTCTCTGTTCTGCAGGAGCCATTGCGGCCTGTGCATCCAGCTCCACTGCCAGAGGCCCCACAGCCATCACGCTTGCCTCCTGAAGCTGCCAACACCTCTCTGCCTCAGAAGCCACACCTGAAGTTAGCACGTGTACAAAGTCAAAATGGCATAGTGCTATCCTGGAGTGTTTTGGAAGTGGACCGGAGCTGTGCCAGTGTGGATAGCTATCATCTGTATGCATACCATGAGGACCCCAGTGCCACTGTGCCCTCTCAGTGGAAAAAGATTGGGGAAGTAAAGGCCCTCCCCCTGCCTATGGCATGCACACTTACTCAGTTTGTGTCTGGCAGCAAATACTATTTTGCAGTTCGTGCTAAAGACATCTATGGACGGTTTGGACTCTTTTGTGACCCACAGTCAACAGATGTGATTGCTTCCCAAAGCAGTTAAACTTGAGACTTTGAAGGCTTCCATTCTTGCCCCACAGTTGTGGCTTACTCTGGTTTTGGGTTTATTCTCATGCATGAAATTCACTGTAAAATCCCCTCTGCAGGATTATTTTGGACAGCTTTGTCATACACTACAGAACTTATAACCAAAACCAAAATAAATTCCTAGCCTGCAGTGAGAGAGACTGCATTTCTGATGAAGTCTTGAAGTACGAAGTTCTCTCTCCTCCCCTCTCAAGCTGCTCTACCTGTTAAGTAGTGAGACCCTAAGTCTTGGGAATTTGGCATCATGCTGATGTTTCTCAGTGGGCTGAACAGGAATATCAATCACTGACACAAGGGCAGAAGAGGAGAGTTCAGTGGTTAGGTTAGGAGGGAAGCCAGGATTCAGGGTCTTGCTTTCTTTTATTTTGGAACAGTGACCAGTCTTACCTTACAAGCTATCACCTGCTTTCTAGAGGCAAAGGACCTTTTGCGTGTCCAGTTCTTGAGGAATGTATGTGAGTCTACTTACTCAAGTGGGAAAGAGGGGAGTGAGCAGTCCTCTGACTAGTTTACAGAGTGCTTTCCACCAGAACCAGGGAGCATTCTGAAGCCAGACAGAACAGGTTTGTAGAAAACTTCATTTGCATTTCCAATAGCTTCCTGATCCTCCTCTTATGATCCTTCTCTTTTTAAAGAAATTTAATTTGTGCCTTAAACAATAATTTCACAAATAAATGCAATCACACTTTGTATGTTCCTCCTTCTTTTGCCCCCTTTCATTTTTCTGCTTTTCTTCCTAGTCCCAAGAAGTGTAGTACCCAGCCTTCCTGAATTAATTCCTAAATAATTCAAATCAATGTTTAAATTACTTCTTCTAATTAATCTGTGAAGATGGGTCACACTGACAGTATTTGGCTGCATCATGTTGTTCTTGGGAAGTTGGTGTGCACTATAGACTCTCCAGAAGTGATTTTGGTGGCATAAGACACTTCATTCTCCTCACACAGATAAACACTTGGGGTGCCATGTAAGGCCAACCTGACAAGGTTCCTTGATGAAAGCAATCAATTAAATATTCTAATATAATCTTTCATTCTTTCAATGACTGAGTCATGGCAATAGAATAGTACCTCCTCCTACCATCCCACCGAGAGCTAGCACCCACAACAAACAGCTAAACCACACCTGACGTGGACATAGAAGAAAGCTGCACCATGCCGTCTTCCAGAGGAAAGCAGCACATCTGTTGTCATCCTGGTTCATCATCTCCAGTGGGGAGTGGGTGGCAGCTCTTCCCACTTCATTGTTGGACCAGGGTCCAGCACTTTCTAAAACTTCTTATTTTGAAGCTGATAGAGTTGAAACTGAAATGTAAGGTTCGGAAGAAGGACAGGCTGGAGCTTGTTGATACTGTGTATTTTGGGAATACAGGGTCTTAATTCTGTTTCTGTGAGAACATACATGGAGTAAAATTCCTTTAATTTTTATATATGGTACACCTTGTGTCCTCATCTACATTGCATTCCTTTTGAGCGACATGGAATCCTTCCTGTGGATTTTTGGCTTCTCTCTAATGGCTCTTACCAAGAATTATCTTTGAGCCAGGTGAATTTTGTTCTTGCTCTTCCTTCAGAATTTCTCGGTCTCAAGTAGCAGACAGCTAATATGTAATCAGTTTGCATCACTTGCTTAGCAGTGGTGCTATCACCTTCAGAAACAAAACTGTTTAGTTTGCCTCTCTGCTAGCAGCTTGATATTAAAGCAACCAACAAGCTCTCCAGAGGAGCCACTGCTAAGATATATATTTTTTTCTCAGTTTAGAATATATTTGGGGCACCTCTAATTGGGTTGATTGTAATACTAAAAAGCTAAATACTAAAGCTGCCATTGGAAGAATACTAAAAATCTATGGATGGAGCATTTTGTAACAAAAATGTCTTTAAGGTTGGGTGTGTGTGTGAAAAACTAGGGGCTTACCACTCTGCTCTTAACCTCCATAATCCTAGTTTATGTAGCCAAAGATATAGTTTGCTATCTGCATTGGGTCTTGCTGGAAAAAAATGGGTCCTCCCTCTACCATTTTATTGTATTTGGGTAATAAAGTCAAACCTGAGCGCAGCTAGAAAGGGCGTGTGTGTTTTATAGGGCATGTTAACTCTTTTGGATGGGGTACATAGGTCACACATTTTAAACCAGGGGTAGAGGAGCCATAGCCCTCCAGATGATGTTGGACTACAGCTCCCATCAGCCCCAGCCAGCATGGCCAATAGTTAGGGCTTATGGGAGTTGTAGTCTAACAGCATTTGGAGAGCCACAGGTTCCCCATTCCTGTTTTTAAACAAGTCAGTAAGAGATAATTCAAGAACTTGCCACATCGTGGAATTAGATAAACATTCCCTAAATAAACCCCCCAAAAGAATGTGAATCCCGTTCTGGAAAAACTCCGCCTACATGTTTTGTACATCTTGCCCCTTGTTAGAGAGAGGGAAAATATTAGCAACTAAATTTTTACTCTTGCTTACTGTTCTGCCTCCAGGGTCAGACATCATTCCATTTTCAATCAAACAAACTTGTGACAGGTGCTAACTACAGTTTTTGTTCAGTTAGATCAAAACCGGTGTACTTCACGGCATAGTTTTGTCGTAGTTTCTAAACTTAATACTTTCGATTTGTGAACTGAAACTGGTAGTGGGGATAGAAGGGAACTACACTTTATGAGGCAGAACGGATATGCCTGGCAAATTATGTAAGGCAACAGAAAGGGGAAAGCAGAAATCAGGGCTTGAACTGAGCTGTTAGCAAGAGCTCACATTTTGGGACCTTATGGCCTTGTATTTGGTGCCGTATTCTTTCACTTTTGCTCCAAAGAAAAGATCTTGGTTTACAGATCTGAGCATCTGCTTACAACAGATAGTGGAAAATAATATTTCCTTCTTATCAAAGTATTATAAGCTAAACTAGATTGCACAACACCAAACTGCAGAGAAGTTGGGTTTTTGCTACTCTGTGCTCATTGAGAAATTGTGCATCCCACTCAGCACATTATAGATTGGGCAGAGAATACATTTTCTAAAGACTTTAAGACAGAGTGGACAAGATGGGTTTTCATTGTCCACATTGTATTGTGTCAGTATTTTTTTTTCTCCTCACTTTCCTTATTACAGTA
Source organism: Shinisaurus crocodilurus (assembly GCA_021292165.1). Classification (NCBI taxonomy): domain Eukaryota; kingdom Metazoa; phylum Chordata; class Lepidosauria; order Squamata; family Shinisauridae; genus Shinisaurus; species Shinisaurus crocodilurus. The sequence goes on from CM037879.1 coordinate 250,584,204, forward strand.
TATGGCTGGCCCATGCTTGAAAATTCTGGTTTTTACTGCTATTAAATGTGAAACTGAAGTATGTTTTTTCATCTGTATTTCATCAATGTTCTGCTCTTTGTCTTTAATACTTGAGAATCCATCTTCTAGTTTAGGGGTAGGCAAGCTGGTGCCCTCCAGATGTTTTGGACTACAGCTCCCATAATCCTTTGACCATTGGCCATGCTGGCTAGGACTTATGGGAATTGTAGTCAAATCCATTTGGAGGGCACCAGGTTACCAACCCCTGTATTTAGTTAGCAATAAGTTCCATTTCAGAGGAAAGGATAAGTGAAAGATTTTCACTGTTCAAAAAGGAAAAAGTGGTGGGACAATTGCTGCTAAATTCCTGAGAACCCCTTGGGTTAACTTGCTTGTATCTTCCATTTTGTTTCTCTGATTACAGCTAGAAGGCCTTTTCAGGTAAAACCTCAACAGCTGGTGGGTTGGAGACTTGGAAGGGACAGGGGGCACAATACATGTTTTCTTTACTGGAAATTTAATGGCAGATGATGGGATCCTCAAGCATGTTGGCAAATATTCTAAGAACTTTGAATATATCAAGAATTATGCAGTGTGTCTCAAGGATTGAGACGGCTGAATTTCAGCATATTTGCATCAGTTACTGTGCTTCTGAAGGAACACATTGCGCACACAGGACTCAAGGGAAATGGTGACAACGCTATAGATGTCTGTGGGAGCAAAGAGGGAAGCTGCTGTGATTAAAACACATGTTGTATTGCAATAAATCACATTGGTTCACCCTTTCATTTAAGGCTCTTTAAGTGGTCTGTGACCATGTAATCCTCATTACATTTAGGGTCAGTCTGTCAGTAGCCTTGTTCCCTGAATAACCATATCACAGTATTAGCTAGGAGAGCTGAAACCACAATACAAAACAAAGTTGGGATGATGCCACCTTAGAATTCCCTTAGTATTCTCATCCAGTCAATGGTAAAAAAAAATACCCAGATTTTGAAAATGAAAGCTTGATATATTGAAGATACTTCTTTCTTTTTTTGTGTTTGGGTTGTGTGAAAACTGGGTACCAATGTTTTGGCAATGCAGAGGATGCCCTGGTATTGCCACAAACAGGTTATCCCATCCTTCCTGTAACCAATTTTATGTTGAGAGTAACATGTACAAGTAGATAAGAGTACAAATTAAAATGTGTTCTTTTATCATTGAATCTAATCAATATTTTGAAGCACATGGATTGGTTTCTTACCTTATTGTGCTGGGTTTTCCTGTTTGAAAATATATTTTAAGTGCTGTCTAAGTTGGAAGTTTTATCTGTAAATAAAATAACTGGACAGCCAAACCTTGGGGTACTTGTTGGACTTCAATAACTTATCAGCCACTGGCAAATAAACTGCTACAAAAACCCTTTATATAAACTTGCACTCTGATGTTTTTCTTCTGCAGATAAACATGTAAATAAAGATAATGTAGGACGTACCAAAAAGTCCAGTTTAAGCAGGGCAATGGCAAGTTCTCCTAACTTTTGTATGCATTGTAGATTAGTGTCTGTATACGTGTTAATTGTAGTGGGGTTTTGTCTGACAAGCCTGAGATTTATACTTTGAAATAAACTACTGGGTTTTTAACCTTCGGAGTCTTGTGTGGTTGGTTCTGATTATCAAGAGAGTCTTGGGTTTAGGGCTTTAAAGGTCATCAACACATTGAATTGTAGCCAGAAACAAATTGGAAGCAAGTACAACCATCTCAACAAGGGAACCAAGCTGCATGCTCCCTATAAACAACCCGTCAGCAATTGGGCTGCTACATTCTGAACCTATTGTAGTTTCCAAATGCTCTTTGAAAGCAGTGCTATGTAGAGTGCATTGCAATAATCCAGACATGGTGTAGTGAAGGCATGTGTCACCATGGCTAGATCTGCATTCTCCAGGAAGGGGTGTAGTTAGCACACCAGTCTCAGCAAGGAGCAGGCACTCCTTGCTACTGCCAAGACCTGAGCATCAAAGGTCAAGGCCAATTGTTCCAGAAGAACCCTCAAACTTAAAGCCTGTGTTCTCAAGGGGAGTGCTACCCCATCCAACACAGATTGAACCCCAATTCCCAGGACAGCTTTTCTGATCAAGATCACCTCTGTTTTGTCTGGATTCAATTTGTTAGCCCATATCTAGTCCATTACCATCCCCGGGCAATGGTTCAGGATCTTGACAGCTTCCCCGGAACAAGGTGAATGAGAGAGACAGAGAGCTGGTGTCATTCACATATTAGTGACACCAAAACCCTCAATGACATCCCACAATGGTTTCATGAAGATCTTCAACAGCATGAGGAACAAAATAGAACTCTGAGGGACACCATAGGCCAAGGCATCACCAGCACCACTTCTAAGTTGGAATGGATATGAGCGACTTTATCCACAAAATGCCTTTCAAATTGATCACATCAGGCTACCAAGCAGTCCTCCCATTTTGTGAACCAAGATGTGGCGAATCTGTCAATTTTGGTTTCTCATTTTTCCAATTATAAATTAAGTTCATCCTGAACTTTGAGAATTTTTGTTGTAAAGTTTGCATGAACATTTGTGTGTGTCTCCTAAAATACACATTTTTTGCAAGCAATTTTCCTAATTTTTGAATGTTATTTTCACTAATATATGCATTTTTTTGTACACATTCTTTGGAGAACTCCATTTCAAAATGTGGATAAGTGCATATTTCAAATGATAACTGAGTTTTGGTTAATGTATTGATTTGAAAGTCCAAAATTAAGTAAGTTCACATTAAAATGCAAACCAGATGAATTACTTCCCCATCCATACCTCTGACTACTTGGAACAGCTCCACTGGCTGACTTTGAGCAGATTCAATGGTGATGGGAAAGTGCAATTTCTTTGCCACCATCATCACTACAGAGTAGGCTCTAACCTGTGTTTTGTCATATTCATTGATCATCTTCCACCACTGTTGCTCTAGCCATCTTCCTTGCTGTTTCATTGCTGTCAGCTCCTTGGACCACCAAGGAGCTAACTTAGCTCCATACTAAGGGAGAGGTCATTCATGAGCAATCATGTCAACCACCCAGGCCACTCTCCAGTTCCAAAGATCAACCAAGGCTGCAACAGGAAAGTTTTCCTGTGTGAAAGGAAAATTCTGAAGATCCATCAGAAAACCACTTGAATCCATCAGCCTCCTGGGCAGGGCCATCCTAATAGTTCCCCACCCCCACCCCTGTGAAAGTCTTGGATACTGGTGAGTGTACCCAACCAGGGATTTGTCTATGATAGTGGAACAGTATTAAAATCACCCTCCTCCCATCCAGCAGAAAAAAGCGGGACCAAAATGTCCAGCAAAAGCAAGTTCTTATTAAGGGCAGGTGGGAGAACAAAGCCCTTTCTCCCTTCCCCAGAGAAGAACAAATTACTTACTCTGTATAGTGCTCATTTATAGTCTTTTGTAAATGACAGTTGGGTGGGGTGTATTGCCTTGGAAGCGCTGATGGCTTTTCCCATTCAAAACAATACAGAAAGATCTCTGATATATTATAGATATAGATACTCATCGCATCCAGGGCCAGCACTGCGGGTATGTGAGGGAGATGGCATGCATGTGAGGAGGTGGTGGTGCTGGTGTTGCACAGGCTTGCTCACCTCACTCAGGCTACTCTGGCGGGATGGGAGCAGGCAGAGGTGGGGTCAGGCAGCCATCAGCAGCAGTGCAACAGGCACATAACGGTGTGGGGTGACCTGGGGATGGGTGCTAAGCAAGGCTGGCTTTGTGCAGAAAAATCTGCTGCTGGTGCAGGGGCTGTTTTAAGGCACTCTGTTCCTCCCCCATATCTCTTTTGAAGCACTGGCTGCACATGTGCACACTAAACCCACACTAAATTCATGTGGGTTTAGTGTGGAGGGTTTTAGAGTGTGCTTTTATTTTAAAGTGAAGTGTGACGCAGGGGAAAGGCATGTTCTATCTGTTGTGGGAAAATACACCTTCTGATTGAGAATATTAAAAAAAAGGAGAGATTTGCACATTATACTCCAAAGGTTCATGATCTGTATCAAGGCAATTAAATCTTCAATTTCAACTATGGACGATTTTATAAACCTGTTGTGTCTGTCCTTGGACACCTTTTTTCTAAATTAAAAAGGCTCAAATGTTATAGACTTTCCTGCCCCATGAAAAAGGTGCTCTAGCCTCCTGCTAGAAGTTCCTGTGTATGTCACTTCATTTGCACCTGTTTTTCAATGCTGAGTGTCAATTACTGCTGGAATCTAAATGAAGCTCATTCAGTATTCTGGTATTGTATTCAGATGGCTATATAGCATATATTTTAGAAGATTGTTGTCATTTCACCATTCAGTGCTTCTGCTGTTTCAGTATTCAAGATTTTGAAGGGTTGTATTGGTCACCATGCAACGCCATTTGCACCTTGTTAGTTACCTACCCATTGAGCTTACATTGAAAAGAAAAAAAATGTGCAGTGATAAGTTTAAACACACTGTTTTAGGACATCTTCATTCCTCACTCATTTTGGTGCATGTATTTCTGTATGTAGACTTTGATGCAGATGTTCAATGGGTATTAATTAAAGTCTCATTTGCTTTAAGCTACGTGTTGCTTAATCTGTTCATAAAACGTATGAGAGAAAATGCATATTATTGTCATTGCAGCATTACAGAATAAAACTTCAAATGCTAGGCATGAGTTTGTAACTTACTGTGGAATTGTTGAATGTGGTAGCTGCATCATGGTGGGGATAGAGTCTATTTTTGATAGTTACACAAAGAGCCAATATTTAGACCTTATAGAGTGTTTCACTATTGTTCTCTCAGGGGTATGATGTAGAGTTTGCAATTTTTTTTCTTCTCTTTTTTGTCAAATGTTTAAAGCACCTTACAATACAGTGACACTGATAAATGTTAAAGGAATTAAAAATAGGAGAAAATTAATATCCCAAGAAACTTGTGACTTTCTCCTTATGAACCCATTTTATGCTGTTCAGGAACTAACAGGGTGGCATGCATGAGGGGGCACCAAAATTGTACCTTGTCTAGAGAGCGCTAAAATACCTTGAGACAGCCCTGCAATTAGATTCCAAAAAAGACATAAACTGGTGCTCCTGAGCCAATAAGTATGAACATACTTTTGAGAGGGTTCCACTCTTAAAGGTGGCCTAATAATAATTTTAAATAAATACATTCTGCTCAGCACTGAGAAAGACGAGCTTCTTCCAGTTCTTGGCAGAGAAAATGCCCCCCTCAGCTGATCTGCACCCCTGCTTCAGAGCCAAACCACAGCATTTGGCCTATTCAGAGTAGACAGGCAGCGACAGCATCTTGCCAGTTTTGAAAGAACTACCCTGGCTTCTAGTCTGTTTCTGAGCACAATTCAAAGCACTGCTTTACCCTTTAAAAGGTCTAAATGGCATAGGACCATTTAACTATTTAAAGGACAGCCGAGTCCCACATGAACCTGCCCAAGCGCTAAGAGCAGCCTCTGGGGCCCTACCTACCTAGTTCCCACCACCATCAGAGGTAAGGCGGGTGGTGATTGGACATGGGGCCTCTCCTTTGTTGCACCCAGTGTCTGGAATGTCCACCCCAGTAAGGCTCATTTGGTGCCATTCTTTTTTGTTTTGTCACAAGGTGAAGACATGGTTATTTGTCCAGGTCTTTTCGATGCATCCATTTTAAAGAGTTCAGCCATGTGCTCAGAGCAACTGCTTGCTTAACAATTGGCTCAACTTGACCAATCCCTGGTTGATGATACCACGTTCCTGTTTCCTTCTGCATAGAAACTTAAAAGTCAAGAATTGTATATATAAAAAATAACCATAAAATATAGTAAAATAGATTACATTTTATAATGTAATATAAAAATTTCCAGAAATGTTTTTTAAAAAATTATATATATAAAACATGTATAAGACAGAAACAATTAGACCTGTAAAATACAACGTCTTAAGGGCTGAAGATGATACTAATGTCCTTTCAGACTTGAGGACCTCTCTCTCTAGATGAAGTATTATTAGTGCCAAAGTTTTTTTGTTTGGTGCTTCCAGAGAATGTCCTCACAGCATGTAAGCTTTCTTTACTTGTGTGTAGAAGCCAAACGCGTTTCGGCCCAAAGGCCTTCTTCAGTGGCCCTGTAGTTTTCACTTAGGTCAATATACAAGCTAATGCTCTGTATCTCTCCAATTCAAGGTTGGTTTCATCTACCAAGCTCCTGAGGCAATGCTCTTAAACCTTGAATTGGAGAGATACAGAGCATTAGCTTGTATATTGACCTAAGTGAAAACTACAGGGCCGCTGAAGAAGGCCTTTGGGCCGAAACGCGTTTGGCTTCTACACACAAGTAAAGAAAGCTTACATGCTGTGAGGACATTCTCTGGAAGCACCAAACAAAAAAACTTTGGCACTAATAATACTTCATCTAGAGAGAGAGGTCCTCAAGTCTGAAAGGACATTAGTATCATCTTCAGCCCTTAAGACGTTGTATTTTACAGGTCTAATTGTTTCTGTCTTATACATGTTTTATATATATAATTTTTTAAAAAACATTTCTGGAAATTTTTATATTACATTATAAAATGTAATCTATTTTACTATATTTTATGGTTATTTTTTATATATACAATTCTTGACTTTTAAGTTTCTATGCTTTGTGTTTGTCAGGATTTTAAACATAGTCCCTTGTTGTATGTTCCTGTTTCCTTCTGCTGCATGCCCCCTCTCCCTTCTTGAATCCTATATATTATTGCCCTGGTTTGGATGACACAACACCCCAGCGTGGGTTAATTAACCCTCAGTGCTGCAGCACGTCCTGTCCACGGGTTGCCTTGGCTTGTCATGTCGTCTGAACCCAGGTGGTGGAGGTTAATTGAGGGTTAAATAACCCTCGCATAACACATGGTTTGTTTTAGGGTTATACAAGAGTTGTTTAATCTTCAAATAACCCCCGCCGCCTGGATTCTGATGACACAGCAAGCCATGGCCTTGCATATTCATAATGGCAGCCAGCATGCACTGCAGCTCCTCATGGATAAACTGACCCACAATGGGCTGTTGTGTCATGTGAACTGGCCCATTGTGTGCTCCCCACTTCCCCAGTCAGTGAGAAGTCCAGGGGCAGTGCTAGCCACGGTCAAGTTTTCTTTGGAGAGCACTGGAGATTTATGCTCTGCTTGTATCTGTCATACCCCTCCCCTCATAGGGTCCTCAAGCTTGCCCTCCTTTTTTGAGATATGTGTGTGCTTACGTAAGGTTGGGGGTTTCTCTCTCTAACCTTTACACCTCTCACACTGACCTTGGGATTTCTATTATCCCTACCTTATACTTCTTTGACCAAATATAAAGCACAGCTTCCCACATAGGTTGCTTCAATAAACAAAGTAAAGTTTATTTAAAATACAACAGTTTCTTGAAATAAATTTCAAATGTAAGTTTCAGTCAATATTAATTAATTTACTATTCTATTTCCAATCCACCCTCACCAACTGTTCCCAAAATATTAATCCCTGCACTCACTAGCTAATCTAACAATCCTAATCCAATCTCTCAACTCTCTCTCCAGTCAAATCCACTCCCTCTCTTCTCTCTAAAGAGCACCACCCACAGTTTATATAGCACAAGCTTCCCCCCCTCACTCTCTCAGCCAATCATCTCACCATTCTTCCTGCTCATCATTTCTCACTCACCCTAGACTGACCTAACATAAAACACAGACATGCAGCAGGAATACATACTTATAACCACAGACTCAGTTCAAGAACACATTATTGTACTTACCATATATACACTTTAATTTACCCCCAATAACATAACATCACAGTATCTTTGTAAATAAGGAAACCATTACAAAAAATGCCTTAAGTGGGGTTGGGTTGTCGACCTTTCACATTCTTCATAGCTCTCCCATTCAAAATACTCAGGAGGTATCTCCCAACTATTTCCTAGCTATTAATTCCCATTGGAGGAACATCCTGGTCTATTAACATGCTGTTGGCCTGATAGAGAAATGGGTGGCCAACTGCTGTAGCAATACTCCCCAGATTTCTGAAGGGGCACAATGCAGTTGTTTTTAGAATAAACCAAACATTTAAAAATGCAACTGCTGGAAATCATAACGGTACTGTAAGTGTGTGAGAGAGAGAGGGAGAGGGAGAGGGAGAGGGAGAGAGGGAGAGTTACATGGGTAAGATGTGCTCTTCCCTTCCCAGGGTGTGTCTCTCCACCACAGAGTATGACTCCTTGCACTTAGGAAACAAATCCAAGGACACACAGTGTGGCCTCCAGATCAGATTCAGAGTGTCTCTTCCTGTTCACCCCTCCTCCCACTGTGGATCAGGCAGCCTGTCCATTTCATTTTTGTTCTTGTTTTCAAATACTTTGTGTGTTTATCTGCTCAAACATCTATTTGATGCTTGCGTTTATTTTTAAATATGTAACCATTTTTAAAACTCTTTTTAAAAATCCCTGCTGCGCAACAGTGGGGAAGTGGCTTTGTGGCTGACAGGAGGACCCACATATCAGCGCTGTGGAGCTCTGGCTTCTGCTGCAAACCAGAACAGGTTTCCCCTGAGTTCAATCCAGAGGAGAAGGTTGTACTTGTGCTTCAATGCAGTGTGTGTGCTTCCACAGGAGACTTCCCATTAAAATGAAGTATGGGTAGTATCCAATGTTAGCCCTATGTAGAGTAGAATCATTAACATTAATGAGACTTACATTAGTCATGACTAACTTAAGTCCCATTCATTTCAGTGGGTCTACTCTATGTAAGACTATCATTGGATACTACCTTGTGTCTGCAGGGCTGGCCCAAGACATTTTGCTGCCTGAAGCAAAGGTCAAGACATACATCCCCCCACACGCCCCACACACCATTCCACATACAGAGGCCAACTGGACTGGTGATTAAATCTTACTTCAACAGTGGTGACAGGACAGCATCCTCCGCTGCTAGTTTGGGGCACTGGACAGGCTGCATGGCACACAGAGGCTGGTCCTCCAGCACCTTGCCACTGCTCTCTGCTCCCCAGCATCTGCTGCCTGAGGCGGCTGCTCACTCTACCTAATGGTACAGCTGGCCCTGTATGTCTGTATGCCTCCTTACTGCCTCCTGGCTGTGCAGTGGGCAAGGAAGCCTAAAAGATATGCTATGGAGACTAGCATGCAGCTTCATCAGCTGTTTTTCTGACTGAATATCCCATGTACAGCTCTTGTAGTCAGCACTTCATCCCACTACTAGCCTTCGTGCCCATTTCCTTCTCCCTCTAGCCCCACTGTATTAAGAACACTCAGCTCTTTCAGGAGGGATTTGTGTTCTCTGCAGTGTCCCTTGGGTGATTCTTCGTGGCCTCTAATTTGTGTCATCCCACTGATTGGAGCTATGCATCTGCAGGCAAGCATGGGAGCTTCCAAAAGTGGTACTTCACACAGCAGGCTGCAACGCCCCTTCACAAGTAGATCAGGAAGGCTGCGTGCCAGGGCCGGCGCTACCGCTAGGCAAACTAGGCTGTTGCCTAGGGCGCGTAGCTGAAGAGGGTGCAGAAACGCTGCGCTCCTCTTCGCTGCCGGCGCGCTCCTGCCCCGCCCACCTGCCCACCTCGCCGACAAAGGCAGGTCAGTGTGGGGGGATTGCGCCCGGAGGTAGTGGTGGGGCTGAGCCTGGGCACCGCCCGCCCCGCCCCCGCCACCCCGCCGCCACCGGACCCCCACCACCTACCTTCTCCGTGCCGCTTCTGGAGCCCCGCCCATGCTCTGTTTTGGCGGGAGGAACCAGGGCAACAGGGCTTAAACAGCCCTGTTGCCCTGGTTTCCCCCGGCCAAAAACAGAGCGCGGGGGTCCCATCGCGTCACTTCCTCTTCGGAGGAGGCGGCGGCCAGGGCGGGGGGAAGGTAGGGGGCGGCGGTGGGGCGGTGGCAGGGTTGCAGAGCAGGGCTGCTTTGCTCCGGAGCCCCCCCCACGGCACGAGAGGGGGGGCGCTAAATATAATTTAGCCTAGGGCGCAAAACTGCCCTGCACCGGTCCTGCTGCGTGCCACTCCTTCCCTGGCAAATGAGTTTGAGAAGAGCTGCAGTCTGCTCTTCTGTGTAAAGCAGCTGGCTGGAACTCTTCCATGAAGGTGGATCTCTTGAGTAATTCTTCTGCTCTTTGACCTCAGCTTTGCATGCCCAGAGTAGCAGTGATACAGGACCAGGAATGGCATAGGAGAGTTTGCCTCTCCCTTTCCCATGACAAAAGGGCTGGTGTGGACACTGCCTGACTGAGCAATAGTTTAATTCCATAGCCAATTATCAGCAAAGCAGAACAGTTTTTCTCACACGTACATCCAAAATGACTCAGCTTTGAGAGTGCTCCAGCTCATTCTCCAAGCAGAGCTCAGCAACTCAGTGGCAGGGAGAGATGAGCACAGCAGCCTTTGCCAGTTCAGTGAATGCCAATGGAGGACTCCCCCGCCCCGCATAGGACTGCAACTGTGCATTTTCTCATCCATTCCAAAAATGGTAGTAGTATAATATTATAACATCAATGTGCATGACAATTTACAAGATGACAGGTCCTTGCCCTGCAGATCTTACCATCTAGAAACCTGCATTTAGGTACTACAAATCTGTATATGGTTCGGTGTTGTGGTTTCCAAACTGTGCTTTGGGAATTCCTGGAGTTTCCTTGCAAGGTTACCAGGCACCCTCAGTAAAAAGTTCAGTGGTGGCAGAGCAGCTTCCCTGAAAGGCAGCTTGTCTGCCCTACAGTCTTCTGCAATATACAGCTATAGTGGAATCTTTGGTGTATTTTAGGTTTCTGTGGGACAATTATGAGGCCCAAGAGGCCTGGCCAATATTTCACATGATGTGTGTGCATCCTGGAATTTTTGTGCCACTCAGGGGTCTCTATGGCAGACATACAGGGTGTTTTTCAACAGAAAGATTCCTATGGAAAAGGTTCCTTGACAGTAGAAGGCTTTGGAAGTGTTGGCAGTAGTTTCAATGTATTATTCTATAGTATATATGAATAGCAAACTCATTCTCCAAGTGTGGACCCTTAAGTAGCCAAAATAGCACTGTGCATAGGAGGAAGGTGTCAGCAGGCATGAGAAACCCCAAGATTTGAAGCAGTACAAAAATCCATTAGGAAAAAAAATCTCAACATGCTCAGTGGCCACAGGATGATGGCTGACCGTTAGAAGTGGGGAGATGGAAAGCCAGGTTTGAATGGAATGTAGTATCCTGGAAGGGGGCATGGCTGGCTTGCTGGAACCCTGTACAAGAACACACCACAGAGCAACATTTTGTAGCAGATCCCACTTGTACAAAAACTCACTGCCAGAGGGGGGGGGGCTATTTGGGCTGACAGGTAGCTTATAAATTTCGAAATAAAATAAATAAAAATAAGAGTTTTACAATTCTGAAAAAATCTGGGTTTTTTGTAGAGTTGGAGGTTGCAATTTAGTATTGTGTATGAGTGCAGTATACTTGGAGAGTATGCATTTTGTCTAGTTATGAAGTCTCATTACATCTACGATAACTTCTAGAGTAGCTTTGTTAGTCTGTTGTATCAAAAACAACAAAGAAACTTGTAGCACCTTAAAGACTTAACAATGGCATGATAATAAATGTGCCACTATTTTAAGGTGCCACAATACTCTTGTTGCTCTTACATCTATATTTTTCATGGGAACAATATTTCATGTGTTTAGAACACAAGTGAATTTATTAGCTGGCCTGGCATCTAATATTAGCTGGCCTGGCATGGTGGGAGGACAGGTTGTAGACTGTGTTACATTTGAAGTCCGTGGTTGATGTACATGATGCACAAATTATGGAAGGGAAAGTTTGCTTGGATATTATTGGACAACAGTGCACATGAGTAAGATGCTGCTGCCATCTGATGGCTTCCATAGAAAATGCAAGCATCAAGGAAAGTCAAAGGCTGAAAACTGTGCTCTCTGTCTTCTTACCTGGTACCTGCTCATCTATTTGTTCAGTTTCCAACCCACAGGGGATTTCAAGGATCTGGAACTTCACAGAAGGAAGGAATGGTAATAGCAGTGTTTGAAATATATGTGAAGATATGCTGTCTTGCCTTAGTTCAAATAAAATCATTTTGAGAGCTGCAGGTGCTCAGTCACAATATGTAAGTGTAATTTAGCAGCTGCCGCTGCTACCAAATGTCAAAAAGATAATTCCCATTCTGTGTTGTGATTACTGTAGTCAAGAACACAAAGTTAAATCAGAGAGGCAAGAGGTAGGTCTGTCCAGCTGTGTACCTGAAGGAGCCTTCCAATTACACCAGAAAGCTTGAAATCTATAAGTACTGCTCCAGCATAGAACCAATGGCAGCTTTTCAGAGCTGCTATTCAAGGCTAGAAGCTCAGTCCAGTTGACCATGCAAAACGGTGTGGAAAATAGAATGTAGATTCAGAAAACCTTCCCCACTCACCCCTATCATGTTTGCTTTCAGAATTATGGTGTATAAAAGTAGATTGTATAAGGGGGTATAATGCACAACAGACAAGCTGCCCAAATCTAGCATGCTGAAATTTGACCTACAGATGATGTTGCTCTCCTCTCAGGTCTGTCTCTGTGTTGCGGGTGTAAAGCAGCACACAGTCCCAGTGTGTTCCATGTATGCTAAATTTTATCTTGGCAGCTGTAACATTTCTAATCTCCCCCCCCCCTTTTTTTTTTGCTGTTACACTGCTGTGGTGAAGATATAGAAAACAAGCTTGCTTTGTATTGCAATAGGAGGATGCGGGGAAGGAGGGGTAGGGAAGAGAGCTAGTATGGATGGGTTATTCCTGAAGTCCCTTCATTGGCCAGCGATTTGCTACAAGTGATTGGACTCACTGCCATGGCATCCCTGCATCTGACGTGACATCTCCTATAAGCAGCCATATTTCTCTCTCTGCAAGGCATATATAGTGGTGATTCTCTCCCCACTCCACCCCCACTGCCTCAACATCACCTTGAGAACCCCACTGAAACCTGCTTTCCACTTGCAGACAAGAGTACACCCTGCCTTCATTACTGTCACTTTGGTTTGCAAAATGTCAGAATTATGAACCTCACGGTGTGGAAGGGGGTCTGCTAGGACAAGAATTCCATAGATTAAAACCCAACGGTTATATACCCTGCTGAAACACACACACACACACACACACACACACCACCACCAAGTTACCCCAGCTTTTACACTAAGAAAAGCTGAAATCTGCAACCTGATTAAGTCAAAAGATTTAAGAAGTTACACCTTCTTAGTTTTTGAATGGATGCGGGGGACATGACTAAGCAGAGGGACACAAGACTGGTATGGAAACAGTGAATATGGGCAAATTGTTCTCAGCCTTTCAACATTTTAGAATTCAGTGAAATATGTCGGCATTAGGTCTATCACAAAAGGAGAAGTATTTAGCACAACATATCATTGACCTATGGAATTGTCACATGTTATTGTCAAGGCTACGAGTGTACCTAGCTTTCAAACCAAAAAAGAAAGTATAAGATGTGCTTGTCAATAGCTCTTAAACATGATAGCTAAAAATGAGACTTGCACATGGGTAAGAAGCTATTTCCATCAAACCATTCTTGTGAGCTTCCCAGGGAAGCTGCCTTATACTGAGTAGATAATCGGTCCCTTCTTGGCATCAGAGGCTGCTTCAATCTCCTCTTATCCAAGTGAAAGGTTTGCCTACTGCCTAGGCTGTATGCAGAAAAGGCTTCTTAGTGGCCAACCAATTATCCCTGCTTCAAAGCACCCTGTGTCCAAGGACTCCCATCAAGGTTCCTCAAGAGAGCAAACTGAAGCCAGAGTTTAGGCACCAGTCATGTTGAGATCGATTCTACAGAAATCACTAACCGGTGCACTGTATGTGGGAATCTCTCAACCAGTCTACAGAAACCAGATATATAAAGCCTCTTCTGGGAAGTGGGTCAGGTCAGTCTGTAACTTCCAATTAAACTTGTGGTAGTGGTACAAGCCACGTAATATCAATATTTCCTCCAGAGCCCAGAAAAACACTTTACACAGGATAGCAAGTACCTTGTTGTACAGATAAACAAACAGGTGTGCAGGGAGTGAATTTCCTGGCTTTGTAGCTGGCTTGCATCCCATTTTCCAGTTTCTGCTGCTGCACTTTCCTTTTGTTGCAAGCATGTGATGCTACTGAATTGCATCTCCCCATCCCACTAAAGGCCATTTTAGGAAAATAAAGGCGGAATCCCTCCCAGGTGCACACGGGCTGGTTTATTTGGTACGGCTGTAAAAGTGTAAGCAGAGAACTTCCTTTCCCCCTATAGGTTAAACTTCTGGTGCTAGTTTCACAGTGCTGGCTTCATAGTGATAAAATCAAAGTTATAAGAGTCTGGCAAGCCCTGGTGCTTTGTCCGGTTGAAACGGGTCCAGCTGAAGACAGGCAGGCCTTCCTCCACTGGTGGGCCATTGATGGCATAGGCTGTAAACTTCGCAGCCATATTGACGTCTGCTATCTGGAAAGGATTGCAGGAGAAAATGTCATTGCAAACGAAGGAAGGGAGGGTTGATGTTTTCCCAAATGAGAGGGCACCAAGTGGTTTGAATTTCCCTCAAATCAAATGGATGAGTCACTTTGCTCGATATATGCATTAATGGCCCTCCTCTGCTTTCTCTATCACATCAACAGCATTCAGAAATAACACTGGGCACTGTAAATGATGATCACAGAATCACTTCTGAACACAACTGGCCCATTTATTAGGCAAGGTGAGGTGGTCCCTTCATCTTCAGTGGCAGATTGTGGCCTCTAATGAGGGGGCAAACCATTTTCTTTATATCTTTGTACATGCTGCCCCTGCCCAGGTTTAAAACGCCAGGGTCTGGTGGTGGCAGCAGGAAATAATTTGGGTTGTGGAAAACCACTCTGCACATGCCTATTATATTTTAAAATACAATAAATAAATAAATAAATAAATAAATAGGCATCCTCATCTTTGGACTATTAGCACCTATGGAGCTGCTTGGATTTTAGTGTATTATAGGGGGCAGGATTGTAGCATCTTTGGATATGCATTTGGAATAGATCTGTGTACACCCACCAGTTTTGAGATGGACTGGAAGGGAGAAATTGTTTAGATTTTCTGCTTCAGACACCAAGAATATTTTGGGCCAGCCCTGCTTATGAAAATGGCTCAAAGGTTTCTGTGCAATACGATGGAATGGGAGGAATGTTTCAGGGTTTATCCAAAGGGGTGAGAGACACCATCAATGTGGGCTGCTCTGATTACATTTCCCCGAGCAGACTATTGCCTACAGCTAACAAGGGCAAGCACCTGCCATCTTAAGAGCATTTACTCCCACGATGCAAACTTAGTAGCAGTAGCAGATCAGCTGATACATCCAAGCACCTTGGCAGAACATATTTTACTGCTTCTGCTGACCTTGTTGCTTAGGCAGGGCAAGGCTCATGTTTCAGGACAGAAGCAAGAAATTACACAACTTCTGCAGCCACCCTCCTCCAAGAAAGCTGGGCAGCACACGTGCAGTTTAGCACCTGAGACTATGCTGACCCTTGAATGATCAATACTAATTTTCCAAAGGTGAGATTCAAGTCTAAAATGGTCATCAGTCTCTAGTGGTTTGTAACATGAAACTGTACTAGTGACGTGGTGAAACTTCACAACCTTAGCACAAACCAAGTGCTGATGTCCAACTCTTGTGTTAATTTTTTGCTGTGCATGCCCAGTTTGTGGACTGGCAGACTGCTCAAAATCCCTTCCCTTGACCATTTCTGGGGAGCAAACCCCCTAAAAACAAAGAAGCCATTTAACTGCGAGTTTGCTGAGCTGCTGGCACCCATAATCACACACACAAATATCACAGATGCATGGAAGGATGTGGGAGTGTGTGTGTGTATGTGTGAGACAAAATGAATGTATTGAATGAATGAATGAATGCTTCCCCCTTCCCACAAGCAACTGCAGAGGGCCAGTTCCTCTGGAGTCTTTACCTTAGAGTCATAGCAGCCAGCAGGAACTGGAGTCTTGGGGTTCAAGTCTCCCCGACAGCAAATAGTATTGCAGGGATTGTGCCTTGCATAGGGATCTTTCTTGTAGTCTAGAAAATAAAGGGGCCAGAGGAGGAGTATTTGAGTATGTTTTGGCAGTCACGCCCAGCCATGGACCAATTTCATTTCTGTATGTTCATTTATTTAGATTTATATTTCCCCCAACCCCCTTAATCATCACAACAGCCCTATCAGGTAGGTTAGGCAGAGAGAAAGAGAGGTCCAAAATCACCCAGTGAGCTTCCTGGCTGAATAGGAAGGAATTTTAGTCTGGACTGGTCACAGGGCTAAAGACCAGTAGGGAAGAGGAAGGAGAAGAGTCATACCCTTACTTTAAAATCAAACGATTTTGATGCGGGTCTGTGCCAGATACCAAATGCCTCAGGGGTTATACAGTACAATTTCAGCTGTGCAGAATGCATATACCCCTGGCTGGCTGGTCACAGGGTAGATATTAACAGAAAGGGTTTTTACAACGGTTCAGCTTGAGCCTACTGAGATCTATTTTGACAATATCAATATTTAGAGAAGATACACAATGCAGGTTATTTCCTCTGGAGCAGAAAGCATAATGGATTGGGGGCACAATCCTATGAATGTTTAGAAAGAAAAAGGTCCTCCAACTCCCATGCTGGCTGGGGAATTCTGGGAGTTGTAGGACTTTTTCCTGTCTAAACATGCATGGGATTGTGCCCTAAACCTTTTAATTAAAGTTTTGAGAAGTTCTTTGGGGGAACTAATTTTAGTCAGAATTTTACTCCCATCTCTCTCTGTGGATTTACAAAATTGTATCAGGATATTTCAAATTCAGCACCCTTCTCTCTTTGTTCCAGTTATGTTCAAAAACAGTGCCAAGGGACACTGGACTCCTCATATGATTTCTCGAAGATTGCTTGAAAAGATTAGCAGGCACGAACTATGGCAGTATTAATGCTTGGTAATCAGCATTTTCATATTATGAAGGGGAAATGTTTTAAAGATAAACAGAAAAATGTAGAATTACATACTGTTGTATCTCATGATATACTTCATTGTTCCGATGTCTGTCACGTTTCCCTGGTCCCGCCGGAAGATTTTTGCTCTAGGAGCCATCTCATAAGAATAGTCCAGGCCATATTTTTTAACATACTCTGCATATCCACTCATATTGTAGATATTTTCATGGAAAGGAATGTTGTAGGAAGGCCAGTATCCTGCAACAGGAGACATTCCAGTGAGTGGATTTAGCCGGAAGCAGCCTTCCCCAACCTGGTTGCCTCCAGATGTGTAGGACAGCTCCCATCATCCCCAACCATTGGTCATGGTGACTGGGGATGATGGGAATTGTGATCCAGCACCTCCTAAAGGGCTCCAGGTTGGGGAAAGCTGAGCCAAAGGCTTGAATGTTCTCAAAGGCTTGAACTGCAAAAGCTAAGCTGCAGGAAATGCTACTCTGTTTCTAGAACTAGAACTCCCCTTCACTCATACGGAAATCAAAGGAATGTTACAGAAGCACAGCAGCCAACAGCTGTAAAAGCAAGTTTCACTTGGACAGGCTGAAGCACCAAAGAATCCACAAATTCAACAGAATGGCGAGAAAGTCCAGTCTCCATTTTAAACATCATCTCTCATCTTTTACAGGTACAATTGACATGCAAAAATCACTACTTTTTCTTTTTTTACAGAAATACAAATTTGGAATGCCTAATATGCTATGACTGTTTCATAGACCATGTCTAATTCTTACTAGCAAGAAAAGGGGGTAGTTTCCTGCTGAGACCATTGATTTCACACACATCCCTTTACCTTTAGGAATCCTATGGAAGCGTTTACCTTTACGGAGAATATTTGTCTGATCAGAATATTCCACAAGTTTGGGAATCTGTTCAATGACATAGAGAGTTCCATCATCAAGACTCCTTTGCAATTTGACCTTGTTTGTATCCAAGACCATGTATTGGTTATTATAGGTACCTAAGGGGCAGTGACGAAAAAGTTAAACGTTCACTACTTTCTTTCAGCGGGGGGAGGATATATACAAAGAGACTTTACTTCAAATATACCAACCAGAGTTTTGCTTTTCAAAGGTTTGTGCCCAGGTCTTTCCGGAGTCTGCCATCATGTTGGCGATACGGACTCTCTGCCATGCAAACAGGCTCTCAGGTACTATTTGTCTAAGAAGAGAACGGTTGTATACACTGTTTGTGGTCTGCAACATGACCAAGCCATTGCCAAGTATATAAAAGTCATCTAAGGATACCAAAAAACCTGAATACAAAATAAAAGGACGTTTGTTAACCATGAATGGATGCTTCACAATGTTTATTTTACTTGTTTTTTCTAGGATAAGAAAGAAGGGAGATGTTGTAATAATAGTTTTATTTTCTCAGCTGCAATCATATAAATTTATTCATACAATTTGTGAGCAACTTAAGAGTGCCTTTGGGGCAAGGGGAGGCAGCCCAGACTGAGCAGATTGAGGCAGCAATCTCAGTGGGGGAGATGTTTATACTGTTGCATGCTCCCTACTGCCCTAGCAATGAGACCTTCTAGGGATAGCGCTACCCAGGCCGTGGTTTCCTTTGGAGGAAAGTGTCTGGAGTCCAAAAAGTGTATTTGTAATGATTTGCTTTATTTATAGATATGCAGGTAGAGCATAAGTGGAAACAAACAGCATTCACTCCCACCAGGTAGCAGCCACATTAAGCTATATGAGGTAAGTAGGTAGGTAGGTAGGTAGGTAGAGACAGACAGACACACAGACTCTGCATCCCCAAAGTGATTTCAGCTGTCTCCCAGCTTCTCTCTCTCTCTCTCTCTGGGTACTTCCAAACAGGGTTTTTATTGTGCAATTGCACTGCCTTGTTTATGGAATGTTATGGGCCCCCCAGACAATGACATCTTCCGCTTGTTGTAACCTTCCCATGTTTTCCCACCACTTCTTCCGTCTTTTTTCTTACTGCATAGAATCTGTTGAGGAGGACAGGATGGAATACCTTTGGACTGGTAGCGCTAGGGGCGTTCCGATTGGAAGCATCTTCTGTGTCCAAAGCTTAGGCCAAACCATCTGGAGGGGGAAAGGCTGCCCACCCTTGCATTAAGGAAACATCAACCATCCATTCTGGGCCTTTAGCAAGCAATCTGCCTAACAAAGGAACAGTTATGAAGCACAATAACGCTCAGAAAAATGTAGCTTTTAAGCCAAATACTTAGAAAATTAATTGTGCTTTAATGCGCTTGTTTTTATGTTATGTTTTAACTAAGAGGGTTTTTAAAATCTGTATTTTATTATTGTTCGCTGCCATTTTGGCAGAAAGGTGGGCTATAAACAAACTCAATCAATCAATCAGCCACCATCAGAAAAGCCTGAGTAACGGCCAGAAGCACCATCTGAATACACCTAGAGCACCACACTTCCACACATGCTCCTGAGGATTCTTGTTTTTAAATGAAGGTCACACTATCATGTCCGATACGACTACTAAAAAAAGCTAATGCAACCTTAGGCTGCATTAACAGAAGCATAGAGTCCAATAGTTCCTGAGAAGCAATAGTTCCACTCTGTTCTGTGCTGGTCAGCCCACATCTGGAGTACTGTGTTAAGTTCTGGGTACAAAATTTTAGGAGGAACATTGACAAACAAGACCCTGTCCAGGGGAGAGCTACCAAGATAGTAAAGAGTCTGGAAACCACACCCTATGAGGAATAGTTGAAAGAACTGGGTATGTTTAGCCTGGAGAAGAGTAGATTAAGTGGAGACATGATAGCAGTCTTCAAATATCTGAGAGGTTGTCATGCAGAAGATGGAGCAAACTTATTCTCCATTGCTCCAGAGGGCAGGACTAGAATCATCTGCTGAAAATTGCATGGAAGCAGATTTTGAGCTAAATGTTAGGAGAAACTTCAGAACAGTACAAGCTGTTTGACAGCGGAACAAGCTGCCATGGGAGGTGGTGGGCTCTCCTTCACTTGAGGTATTTAAGCAAGTCTGGACTGCTATCTGTCAGGGATGCTGTAGCTGCATCCTCCATTGCAGATCCCGTATTGAGCAGGGGAGCTGGCGGCAGTTGGACTAGATTACCTCCAAGGTCCCTTCCAACTCTAAAATTCTATGATCTTGTTTAACAAAGGAACAGTAAGAAAAGGAATATCAACAAGGCCAGCCCTAACCAAATGTCATTCCTTGCCTTGGTCATCTTCAGCACCCCCTCAATTTATTCAACTTTTGAATACCTTACTTGTAATTGCAATTGTATTCCATCTCATGACTTTGGTGTACAAGCAGTTCTCGCTCCTCATCTTGGTAACATAATAAAAATGGCAAAAGATAAGCTATCACCTATATAGTGGCATTGCTGGCTTCATGAAATATTTGACAATATTTGACTATGGTCAAATACTGGGCAGTCAGTTGATAATATCTGACCAATTAATTGACTGATGTACCAACCCTAACACAATGTATTGGATTATAAACCTATGGGGGACAGAAAAAATATTATATGAAATATAATATTAATGAAGGATGAATGAAATACATTATTTAGGGTTAAATGCAGAATTGAATTCAGTTCCATTCTAGGCTTCCTGTCACTTTGAACATGACCTATTATCTTCCAGTTACATCTTAAAACTGCAGATAACACAGCCAAACCAGAAACTACCCACATGACAATTTCCTCAGGGCCGGATTAAGATAGGGGCTATTGGAGCGGCAGCCCCAGGCCCCTAACAGAAAATAGGCCCACAATTATAGGGACGCGGAGCGATTTCCCCCCCCCTTTGAGTTAGCTCTGATCGTTATCATTCAGCATAATTAATGATTTTTTCAAGATGAGAAAGGTGTTCTAAGCACATCTGCATTACAGGCTTGAGGCAAGACCTAGCAAGAACTGTTGTTCTCAAATTAGCATTTCAGTAGCTTTTTGCATTTCAATCACTGTTACTACATTTCTTTGTGAGAACTTCTAGCACATGGGGGGCTTGCTAGGGTCTGTAATATTCAGATTTAGAAGGGACCTCTCTCTCCAGCCTCGAGCAAAAGATCTTTCTGATTCGCAGCTCAATTATCATAGAATCATAGAATCATAGAAAAGTAGAGTTGGAAGGGGCCTACAAGGCCATCGAGTCCAACCCCCTGCTCAATGCAGGAATCTAGGTCAAAGCATCTCTGACAGATGTCTGTCCAGCTGCACCTTGAATGCCTCCAGAGTGGGAGAGCCCACGACCTCCCTAGGTAGTTGATTCCATTGTCTTATTGCTCTGACAGTCAGGAAATTTTTCCTGATGTTTAGGTGGAATCTAGGTTCCTGTAACTTGAGCCCATTATTCCGTGTCCTGCAAACTGGGATGAACGAGAAGAGATCTTTGCCCTCCTCTGTGTGACATCCCTTCAAATACTGGAAGAGTGCGATCATATCTCCCCTCAGTCTCCTCTTCTGAAGGCTAAACATGCCCAGTTCTTTCAGTCTCTCCTCATAGGGCCTTGTTTCCAGTCCCTTTATCATCCTTGTTGCCCTCCTCTGAACCCTCTCCAGTTTGTCTATGTCCTTCTTAAAGTGAGGTGCTAGTTCAAATGCTAGTTTAACAAAAAAACAAAAACGAAACAAAGCAACAAGAACAACACAATTATTCTTGGTCAAGCAAAGCTTCCTGGCTTTTTGTTGTGGCTGCTTTTTTTTTTTTAATAAATAATTTGGGGGAAATTGGGAAGACCCTTACTGATGAGCTGCAGGAGTTTTTGAGTTTTTGCTCCGTCAAGTGACCCCTCTCTGCCCACCCACCTCCAAAATCTCCACCATGACTTCTGCTTGCTATGGGACAAACCTCTGGGATGGTCTTTACCTGCCGCTGGTCCTGATGGCCCTGCTCTGCACAGGTAAGGTTCAAAAGTTTGACTCTTTTGATCTGCAAGTTCTCCTTCTCCTTCTCCTTTTTTCTGTAAAAGGGCTTTCCCTCTTTTGTGAGCCAAACTGAACGTAAGAGAGGGCTGTGTGTTTGTGGGTGTGTGTGTCTGCCTTTTGGGGGTGTTGATCCTCCTGCCGCCTGCAAAATAAATGTCACCTGCTTGGCTAATACTGTGTGTGTGTGTGTGTGTGTGTGTGTGTGTGTGTGTGTGTGCACGTGCGCTTTCATGGGGAATTGTGTGGCATTTTAAGTTTTATTTTGAAAAACCCCAGAGAACAGAGTTCACCAAATATCCCTCTTGGATATTTTGGACTACAGTTCTCATTTGCCTCAGGCAGCATGGCCAGTGGCTGGGGAAGATGGGAGCTGGGGCCCCAAACATTTAGAAGGGCCCCGGTTGGGGAAGACTGCCCTAGAGGTTAAAAAACGTGGAGGTACTTATCATCAACGATATGTGATGAGTTTATTGAACTGATTGGTCAGCAAGTGCTGCAGCAAATCATAAACAAGATAAAAGAAGCCAAATATTATTCAATTTCTGTTGACTCCACCCCTGACATAGCACATTGTGATCAACTAACAATTATATTTCACTATGTACTACCTAGTGGTCCAGTGGAGCGTTTTACGAAATTCATTCCAATGCACGGACACACTGGTATGGAGCTAGCAAACATTATTTTGCAGTTCATGGATGAAAATGGAATTTCCATCAAAGACTGCAGGGGTCAGTCTTATGATAACGGATCTAATATGAGTGGCAAATATAATGGTATGCAGGCCTTAATTTGGGAAAAAACCCCACTTGCTGAATACATTCCTTGTTGTGCACATTCACTTAATCTTGTTGGACAAAATGCCGTAAACAGCTGTCCAGTTGCAGTTTCGTTCTTTAATTTTGTGCAGCAGTTGTATTGTTTTTTTTCTGCTTCAACTCATCGATGGAATCTGTTAACAGATAGTTTCAAACTATGTGGTATACTGACATTAAAAAGGTTATCTGATACACGTTGGTCTGCTCACCATGATGCTGTGAATGCCTTACAAAAAGGCTATAGTACTATCAGAGATGTCCTTTCAAATATTATGAATGATGAATCCACAAAGGGAGAGGTCTGTTTACAAGCAAAGGGCCTAAATAATGTCATGGATCAATTGGAAACTGGAATAATGATTGTTGAAATATGGTCTGTCATTTTACCAAGGTTTCACAGAACCAGTCAGTGTCTCCAAGATGCAAAATTAGATCTGCATACAGCAACAGACATGCTGAACTCTCTAAAGGATTTTGTGCAGTCTCTCCATTCTAGATTCTCTGAATTTGAACAGCAGGGTAAAAATATTTCCGGCTGCGAGGAGTACCAGCTACAACGTGGAAGGAAAGTGAAAAGAAATAGGAGGTGGGACTATGGTGATGCAGAAGATGCTAATGCCAATTGACAGAATCACTGAGGCACAGGCAAGCAGCATACAATATAATTCAAGAAAGATTTGGATTTCTATCAGAAATATGCACTCTAGCAGCTGATAGTCTACGTTCCAGAGCCACTACACTAGTGTCAAAATATCCTGAAGATCTTGAACCCCTGTTTGCAGACGAAATTGTACAGTTTTCATCTATTTTCAAAATGTACCAATCTTCCACTGCAAATCAAGACATTCATGGGAGTCAAGAAACACAAATGTACAAGTTTATGATTGCACAATCTCTAGTCGGTGCATTTCCAAATACATTTGTGACCCTCCGCATGTATTTGTGTTTAATGGTCAGCAACTGCAGTGGTGAGCGTTCATTTTCAGCATTAAAACGTGTGAAAAATGAACTAAGGTCTTCCATGGGTCAGGAGCGTTTAAATACGCTCTCTCTGTTGTGCATTGAAAATGGTTTGCTGAACGAGCTTAATCTTGATTCTACAATTGAGGAATTTGCAAGTAAAAAAGCAAGAAAAGTTAATGTGTAATTTTATTTTAATCTACCAGCTTGATTCATTTAGTTTAAATGCAGGTTAGAGTTCAGTGAATAACCTGTTTGTGTGTTTAAAACTAGTGGTTGCTATTTATTTCAAGAGTTACTCTCTGCACCATAATCATAACGCAGGCTGTATTGATTATGATGCTTTAATAATAATAATAATAATAATAATAATACTTTAAGGAAAAAATTTTATGAGCCAAACATCATACACTTATATTTAAATTGTTTATATGGTTTATGTTTATTTAAAAATGGTTGTTGTGAATGTTCTATTTATAACGGTTTTATTGAGTTAACAAGCTTATTGTTTACAAAAAAAGAAATATTTTCAATATGTTTCTGTTTTGGCACTTTAATGGTAATTAAAATATTTAATTTGTTTTAATATAAAATTGTGTCTTCATTTTATTTATTTCCATAAAAAGGCCCACCAAAATCCTCAGCACCAGGCCCATAATGCTCTTAATCCGGCCCTGAATTTCCTAAGTAGTCACATTCACTGGTTCTGCAATTCACTCAAACTATCACTTACACACACACACACACACACACACCAGTCTGATTGCAATATAAGCCAAGGATAGGCAACTGGTGCCCTCCCGGTTGCCTACCCCTGTTGTAAGCTGATATTCTGTCATGAAATGTGTCCTGGAAAACAGTGGAAAAAATTCAGTATCAACAAGGCACTCAATGAGAAATGAAAACTACAGGCATCAGCAGCTATCTAAAATTCTGCTCAGTCAGCTCTGTGTTTTCTTCCATATGCATGGGTTTATGAGAATTTGATATAATTGAAATTGCCTCTTTATAGGGGTTATCTACTTCATCTGTAATCTAGTCTCTCCCTTCTCTCTCTCTTTCTGTGTCATCGGCAACTCTCCAGTAATCTTGAATGAGCACCGTCATTCGATCAAAGCAAACAAAAGTGCTTCTGACTGCATCTTCTGGATCAAAGCCATCTAGCTATTCAGCATACGATACAGGGAACACTCCGGGCTTGCAACCTCATTCATCACAGCCTTATTAATTAGTGGTGGTAGTATTTCAAGCAATTCCCAGAGGGGCTAGTCATGATCAAAAACAGAACTGACCGTGCTGGAAATAGTACAAGCATAAGGCAGTATCTAATGCAGCACTACTGCTAATGTAAATGACATTGCGCTAGCGTAAACGATCACTAGTGCAATGAGAATAGCACTTCCTGGTGCAATGAGTTTTCCAGGGAAACCCATCATGCCAACAAGCACTATTGGCATTGCGCTAGAGATTGTTTCCACTAGTGCAACCTCACTTACATTAGTGGTAATGCTGCATTGAATACTACCCACAGAATATAATAAAACACAGTACCTATCCAAAAGAAAGCATGCTCAAGATATTGCATAGGCAGCAGGAAGGCAACCTGTGGGAAGGCTACAACATTGGTGCCACAAGGACTGCACAAAATAGATGTAGACAAGTCATTTTAAATTTTATGCATACGCATTCTTTTTCAGTTCAGCAAGAGAATGGAATCATTCTGCAAGCACCAAGACCCGTGAGAACTGGAGAGCTGGATCCCTTGCCATGCACATCCTCTCCACACCTCTGCTGCCCTTCCTGGTGTCTTCCTCTTCCCTTTAGTTACTCAGGCCTCCTCCTCCTATCTCAGACAGTTACATAATTTCTTGCACATTTACACACATAATCATACATGTATAAACTTGCACTGCTGTATAATCATGCACACCTGCATGCGTATATGTATGTATGTGTGAAAAGGACCAAAGCCGGTCCTTTGCGTGGGTTCAGGTACCAAAGGGTTAACCGGAGCGGGGTTAGCCCTTTACGCGCGGTCCGCAGCACCTAGGCAGAAGCCGCGGTTAATTTTAATGCTAGGACAGTGAAAGAAGCAGTCTTATGAATGGGAGCCACTGCACTGTTTATAGGTAAACAGAGTTTAATTGAGCGTATCAAAACATACACAAAGGCAGTATGCAAAGCATGCGCCTGCAATTGACATGGGTATGGAGTGAGTCGTAGCAACAGTACACACAAAGTTTACCTGGAATGACCCTGATTCCTCGACAGCTGCTGCGTAGCTCAGCGGCTAGGTGAATTCAGCTAGTTTCACCGGGAGCTGCCCGGGGCTGGACCCTGAGGTCAGACCGAAGCCCTGGACCTCCGCACAGCTTGCTGCCCATGACCAACAACTTTTCCCGCCACAGGCCCCTTTCTTTATACCCTCTTCTTGGCTCCCCCTCCCTCCTGCGTCCCCTCCCTTCGTGATTGCTTGAACTGAGTCAGGAATAACCTGTTTGGGAATGCTTCACAGCTCATTTGGCTGCCAGGGGAGGGGAAGCTGCCCGGGGGTATGCAGATGTGTCTCATTGTGAGCCTCATTGAAGGGCAAGAAAACAAGTGCGGTAAACAAGGTTACAGGTAGATACCTGAGCCACTGCTGCAAGTGGGGTGTGCGTGTACCTGACCTGGCTTTCTCTTCACAGTATGTATGTTGCACCATCAGGGCCCAGGGAGGGGAGAAGACACCCAGAAAAGTCCTCTATGTGTGGTCTGTGGCAATGCTGCTTGGGAGGAAGGGAGAGAGGCCGGAAAGGCTTTAGATCAGGGCTCTCCAACCTTGGGTTCCCAGATGTTGCTGGCCTACAGCTCCCAGCATACCCAGCCAGCATGGCTAATGGCGGGGGATTCTGGGAGCTGTAGTCCAGCCAGGGCCGGTGCTACCATTAGGCCAACTAGGCAGCCGCCTAGGGCGTAGGGCTAAAGGGGGCACCAGAAACGCCTTTAAAAAAATACAGCGCTCTCAAGTGGGAAGGGGGGGCGCTAAATATCTGATCTTGCCTAGGGCACCAAACTGCCTTGCACCGGTCCTGAGTCCAGCAACCTCTGGGGACCCAAGGTTGGAGAGCCCTGCTTTAGAGAGAGTCTGGCACAGCTTGCCACCTCTTTCACCTCATGCCCACTGGTCATGCCCTGCCTCCTTTTGCCCGCTGCTCAGCCTGCGCCACAGCCCAGGCTGTTGCCTTAAGCAGGGAAGTCAGTGCATGATGCTACTGCTATAGCCAGTTCTTGGTTATTTATTTATTACATTTCTATACCACCCAATAGCCAAAGCTCTCTGGGCAGTTCACAAAAAATAAAACCCTAAAATACTACATGATAAAACGTAATATAAAACCTTTGAAGGTTTAAAACAGAATAAAACCAGAGTAAAAACCAGCAGCAGGATAAAGATCTAATAACACAGTAACATATTTAAAAACAAAACTGAAGGACTGAAAAGCCTGGGAAAATAAAAAGGTCTTCACCTAGTACTGAAAAGACCACAATGTAGGCACCAGATGAGCCTCTCTGGGGAGGGCATTCCATGACTAAATAAATGTGTGCATGCATTTTGATATGCCTGTTTTCTCCCTTTAGCATTGCAGTATCAGGGCTGTGGCGCCCAAGCGGGAGAGGGGTTAATCCTTTCCTCTTGCACTTCACTCTTGTCCAAGATCCACACATACCCCAGCTGCTATTAGGCCCTAGATGGAAGCTTCCCTGCTTTGGCCCACAGACAATAAAAATTCTATGGCGGTTTTTGTGCTGTGCCAGAATACCCTCAGCCTGGCTTACTGAGCAGCTAACTCCACAAGGCTCTATAGCACATAGGCAAGATTCTGATATTCAAACATTAAAAAACATGCATGAAACATCCTTTCACACATCTGCGTCACCTGGGTAACTGCTGAATGAGGCACGCCCTGTGCATGTTTGGGGATCATCAATTTTGAAATCCCAGTGCTTATATATTCTCAAAGTAGCGGCATATGTGAACCAGCTAGAATGAGCAAAGTAGATATTCTCATACCCCGGGAGGACCTAGGAAAGAGACAAACAGAGGATGGAGTGATCTATGTGGAGTCCTATTAACAAGCTGCAATCAAACATGCTGTTTTATTTACCACAGTGTAAAGTCAATAGGCCTATAGAAATTTGTTTATGAGACGTTTAATAACTTCAATAAATAAATAAACAAACAAACATTTTGGTCTTTTAAAAGGAATTAAAATGAAAACAATCAAATCCTGATTTTCATTATTAATTTTTGGTCAACATTTTCAGTCACCTATCTAAACGCAATCAGTAGTGGAAATTCTAACACACCCTAACCCTTTATATCTTTAGCTGAATTCTTATTTCACACATCTGCTTATATGCTGTGTGAGACTACATGCTGAATGTATGCAGTCATGTATTCATATATACAAATCTCGGTTTTCCTTTCCAAGGACATTCTCCAGTTTTAGTTTTCCCCAGGCCCTGGCTGTGCCCAACTAATGGTCAGGCACAGTGGGGGTCTGGAGACGCTGCCTCGCCCCTCAGCACACTGGTCAGTATCCCAGGGGAAACCGGGGGAGCACTAAGGGGAGACAAGTGGGGATGACAGCTGCCCCACAGTGCCCAAGCGGCACTTTTCGGCAGCTGTCAGAGGCTTCTTGCCAACAAGCCCCCCCCGGCTGCCCCCCCATTGCCCTTCCCCCCAGGGCCCCACTCACTGCTGCTATCCTCTGCCACAGCCGTCCACTGTCACACGCCTCATCCTCCTCACCGAGGCTGGGGAAGGAGGAGCTGCACCAGCAGTCCCGCGCAAAGCTGGGTTCAATCCAGCCTTGCAAGGGACCACTGATGTGGCAGCAGCTCCCCCTCCCCAGCTCGCCCCCCTTCTCTCATGAGAAATGGGGGGCAAACCAGGGAGGGGGAGCCATCGCCACGTCAGTGGTCCCGCACAAGGTCGGGTTCAACCTGGCCTTGCAAGGGACAGCCTGTCCTGGCTGGTTTGGCGGCTGCGAGGGTGGGGCCTTATTCTCTCTGCCAGAAGCTGGTTCCTCCACCCCTGTGCTGCATAGCTGCCTGTCCTGGCTGGTTTGGCTGCTGCATCAGGGACTTGGCCCTGGCAGCTGCAGTTCAACATCTGCATCAGGGTCTTGTGGGAGAAGGACGGCAAGCCGGGGAGGGGGAGTCCTGGAAGTCTAAAATTAGTGCCTTCACCATTTTTTCCCCCATTGGTGCCAGATCAAGAAGCAATAGATATAGAAATCCAACTCTATCCTTCTTTAGGCAAACACTCTGTAGGAATCATAGAAGAAAATCATTTTGATGATTTATTTCTATACCCTACAAACGTGCAACCTGTCTTTACAACAAATTACTACTACCGGTATACGATACAAATATATACTCAATTAATGCAAATATAGTTTAGGAATAATTGAAAATACAAGGTACAACAGTTTTAAGACTTTTAAGGCACAATCCTATGTTTAGACAGAAAAACATGCATAGGATTGCACTCTTAAGAGGATGAATATGTGCATTCTTTCTCTGTAGTTTTTTTTTTAAGTACTTCATAACCAACAGCATGAGATTAAAATATCAGTGCAAAAAACCATAATCTCATTTTGAGGTCTACAGGTACAATGAAAAGTTGGTTACATCAATCCTTTTAGCCCTAAAGGTGAAATCAGGTATATTGTTGGTCTCACCTTGATCAGAGCTGAGCAATGACCCATATCCCACTGGTATCTCCCAGAGCCTCCTGGCATAACATTACAGTCAGCCTTTGCTGAATCTGAGAATAAGGCAGGAATGAGGTCAAGCAGATCTCCAACTGCATTCAGGAAACTAACTTGAAAGGCAGTGAGAGGCTGGAATTAGAGAGAGAGAGAGAGAGAGAGAGAGAGAGATGACAAATATGTAAGTTTAGATTCAGATTTATTCATGTCAGTACTACACATGGTAGGTAACAGCTACACACACCTGAACGACTCTTTTTTTTTCAGGGCAGGGGTCTAAAGTACTAAGTCAAATAGAAGTGAGAAATGATCATGTACAAATTCTAATATACAAATTAAAAATTAACAAGCCATCAGCTCTGGCTAGCATATACCTTAAAGAGTTCTTAAAGACCTCAGATTAAAATTACTGATCTTCTGGAAAAAAATATGCAGCATCACCAAAATTGGCTGCTTTACTGAAAAATTGAGAAGTAGCCAATGTAATGTCAGTTTTTAAAATGGATCCAGTGGGGAGCCCCTTAAGCAATATGGCTGCCATACAGATGGGCAACATGGGTTTGTGCTTTATGGTTACCTCAGCATAGGTGGCTGTCTGTCATATTTAAAATCAGCCCTCAGTGAGCAGCAAATGGCAATTTTGTACCTCTTTCTCATTGGCAATCAATCACATCTATAGTCTTATTTATTTATTTATTTATTTATTATATTTATGAATCGCCCATCTGGCCAGACATCTGGCCACTCTGAGCGATTTACAATCCAATAAAATACAAGGGACACACACACACACACACACACACAGTATAAAACACAATTAAAAACAGAACAAAACTTAAAAATCCTAACCCACCCCATATTCCCGCCTGAAAAGCCACGTTTTTAATGCACGGCGGAAGCTAATCAAAGAAGGGGCATGGCGGAGGTCTCTGCACTGAACTTTCACAATGACATTTTCAATACTTAAAAAGATGTCACAGGAAATAAACACTTACGGTAGTTTCTTGCTTACCATGATTGTTGTAAATTATTATGATCATTGGAGAGTAATGACCCAAAAGATCTTGAAAGTAACTGTTGTTGTGTTACTAGGCTCTGCAATGTAATTTGGGCTCCAATCCTATGCACAAGTTATCTGGACATAGTGGGACTTACTTCTGAGTAAACATGCTGTAATCTTCACATATTTGGTGGATTCAGATGAACAGCTAAGCGGGTGTGAGATGGTAAAGTCACCAAGGGGTTACTTTTTGGCATGACAGCCACTAGTGTGAGCGGTGCGAGAAGAAGGGGTCCTGCTGAGACATGCGGGTCAGGTTCTGCTCCCCCACCTCCTCCCCAAGTTCCAGGCCAGGGGATGGGGCTTGGGGAGGAGAGGCGGCAGGGCCAGCAGAAAGTGCCCAACCTACCACAGGCTGGATTGGGTACCTCTGAGGACTGGATTATGTCCATGGGCTACAACAATGAAAAACCCTCCCCCAGCACCATGGCCCCCATCTGGATTGGGGTGCAAGTGACGTGGGGGAAGGGACCTGGCTGGGGGGGGGGGCTTGCAAGGCTCTGCAGTGTAATTTGGGTTGCAAGCCTATGCACAAGTTACCTGGCCAGGGCTTGCAAGCCCTGGCCAAGTTGTGTGCCTCCTCCCCGCAACGCTCATGTTCCAATTGGGGTGTGAGCAGCATGGGAAGAAACTCAGGCAGGGCTTGCAGGACCAGCTCTGCAGGCTGGATTGGGCACCTCTGCAGGCTGGATGGGCCCACAGGCTAAAACAACTAAAGCCCTCCTCCAGCACCATGGCCCCGGACTGAATCTCCCACCTCCCCTGGGCAGTTGTGATTAACAAACATCTATTTTGGCTGTTATTTATAAGATGGTGAGAAAAGGTGGATGATGTGAAAATATTGGCTTGTCTATTTAAATAAGTTATGTTATTATTTTTTAAATATTCATTGTATTTACAGATAATTTTTCTACTTTAAAAGTGTCCAAAGTGATACTTTACACACACACACACACACACACACACACAAGCACATGGTGTGCTTTCTATGCTGACTACAGGTGGGGTGGGCATCTTATGAACAGTGAATAGATTGATCACTCTCTCTGACTGGATGGCTAATATCCCCCATTATCTTGCCTCATGGAGAACAGCAGATATCTTTGCTTGATCTGGTCCACATAACGGAGCACATAATAGGTTTCACAGCAAACTATGTCAGCTGTGTTCGACCTCAACTTATTTGTGGCTTTATTAGGTGATGAATACTTACCACAAGATGACATGTGTTCCTTGCTCCTGAGGAAACAAAATAACCTCTCAGTCCAGTCCTAAATCTCCCCCTTAACTTTTCCTATAACTAGGCCAAGGAGCAAGTCTTCCAGCCAGAGAGAACTCAAATATTAGACAGAGAGAATTTTTTCCCTCACAAACTGTGCAACTGGTCATGGAGTGGGAATGAACATCCCTACTTCAGCACTGAAGATGGACCAGGGCTTGGGTTCCAAGGAGTTTTTGTTAACAGAGCAGCTGGTAGCTCTGAGTACAGCAAAGAGTCTGCTCTGCTAACAAAAACTGAAAAGTCATACTAGACAAGTATTTAACATTATGCAGAAGCCAGAAAAGAGGAAGGGAAGCTTGAAGAGTAATGCAGAATGTGCAACATGCTCAATATTTTCTTCCTTCTATTTCCATAAAATATTAGGAAACAGGAAATCTAAACTATTTCATAAATACAGTATTGCAAAATAATAAAGGCATGCAAGAAGTGATTTTCCTAACCAAAATCACTGTGTAGCAATAAATATTCAAAAATCTTATCCTTTCAATATTCCACATTAGTAAAGAATAAGATTAATTACTTTTCTAACCTTCTTAAAAATAGGAACATAGAAGGAAATATGAAATCTATAGCTGGGAGGGACAGAAATTAAATTACATGGAGGTTGAATATAAACCTTTGAATGGTCCTGTGAGAAACAACTTGCTAAAAATCATCATCATCAGGCGATCGCTCGTGACCGAGTAAGATTGTCTTCCGGGATAAAAGGAGGAAATTCTAAAGAAGATTGTGTAGACTCTAGCGATGGGTCCGTAAGTGACTGTGGAGGCCAATTCTAGATCCACACAGCTTCCCACAGTGAGGACACAGGTTACCAGATAGAAGATGGTCCTGTAAAGGATTCATTTGACGTGCTTTTCGCTTAGCACGTTTCTCCCTTTCACCTTGCACTCGGGCTTCTTCAAAGTCCATGGAACCTTTGTGAAAGGCCAACCTCCATTTAGATCGTTCATGGGCCAGAGCTTCCCAGTTTTCGATGTTTATATTGCATTTTTTTAGATTAGCCTTATGAACATCTTTAAACCTCTTATATTGACCACCGATATTCCGCTTTCCATCCTTGAGTTGGGAGTAAAGTAACTGCTTTGGGAGACGGCAGTCAGGCATTCGAACAACATGACCGGTCCACTGAAGTTGGCGTTGAAGGATCATTTTTTCAATGCTAGTAGTCTTTGCTTCTTCCAGTACACTGACATTTGTTCGTCTATCTTCCCAAGTAATTCGCAGGATTTTCCAGAGGCAACGTTGATGAAACCTTTCAAGGAGGTGGAAGTGACGTTTATAGATAGTCCATGTTTCGCAGGCATACAATAAAGTTGGTAATACAATGGCTTCATAAACCAGTGTTTTGGTCTTCTTACAAATATCCCGATCCTCGAACACTCTATGTTTCATTCGAGAAAATGCGGCACTTGCGGAGCTCAGACGATGCTGGATTTCACTGTCGATGTTAGCTGTAACAGAAAGATAGCTGCCAAGATAGAGAAAATGATCGACATTTTCCAGTATTGTCCCGCCATGCTGGATAGATGGCATCACCAAAGGGTTAGCTTGCACTTGCTGATGAAGCACTTTGGTCTTTTTGATGTTAAGTGAGAGACCAAGTTTTTCGTATGCTTCTGCAAAAGCATTTAGGATAGTTTGGAGATCATCCTCTGAATGTGCGGAGACCACATTATCATCAGCATACTGAAGTTCCACAACGGAGGTTGTAATTACCTTACTTTTTGCTTTCAGCCTGCTGAGATTAAAAAGCTTTCCATCTGTTCGATATATAATTCCCACACCAGTGGGAAGTTTCCCCTTGACAAGATGTAAAACCATGGCGATGAAAATGGCAAATAATGTTGGGGCGATAACACATCCCTGTTTAACACCTGATCCCACTTTAAATGGAGCACCATGAGAGCCGTTGTTGTCCAAAACCGTTGCCGTCATGTTGTCATGGAGAAGTCGCAAGATATTCACAAATTTATTGGGGCATCCAATTTTCATAAGGATAGTCCAGAGAGCTGTACGGTCTACAGTATCAAAGGCCTTAGCCAAATCGATAAATGCCATATAAAGGGGTTGATTTTGCTCCCGGCATTTTTCTTGGAGCTGACGTGCAGTAAAAATCATGTCTACTGTCCCTCTAGAGGGGCGGAAACCATATTGCCCCGATAGTTTCCACAGTCTGTTCTATCACCCTTCTTAAAGAGGGTGATAATTATGGCATCCCTGAAGTCTTCTGGGATCTCTTCTCTTATCCAGATTTTTTCAATGAGTTTATGAAGATGTTGTACAAGTTCGGGGCCCCCTTCTTTAAAGATTTCAGCAGGAATCCCATCTGGTCCACTAGCTTTGTTGTTCTTCATTTGATTAATGGCTTTTTTTACTTCATCCAAAGTGGGGAGTATTGCAAGTTCCTCTTTAATTTGTTTTTGTGGGATTTGTGAAAAAATCTCATTATCCACCTTAGACTTACGATTTAAAAGGTCATAATAATGCTCTTTCCAACGCAGTGCAACAGACTCTTTGTCTTTTAAGAGTTTGGTGCCATCTTTTGATTGTAAAGGGTTTGTACCATAGGTTTTTGGTCCATAAATGGCCCTTGTGGCCTTAAAAAAGCCCCGTGCATCATGAGATTCTGCAAGTTGTTGAATTTCCTCAGCTTTCTTTTTCCACCAAGCGTTCTTAAGTTCTCTTGTTCTTCTTTGGACCTCAGCCTTTGCGCTAGCGTAGGTTTTTTTCTTGGCAGCGCAGTTAATATCATTTTGCCATATTTGGAAGGCTTTCCTTTTTTGGTCAATTATATATTTAATCTCATTATCATTTTCATCAAACCAATCCTGATGTTTCTTAGTTTCATATCCAATAGTTTGTTCACAAGCTGCAGTAATGGAGGTTTTCAGCTTAGACCAATGGTCCTCAATGTTGTCAGGAGGTTCCGTAGGTAGATGTTCCTTAAGAAGTGATTGAAGACGAGTTTGCTTAATAGGATCTTGAAGGACTTGGATGTTCATTTTACGCCTTGGTTTCCTTCCTTGAAGCCTACGTTGGGGAGCAATGTTGATAACCATTGTGGACCGGATTAGTCGGTGGTCTGTCCAGCAGTCGTCGGCACTCACCATGGCCCTAGTAAGAAGTACATCGCGGCAATCTCTAACACGGACAATTACATAATCCAGAAGATGCCAGTGCTTTGACCGTGGGTGCTGCCATGATGTTTTAAGCTTATTCTTTTGTCGAAAGAGCGTGTTTGTAATAGTGAGATTATGCTCTGCACATATAGACAAAAGTAAGAATACTTTTTGCATACTTTGCAAGAAGCATAAAAATACTTCTTGCAAAGACATTTGGAGGGGGTGGGATTCAAGATAGTAAATGCAAACATTAAAATCCTTTCTGAGCCCAAAGAAAACAGCTGCATGCCTAAACTCTCTAATTATAAATGTGCTCAGTATTCAAGTCCCTTATTTCTTGTACAAGAAGGAAGTCCTTCAGCAGATAATGCTCAAATCCTAAAATCCAGACCTAATGCCAAAGCAGTGCATGCTTGACAATGCATAGGAAACGTTTCAAGTTCTTACAGATGACACTTTCCTGGTATTCAGAGGACAACGTTATGGTCAGGGCCGGCGCTACCACTAGGCAAACTAGGCGGCTGCCTAGGGCGTATGGCTAAAGGGGGCACAGAAACGCTCCGCTCCTGCTTCGCCTGTGCCCCAGACCCACGCAGACACTCGCCCTCTCCTCCTCCTCCAGGAACGGACGAGGAAGGGAGGGCGCGGGGCCTGCGCTCCACTTTCCGTGACGTGTGTACGGAAGAGGAGGAAGATGGGAGCGAGCAAGCCTGATCTCGTGGCAGCAGCGGCGGCAGCAGCGGCAGGAGCGTGCGAGGCGTCAGGCAGCCGGGGCTCGCTGCGCTTGGCGCGGATCTGGGCACGGAAGCCGAGCAGGAGAGCGGCCAGGCTGGCATGGGGCAGCAGCAGCAGCACCCGTGAAGGCAGCTCCGCGTGGGGCTGCTCGCTTGGCGCCGAATCCCGCTCTGCCTCCTCTGCCTCTTCCACCTCCTCCGGGCAGGCGGGCTTGCCTCTGTCCGCCAGGGCGCAGCTGGAGCGGCTGGTGGCTGCTGATCCGCCGCAGCTTGGCGCCTCTTCTCGCCTTCCTGCCTTCCTTCCTCCCTTCCCGGGCCGCGGAGGCTGGCGGCAGCAGCAGCAGGAGGAAGCTCGCTCGCTTGGCCGACTCTTCCTCGCTGCCGCTGGGACTGCTGCCGCCGAGGGAGGGAGGGCTCAAGTGGGGGGGGCGCTAAATATTTGAATTTGCCTAGGGCGGCAAACTGCCTTGCACTGGTCCTGGTTATGGTAGGTGTCTGAATAGTTGCTTGACTAAATAGTATTTTCTATGTAGGAACTAAGAATTATTGGATCTGGCAAGCACGGGCTGTTGCAACACAAACTGACCTGACTAGTACACAGATGGGAGAAACTTTTGTTTTGATAGGCATATGGATCCCTGAAAAACAAATACAGGGGATATTGCCCAAAGCTCGTATTGTGAGAGGGCAAACGAGGAATGGACTGAAACAACTTACGGAACTCTGCCAGATGCTCCTGATGGAGCTCAGAACAGGTGTACAGTTTGCACTGCATACGTATACAAAGTCATCCAGAATATGGAGAGACAGACAGACTGCTATAACAGATTGTATTTTATTTGTTCTTACTGGGTGCCATAATTCAGTCTCTTTGCATTGTCTTGTCTAGAATGCTGGGGAGGTGGAATGAACAACACTGTTTTAAAAATACATTGACAAGCAAGACACTGAAAATGAGAATACATTACTACTGACTGGATCAATGCAATAAGTATACAAGCTCTGGGAAAAGATTGTTTACAGTCCTTTGCATTGGCCAAATGTTGCAACCTGTTTTATCTTTAGCAGAACCACTCCTGGTTTTAGTGCAAACAGGGTTAAGTTGATGCCAAGTGAATAAATGAGGGAGAGAAATGGGGTGACTATTAGTGAGGTGATGACTCTGATGATAAGTACTGATGGATTTTTTTCTATCTATGAACATCGAAGACAAATGGCAGGACTGCAGCTGCTCCCACATTTCAAAAGGTACCCCAGACAATGGTTTGGATCCAGATTTAGTCACACTTCATTCCCATTGAAACCAACAGGCCTTGAGTCATGACTGAGGCTGCAGTTCTATACCCACTTACCTGGGAGTAAGCCCCATTGAACTCAGTGGGACTTACTTCTGAGTAGACATGTATTGTATAGGATTGTGCTGTAACTGTTCACATTGATTTCAAGGCAACCTAATTGTAACTAACTTAGTCTGGATCCAACCCATTGTTCTTCTTTTCATAGGGATAATAATAGTTACCATTTATATAGCTCTCTTCAAGGGTTACATTATTTTGGTAAACTCTGCAACAGGCCTGTAAGGTAGCTCCATATTATCATCACCACGGGGAAAACATTCTCCCAAATGGTGGGATGTTCAAAAGGGATGTTGGGAAGCAGGGGTCGTGTCTTTTTAGATTGTAAGCCTGCGGGCAGGGACTGTCTTGTTAATTGCTGTAAACCGCCCAGAGAGCTTCGGCTATTGGGCGGTATAAAATGAAATAAATAAATAAATCATCTAATAGGTACGCAACAGTTATATAAGTAAGCAGCATTAACAGATGCAATAGTTACACTTGCATTTTCTTAACACCCAAACTGAATGCAATAGCTAGGGGACTGTTGTCTGACTCCCCCAACACAAAAAATCCCCCCCTTATACACACACACACACAGCTCTCCCTTGGAAAGATCCAAAGGTTTTCCAAGATGATGTGAGTTGCAATCTCACAATTTATAAGTAATATTACAACATTGACACTAATGGCTGTAATGCCAAAAAGTCACCCCATGGTGATGTCACCTTCTCACACCAGCTCAGCTATTCATCTGAATCCACCAAATATGTGGAGGTTACAGCAAAATATTTGGGTTCACTTCACCATTTTCAATGGTATTTTTACTTCCAAGTAAATATGCTTAGTAGGATCACAGATCTGGTTGTGAAATAATTCTGACCCTTTTTCGTTCTTCTTTGTTTCTGTAGCTCACTTTCAGAGAAGGCTGGAAGTAAAATCAAAGCGGATAAATGCTATTTGTTTTAAATGCTGTTGATCCTGACCTCATAAACCCCAGGCTCCATGTTTCCTTGCAGTGCTTAGACAAAGATGAAAAGGTCAGTTAGTTATTCATGTCTTTACCCTCACAGTGTGAAATAAAATGGCTGCACTTGGCAATAAAGGTGAAAGCTATTTATCTCCAGTCAGTTCTCAACTTGCTAATTCACAATGCCACTGCCTCCTTGATATCCCAGAGGGTCACCAGCCCACACAACAATTAGGGCTATGGCTCCATGCAGAGTCTCTTTGCTTTCTATTCTGTGTGTGTGATGGAGCATGTTCAGACACTTTCATCACTCCATGTAAGTTTCCTAAAAGGCTACGGTTGCAAATAAGAATTCCTGGGAATAATACTCCACTCTGAAGCCTATGTTAAATGCTCCAAATAATATAATATAATATAATATAATATAATATAATATACAGTAATACCTTGGATTGCAAGTAACTTGGTCTGAGAGCGTTTTGCAAGACAAGCAAATTTTTTTTATAAATTTTGACTTGATAAACAAGCGACGTCTTGCAATACAAGTAGTCGTAGGGATGTAACCACTCGCCTTGAGCGGGCGGAGCAGGCCGAAATCAGCCCCGCTCACGCCCGCCAGAGCCTCGCTTTGATATAAGAGTGTTTTGGATTACAAGCACGGTTCCGGAACGAATTATGCTTGCAATCCAAGGTATTACTGTAATATAATATAGCATTGCTGTAAAATAAGTTGATTCTTACATGTCTGACATAGAGAAGAAAGCTGTGGGAACATTCGAGTTTTAAATAAATGAAAAAAACCACAGTCTCTAAATTATCTTTCCCCGTCTGCCTCCAAGTGATTTAAAGACAACTTAATGATTCTTACTGTTCTTTTCTGTTGTTTAGCCCACTCCAGAGTCCCCATGTACAGCCCATCCAACTGGGCAATAATATACCCTGCATGTCTCCAGAACGGGTCATCCTTGTTATTTTTTATTTGTTGTCTGGTCCACTGATCTTGTTTCCTGTATAGGAACAAATTTGACTTTAGAGTGTGTTTTTCATAGTCCAAATTATCTCAAAGATACACTTGGATTGCCATCAGAGTAAGTTTGACTGGGACTCAGTGGGACTTTCTTCTGAGTAAATATGCTTAGGATCACACTTTTATCAAGTAATCAAACAACAAAGCCACCTGATAAAGTGCAGGCTGCATGCATTAACCCATGTTATTTTGTTCAGAAGTAACTACATCACATCACCATTCAGCCTGTTCCCCTAATAATTTCATATGGAAACTGTTCAGACATCATCACACTTCCTTAGCTAAATGTAGTTACCCCTGAACTGCTGGTGGTGTGTGTTTCATATTGATTTCTACTGACACTTTGCATTGTTAACTACTGCAGACAAAACAAAACAAAGCAGTCTTGTGGCACCTTAAAAACTTAACAGAAAACCTTAGTACCTACCCCATAAAATTTTTAACTTCTCTCTCAATGACTAAATTCTTAATCAGTTGTGGATACAAGTTTGCAACATGGTCACACATATGTCTGAAAGAAAGAGGAGAGAAATGTTACCTTTCATCCACTTTCCTTCCCTTGTAAAGGGAATGACAAGAACTATAGTTTATCACAGCAATAGTTGTACAATTCTGATGCAAGAAAAGCCATAATAACAAATGCAAAATACCAGACATTTAGAGTGGAATGGCTTTGTTCAGTAACTATGAACTGTCCTTTAAACTGTCTTCAACTGGTCCAGAGTGCTGCGGCCAGACTATTGATGAGAGATGGTTATAGGGCGTACATGACTCCCTGGTTACAAACAACATCACTGGCTACCAGCCTGTTTCCAGGTAGAATTCAAAATGCTGGTTATGACCTATAAAGCTATATCCAACTTGGAAGCAAGCTATTTGAAAGACCACATTCTCCCATATGAGCTGCCTAGGTTTTAAGATCTTCAGGAGAGGCCCTCCTCTCTGTCCCACCACGATCAGAGACACCTTCGACAGGAACATGAGAGCCTTTTAAGCTGATGCGTTTGCTAAAGGTAGGTTTTAATTTGGTGGGTGCTGTTTATTTCTTTTCACTAATGTGTTTTTAATGGATGTGTTTTTAATGGATGTGTTTTTAATGGATGTGTTTTTAATTATTGTGTTTTTATGTTTTAACTATAATATTGTATTATCTGTACTTTACTGATGCCCCCCATCAGCACCATTTTTTGTGGAAAGGTGGGCAATAATTTAATAAATAAATACAATGTAATAGTGAAAAGAGAATATAGTAATGAAATATAGGGCATATCAAGACACCAATGTCCAACCAGGATATGTTTGTACCTTTAAAAAGTCTTTAGTGAGAGAAGATGCAGACTCTGTGCTACCTGTTCCCCTGCTCAATCAGCCCAAGCTCCCTGCCCCCATTTGTTATAGCAAGGAGAGGCTTCCAATAGCTACAGAAGAGAAAGTTAGCAAAGAAACTGGCATAGTAGCAGGGTGAAGCAACTTTATCCTTTCTCACTGGTTCAGACCTTTAAAGAAATTGCTGTGATATCTGGGTTGACATATCAACCCTACTTCCCACACATCCAGGAGAGCGTTATAGCACACAATTAGAAATGCCCCAGGAAAAGACGAGTACCATTTGCCATGCAACACCCAACTGTGTGGACTGTTCTGTTCCAATGCCTCAAGTTAGAGCACTCCAGCTCAAAATCCCTCGAAGCACTGCTCAAGGTTAATGATCCAACTATTGCAGTAGTACACAATGGATACCTCTGATAAATCAGCATGTCTTTACAGATCACTGCCAACCCATTCCATTCACTCCCTCCATTAGTTTAAAGTCAATGCCAACTGTACAAGCACCAGTTCAAGATGCTCTGTCCAGCCAGGTTTTAGTAATACATATTGTCAGAAACCGCATTCTGAAATAAATTGTGGATAATTTGTGTTTTACTTACAACTGATCAGAAGCAGGTTTAGGGAACTCCATCCTTTACACATCCAGAGATACTGTGGTATCATCTGCCTTTCTCAATAAGTAGCTACATTCCCCATATACAATTAGTTTGATAGGATGTATTTATACAGGGCCAAGAGATATATATAGACTGGGGTCGGGTGGAAGGGAGCTCCTATCTCCTATAGCCAACCATTACTGATAACTCTTCAGAGCCCTGGGTGAATGAATGACTGAAGAATGCAACCAAGCCCAAGGCTCTGCAGAAGTAATATGGGTCTAAAAGTGACAAGGAAAAGCTCCATCTCTTCTCACTACCTTGCACTTCACATATAGCAGCCATCCTCTCCCATCGAGCCAGATCATGTGCCCTTCTCCTTCAGGGAGCCATTGCTGTCTCTTACTGCATACATTAATACTCCACTCTACCAACTCTGACTCACTCTCACTTTTATGGAGAGGCTACAATTGTTTGAAGCCCATCCCTCCTCACCTCTGAAGGAGTGCATACTTCTGCACCAATCTGCCTCTGCCAGGGGTGTTGAACCTTTTTTAGCCTGAGGGCCAAATTCCATTTTGGAGAAGCTCTCCGGGGGGGGGGGCACATTCTAGTGGTGGGTGGGGCCAAAGGAAACAGGGATGGGACAAAAGGGGAAAGTA
The DNA here is from genome assembly GCA_021292165.1 of Shinisaurus crocodilurus. Taxonomy (NCBI): domain Eukaryota; kingdom Metazoa; phylum Chordata; class Lepidosauria; order Squamata; family Shinisauridae; genus Shinisaurus; species Shinisaurus crocodilurus. The sequence goes on from CM037879.1 coordinate 250,625,771, forward strand.
TAGGGTCAAAAATACCAAAAAATACTGGCATATTGTGCCTTAAAGTTCTTACCGCCAGTACCTAAGCTGTACAAGAGGCATTTCAACCTTCTAGAATGGGGGGGGGGGGGAATTGCACAAAGCCCAGGAAACCACCAATCAGTATGGGGGGAAGGGGACGTGACCATATGGGAACCCTGGAAAACTGGTTTACGACCCCAGGAGGGTCAGATGTGGCCCCTGGGCCTCAGGTTCTGCACCCCTAGCCTATATTATTCTTCTCCAGGTGCCTAACCTTCCCTTTCAGAAATGAAGCAGGTAGCGATTAGAGGGAGGGCATTTTTAGCTGTGGCATCCCAGCTATGGAAGGCCCTTCTCCAGGAGGATCACGTGGCACAAACTTTGTTTTCTTTTAGACACCAGACAAACCTATTTTATTTATTCAGGCTTTTCAAGTGCTTTTTAATGTACTTTTAAGTATCATTGACTGCTCTTTTATCTGCTGGCTCATCTTTTATTTGTAAATTTATGTATTTGTATTTTTACTTTGTAAACTGTCCTGGAATTCATTTTAATGGAGTGTGGTATTATTTTTCTCACCACAAAGAAGTAATAAATTCTAATTTCTCCTTTGGAAGACAATGCAGGAGAACAGAAACAACCCAACCCAAAAAGGCCACATTTCAACATATTTTTTGGCAACCTAGAAACACCTTTGCATCCCATCGCAAAATGGAACAAAGCAGTCTGCCTAGAAAACCTGAGGCTCAGGAACTAAGCAACTGCTTACGCAAGGAGACCCTTCATCCCCTTTCAATATACTGCTATGTTTTCGACTTGTTACCAGACAAAGCTAGTCCTTTAAAACATTTGGTTAAACATTATGTAAGACTCCTTATAACAGCTACAGGCAAAAGGAAGATAACATGGAGATAAACAGATCTGTTATTTATGGAACAGAATTTGAAGAATGGCAGGCAGCTGCACAGAAGAACTTCACTGGGATATGTCTTATTTTCATCGATTTCAACAAAGGATATTTATATTCCCTCAAGGTTGTTGTTGTTTTTCTTTTTTAAAAAGATGGGTTTTACATTATGGAATGGATACCCCATTAAAAAGGAAAACAGAAGTTAACATATTCCTTTATTCCTAGTGTGAGGGATTGAGGCCTACACAGGATTGGGTTTGTTGAGGCCTACACAGGCTTCAGTTTGTTGAAGCCTGAAGGCCCAAACACTTGGATGGGAGGGGGAGTTTGAGAGTTTTAGTTCACCCAATAGAAGTTAAGAATTAGTTCTCCTGTGCAAGGTCACATGGTTATAACCTTCCATTCCTGGGAAGGCTATATATGTGTGTGGGGTGTGGTCAGCTAGCAGCAGTGGGAGCCTGACTGCAGAAGCAGAAAGAGCAGAGAGGGAAGCAGAGAGGGAGAGACTGGCTGCATAGGAGATAGGTAGTCTGAAGTTGAACTAGAGAACATTGGATTGTTTGTTTGTTTTATTTTACCATATTTGCTTTTGAATTATAACCACTCTATTAAGTAAATACCCTAATATTATAAGTAAAGTGTTGTTGTTTACCCTGAGAGTTTGGAGTGACTTATTCACCACGTCTACAGCCTACACCCATGCTATTGGAAGCTGTAAAAGGACTTGATCTCCTGGAACGGGAGGGGCTTTGAGGAGAGGCAGAGATCTCCCAAAGGCAGGTTAAGGGGTCCCTGTAGTAGCGGAACCTTGACACCTAGTAAAAGTTATTTATTACTTTAAAAGAAATGTACCTGAAGTAATTTAATCTAGGCTGCAGATTATGCTTCAGGCTCATGTGCTCTCTTCACATGCTGAAGTCCCCCTGCCCCATCTTCCTGATTCAGTGTAACCATAGTTTGCCATGAAACTATGGTTATTGTAAACAGTAGTTTGCCTCCAAAACAGAATGGGAAAACATGGTGTGAAGTGGGTTTCCAGGTGTGCTTTGGAGGCAAGGTTTATGATAACTGTAGTTTGCCCAGTTAGGACGTTATGGCAAATTATAGTTAAAATAAAACAGGAATGGAGTTTGAGCAGATAAGGAGGTAGCATGTTAGTCAAAGCACATTCCATGGTTTGGCTATGACACCCAGGCTTGTGTATTATATAAATTATTTATTTCATTTGTTCAGAATCTACTGCAAGTCAACTAAAGGTATAATCCTATGCATGTTTAGACAGACAAAAGTCCTACAATTCCCATCATGCCCTAGCCAGCATGGCTGGCTGGTGGGATGCTGGGAGTTATAGGCCTTTTTTCTGCCTAAATATGCGTAGGATTGCACTCTTAATTGAGTAATTATACAAAATAGTATAAGAAACAGCCTCTTCACACTTGTATTACTTAATATGATTTAATAACATACATATCAGCAGCATTATGCTCTAGTGTAATAATTGGTGGTCTGTTTATATCAGAACATCCTTGGCTATATTATCTTCTAGCCCTAATCTCTTGAGTACTGGAAGTCCTGTTTAATTGAAATAAACACAACATATACAACAAGTACTTTCCTGAAATGTCTGTACATACCAACTTTTTAAACCATGCGATATCTATAGTAAGTGACAGAGATATTTATATCCTACCAATTCTCATTTAAAATGTCTTCTGTTCAATTGAAAAATCTTAGATTTATTACTAAAGTGTTTATTCTATCATTTAGTGTGGAGGAAGGGGGGGCTGGCTGACCCACCACACCCCCACCCTTTCCTACCCAAAGGACCCAAGACCCCCAGAGATCTCAAGGTACCAGATTGCCAGCCTCAGCTGTCTGCAATCCTACTTGAATCTCTGTTCAGGGACTTGCCTTTCTGACTGTAACCTGGATTTAGTTGCTGGAACCACAGAGCAATCCACAAACACCATGTGGGGTAAAAAACCAAAAGGAGGTTTATTCTGGTAGCATTTTACAACAAGAATAAGGAAATGAGAGAAGCACACGAAATTAGAGACACTTTGGTACACAGAGTAAAGCTACAAAATAACAAAACCTGATTCCTTATATCTCCCAGGCACACAACTAGTTACCTGGGGGTCAGTTCTCTTCCAGGGTTGGATCCAGCACAGCCTTGCTGCCCGGGAAGACTACACACCTACCCGAAGGTCCGAGATGGGTAGCCCTCCACAAGGCCTGCCTTTACCAAAGCCCTCATTCAGCTAATTTCACCAGGAGCTACCTGGGGTCGGATCCTGAGGCCACCCGAAGGCTTGGGCCTCTGCTTGGCTTGCCGCCATTGCTCCAACAGCAACCATGCGATGACCCAAAGACAAAGACTACACTTTGGGAATATACCTTTTCCTCCTCCCCCGCTCCTTCCTGTAGCTCCACTGCTTCCAGCCAATCATGATGCACTTCACCTGGCCAGGCAGGGAGGGGAACTCATGACTCATGACATTTGCATTTGAAAGCCGGGTCACTGTAGACTTTGGGATGCCGGCAGGCGCTATCAAGAGGAACCATACACACCCCGTCCCCCCAGCCTTTAGCCGGTTCACACATGAGGGTGTGTGTGTGTGTGTGTGTGTGCGCATGTAGGAATCCCCAAAGGCTCTTTTCTTCACATTTAGTATATAGCATTTAAGATTCAAATTATGAATGTGCCAAGTTACGTTTTAAGATATATATTTTTCATATCACATATAATGCAGTTACAGAAATGTAAAGTCTGGCTTTAAAATTCAGGTTAAAGACAAAAATGAGAGGTCATCTTGCTTTCATTCTTGTTTGAACAATGAGCGAACACCTGATCTAGCATTGTCAACCCTTCTATCTCACACATGATGAAAGGGTCTAAAAACATTCTGGAGTCTAAAGGTGCCAAAAATTAAAATTATTGCAAAACCCTTGCATGCTGCTATGTATATATACTGAATAGTGATTTTTAACAGTGCATCATCATTAAGTTTATATTGGTACTTACGAAGCAGTGAGATAGCCCTCCAAGAAACCTGCAGCATACATGAGGTCTTCATTGTTTATGGTCTGGCTACCACAGCCTGCTTTTATCTCAAGAATCCCCCACCCTGTAGAATGTACAGTGTCATTATAATAACCATAAGCATCACCATTCTTGTCCAATATATCCTTAATCTGGAAGGACTTTTCAGCTTTCAACCAATATACAGTTGCATAGTGGATATCTGCAAAGATACCAAGGAGAAAATTGGAGAGTTAGAATATTATACTGCAAATGGCAAGTGTGGAAAGTACTGCAGAACTCATTTCAAAAGAAAATAATAGATCCATGGGATTACTTGTTAGTGAAGATGGCTGGGAGGAGATTTCCTTCCTAGTCACTATTTCTAATCAATAGGGCATTAAATATCAGGTGGTGCATATGAACATCATCATCATCATCATCATCATCATCATCATCATCATCATCATACACATTATCATCTACCTATCACTAGAAATGGTCCCTCAAGGCCAAGTTTAAGATAATTCCATTGGCCATCTAAAGCTGGAGGCCAGTCTGTGCAGCCATTTCTTCTTTTATATTTGTCATAAGGCGCTCATCATTTTCCAGGACTACAATATGTCAGCTTTAAGAGTAATTAAATCCCTTTTGGAAAAGAAAAATGACTTCGATCCTAAGAATCACAAGCAGAGCTCTGAACACGAAATGGGGTTCCCATCTCCACCTTCCCTCTGTAGCCTGCTAAGCCCCACAAAGAGTGCTCATGAGGGCCTGGGGACCCTCCAGGATAGCATGTGATACATTGTGAAGGGATGTTGCTGCTGGAAGAGAAATCAGTGGAATTAAGACCTGCATGAGTGGAAGCACCTTCTACTCACACTAGTGCGCTGCTGGATCCAAGCCATAAATTCCCCAAATGCTAACACTACTGAAGTCACTCTTTGTTGTAAGTATGCTGCCATCTTGCATATTCCTCATAAAAACAACAAACCATTCTGTATTAAGCATGACCGTCTTGGGGGGGGCTGAACAACTCTAAAGGATGTTAAAATTCAGATCCAGGAAATCTTTCCACCATATGGCATCATCCATGGTTCAGCCTTGGAGACTTCAAAAGGAAATGAAAAAAAGATATTTTTGTGCCTATTGAACAGAGATATACACTCATATAAAAATGTCAAATAATAAATGTTAAGACTGGAGGATGCATAGCCACTACCCAGTTGCTTTCCACACATAAATTCAGGTTTTGAATTATTCTCTTTGAACTATTTCTAGATGATTGTGTAATTCAATTCTGCTTCAAGGTACAACCAATTTGTCACACTGATAGCTACAAGAAACCATTTTGCCTGAATACTTTGACATAGCTGAGAAAAGGCTCATTCTTTTACCACTCTGAAAATGACCCTATTGAAATAAGGAGGATCACCTTCTCAGTCCCCAACATCTGCCTTTTCCCCCTCTCTAGACTGTTCTTACATTGAATTTCTCCATTAGTCTATTGTACTTCCTTATAGTATATCGGTTTTGTATCATCACACATCAGAATACACTTTTAAGGTGATAAAGCCACTTAAGAGTTGTGCTGCTCTTTTAACTTAACCATACTGAAATTTGCTACAATTATTAATGTAAACATTCCAATCATAAACAGATGTACTTGCAGGGCCGGATTAACATAGGGGCTATTGGAGCGGCAGCTCCAGGCCCCTCCCCCAAAATAGGCCCACCAATAGGGACGCGCGGCGCCGGGGGGAAATGAGAGTCACTGCGGCGGCCGAGAGTGGGACCGGCAGGCGGAGAGAGGGCAGGGGCGGAGGGATGCCGCCAGCGCTGGGGCTGCCCACCTGCTGCTGCTGCTGCTCGCAGCCGGCCGGGAGGGCGCGCTGAGCCAAGCCCGAGCCCGCGCCAGCATGTCCCGCAAGAAGAGCCCCAAGAGCAAGGGCGGCACCTCGGCGCCCTCGTCCGCCCTGCCCGCCGCCCAGCAACACGCCGATGCCGGCGGCCGGGGCGCAGCCCGGGCCAAGGGGGCAGCTGGAGCGGCGGCGGCGGTGGAGGCGGCGTCCTCCTCCTCCTCCTGCTGCGCCGCCAACGGGGTGGCGCTGCCCAGCAGACCCTCGCTCAGCAACAGCGGAGAGTTCTACGACGTCGCCTTCAAGGTGAGCGGGCGGGGGGAGAACCGGGTGGGTGGGCACGCGCGAAGCCCCCGGCATGCCTGGGGGCGTCGTCCTCCTCCTCCTCGCCGGGTGGGGCTGCCGCGAGGTGCGCGCGCCACGCCCTCCTCCTCCTCCTCCTCTTCCTCCGCTTGGACGTGGGGGGGGGACCTGAGCATGCTCCCCAGAGCCGCCTCGCCCCGGAGCCTTTCTCGCCGCCACCCTCCAAGTTTATCCATTTACGTCTCCCTCTCTTTTTGCCTCAGTTTCCTCAATGTTTGTCCAGTTTCCCTGAGGGAAACCGAGGCAAAAAGGAAAGCAAGGCTGGCACAAAATGCCCCCCCTCACACGCAGACACTTCCGTTCTCTTTCTCCTGTTTCAGATTCCCCCAAAGCACCTTCCTTCCTGCCTCAGTTTCCCTCAAAGTTTGCATACAGTTTCCCTCAAAGTCCGAGGGAAACAAGCAAAAAAGAAAGGCAGGCAGGCACAAAGTGGGTCCCCCCCCCCTTCTATTCCCTTTCTCCTTCCATTTCTGCCTCAGCTTCCTTCAAAGTACTCTCCCTCCTTCCTGGCATCTGCCTCAGTTTCCCTCAGAGTGCCCTCTTTCCTGCCTGCCCACCTGTTTCCCATACAGGCGCTGCTGCCTTTTCACATTTATTTTATTTATTTATTTTATTTGTTATATTTATACCCCACCTTTTTTCCTGCAAGGAACCCAAGGTGACTTACATAGTCCTCCTCCTCCTCCTCCTCCTCCTCCTCCTCCTCCTCCTCCTCCTCCTCCTCCTCCTCCTCCTCCATCATTTTATCCTCACAACAACCCTGTGAGGTAGGTTAGGCTGAGAGTCAGGGACTCTTTTATAATGTATTTCAGTTTACCCCACACAAAGCATTCACACACACAGAGCAGCCAGACAAAAGCAAAACACACTTATAATTTGTAGGTAGCCTTTTATAATGTATTTCAATTTTAGACAGCAAAAAAGGTAGTACATTCTTATTTTTTAAACCCACTTTTGCCATCGAAATAAAATTCCATCCTCCATTTAATCATTATTTATTTATTTATTTATTGCATTTATACCCCGCTCTTCAGCCAGAAAAGGCTCTCAGAGCGGCTTACACAGATTAATAATAAGACATTCCCTGCCCTCAGGCTCACAATCTAAAAGACATGACACAAAAGGAAAAGGGATTGGGAGGGAGGAGGAAGAATGCCAAACTCAGGCACCAATATAATGTTTGGCATTCAGTCTTTTAGATTGTGAGCCTGAGGGTAGGGAATGTCTTATTATTACCGGTAATCTGTGTAAACCGCTCTGAGAGCCTTTTCTGGCTGAAGAGCGGGGTATAAATGGAATAAATAAATAAATAAATCATTAATTTCTACCCACTTTTGCCATCAAAATAACTTTCCATCCTCCATTTAATCACTTGTTAACATTATAATTAATTTATAATAACTTTCCATTTAAGAAAAAAAATTCACCCCTATCAAGTGAAAAAAAATGACCCAGGTCCTTTTTTTTTACTTGATCCATTCGTTCTTTTTTTTAAAAAAAAAACTATAGTCCGGTCCCCCAACAGTCTGAGAGACAATGAACTGGCCCCCTGTTTAAAAAGTTTGAGGACCCCTGTTGTAATCCTTACATCAACCCTGTAAGGCAGGTCAATAGCATTCTCTCCATACAGCACGTGGGGGGGGGGGCAGCTGAGTAAGAGCTCGGTTCGTGTACATTGTTGCCTAACAGTCTGCATAATTCCCGAAGGGGTGGGCTGTGTTAGTCTATTGCAGCAAGAACAACAAGAGAGTCTTGTGGTACCCTAAAGACCAACACATTCATTCTGACATAAGCTTTCACGGACACTGCCCACTTCCATCAGGTTGTATTGAGTTAACAAGCTTATTGTTTACAAAAAAAGAAATATTTTCAATATGTTTCTGTTTTGGCACTTTAATGGTAATTAAAATATTTAATTTGTTTTAATATAAAATTGCGTCTTCATTTTATTTATTTCCATAAAAAGGCCCACCAAAATCCTCAGCACCAGGCCCATAATGCTCTTAATCCGGCCCTGTGTACTTGGAAATAAGTTCCACTGATTTCAGTTGGACTTATTTCCAAGTACTTTCAATGATAGCTGAACATTACCTCTTTAAGTAAGTTAGATCAAACAGATCAAGCTTCAAGCAACCATTAGGGTTCTGGGCCCATGCAAGGGGGCACAACCATTGCCCTCATGCCAGCTGTAAGACACAACTACATCCAACTACCAGTGTAGTAGAAGCCATTGGTATTCCTATGCCAGTAGACACCCTGTACGTACACTCGCCATGGCACAGCTGTGGTACACAAGGGCAGTTACACTGCAGAATCCAGAGCAGGATGTGTAGCAACCTATGAGCCTTTCTTGCTCTCAAAGACCCCAGAGGGTGTTGCTAACCTTCAACAGCCATTGCTAATAATGAATTGTAGAACCAGCCAGATCTGCCCTACTTAATAGGAATACGATTAGACTTCAGCTGCTGCAGGATACAGTCTGATGCAAACCGGTGTTTGATACATCTACTCTCACTTGCACTCCACAGTCTCAGTATAGACACATAGAAAATATAGATAAAACAGCATTCGATTTAACAGAGTAACATGACAACAGCATATCAGAAATGATTTATCTATTTATCTCAAATATTTTTAACCTGCTTTTTGACCTTAAGCCTCAAAGCAGCTTACAAAATTTGTAACATAAAAAAATTAAATTCCATACTCCCCCAGTGATTTCTTGCACTTTTTTTTAACCAACTCAAAATAGATAAAGCTTCAGGTAAGACTTTCAGTACAGCCGTGTGATAATATCTGAGTCAAGCACCCTTAAGCTAAATCCAGGAATAAGTAGGGGGGTTTAGTAAATGAATCTGTACACTATGAGAAACTCATACCACAAATAACCAGTACCATACAAGCAGATACACACCACCTGTCAAAAGACAGCAAACAGTGGGACTTACCTGCTTACTCCCAAACCAACTTCTATAACACAAAAGCCCCTCCCTGCGCTCCCTGTTGGTGGATTTACTAGCATTGACAGAATAATTGCATCATAACTTCCTGTAACCTTACTTGTAAAATGAATGGCTAAATGTGACACAAATATTGCCATTTCATGAATTTTAGCCATCAGTACCTATCTTCACTCTTCCCTTCTGAGCTCCAGTCTGTACCTTCTTATGTATCTGGGAAGTGATACTGGCAAATGATGCCAATCAGATTTCAAAACAGCCATGTCCCTTCTCTGGAACGCTCCCCCGCCCCCACCCAGCATTTAATGAGTTTATTCTTAAACTGAAATCTTCAAAAATAATATAGATCTCTCTCCTTTATCTATCTGAGGCTATACCATTACTCTGTTTTAAATAATGTTTCCCCCCCCCCCCTATAAGTGTGGGATTGTATTTGATGGTGGTCATCAGATCTTTTGCCTTGAACTTGCCAGATCAGTTCCCAAGAAGACAGGCTGTGTCATAATTTAACTTTAAGGTCTAGTTCAGCAGAACAACCATGCCTAGGTCAAACATTCAAGATGAGGTGCAAGGGCATTCATCCTTGATCAAAGAACATATGGAAATTGGAGCCACAGCAGGAGAAAATAACATTCATATTCATTACCTACACTTTCCCAGCCCTCTAAATTTCAGCTCATTCTTTTCATCACTCTGGCTACCATGTTGTAATTGCTCTTCAAAGCAGCTCTATTCGCTTATAATAAACTAATGGAGGAATGAGACCATAGTGTATTACAGCTGCTTTGAGCAATACCAGAGATGCAATGAATGAATAATGCCCCTTTAATGCCAAACTAAACTCTATTTTAAATCTTTCCATCGTGTGACATTTCAACCTCTGATTACCAAGTTTATAAACACAATTTTATTATGTGGAGAGAAAGCCAAGGCAGATACACCACCCCCCACCCGGCCAGCAGGGCCTCTGCCTAGGGCAGAAACAGATCAGTTCCAAGCAGCCATTGACACCAACCGTTCACTCACATCCACCACCCTCAAGCACAGAGAGGGGCGCCAAGATGCCTGGTAGTCTCAAAGAGCTGCCAAGTACTGTTAAGTACCTAGGGAAGCCCAAAAAAGAAACCGTTTTTTCCCAGAGATCAGACAGGGAGGGGGAACAGGAAGGGAGGGGGGAGCAAGAGTGAGAGTAAAAATGGGGGACCCTGGCAGGAACAGTTGTTGGTTGGTGGGCACAGAGCTGCGCGGATGACCAGGGCTCAGGTCCGGACTCAGAAGTCCAACCCCGGGAAACTCCTGGTGGAAAAGCTGTAATTCTCTTCGGCTGGCAAGCCACGGCTTTCGAGGAACTAGAGGTCATCCCAGGTAAACCTTGTGCTGTACTGTCTCTGCTCAATCTGATTACTGTGAGTGGAAGCGTGTGCTGCGCCTAGTTACCACTTCGTGTTTGTTTTGATATGCCTCATTAAACTCTGTTTACCTATAAACAGTGTAGTAGCATTCATTCACAAATTCCTTCATTCACTGCTCCATTGTCAAACTTAGGTCACAGCTTTTTCCTAAGTGTTGGAGAGCTGCGTAGGAAGGGTTAGCTAGGCTCCGGTTAACCCTTTAGGTCCCGAACCTGCGCACAGGACCGGCTGTGGTCCATTACATATTAAATTTAAGGTCATTTACAAATTACTATGTAGCTGCGAGTGACAGCTGTTGTTGGAAGTCTAGTTAGTTCTCTTGATGTAGGGTTTTCAGGATTCCCTCTTTATGAAAGGACACACAGGCAGAGATTTCAAGAATACAAATAAAATTTGGGTTGCAATCCTATGCACATTTACCTGGGAGTAAACCTCATTGGGACTTACTTCTGAGTTAACACAAAGGATTGTGCTGTTGGTGAATTTTATTCAAACGACTCCACCTCAGAGAAGGACAGTTGATACTGTTAAAAACTGCAAACATCAGCTTTCAGTTTACATATTAAAAATACATAGTAAGATAGCAGGAAACAAACAATCTACTCAGAGAACAATGATTAGCAAATACAAATAAGAAGCATCCTCTTGAGCAAGTTGCCTAAACAATGCTATGTACTATTGTTGAGTAAACAATGCCATTGTTGACTCAACTCATTTATTTGGTTTACACATTAACCAAAGGACACTCCCAGTGCATCTTTTCCAATAATAGCCAGTCCTGATTCATCTTATTTCAAAGCAAACTTCTAAGTTCAGGGTCCCCTCCATAGGAATTATTTCAGTTTCTCAACCAATAGCATTCCAGGAAACTACAGCATGATCTCTACTTAATAAACTTTCATTAAATAGCCTCTACACAGGACGTTGTTTTAAAGTCAAATGCAGTATGACTATATGGCAGAAGGACACAAAACAGGATCCACACACGACCATTAAACATCAATCAATATCTCTCTCTGTGACTGGGTTCACACAGCACGCTAAACCTCAGTACGTTAATTACTACTGAGCCGTAGTGTGTTGCCTGAACCCAGGGGGGCTCTTTAGAAATGACCTGGGGGCAGCTTCTAAACCACCCCAAGTAGCCATGGCTTGCACGAGGGTTTAGAAAACCCTAGTAGATTTAGCGTGTCATTTGAAACAGGCCTTGGTCAACTCTCTGTCAAGAAGGAGGGAATGTGACCTTACCAATTCCAGCAGGCTGAGAGGAGGGAGATGAGCGGGAGTGCAGGGCCATTCCACCAGCCCTGCTGAAAGGTGCCTTCCTGAAGGCTCCTCCTCCCTCTACTGTCACCACCACCAGCCATTCCAGCAGGCTGTGCAGAGGGAGAAGAGAGGGAGCACAGGGCCATTCCACCAGCCCTGCCAGGAGTATTAATATTCCCCCTTCTTCCCTCCCCATTCCTTTTTCCTTGTGTGTCGTGTCTTTTTAGATTGTAAGCCTGCGGGCAGGGACTGTCTTGTTAATTGTTGTAAACCGCCCAGAGAGCTTCGGCTATTGGGCGGTATAAAAATTAAATAAATAAATGAATAAATAAATAAATTCTCCTTGCTCTCTCAGTGGTGTTTGATACCATCAACCATGGTATCTTGCTGGGCCAACTCTATTTGATGCAAGAATTACTTCCTCTCCTGGGAGGCTTGTATGGCTCAATCTTTGGTTACCTACTGAATGATGGTGATGACTGTCGCCGGTGGCGGGTCCTGTAATCACACATTCTAGCACTCTGATGCAGGAGACTCCAAACAGTAAGGATGCAGACAGGAAAGATGAGATGTTCCTAGCAATGCCCCCATGGCTGCACATTGGCTTGTAAGCTAAGGTGTGGCTACAATAACCTTTTTCCTAATTAACCTACTGAAGACCTCCTTGTTCCAGGAAGCCTTCTCTGCTGTCCAACCACCATTTTAATGTTACCTTGTTTTCAATGTATTGTTTTTGTTTCTTTTATCTGTTTTTATCTTTTTATTGTTCACTGCTTTGGAATCTACTTAGATATGGAATGGTATACAAATACTAAATAAATAAATAAATAAAATGGTGTTGTGTTTTAAGATACCATTGTCTTGTTATTGTTTTATTAAAGTGGCAGGATGTGGTGTTCAAATGGCAGGATATGGGCAGCATCCAATGCTGCCACTCTGCTTACGTCACTGATGTAGCGCTAGCATAAGCAACCTCTAGAGCAATGCCAATAGTGCATGATGGTGCAGCAGGTTTTCCGGAGAAACCCGTCACACCAACATTAAGCTATTGGTGTTGTGTTAGAAGTTGCTTATATTAGTGCTGCGTCAGTGGAGTAAGCGAAGTGGCAGCACTGGATACTGCCCTATGTTATTTTCTTCTTTTCTTCAAGGTCAGCAGTTGCTTTGGCAGCAGTTTCCAGAGGTGGCACCTTTGTATGCCATTTTTAAAAAAAATATCTTCAGTGCAGCATCATTTTAGCTTTTCATCTCAGATGCAAACCATTCTAAAACCAGCACTACTTGTCTAATCCTTGTTCCTCATTTACCAGCAGTTATGCTTCCAGTTTGAGCTCCATGTGTAAAAATCTGTCATACATGGTGCCCTCTCAATGTACTTTTAATTGCCGGTGAACTTAATCTGGTGTGTTCTTGCCTCCAGGCAAGAACCCCAGGCAAGGTCTGAGTAATTATAAATGGAAGTAAGGACAGAAAAAAGAAAACATGAAATGTTAAGATGACAGATGGACCGGAGAAAACACTTTTTTCAAGCATACCTATATAGGTCCAAGCCTCTCCCATTGCATTTCTAATGCCACTGCTGTGCAGAACAAAAAGGAGGGGAAGAGGAGCTGGCAGTGTGTTTTTTATCGTAAGATCAGCCCTAAGTTTAGAGAAGCCTTACAAATTAATCCACAATAATTATTAGCCCACCAAAATACATTTACAGATTCACACATAACTATGTTAGCCACGTGTGGTCTAAAAGGGAAAGATGTAACGCATTGTTGCCGGATTGCTTTGAGGAAGTTCTTACCACAGGTAAGTGGCTATTTACAAGCAATAGGCTACATAGTGACTGGGTTCAGACAACATGATTACCCACACTCAAAGGTTGAGTATGGGTTGTTGTTGAACTGTGGGTTCTTGTTGAAATGTGGGTTAGTGTTGTCTGAATCCAGCTGAGATAACAAATCATAGAATCATAGAATCATAGAAAAGTAGAGTTGGAAGGGGCCTACAAGGCCATCGAGTCCAACCCCCTGCTCAATGCAGGAATCTAGGTCAAAGCATCTCTGATAGATGGCTGTCCAGCTGCACCTTGAATGCCTCCAGAGTGGGAGAGCCCACGACCTCCCTAGGTAGTTGATTCCATTGTCTTATTGCTCTGACAGTCAGGAAATTTTTCCTGATGTTCAGGTGGAATCTAGGTTCCTGTAACTTGAGCCCATTATTCCGTGTCCTGCAAACTGGGATGAACGAGAAGAGATCTTTGCCCTCCTCTATGTGACATCCCTTCAAATACTGGAAGAGTGCGATCATATCTCCCCTCAGTCTCCTCTTCTGAAGGCTAAACATGCCCAGTTCTTTCAGTCTCTCCTCATAGGGCCTTGTTTCCAGTCCCTTTATCATCCTTGTTGCCCTCCTCTGAACCCTCTCCAGTTTGTCTATGTCCTTCTTAAAGTGAGGTGCCCAGAACTGGACGCAGTACTCAAGATGAGGCCTAACTAGTGCCGAGTAAAGGGGAATTATCACTTCCCGCGATTTGGAAGCTATACTTCTATTAATACAACCCAACAACAAACCATGGGTTCTCTTCATGGGTTGTTCGTGGTTAACAAGCCATTGCTTGCTAGAGCAGCTGGGTTCGGACAACACAATAACCCATGTTTCAATGACAGCCCACACTCAATCCGTGAGGATGGGTTATTGTGTTGTCTGAACCCAGCCAGTGAAAGCTTCAACACATGATACAAGACAAGCCCACTCTCACTGATCTCAAAGCAACACAACCACATCAGAGTATCCAGCACAGTTCTGTCCTCCTCACAGCTGTCAATGATTTGTGCAAGCCTGCACCAGCTTGTCTAGGGTTGGGGGGAACCCAAAAGGATAAAATAAAATAAATAAAAATAAAGGGCATGCCCATAAATTAAATACTGCTACCCAGTATTGTGCAGCATAAGAAAGGCAATCTTAGGGTACCTGTGTAACACTCAGAAGCTTTTGTTAAAACCACAGCTGACTTTTTTTTTTACTGCAGATGTTTTATGGCAGGGGTGGGGAACCTCCAGCCCATGGGCCAGCTGCAGCATGCAGGGCCTCCCCATCCACCCCACACTCCTCAATCTGCCCACCTCCCCAAGAAATTAGGCTTGTTTTTTTAAAAGTTTCCATCATTGCCAATGGAAGCTTTTAAAAAACTAATTACTGTTGGATTATGAATCAAGCGTGAGCTTGCTTAAAGGTTTTTCCTTTCAGTAAAACTTAGCAGCAGGCAATTCAGCATTGCAATGCTGAAGGTCTTTGGAACAGGTGTTCCTCGTTCCCATATCTAGATGTCCTTGGCCATCTAGTTGGAGAAAGTGGGTGTTATAATATGACAGTTGCTATGCTGTCATATGCCTGTCTTAATTCCCATTGGCTCTCAAGCACAGCTGGGTGTGTATGTTTGCTGTGCTTGCTTCTTCGCTGTTGCTTGTCTTCTTCTTCTTTCTTCTTCTAATTTGGATGTATGTTATGTGATGTTCTCAGAACTGTATGTTGTAGTGTATAATTGTTTTATGAAAGTAATAAAACAATTAGAATAGGAAAGCCTCTGTTTCCTGATTGCTACAACAGAGCAGGAGAACTAAAAGTTGGACTGTGGCAGAATTTGATCTGTGTTTGCTGGGAGCTAAAGCAAGGTTGCAGTTAGCAGGCACACAGGTGTACCACAGGACTTTGGGCTGGCATGTAAATGCCAACAATTACTGTACAGGGAGGGCAAATTTCAGGGAGATGTTACAGCTGGGGAGGGAAGGGTTAACTCTCCCCTCCCCACGCTCTGTGACAAATACACAAATACCTCAAAATCCCCTGTACTGCAATCAGGCTGCGGAAAAAGCCTCCCACTGGCTCCAATAGGTGTAATTGCTGCATGGGGGGTGATTTTGGAGGGACCACAGCAGAAGAGGGTAGAGTTAATCCTCCTTTCCTCTCCCCACCCCTTGTGACACCCATGCCCAATCTACCCTGTGCAGGGTTAGGCTAATTACTGTACTGGGGGGAAATCTTCATGGTGACTGTAGCTGAGGAGGGAGGTTATCCTTCCTCTCCCCACATGCTGCAATCTTAACACTTCTCCACCCCCCCTGGCAATGAGGAAAAAAGACTGTAAAAGGCTTTTGCTTTGACCCCACCCACTTTTTGTTTTAGCCCCACTGGCATGGCCCCCAGATTAGCCCATAAAAAAAGCGGCCCTTGGGCTGAAAAAGGTTTTCCTGCTTTATGGTTTTTAATATGAAACTGTTTTAATTAGCAACTATTTTACTTATGACTCTGGGCTAAAAGCAAGGTGTAATTGAATGATTAATTAATAATAAGTAAATAGGAGCTGAAGCTTAGGATACATATGTACTGTAAGGGCTGGAGATTCACTGAATAGTTGCACAATTAGTTAAAAAGACAGTGTGCAAGCTGTACAGATTACATGTAGTGACAGCGGGAAAGTATTTTTATTAGTGCCAAATTGAAAGTCTGTGTGCTGCCAACACTGTAACTGCACTGCAGGTTACCTGGTGCTCCTACCTGGCACAGTGCTAATTCACACTGTCTACACATGACAGGCACCCATTCAGAACTTTTATCAGTAGTTCAACTTTACCATGGGTAAAGTCTGTCCACATTTTCTGGGAAGGCAGATTTGTTTGGCTGAACACACTTCAATTAGTGTTGCCTTCAGTTTCAGCACTAGCAAGTATGATGCTCCTTTTAGGCAACCCAAGACCAACAGCAAGAACACTTCGTTGTATTTTTAAAAAGTAGTTTTGTGAGGTTGTTTGTCATCCCGACTCTGGAAACCAAAATCACCATGTGGAATAATAAAAAGGTTATAATGACCATTAAGCATTAGATACCTATTTTCTAACTAAGTATTTAATAACTGAAATAAGAGAATATGGCTAGATATACATGATTATACTTGTTTGCCATAAGATGTTGTACTTGTCTTGTTTCACTGACACAGCAGTGAATGACTGGACTGTCCATAATGCCAGGTTCAATGGTGGCAGACATGTTAAGTCCATTTATATTTGCTCAACTGTTGTCTTTAGTGCTTCCATATCCAAAGTGCATGCTTATTCCCAGGCAGGGATGGCCAACTGGAGGCCCACAGGTGAGATTCTTCTTCATCATCATGAATATCATCATTTATTTCTTTATTTATATCCTGCTTTTCCGCAAAATTGTGCCCAAAGCGGATGACAACATAATAAATGAAAGTGGTAAATAAAATTTACTCAGTCCCTTAGGCAACTGTAACTGACTAGGAAGCCCTACAAAATGTTGATCAAAGTGTGGTAAACAAAGTGTGGTAAACAAATGAAATGCACTGGATGACTTTAGGCCAGTCACTGCCTCTCAGCCTAACCTACCTCACAGGGTTGTTGTGAGGATAAAATGGAGAGGAGGAGGATTCTGTAAGCTGCCTTGGGTTCCTTTCAGGAAAAAAGGTGGGGTATAAATATAATAAATAAATAAATAAATTCCACACTTTAAGTTAATATCTTTTTAAAATGTTTTTGTAATATATATATGAAATATACATTTCATATACATTTTTTATGTAGTGCTCTACAAGATGGTGTGAATTTTTATTTTGTGGCTTGACCAATTATGAGGGCTAATTTGTGTGATACCCAGCCCTTGGACCACAATCTGGAGGGCAGAACAGCCCTTAAGATCATCATCAGGCGATCACTCGTGACCGAGTAAGATTGTCTTCCGGGATAAAAGGAGGAAATTCTAAAGAAGATTGTGTAGACTCTAGCGATGGGTCCGTAAGTGACTGTGGAGGCCAATTCTAGATCCACACAGCTTCCCACAGTGAGGACACAGGTTACCAGATAGAAGATGGTCCTGTAAAGGATTCATTTGACGTACTTTTCGTTTAGCACGTTTCTCCCTTTCACCT
Organism: Shinisaurus crocodilurus; assembly: GCA_021292165.1. Lineage (NCBI taxonomy): Eukaryota > Metazoa > Chordata > Lepidosauria > Squamata > Shinisauridae > Shinisaurus > Shinisaurus crocodilurus. The sequence goes on from CM037879.1 coordinate 250,643,498, forward strand.
TGCACTCGGGCTTCTTCAAAGTCCATGGAACCTTTGTGAAAGGCCAACCTCCATTTAGATCGTTCATGGGCCAGAGCTTCCCAGTTTTCGATGTTTATATTGCATTTTTTTAGATTAGCCTTATGAACATCTTTAAACCTCTTATATTGACCACCGATATTCCGCTTTCCATCCTTGAGTTGGGAGTAAAGTAACTGCTTTGGGAGACGGCAGTCAGGCATTCGAACAACATGACCGGTCCACTGAAGTTGGCGTTGAAGGATCATTTTTTCAATGCTAGTAGTCTTTGCTTCTTCCAGTACACTGACATTTGTTCGTCTATCTTCCCAAGTAATTCGCAGGATTTTCCGGAGGCAACGTTGATGAAACCTTTCAAGGAGGTGGAAGTGACGTTTATAGATAGTCCATGTTTCGCAGGCATACAATAAAGTTGGTAATACAATGGCTTCATAAACCAGTGTTTTGGTCTTCTTACAAATATCCCGATCCTCGAACACTCTATGTTTCATTCGAGAAAATGCGGCACTTGCGGAGCTCAGACGATGCTGGATTTCACTGTCGATGTTAGCTGTAACAGAAAGATAGCTGCCAAGATAGAGAAAATGATCGACATTTTCCAGTATTGTCCCGCCAAGCTGGATAGATGGCATCACCAAAGGGTTAGCTTGCACTTGCTGATGAAGCACTTTGGTCTTTTTGATGTTAAGTGAGAGACCAAGTTTTTCGTATGCTTCTGCAAAAGCATTTAGGATAGTTTGGAGATCATCCTCTGAATGTGCGGAGACCACATTATCATCAGCATACTGAAGTTCCACAACGGAGGTTGTAATTACCTTACTTTTTGCTTTCAGCCTGCTGAGATTAAAAAGCTTTCCATCTGTTCGATATATAATTCCCACACCAGTGGGAAGTTTCCCCTTGACAAGATGTAAAACCATGGCGATGAAAATGGCAAATAATGTTGGGGCGATAACACATCCCTGTTTAACACCTGATCCCACTTTAAATGGAGCACCATGAGAGCCGTTGTTGTCCAAAACCGTTGCCGTCATGTTGTCATGGAGAAGTCGCAAGATATTCACAAATTTATTGGGGCATCCAATTTTCATAAGGATAGTCCAGAGAGCTGTACGGTCTACAGTATCAAAGGCCTTAGCCAAATCGATAAATGCCATATAAAGGGGTTGATTTTGCTCCCGGCATTTTTCTTGGAGCTGACGTGCAGTAAAAATCATGTCTACTGTCCCTCTAGAGGGGCGGAAACCATATTGCCCCGATAGTTTCCACAGTCTGTTCTATCACCCTTCTTAAAGAGGGTGATAATTATGGCATCCCTGAAGTCTTCTGGGATCTCTTCTCTTATCCAGATTTTTTCAATGAGTTTATGAAGATGTTGTACAAGTTCGGGGCCCCCTTCTTTAAAGATTTCAGCAGGAATCCCATCTGGTCCACTAGCTTTGTTGTTCTTCATTTGATTAATGGCTTTTTTTACTTCATCCAAAGTGGGGAGTATTGCAAGTTCCTCTTTAATTTGTTTTTGTGGGATTTGCGAAAAAATCTCATTATCCACCTTAGACTTACGATTTAAAAGGTCATAATAATGCTCTTTCCAACGCAGTGCAATAGACTCTTTGGAGTTTGGTGCCATCTTTTGATTGTAAAGGGTTTGTACCATAGGTTTTTGGTCCATAAATGGCCCTTGTGGCCTTAACAAAGCCCCGTGCATCATGAGATTCTGCAAGTTGTTGAATTTCCTCAGCTTTCTTTTTCCACCAAGCGTTCTTAAGTTCTCTTGTTCTTCTTTGGACCTCAGCCTTTGCGCTAGCGTAGGTTTTTTTCTTGGCAGCGCAGTTAATATCATTTTGCCATATTTGGAAGGCTTTCCTTTTTTGGTCAATTATATATTTAATCTCATTATCATTTTCATCAAACCAATCCTGATGTTTCTTAGTTTCATATCCAATAGTTTGTTCACAAGCTGCAGTAATGGAGGTTTTCAGCTTAGACCAATGGTCCTCAATGTTGTCAGGAGGTTCCGTAGGTAGATGTTCCTTAAGAAGTGATTGAAGACGAGTTTGCTTAATAGGATCTTGAAGGACTTGGATGTTCATTTTACGCCTTGGTTTCCTTCCTGGAAGCCTACGTTGGGGAGCAATGTTGATAACCATTGTGGACCGGATTAGTCGGTGGTCTGTCCAGCAGTCGTCGGCACTCACCATGGCCCTAGTAAGAAGTACATCACGGCGATCTCTAACACGGACAATTACATAATCCAGAAGATGCCAGTGCTTTGACCGTGGGTGCTGCCATGATGTTTTAAGCTTATTCTTTTGTCGAAAGAGCGTGTTTGTAATAGTGAGATTATGCTCTGCACATATAGACAAAAGTAAGAGTCCGTTCGGGTTGCTATTACCAACTCTGTCTTTTCCAATAGTTTCTGGCCATAAATCAGAGTCACGCCCGACTCTTGCGTTAAAATCGCCCAGGAGGATAATTTTATCCTCCTTAGGTATCTCTGACAGGAGAGTGTCCAACTGGCTGTAAAAACTTTCCTTGATGTCATCATCAGCATCTAATGTTGGTGCATAAGCGCTCAAAATAGTTACCTGTTGGTTATTGGCGAGCTTTAATCGAAGAGTTATCAGGCGTTCGTTAATGCCAGTAGGAACTTCTGACAAAGAGTTCACTAGTTCATTTTTGATGGCAAAGCCTACTCCATGTATTCGTCGGTCCTGCTCAGGTAGTCCTTTCCAGAAGAAGATATAACCTCCTTTTTCTTCTTTCAACTGTCCCTCTCCTGCCCTTCGAGTTTCTTGAAGTGCTGCTATGTCAATTTTAAACTGTCTCAGCTCCCTTGCAATAATAGCAGTCCTACGCTCAGGGCGTTCACTATCTATGTTATCCAGCAATGTCCGTATATTCCATGTTCCAAAATTCAAATGTCTTTTTCGACCGCTAAAATGGTGACCCCACTGGACGCGGTAATCCAGTCAGGGGAGAAAGAGGTAGACTATGTTTAGGGCACCTTTTCTAGCCCCCTCCCCATACGGGGTGAGCAGAGTGGATCCTAAATAGGGCTGCTCAGTCATGGATACAGCTGCCGAGCTGCTCGACTACCTCGTTCCTTGAACAGGGCGACTGAGTCTGCATCCACCGCCCATGTGCTGGTCCATGGCTAGGGGCTTCCAGATTCACAGTCCTGCCCCCGTCGCCGTTTGCCAGTCGCCATGGGACTTTTTTAATGTTTGTTTGGTTGGGTTGGGTTGGATGGGTTGGGTTGGAAGACGCCTGTGCGTGAAACTGTTTTATGTGGGGAGATCGGTGCACAACGAATCACCACACAAACTTGACAGAGTACGGCAGAGATCCAGTGGCACGGTTACCCTGACGATTGGAAAACCATTCTCTGCTGCAGCCTTCATCCGCCTTCACAGCCGTTGTAATTTAGGTTTAATTATCTTCCGCCTGTTCTGCCGCTGAGGACTTTATGTTTTGGATCGTTCTTTGTCTGGTTCCTCTCCCCGGACCTTACCGCCATGGGTGACCCTACTGGGAGTACATAGCTCCCGACGGCATTGCTCACAGGATTCATCGGAACACGCAAGCCCACTCACCACTTCAAGGTGACGATCCGGCGAGGGGAGCCCTTAAGAATACAGCAGTTGACCATTCCTATTTTAGGGTACCGGTAAGTTGGTTTCCAGGTAGAACTGCCACATTTTTTTTCTAGCAATGCGCCTATGTGTTTAACAGCTCCATGACAGGAAGAAATCCAAAAGGTATAGCTTTTCTTCTTATGGAGACATACTGAGGGGGAAAGCTGCACCTGTTGGGTTTCTGTCTGTCATCCAGCATTTAAAGGCACGGGTCCCTGCCAGAGAAATAGTGAGAAACCTAGTCATAGTGGCTGTCTAATGTGGTTGAATTTCTGAGATTGTCCTAGATTCTCTTCTTGCCGTTTTTATTTCTCTTGGTAAGAATTACACAACTAAGCATATTCTGCATGCTTGTATTATCTACCCTAGAAAATATACAGCCTTACCTTCAGAATTTGCAAGATGGTGCAATGATACAAAGTATAAACAAGAAAGCAAGAATGAAGAAAAATTGCAGGCATCACCCTTAGCATCAAGGGGAGTGGATATGAAATCTATCCAATGTTCAGAAGATTGTTTCTATGTATGAAGAGTGTAAACATATATTTTTCAAGGGGAGTGGATATGAAATCTATCCAATGTTCAGAAGATTGTTTCTATGTATGAAGAGTGTAAACATATATTTTTTAAAAGAGCCATGCATTTCTCAAGAATGCTAAACTACCACAGCCTGAATTTTACTTCTGGCTGGTGTTTTTGTGGCAGAAAATGAAAGAGGTTGTTTTGTCCAAGGTCTGCAATTGTGGTAGCAACGGTTTCCACTATAATGATTGGGGAAGTGGAACCATTTAGTTCCTCTTTTATCATTAGTTTTAGAAACAAAGAGATTTGAGTGGAATGATTGCTGTTAATACTTTGAAAATAAAAGCTTGCACCTAGTAAAACACAACCAAAACTTGCCTGGGGAACCTGTTGTGACCTCCTTAGTTTCCATCTTTATATAGAATTGGAAGGAGCCTACAAGGCTATCGAGTCCAACCCCCTGCTCAATGCAGGAAACTAGAGGAGGGGTCTCCCATCCAAGTAATAACCAGGCCTGACCCTGCTTAGCTTTCCACACTCAGACAAGCTGAGCCAGCATAAGCCACAGGCCTGTACACAAGCTAAAGTGTCTGAGTACATCAACCGTTTCAACAGACATTCAAGTAGAAGTAGTAGTAGTAGTAGGCGATCACTCGTGACCGAGTAAGACTGTCTACCAGGATAAAATTACAAAAAGAAAATTATAAAAGGAAGAAATTCTAAAAAAATGTGTAGACTCTAGCGATGGGTTCATCAGTGACTGTGGAGGCCAATTCTAGATCCACACAGCTTCCCACAGTGAGGACACAGGTTACCAGATGGAAGATGGTCCTGTAAAGGATTCATTTGACGTGCTTTTCGCTTAGCACGTTTCTCCCTTTCACCTTGCACTCGGGCTTCTTCAAAGTCCATGGAACCTTTGTGAGAGGCCAACCTCCAGTTAGATTGTTCATGGGCCAGAGCTTCCCAGTTTTCGATGTTTATATTGCATTTTTTTAGATTAGTCTTAAGAACATCTTTAAACCTCTAATACTGACCACCAATATTCCGCTTTCCATCCTTGAGTTGGGAATAAAGTAACTGCTTTGGGCGACAGCAGTCAGACATTCGAACAACATGACCGGTCCATTGAAGTTGGCGTTGAACGATCATTTTTTCAACGCTAGTAGTCTTTGCTTCTTCCAGTACACTGACATTTGTTCGCCTATCTTCCCAAGTAATTCGCAGGATTTTCCGGAGGCAACGTTGATGAAATCTTTCAAGGAGGTGGAAATGACGTTTATAGATACAGTAATACCTTGGATTGCAAGTAACTTGGTTTGAGAGCGTTTTGCAAAACAAGCAAATTTTTAAATATTTACCGTATTTAATTTTTTTTTACTTGATATACAAGTGATGTCTTGCAATACAAGTACTGTAGTACAGCTTAAATTAAAAATCTCTGTACAATTTTTTTTGGGGGGATTTCGTTTTGATATAAGTGTTTTGGATTACAAGCACTTTTCTGGAACGAATTATGCTCAATCCAAGGCATGACTGTAGTCCATATTTCGCAGGCATACAATAGTGTTGGTAATACAATGGCTTCACAAACCAGCGGTTTGGTCTCCTTACAGATATCCCAATCCTCGAACACTCTATGTTTCATTCAAGAAAATGCGGCACTTGCGGAGCTCAAACGATGCTGGATTTCACTGTCAATGTTAGCTGTAACAGAAAGATAGCTGCCAAGATAGAGAAAATGATCGACATTTTCCAGTATTGTCCCGCCAAGCTGGATAGACGGCATCACCAAAGGGTTAACTTGCACTTGCTGATGAAGCACTTGCTGATGAAGCACTTTGGGTTTTTTGATGTTAAGTGAGAGACCAAGTTTTTCGTATGCTTCTGCAAAAGTGTTTAGGATAGTTTGGAGATCATCCTCTGAATGTGCAGAGACATTATCATCAGCATATTGAAGTTCCACAGCAGAGGTTGTAATTACCTTACTTTTTGCTTTCAGCCTACTGATTACCTTACTTTTTGCTTTCAGCCTAAAAAGCTTTCCATCTGTTCGATATATAATTCCCACACCAGTGGGAAGTTTCCCCTCGACAAGATGAACATTGGATACACAAGCTAAAGTGTCTGAGTACATCAACCATTTCAATAGACATTCAAGTAGTGCTACATTATCGACTCTACCAGATCTGGGCTTCACAGCCTTCCACAGCTTCAGTTAACTTTGTATTCTTCTGTAACTATCACAGTTATGGTACAATCCTCTGAGTTCTGCTGTCTGGACAAGCTAGGGTTGCAGCTAATCCCATATATGGGTATCACTGGAGGACAAACACTGAGGGAGGACTATTGCCTTTATATCCTGCTTGTGGGCTTCCCAGAAACATCTGGTTGGCAGCCACTGGATGCTGGACCAGACACACCCACTGGATGCTAGAAACAAGATGCTGAACTAGGTGGGTATTTGGTCTGATCTAGCAGACCCCTTGTTACGTCTTGTCTGTTGCAGCTGCCACCTGTTACTCATTCCTATCCTCACATTTCTCTTGCTGCACCACAAGCAACCAGGCAGCCTTTCAGCATGCACAGAGAAATGAGTGATCACCACCCATGTGCCAGCCAGACCTGCAGCAACACCACCACCAGCAGTGGTTCCTATGTGAGACACAGGAGTGGTTCCTATGTGAGACGCAGCTTCTTGGTTTAGCAGGGCTCCCTTGCCTTTGAAAGCTGCTGGATACAGTCATGAAATACAGAGATGCAGTTATGAGGAGTGCTGCACTAGGCTGTCTTGCCATGCGGCTTTCTGAAGGATGGGAGCCCTGCAAGCACAAGAAAGCTAATGGCCCCCTCCCCGTACTGTCCCGAGCTACAGAATTGCCCCTGGTCTGCACAGGAAGAAGATTGGGGCTGGAAGACCAAGGGAAAGCATGGGTGCATGGAGGCTAAGTCAGGTCCAGACTTAAAACCTAGACTCTAGGTCCTAGAGGATCTTCTCACACCTTTGCTTTGCACTAGATACTGTAGCTCGCTGTTTGACAGCTGTCAAGTGAAAGCAAGGTAACGTATTTGAAGTCTGGCTTTGTCAGTGTCCATGGATGTTACCTGCTTTGACAGGAGGCACTTACGAGGACATTGACTAGGCAAGGCTTCAAATTTCAGATAGTCATAATTGTGCACTTATGCAACTCCGTAGTACCAACCAAATTAAAAAAAAAATTTTTTACCAAAAACATTTGCATACATTTCTGGCACACAAAAAATAGTGGTGAACCAGTGACAGCTGCTCCAATGTGTCGCTTGGGCACTTTGGAGGGGCTGTCACTGGCTATCACTTTGGACGTTACAGAAAGTGATCGGCAGAAGAAAAAAAGGGAAAAGGCTGTGGCAACAGCAAAAGGTGTCGCGATTGCAGCGGGGAGAGGAGACAAGATGGTTTCTGCCGTGCAGGTCCATGGGATACATGCAGGAGGACCAAGGGGGAAAGAGGTGGTGGACAACCCATGGTGATCTTCTTCCATGAACAACCAACACTGTGTAGCTTATTTCTCCTTTTCAGTAAATTCAGATGAAGCAGTGGAAGTGCTAAATCACTGTATTGCCGTGGTGTTTCTGCGGAGCTTCAGATGTATGGGCACTGACATACCCATACCTATTGTGTACTATAGATTTAATTGGCATTAACCTGACACCTTGGCTCAAGAATCCTTTTGGTTCCCATAGGCACAGCCTGAAAAGGAGTGTTGTTAAGGCTCTGAACCACCAAAGAGGCACACGAGCCATAAAATATACTTGCTTCCTGTTTGATCAGATTTGTTCCCTGTAACTGTGGAAGCATGCAAATGCCTGCTTGACTGCCATGCCACCACCCAGCCAACTAACTCACAAGGATATCTTTGAATTGGTCAATCAAAATCCTTGGCAGAAGAAATGGCCCAATCCTGAAACATCTCTACCTCCCAGACAGGTCAGCAAGGTCAAGTACTACCTGAACAAACTTGATGACACCTTTTGTTTTGAATATTGTGCTATGCTACTCTGTATAGGAAGCTAGATGTAAAATTAATCAAGAGGTCCGTAGCTGCCCTGAGCATTCTATTCAGTTGCCACAACCAAACTAGTGTTCCCATTGTTTTGGCCCATCATGGGTATAGCCTCTGAGCCATCAAGCTCTTTGTTCCTTTTCTTGTAAACTGTTCATTTTTTTCAGCTTGGACATCCCTCATGCTAGTGTGTCTCAGCTCTGAGAATAACTGGAGGTCCAACTGGCTTTAATATAGTTCCTTGTGACTCTCTTGTAGCACAATTCTCCACTCTACTCTGGCACCTACCCCACATTTCCAGGGCCAGTGTTTCCTATTTTCCTGCCTCATTTGTCCCAGATAGCTCCATTTGCCTTGTATAGCCAGAGAGATAAAACTTTACCCTCTCATAAAGTGCCCCACTGTGTCCAGAGTCACGCTTCTATGCGTAACACAACACAACCAACCAGCTCCAGCCAACCATTTTGGTACCTCATAGGGACTGTGACCTATGCATGAGTTGTCGGTACAACACTGGGAAGCCGCTAGCAATTTCCTCCCCTGTGGCCCACCATTTTCACTAGCACTGAGCTTCCTTGGTTGCATAGCCTTCCAATCCCCTGCTCTGCATTTCCATAGTGCCACCTTCCACTCCTAATCTGGTAAACTATGATTCCCCCCAAATTTGTTTTTTCTAGTGCAGTGTAGTGGTTAGAGTGTTGGACTGGGACTCGGGAGATCCGGGTTCTAGTCCCCGCTCGGCCACGAAGCTCACTGGGTGACTTTGGGCCAGTCACTGACTCTTAGCCTGACCTACCTTGCAGGGTTGTTGTGAGGATAAAATGGAGGAGGAGGATTATGTAAGCCGCCTTGGGTTCCTTGCAGGGAAAAAGGTGGGATATACATATAATAAATAAATAAATAAATAAGATTCAAGGGTATACTAGCCTATGTGCCAGGGCACTACAACTCCCATCAGCCCTGCCAGCATGGCCAATGTTTGGAGATTGTGGGAGTTGTAGCCCAAAACATCTGGAGGACATCAGGTTGTCTACCCCTGTCCTGCGCTGGGAGATGGGTATACTAACAAAGCCATATTTCTCTTCTGTAACAAATGTGCATGTGTGTGTTTTGAGAACAAAAATCTGTAAAAATAAAGTCTATGCCTTTGGACTTAGGACAAATGTTTGAACTAATTTCCACATTTTAGAAGCAGATATATCCCCATTTTAATAAGAGTATAGTGCATAAATCTGTTGTGTATACACTACACCTCTGTACACCCTTAGTCCCATGTTGGTCATTACATGTATATACACAGAAGTTATGAGTCCATGTGAACAAGGATATGGGGTAACAGTTGTGATAGGTTAGATAAGGGCGAATAAACTGAAACTCAATCCAGACAAGATGGAAGTACCGTGGGTAGGTGGATAGTCCGTCCAAAGGAGTGGTGCTCATCTTATGACAGGGTTGTACTTCCCCTGAAGGAACAGGTTCACAGCTTTAGGCTGCTAGCTACTTGATCCATCTTTGTCACTGGAAGCACAAGATGCTTCCCTGGCATGGAGTGGCTTTTTACCAGTTTAAGCTACCTTGACAGAAATAGCCTGGTCTCAGCTTTCCCTGCTCTGGTAACTTCCTAGTTATACTACTGTAATCTGCTATGTGTTTGGCTGCCTTTGAAGACTAGTTGCAAATTGTAGGTAGTGCACAATGCAACTGCTAGATTACTAACTGGGACTGGACATTATGATTATATTATACCTGTGCTATGCCAACTGCACTGGTTCCCAGTCTAAAGTACATGAAACTGGAGGTCACCAGGTTATTTAGAAGGCAAAATACAAAGTTTTGATCTTCATGGCTTTGGACCATGGTACTTGAATGGCCACCTGCTTCCATATGTACCTACCCATACCTCCAGATCTTCAGTGGACAGCCTCTAGCAGGTGTCCCTGCCATCTGAGGTAAGGCAGGTGACTACCAGCAAGAGGGCCTTCTTGATGGTGGCATCCCAGGTGTGGCATGCTCTCCCTGAGAGGTTTGCTTGGTGCCAGCTTTATTATCATTTCAGTGACAGGGAAATAACTTTTTATTTTCCCAAGTTTTAAAGATACAATTTAAATCCTGCTAATTGTTTTGTGCTTCTTTTACACTTAGCTTTTAGCTTACTATATTTTTTGTATTCATGTTTTAATCTTTTTGTGAACTGCCCTAGGAATGAATGGAAGAGCAGTATAAAAATGCTTAAAAACAAAGAATAGCATGCCATATAGTCAGTTATAGCAGTATACAGCTATGTGCACCCCAGTGGATGGAGAATTAGTCTTGAACTTCACAGACGTGTGTTCAAGTCCTACAACTGTAAGAAAGTCATAACATGATCCTGGGAAAGTTGCTTTCTGCCAGTTTCCCACCTCTGAAAGGGGAAATTATAGGAACCTATATATAAATGTTCTCCAGTTGTCAGTTGAGCCACTAATGTAAAGTAAACTAATGTAAAGTAATGTAATGTAATGTAAAGTACACCAAATTTAACTTGTGAATACAAGACATGTATAAATATTGCCTCCTTTCATTATTATGAGGTGGGGGGGTCCCTTCTGATAACACTAGGTTTTATAACACTCCCATCCAAATAAATGGGGTACTTCAGATTTCTCAAGGCAGTTAGATAGATACCAATGTTGATAGGAGGAAGTTAAGAAAGCTTTCTGAGTTGGCGTTTACCTTTATTCACAGAGTTAGCATCTCATCCAAAGAATTCAAAGTGAGACATTGGAATAACATGGCAAGTATAAATATGCTAATATGCCAAATAGGAATTTAATTAAGCCTGCTCACAAGTAAGTGTGTATAAGACTGGTCCAAGACTATAAGTACCAAAACAGATATAATGGCAGCAATGAGTAAAACATTTGACTGTATAAGCACTCCACAGGAAGCCCATCACATATTAATGAATTTACCATGCACATTGGCCCATTCACATGTAGAATTAGCACACTAGTAGCACATCTACCTTGGCCACTGACTGCTGGCATGCTAACTCTACACACAAATGGACCAACTCATATTTGTATTTATACATGTATTGGAGTACATATGGTACATAGACAAACGCTTTTCCCATGGCTACTCTCACATCTTTCAGTTCTCTTTAAAGCTGTAGATTGTGCAATCTCATAATTCAAAGCTTCAACACAGCCATACACTTTAATTATAGATTATATTCCAAGCCTACAAGCACTGTTGTGAAGCCACATGATAGTTACATGATAGTTATTTGTTGATGTGCTATTAAAAAAAATTCCATTCCAATTATATGAACAGGCTTCCCCCCTTCTATTTTGCAATGTTTCTTTGTAAAAGTACATGAAACAGATCTTCAGTTATAAGGCAATAGCTCCTATTTTAGCAGTGTCTGCAAACTTAGATGTGGTCTTAAGGTTTGTTCAGAATTCACCACACAATGTTGTCTTGCATCCTTCACCTGATATAAATCATTCTTTGTTCAATGCCAGAACAGGTATCATTTTCTGAGGAACTGGTAAATGTGAGGGATGGAAGACCTTTTCCAAGTTATGCAGCTGGCTTGGTTTAACATGCAGGATATGCCCAAACTTTGCATCTGGCTCCTCTCAGTTCTTTACTTACCGTAGATGCTGCTTTTCAATTCATGCAGTGTGAGAGCACCGACTGAACTAATCGTTGAAGTCAGGATTACAGGTTCAAGGCCTAGGTAACGTCTCTTTCGATATGCAGTAGGATTACAAACAGTGCAGGGATGTCTGTTTTTAAGGGGTGTGTATACCTCCTATGTAAAGAGATTGATCGTTCTTTTGGAACAAAACAGCCTCCCAGAACATAATGAGTTTTGGAACAGTGCAGTCCCATAGCAATCTACAGGGGTGGAAAACAGCCCCCACAGCTCCAGAACACACTTATACATTTGAAATTTAGAACCGGCAGCCTGAACCTATCAACATGTGGCACCGTTTCCAAACGAAGGACGTTCTTCTAGCCATCTACTCAGACTATGAGGAGGTCTGAAAAGGGGGCGGCGGCGGGGCAGTTTTAAGAAAATCACTCCCAAGGCTTTGCCCGGGAGTGAAAAGCGAAAAAGTAACGAAGAAGACATTATATGGGGAGGGGGGTGTCTGAGGAGATTTCATACAGGACCTTCCAGGCTTTGCTCCCCTCTCCCTCTCCCTCTCCCCTCTCTCCCTGAGTCCTTCCTCAGCGGACCCTTCAATATGCGCTGCGCTTCTGCTCCCACCCCCCTCCGAGTACCTCAGACCGAGTCCCCCCTCCCCGGACAGGCGGCGGAGTGCTGGGGCGGGAGCCGGGAGGTCTTTTCTATGACCCTCCGCCTGTCACCGCGCGCGCGTGTCCTTCTCACCTGCTCGAGTTTCCGCCACGGCCCAGAGGAGGAAAAATCCCCACGAGCAGACCCACCACCGGCAGCCGTTGCTGGAGGAGGAGGAGGCCCCGCCGCCGCTGCTGAACCGGGCCATGCCGAGTTGCGCCCTGCGTGTGGTGTCTGACGAGGCGGCCCCGCGACTTGGACAAGTTTGCTCTCCTCACTCAGGGCATGGCCCGCCCTCTCGCAGCCCTGCTGCCCCGGGGCAGCCGCGACAGGCCCGCCCCAGCCTTGGCTGGGTGGGATTAGCAAGCTGGGAAGCTTCCCACCCACCTCCGCCCGGGCTCTGGGCATGATTGCGGTTATTGTTGTTTTAGTTTTTGCGCCACGGACTGTAGAAGAGCACGGCGCTGCTGGGAATAAGGACAGTCCCACCTTCTGAAACACGCTTTTGGTTCTCCCAAACTCAGTAAACGCGAAGTCAATAGCCCTGAATGCCGTTTAGGCTATTTATAGTCTGTCAAAGTGTAGAACTTCACCCAAGGCAAGTGAGTTTATGGCTAAGTAAGGATCTGCAACCAGATCTCCCAGGTTCAAGACCATTGGACCATTCTTTGATTCGCCAAAACTACGTTTTATTAAACATATGAAAAGGAGTAGCATTAATTTCTATAGTATATTTCAGTGTACAAAACACTTCATAATTTTTATACCATTAAATTGTGAAAGACTTGTTGATGGAACTTCATTGTGTACCAAGATTTGAAATATCTGAATAGCACCAGGACTTGTATTTACTGGAAGAGTATCCCAATCGTGTGGTTTTATCAAAGTTCCACCTATCTGTTTAAACTACTTTAAAGATGTCAAGCAGTCTTGTGATTTAATCCAGAGGCAAGATCAAAAGATACTTCATTTTATTCCAAAGGTTTTAGATACTGATCTCTTTAATAATCCGTTACTTCACTACAGTTCAAAAATAAAGTGTGATCCAGTCTGCTTTCTGAGGAGGGGGAAGGGGGCTGTTTGGTTTCAATGGAAAGAAGCTGTTACCAAAATTATGAACACATGAATATTGGAGCATGCCCACAAAACCATAGTTATCATTCTAATTTCCCTGTTGTAACCTCACATGTGGGTCAGAAGATCATTTCTTTTAAGACACACATTAGACTGTTGGACATGCCCAAAGCAGATTTTATATGGAACACATGGGAAGAAGAACGTAGTCTGTTACAGGTATTATCCATGGGAAGTGTTGATGTTCCCTTGTTCTAGGTCAGTGATGGCAAACCTATGGCACGGGTGCCACAGCTGGCACGCAGGGACCTCTCTGTGGGCACTCGAGCCATTGGTCACCAGATTGCGAAAAGACCGTCCCCTTCTGCAAAACACTAATGATCTTGTTCTTTCTCACAGTGTGGAACAGAATGATTTTATTCTAGAATTCCTGTTACAGAATTCCTTTCTACATTGTTATCACATTTAAAAGATTTTGAAGAATGATGCACAGAGCATGGCTTGGATGTAAAGCCCTAACAGTTGACCTGAGTGCTGCATGTGTTGCACTCAAATTAACGGAGTATGAGCCAAGGTTTGACAAATTATCAGCATGCATGCAATAGCAAAAATCATATTAATTGTGCAAAAGCATGCCCAATGCAAACTTTTACCTAATGCAGTGTTTGCAGTCCAAGACATAAAGTGTTTAAAATGTGTTAAGCATGTTTAGTTTTCTTGTTTATCTTGCTCATCCTAGTACAGGTTGACTTTTACTTTTACTAATCCGACACCTGTAGAAGCAGGGAAAGGACCCGGGGTAAAGCTTGCCCCATACAATTTCAGTCTGGCATATAATCATATTACAAGTTGAGAATCCCTTATCCAAAAATACATGTGCCTAATTATTTTAAAAGTTTGTATAAATTCCCTTCAGGCTATGTGTACAATGTAGTACTATAATAATTTTTTGAGTTGATTTTTTTTCAACAAAAAACTGTTTGTATCATTGAAAACTCTGTTATTGTGTTTTTCTTTAAAGACAAAAGATGTTAATTAGTTCGGACAACTGTATGAGTTGTTTTTCTAAAACTAAAACCTCGGTATTCAGGTTTAATTGCAGTGTTGGCACTTTGAAATAAATAAGTTGGTTTTGTGTTGCAGTTTGGGCACTCGGGCTCAAAAGGTTCACCATCACTGTTCTAGGTGAAGGTTAAAAGTCTCATAGATAAACAGTTTATTCCCCAATTACCCCTGTTTTACCATAAACAAAAACATAGTTCAGCTATAAATGTGCTTTTATTAAATGACAAAATGATTTTTCATATTCTGCACTTCTATGTATTATAGGTTCTTGTCTAGAAAGAAATCACTTTTTAGATGAGCTATTATATTGCAACATAAGCCTAGGATTTACATCTGATGAATACACATGAAAAATGTCATCACACTTGAAGCTACTGATAGGTTGGAGCTAAGGAATGTCTTCAGTTTAACTGCTTTTTGCTTTCAGTTATTTGTTTCATGGCCCCTTTTGCTAGTGTTTTATAGGGTTATTGCAAGACATTGACAGTGCAATTCAATAAATGCTTACTCAGAAGTAAGTCATATTGAATAAATACGCCCCAATGAACTCAATGCCCTTGCTCACATATCAGGGCAGCAATTCCTGGGTTGTTTACCATGGGTTCTAGGAGTTCCTGGGTTGTTAATTAAAAGAGGAAACGACAAGGGTGTGGCTTGCATGCTGTGCTCATCCCTGCAATTCCTTAACGCAGGAATTGCAGGGATAAGCAGAGCGTGTGAGTTTCACCCTTATCATTTCCACTTTTAATTAACAACCCAGAAATCCTTGCCCATGGTTTGTTTAACCCATAAACAACCCAGAGTTTCTAGGTTCACATGTCACGAAACGACCCAGGAACATGGTGTTCCTGTATTGTTAATTAAAAGCAGAAACTACAAGAGTGCAGCTTGAATGCCCAGTTCATCCTCACAATTCCTAAGTTAAACCAGGAATTGCCACCATGACATGTGAACTAGGTCAATGGGACTTACCGCTGAGTAGACAGGATTGCATGGTCTAAAAAGCCATTTTCTAGCCTTAGCATGTTTACACACATAAGATTCAAATGGGTTGTGGCTTAAATTGGTCTAATGTAAAATGAAAATGTACAAATGTAAATGTATAAAAATGAAATAAATAAATAAATAATGTGACTAGAATAGTGTGTGTGTGTGTGTGTGTGTGTGTGACTAGATGAGAATAAATATATATGTGACTGACTAGAATATATATGTGATTTTAAAGTGGCTTTCTTCCACTTTTTATCCCATGTTAACAAAAATCATATAGGGCACAAATAGGAAAAGGATCAAATGTGCTTTTTAACATATGAAAATAGTTTTATATATATACAACTTTTAGCTATATAATGGTGTTTTAAGAGACTCTGTTTGGTTGTATGGAATCTGTGGCCAAGGTAATTTTCAAGTGGGTGGTAGTTATGGTAGTAGGGTCACGAAAATGGGGAAACTGAATGGAAACTGAATGGAAACTATATTGGAAGCTACTTGTTTCCATTTCATAATGGACTGGGAAGTGAGAAACCAAGCAAGTTCTTAATATTCCTCTTCAAAACAAACAAACAAACAAAATTACATTTCAAATGCAGCAAGTAAATGAGCACATAAGCATTTTTCAATGGCTTGCCAATATGTTACTTAGGTCTTTTATGAAAATATAAATGCCATATGTGAATGATATTTTTTGGAAATTAATTGTAAATTGTCACCACTTGAAGTATTTAAATCATGAGTAGATGACTTTTCAAAAAGAGATATTCTACTTAAATCACAGATGTTACTGAATTCAGATGTTACAATACTTAAATATATCTTGCCAAATAGCACAAATTACTTGGCCTGAAGCAGAAATTACTCTGCTAGTAATAGTCCATGTCAAGAGTGTACATCCATGATAGGAGGAATAAGTAGGACTCGTTTCCAATTATTGTTTAGGATTAGGTTGTAAATATTCTAATTATCTGTTATGGATTTAAAATATATGAATTTACAGTTAAACAAATGGGCAGGAAATGCAGATATACAACATGTAGGTATGAAGCTTCATTAACTATCATGCTACTTGGAATCATCAGGATGGCAGTGTTGCCCTTTTCCGAACTGGAAAGATTTGTCCTTTCCAAAACTCAGATGTTGAATTGAGATGTCTACATTGCCTGTTTGTAGTCATGTAAAATACACCTTTACATCTGGATTAAATTTGAAGTTACATAATCACAGTCTTCCAAGACATGAATACCTGTTCACAGCATATAAAGAAGATATTTATGCATAAATACAAAAAATATTTTGTTCAGTGGATTCATTATCCTTCTACAGTACACGGGAAAGTATGCACTGTAAAAAAAAAAGAGGGGTCTAAATGCCAACCCCCTCCTCTCCATCCATTGCTACTTCTAGTGAAACACTCATAATCCGTTTTGCCTTGCACATACACAACTTGGCCACATGAAGCAGAACAAACACCCACTGTACAGAAAATTCCACTTTAACTCCCCACAGTGGATGAATAAGGTACTGTTTCAGTCACTGACTACACTCTGACCTGGTTTGCATGACACAACAGCCCAAAGTGGGTTAATTAACCATTGGGGCACCACAGTGTGTGCCATCCACCTTTATGGACATGCAAGCCCTGGCTGGGGGTTGCCATGGCTTGTCGTATCATCTGAACCTGGGCGGCGGCGGTTATTTGAGGGTTAAACAACCCTTGCATAATCCACAGTCTGTTTTAGGACCCATTGTCTCCCCCCAACAGGGGAGTATGGGAGAGGATGTTGTAAAAATTCAGTAACTAATGAGTTAAAAGTAATGAAATGCTTTCCTTTAGAACTTTTTGCTGTTCAGACTAACCCCTGTTCCAGTAATGGAGACAGAGAAGTAAAACTGAGGAATGTTGCCTTCTTGCTTATCTTCTTTCCTTGAGCTAGCTAAGGACAGGGGGGTAGAGGACTGGAGAAGGCAGCCTGCCCTAACTAACCTTTGGTCCAGTAATGAAAAGCTTAGTGAGCATGTTTAAGATTTCTGTTTCTCTCCCTACTGTATTTTTCCATTCACAGCTAGAAGTTTCTGTTATTGAGACGCATGCGTGGAACTGCGTCAGAAGATACTGTATAAATTGATAAGATTTCAGCATCCATGTTGAGATGCAGCTTTGCAGTGTTATATTCCTGTATCTCCTGTTCTATAGAATAAATCTGTTGGACCACTGCCAGACTTTCTCTCCTTCCTAATGTGCATGATTTGAACTGGGTACATTAGGATCTAGCATATTTGTGCAACAAGGACATTGGGAGAGCACCTGGGTGGCAGTATTCTCTCTCAGCCACTAACTCATGATCACCTAGTGTGCTTCTAGGTCCAGAGACTGTGGGTGCTTCCAGATAAACAGCTCCTAGCACTCCCGATGAGAAAACATTGTGCAGCTATCCTGTCTTTCCTTCTGTTTAAGTTGTAAATAGAAAGATGCAGCAACAGCTAGGTCTACACCAAAAGCTTCAATGAAAATCAAAGCTGTTAATGTTATTGTTTTTGTTTGGTGTTTTTTTTTAGGGTAATAACCTGGATGAATAAGGATAAAATATTAATTGGAAGGGATCTACGGGTCAGTTGCTTGGTGGGTGGGTTTGTCTCCCCCCCTTTTTTTGGCATGGCAGGCCGGAGTCATGATTGAAGATATTCTTCAAGGCTGGTAAGGGGGGGACTGCTTATATATGTAGGGTATGGGGTAATAGGGTGTGGGGAAGGGGTAGGGTGTGTGCTGTTGTGTTTTATTTCACTGATAGGGACCAACAATTTAAGATGGACAAAGACTTGAGATGGTTTCAAACGTGAGAATTACCACTTTGAATGTTAAAGGCCTGGGTTTCATGTTGAAACGAAGATGGATTGAAGCACTCCTCAACAAGGATAAGGCGGATATTATATGTTTGCAAGAAACTCACCAATCAAAGGAGGGGGTAAATGAATTAAAACTGCGATGGTCTATGACATATGAGAAAGCTTATGGTTCATCCAAGTCATGAGGGGTGGCAATTATTATTTCGAAGAAATGTGGTTTTAAGGTGACAAAGGTAAAGAAGGATGTTAAGGGAAGATTTATTATAATATTTGGATTATTGGGAGGTGAAGAATATATATTGGTTGATATGTATGCACCAAATGAAAATCAAGAAGAATTTTATCAAAAAGTGATTAAGGAAATGGGGGAGCCACAAAAGGGTTTGGTAATTATGGCTGGGGATTTTAATATGGTGATGGACAAAAATATTGATAAATCAAATCCGACAGGACAAGAGAAGAGAAATAATTTAACGGTATTAAATAAAATAATTAATAAGGAAGGATTGGTTGATGTTTGAAGAGGGGTAAAGGGACTGAAAAGAGGGTATACGTATTATTCACCAGCCACGAAGAACTTTTCTAGGATAGATTATATTTTTGTTTCTAAGACCCTGATGTCAAGAGTGAGGAGTTCAGAAATAGGTGTTATAAAAGTTTCGGATCATGCTTTAGTTAATATGGATATTAAAATAAAGAAGGATTATAGAGAAGCAAGGAGCTGGAGATTGAATTGTAAGATTTTGCAGCATAAATATATTATAGCAAAGATAGAAAAGGAAATGAGAGAGATTTGGTTGCTTAATGATACAGGAGTTTGTACTGAAGCTGTTGTTTGGGACACAATGAAGGCCGTGATGAGAGGGATAAGTATTAGGGAGGGTGTGATATTAAGGAAAAAACAAGAACAGTTTACTAAAAAGTTAGAAGGGGAGATTAGGGATTTGGAAATTAAGTTTTTGAAGGAAAGGGAGAACAAGGTCTTTGCTGAATTGCAAGCTAAAAGGAAAGAGCTGGAAAAGAAAGATTTGGAAAAAGTTCAGAGAAACTTGATTGAAAAGAGAGTTTTTTGAAAATAGTAATAAGAATTCTAAAATGTTAGCAAGATCCACACACAAAAAAAAAAAGAAAGAAAAAAGTATAGTTGGGGCAATTAAAGATTAAAAAAAGGGAAAGGACATAATTTAATGCAGGATAAATTAAAAATATTTCATGAATTTTATTCAGAATTGTATAAGGCTGGAGATTGTATGGAAGAGAGGATTAATGAGTATATAGGAAAGCATCTTAAAATTAGATTAGTGGATGAAGATAGAGAAATTATGGAACAACCTTTTTCAGAATTGGAAATAGAATATGCAATAAATAAACTGAAAGAGCGTAAGACCCCTGGACTAGATGGTTTAGGGGCTGAATACTACAAGGTTTTAAAGAAAATGTTGGTTCCAAGATTAAAAAGGTTATTTAATAATATTTTTTTAGAGGGGGGAGAGATCCCCTCTTCATGGAAGCAATCTAAGATTATTTTAATCCCGAAGCCAGAGAAGGATTTAACGGAGCCTGGTTCCTATAGACCCATTTCCTTAATAAACCAAGATGCAAAATTGATGACAGCAATATTAGCAAGAAGGATGAACAAGT
Source organism: Shinisaurus crocodilurus (assembly GCA_021292165.1). Taxonomy (NCBI): domain Eukaryota; kingdom Metazoa; phylum Chordata; class Lepidosauria; order Squamata; family Shinisauridae; genus Shinisaurus; species Shinisaurus crocodilurus. The sequence goes on from CM037879.1 coordinate 250,663,630, forward strand.
TTATTACTAAATATGTTGGGATAGACCAGTTTGGTTTTATGCAAGGAAGACAAATGGCAGATTTAACAAGAAGAGTATTAAATATAATATATTTAATAAAGAAAAATAAATTGAGAGCAGGAGTAATAGCGTTATATATTTTCAAAGCCTTTGATTGCATGGAATGGCCAGCATTAAAAAGTGTAATTAAAACTATGGGGTTTGGAGAAAGATTTAGAGGAATAGTTAATCAATTATATTCAAAAAATGTTTCGTCAGTTGTGGTAAATGATGGTTTAACAGAGCAAATTTACCTAGGTCGAGGAACTAGAGAAGGCTGTCCCCTTTCGCCTATTTTGTTTGCATTGGTAATTGAGATTTTAGCAAATGTATTTAGAGAAGATAGGAATATAGGTGGGATAGGGATTAGGGAGAAGACAAAAATAAATCTTTTTGCAGATGATACTCTTTTGACAATCGAAAACCCTATGGAAAATATGGATAGAGTGGAGAATCATTTAAAGGAGTTCAGGGAAGTAACAGGGCTACAGATTAATTGGGACAAATCTAAATTTTTGTTGTTTAATTATAGTAAAAGAGAAGAGATTGAAATGTTTTTTAAAAAGTAATTATAAGATTAATAATGTAATTAAATATTTAGGAATTGTAATTCCAAAAGATATAGATAAATTGGGAGATCAGAATTATAGGAAATTAAAGAATGAGGTAAAGAATAAAATAGAGGAGTATAAAAAAATTGGACTTTCCTGGTTTGGTAGAATTGCTTTGATTAAAATGAAGATTTTTTTGCCAAAGATAAATTTTTTATTTCGGATGATACCAAGTGCGATATCAGATAAGGAACTTAAAGATTGGCAAACAATTATTAATACATATTGTAATGGAGGGAAAAAATATAGGATTACTAAAACAAGATGGTATAAAGCACAAAAAGTAGGGGGTTTGGGTTTGCCGAATTTAAAATGGTATTATATAGCGAATCAATTAAGACATATAGTGGATATTATAGCACGACCTAAAGAAATAATGTGGTTGGAGTTAGAAACATTTGAATTACGTAATACTTTGGAGAATATTTTTTTTCAAAATAATAATAATAAATTGTTTAAAAATATAGACAACCCTTTTCTAAGAAATTTGTTAGTGATTTGGGGTACTATGAAGAGCATATTTATACCAGGGATATCTCTATTAACTCCGGTGGTGGCTCTAAAAGATTTTCCCGAAAATTTAAGATCAGAGCTTGAGGGTAAACTAAGAGAAGTTAGGGTTATTAGATTGTCCGATTGGGTGGAAAAGATGGGGACTAGAGACCAAATAATGGAAATTGTTGGGAGAAGAAGATTGTCGTGGTTAAATTTATTAGAACAGTGGTCGAAGAAATGGAAAAGGAAAACTGAGTATAAGAGAGATTTAACTAAATTTGAAAAGATGGTTATGTCTAGAGATGGCTTACCAGGTAATGCATCAACAAGAGGTATAACAAGGGATTTATATAGATTGATTCAAAAAGCAGAAGAACAAGAGGATCAGCTAAAGGCAGTATGGGATAATGAATTTGAAGAGGTGACCTCGAAGGTGGGGTGGAATAATATATGGGATACACGGATTGTGAAAATGATGTCAATTAGGATAAAGGAAATTTTTTATAAACTAATTTGGAGATTGTATTTAACTCCAGTAAGATTACCGTAAATAGAATAGATAATAATTGTTCTGCATTTTGTTGGAGAGGATGTCAGGAAAAAGGGACATATGCTCATATGTGGTGGAGTTGTAAAAATGTATTGGCGTTTTGGCGAGAGGTTTTTACAGAAATATCGAAAATTATTGGTACCAATTTAGAGGTCTGTCCAAAATTAGCATTGTTATCAATAACGGAGAAGCTTATTTGTGACCAAAATACGAAGGGGTTAATTGTAAACTTGTTAACTGCGGCCAGGTTAATGATAGCAAGAAATTGGAAAGTACAACATGTTTTCCTAATAACAGACTGGTATAAGGAAGTGTGGGACATAGCCGTAAACGATAAACTAACTAGTAGTTTCAAATGCAAAAAAGGATTGCTAAAGAAGAAGAATTTTATGGATATATGGAATCAATTATTAGATTATGTATTAATAAAGGGGAAGGGAAACATGCCTTGTCAGGATATGTTATATTTTTGGAATTTAGACTTCATTTGATCAAGATGATGGAAGTATATTAATTGGTCCCTTGGAGGGTGGGGGGTGCACTTTATGATTTATTGTATGTTGTTTAGGTTATATTTTTGTGATATTCTTGTATTCTGTTATATATTTTTTGTTATAATTTGTTTTGAAAAATAAATAAAATATTTTTAAAAAAAGAAAAAAAAGAAAATCAAAGCTGTCTCCAGAATCAAGTTGGGAGTTGTTCACTTAGTAACAGTTTCACATGAGGGAGTCTGCTCTGCTTCAGTTCCATTGATCATGCTCCCAGTGCAATGCAAACCACAAGTGAGACCTACAGCATGTCATGCAGCAGTGACAAATGTGATATACTAGCTGTTCTGCTGTGAGATTGCCAACCTTCTTGGCCTAGTAGGGCTGCTGTATCTTTGCAAGCTCCATGGCAGACAGTAATGAAACAGATGAAGCACAGGGATGGAGCAGTGGGGTAAATGAGACCTGTCTGTTGTGCTGCTTTCAAAGGCACAGTAGCCATGCTGGGACACAAAGGTTGGCAACCCTATTAATCTGTCTTGCTTTCACAATCTATTCCATCTCTGCTGCTCTTCAATAAAAGCTTTCACTCAATTGCAGCTGTTATGTCTTAGATGGAGGTCAGCAGATAGGAATCCCTTCCTCCAGCCCTGGTTCTTACTGTATGGGCCCATGGACCTACCTACTACCAGAGTTCAGGGCCTGCAACTTCACCCTCTGGCTCCAGCAGGGCTAAGGGGGGCTATGAATAGCAAGGCCTGCTGGGGCAATAACCAGTTGGCCTAGGCAAGTTAATGATTGTTGTTTGTGTGTAGATGTGATGGCAGGGACTGGGTAATGCAGAAGACAACCTGGGTCATGTGAAGAGCAGAAGTTTGGTCCATGCACTGATACCTCTGATTGGCTCTGATACTTCAGATACTCCCAGTTGTGACTCTGTGTGGGGACTTCATCCAGACTTTTCTGGAGGGAGGTCACATCCAGGGTTTGAATCTGTGGCCTCATGCATAAGAAACCTGCACTGTCCCATGGAGCTAGGGCTCCTCATGCAAACTTATTGGTTCTAGCACATATAGCTGGGTCTGTGGACTGACAGAAGAGACAAGTACTTCTTCACACAGCACATAGTTAAACTATGGAATTCACTTCACAAGTGTAGTAATGGACACCAATTTGGATAGCTTTAAAAGGGGATTGGACAAATTCATGGAGGATAAGGCTATCGATGGCTACTAGTCCTGATGGCTATATGCTATCTCCAGTATCAGAGGCAGTATACTTATGTTCCAGTTGCTGGGGAACATGGACACAAGGGTGCTGTTGCACTCACGTCCTGCTTGTGGGTTTCCTGTGGACAGTTAGTTGGCCATTGTGTGAACAGAATGCTGGACTAGATAGACCTTTGGTCTGGTCCAGCATGCCCCTCGCCGGATCGTCACCTTGAAGTGGTGGGCGGTGGATGCAGACTCAGTCGCCCTGTTCAAGGAACGAGGTAGTCGAGCAGCTCGGCAGCTGTATCCATGACTGAGCAGCCCTATTTAGGATCCACTCTGCTCACCCCGTATGGGGAGGGGGCTAGAAAAGGTGCCCTGAACATAGTCTACCTCTCTCTCCCCTGACTGGATTACCGCGTCCAGTGGGGTCACCATTTTAGCGGTCGAAAAAGACATTTGAATTTTGGAACATGGAATGTACGGACATTGCTGGATAACATAGATAGTGAACGCCCTGAGCGTAGGACTGCTATTATTGCAAGGGAGCTGAGACGGTTTAAAATTGACATAGCAGCACTTCAAGAAACTCGAAGGGCAGGAGAGGGACAGTTGAAAGAAGAAAAAGGAGGTTATACCTTCTTCTGGAAAGGACTACCTGAGCAGGACCGACGAATACATGGAGTAGGCTTTGCCATCAAAAATGAACTAGTGAACTCTTTGTCAGAAGTTCCTACTGGCATTAACGAACGCCTGATAACTCTTCGATTAAAGCTCGCCAATAACCAACAGGTAACTATTCTGAGCGCTTATGCACCAACATTAGATGCTGATGATGACATCAAGGAAAGTTTTTATAGCCAGTTGGACACTCTCCTGTCAGAGATACCTAAGGAGGATAAAATTATCCTCCTGGGCGATTTTAACGCAAGAGTCGGGCGTGACTCTGATTTATGGCCAGAAACTATTGGAAAAGACGGAGTTGGTAATAGCAACCCGAACGGACTCTTACTTTTGTCTATATGTGCAGAGCATAATCTCACTATCACAAACACGCTCTTTCGACAAAAGAATAAGCTTAAAACATCATGGCAGCACCCACGGTCAAAGCACTGGCATCTTCTGGATTATGTAATTGTCCGTGTTAGAGATCGCCGCGATGTACTTCTTACTAGGGCCATGGTGAGTGCCGACGACTGCTGGACAGACCACCGACTAATCCGGTCCACAATGGTTATCAACATTGCTCCCCAACGTAGGCTTCAAGGAAGGAAACCAAGGCGTAAAATGAACATCCAAGTCCTTCAAGATCCTATTAAGCAAACTCGTCTTCAATCACTTCTTAAGGAACATCTACCTACGGAACCTCCTGACAACATTGAGGACCATTGGTCTAAGCTGAAAACCTCCATTACTGCAGCTTGTGAACAAACTATTGGATATGAAACTAAGAAACATCAGGATTGGTTTGATGAAAATGATAATGAGATTAAATATATAATTGACCAAAAAAGGAAATCCTTCCAAATATGGCAAAATGATATTAACTGCGCTGCCAAGAAAAAAACCTACGCTAGCGCAAAGGCTGAGGTCCAAAGAAGAACAAGAGAACTTAAGAACGCTTGGTGGAAAAAGAAAGCTGAGGAAATTCAACAACTTGCAGAATCTCATGATGCACGGGGCTTTGTTAAGGCCACAAGGGCCATTTATGGACCAAAAACCTATGGTACAAACCCTTTACAATCAAAAGATGGCACCAAACTCTTAAAAGACAAAGAGTCTATTGCACTGCGTTGGAAAGAGCATTATTATGACCTTTTAAATCGTAAATCTAAGGTGGATAATGAGATTTTTTCGCAAATCCCACAAAAACAAATTAAAGAGGAACTTGCAATACTCCCCACTTTGGATGAAGTAAAAAAAGCCATTAATCAAATGAAGAACAACAAAGCTAGTGGACCAGATGGGATTCCTGCTGAAATCTTTAAAGAAGGGGGCCCCGAACTTGTACAACATCTTCATAAACTCATTGAAAAAATCTGGATAAGAGAAGAGATCCCAGAAGACTTCAGGGATGCCATAATTATCACCCTCTTTAAGAAGGGTGATAGAACAGACTGTGGAAACTATCGGGGCATTTCTCTCTTAGCAACCGCAGGTAAAATATTTGCTAGGATTCTCGCAAACCGTCTTCTATCTATTTCAGAAGAGATCCTCCCTGAAACTCAATATGGTTTCCGCCCCTCTAGAGGGACAGTAGACATGATTTTTACTGCACGTCAGCTCCAAGAAAAATGCCGGGAGCAAAATCAACCCCTTTATATGGCATTTATCGATTTGGCTAAGGCCTTTGATACTGTAGACCGTACAGCTCTCTGGACTATCCTTATGAAAATTGGATGCCCCAATAAATTTGTGAATATCTTGCGACTTCTCCATGACAACATGACGGCAACGGTTTTGGACAACAACGGCTCTCATGGTGCTCCATTTAAAGTGGGATCAGGTGTTAAACAGGGATGTGTTATCGCCCCAACATTATTTGCCATTTTCATCGCCATGGTTTTACATCTTGTCAAGGGGAAACTTCCCACTGGTGTGGGAATTATATATCGAACAGATGGAAAGCTTTTTAATCTCAGCAGGCTGAAAGCAAAAAGTAAGGTAATTACAACCTCCGTCGTGGAACTTCAGTATGCTGATGATAATGTGGTCTCCGCACATTCAGAGGATGATCTCCAAACTATCCTAAATGCTTTTGCAGAAGCATACGGAAAACTTGGTCTCTCACTTAACATCAAAAAGACCAAAGTGCTTCATCAGCAAGTGCAAGCTAACCCTTTGGTGATGCCATCTATCCAGCTTGGCGGGACAATACTGGAAAATGTCGATCATTTTCTCTATCTTGGCAGCTATCTTTCTGTTACAGCTAACATCGACAGTGAAATCCAGCATCGTTTGAGCTCCGCAAGTGCCGCATTTTCTCGAATGAAACATAGAGTGTTCAAGGATCGGGATATTTGTAAGAAGACCAAAACACTGGTTTATGAAGCCATTGTATTACCAACTTTATTGTATGCCTGCGAAACATGGACTATCTATAAACGTCACTTCCACCTCCTTGAAAGGTTTCATCAACGTTGCCTCCGGAAAATCCTGCGAATTACTTGGGAAGATAGACGAACAAATGTCAGTGTACTGGAAGAAGCAAAGACTACTAGCATTGAAAAAATGATCCTTCAACGCCAACTTCAGTGGACCGGTCATGTTGTTCGAATGCCTGACTGCCGTCTCCCAAAGCAGTTACTTTACTCCAACTCAAGAATGGAAAGCGGAATATCGGTGGTCAATATAAGAGGTTTAAAGATGTTCATAAGGCTAATCTAAAAAAATGCAATATAAACATCGAAAACTGGGAAGCTCTGGCCCATGAACGATCTAAATGGAGGTTGGCCTTTCACAAAGGTTCCATGGACTTTGAAGAAGCCCGAGTGCAAGGTGAAAGGGAGAAACGTGCTAAGCGAAAAGCACGTCAAATGAATCCTTTACAGGACCATCTCCTATCTGGTAACCTGTGTCCTCACTGTGGGAAGCTGTGTGGATCTAGAATTGGCCTCCACAGTCACTTACGGACCCATCGCTAGAGTCTACACAATCTTCTTTAGAATTTCCTCCTTTTATCCCGGAAGACAATCTTACTGGGTCAGGAGTGATCGCCTGATGATGATGATGATGGTGGTCCAGCATGGCTCTTATGTTTTTATCATGTCCTTCTCTCTCTTGCTGTGGTGGAGTGGATAGGGAACTGCTTTGTGGCCATGTGGATTCTAGTTCCATCTGCTTCCTTTTTGCCTCTGGTATGATTGCTGCTGGCCAGGCATGAAAACATAAGTTTGACCCTAATTGTGCTATTCTCTTGGCAGGGTGTGAACCTGCCTCATCAGTATTCCATCCCAGTGCTCTGTCTGATGAATTACCCGCATTTGCTCCTGGAAGCATATAGTTGTGGTTTTCCTTGGTGCTTGTTCTAGTTTCTCCACTCCCTTTCCCGGCAAAAGGCCCCTCAGGTGGATATTGCCTTTGTCCTAGGAAAGCATGTGTTATGCATGCTTCCTTCCAAGGGAGTTTCCTAGATGTTGTGTTGTACTGCCTGTCTTTTCTTCCTCCACGGTGTGTTGGGCCATTCAAAAGCCCCAAATCAAAGTAACCTCGTAAGTAAGCCACCCCCAAAAGCCCCCAAACCGTGTGAAGGCACAGGACGCAGTCTCAGACGAGAAGATCTAAGGCTCAGGTCTTTTCCCCAGCTGCAAGAAAAAGCGAGGCATTGGGTGGGGTCACCTGTGCATATGCCCATGCCCACCTCTACCAAAGGAGGGGCACAATTGCCCGGCCTCGGAGTTCAAAGCGTTCCCATCACCCCCGCGTCTCCCCCCCACAGAAGCGTGGGGGAGTTATTGTCTAGGAAGCATTTCTGATGCTTCTCCAAGGAGTCCTAGATGTGTTTTCCTGCTGTCTTTTCTTCCTCCACGGTGTGTTGGGCCATTCAAAAGAGTGGTTGTTTGTGGTCTGTATGGGCAGTATAAAACCTTTGTATGGTTGCTGTTGTGGTGTCCATCCTTATGTCTGGTGGGCTGTGCCTTGTGTGTTTGGTAGGGGAGGGTGATGACATGGGGGTGTATCCCCATCACCATGTGTGGATTGGCTTGATCCATGCATGACTCACATGGCGGCATTGTCTGCATGCTGGTCTGTGATTGCTGTGTGTCAGCAGTGTTGCCATGGACATTTACAGGGTGGGTCTGGCAGAGTTGTGGTGTTCCCTGTCTTTTGAGTGCTGTTGTTTTTTTCCTCTGGCTTGCAGTTGGGAATACATGGGATCCTAACTACTGTATGCTGCATGCTGTCTTGACCAGTGTGATTTGGCTGCTACCTTGCCAGAACCACATGATTGCCCAGCCCTACACTGATGGGAGTATATCAATATAAATAACAGTGTAATATTTTCCTTTTACAAAGTGGACATTTTATCCTGAAAATTTATTGTCACACATAAGTAGCCAGTTCATATAAAATGTAAGTACTGTTCATTTGCTAAATGTTATACAGAGGTGGGTGATGTGCAACTTTGAAGTTTAATTTAAGAATAAATTTCCCAAGCTATCGTATTATATTATTTATTTGCTGCATTTATATGCCATTTTTCTTCCACACAAGTGGCCCACAAATCAATAAAATTACACAGTAGAAATAAATATGTCATCCATCAGTTTTAAAAAAATTCCCAAACACCTATAATAAGTCAGCAACCAGAGCCTAAAAATCCAAATATGGAATCATTAAACAGTAAAACAAGTTTTTATAGTCCTTCAGAAGGCTGAGAAAGAGGGAGCCACATGGGCCTCCCAGCCAGGGCAGGGACTTCCACCAATCTCTCTGCAAAGATCTCAATAGACAGGCAGTCTCATGTGGGAGCAGACAGTCCTTTAACTACTCTTGGACCCAAACCATTTAGGACTTTAAAGGCCATAACAAGCACTTGAATTGGACCCAGAAACAAATCAAGAGCCAGTCAGTGATGATTGACCAAACATTTCCAAACAAAGATGTCAAATAAATTGTGACACACCAAGAACTTAGGTGATGAAAATTGGTAGCAGACCAACACATTTTAAACAAGACAAAGTATTTTAGACTGTTTCTATAATAGGAGACAGGTGCTTGCAGGTGTTTTTTTTTTAAGTACCTAAACATGAGAGAAGGGCTTAGATTAAAAATACATCTGTCTTTAGTTTCTAAAGAAGCAAGGGAATGGCCGGATTATTTCAAACAACAACAGTTTCAAAAAGTGCATTCAATGCTTACTTGCTTTCCTGCTTATTTATTTACTCACTTAAAACACTTTCCTATGTGTTCAAAATGGTTTATAAAAGGTGTGGGAAGGAGTGACTGCTTTGCTCTCTTCCTATACTCCTATATTAGTCCACAAGCACCAAGCTGGATGTGAAGCGAGCTGCGACTGCGAGCTGCTCACTCTTTCTTTGTCCTCTCCCAATTCCAGCAAGCAGCGTGACGCCTCCAAGAAGGAGCATCTCACATTGAATTATTTGTATTTTGCTAATGCAGCAAAGGGAATGCTCTTTCCATGGCTATTAACTACAGATGACATTCAAAGGAAGGATCATGTCTCTCTCCACAACCAACCTATGCTCTGCAATATTGCAAATATGTGGAGTATGTATAAGATCTATCTTAACTTCCAGGGATTCTTGAATCATGCTCATTATCCAGTTTACAGGTAGGTGCTGGAACTTTCTGTAGTAGCCAATTGCAGATATTCCAGAGTGCCTTTGCGGTAACTAGCCACACGTGAAACCCCTCGCACCTGGAATTCTTCTATTGGTCTTTTCTGCAGAGAGCCTGTTATCATCTCAGCAAAATCAGCCTGCAGACGCTGTTGATTCTCCCTGGAAACAGCAGGAGAGAAAAAGTTTCAATGACTCAGAAGGGTTTCAATGATCCTTTCTTCCTACTATGATTCTTAATCATAAGCCTTTTAAAGTTTATTCCATTCAATTTACTGTGTGTTTTAAATCCATAATCTAACACTAAGGGACAACTATATATTACCGTACACTGGAGTGCCATGTTTGGAGCTCCCTGTGGAGAATATGCCAGATCAGGAGCACTGCTGGGCCACAACCAACTCCCAAGGTACATCCAAAGGTTGCCAACTTATTCATTCGATAGTTCCACAAACACCACTTCCGTTGAACCTTAACCTCTGGGCAGGAAGGTTCCAAAGGTTCCAGGATAACTATACACCAGGGTAGGAGCAACCGGCAACCGCAATTCCTTCATTGCTGCAAGGAGAATCCATCCTATCCTCCCTTTCCTTGTTTTAAGTTTATGCATGTAGCATAGAAGAGCAGAATTAGCACACGGGAGGGAGCTCCCCCTGAGCTTATGAAGTCAAATAGATGTAAGTTAGGAAAGATGTACTGTACAGTCATGCCTTGGATTGAGAGCATAATTCGTTCCAGAAACATGCTTGTAATCCAAAACACTCTTATATCAAAACGAAATCCCCCCAAAAAAATTTGTACAGAGATTTTTAATTTAAGCCATACTACAGTACTTGTATTGCAAGACGTCACTTGTATATCAAGTAAATAAATAAATAAATAAATATTTAAAAATTTGCTTGTCTTGCAAAACACTCTCAAACCAAGTTACTTGCAATCCAAGGTATTACTGTATTTGGGATCAGAGAGTAGCAAAAATGGGGTAGGGTGATCACTGAGTGGCAAGCAAAGATCAGACAAACAGCATCACATAAAAAAGCTAACTTCTAACTAACAGACAGGGCAATCCTATCATTGGGTCAGAGTGCTCCAAGATCTCCAAAAGCCCTGCCAGGCTCCTGTCACCAGAACAGAAGTGAGGAATGGTGTTTGCCACTCCTCCTGTGGGTTTTGTTTTGTTTTGCCATTTCCCTCCCTCTCATTGCTCACCATGGGAAGGAAATCATTTAGACCAGTGCCAGGGCTGGCCGAAATGTTCCCCTATGTTGCTGGAGTGGTTGGAGGCTAGGAGAACTTTGGATCCAGAGCCTCCCACACTCTGCCCCGATCCTTCCTCTTTCCCCCCTCTGATATTGGAGCCCGGGCATTGGAGAGGTGAGGGGCGCAGCTCTTTCTGCAGGGGCAGGGGAGGGATCTGAGATTGGATCTCCTCCTCTGAGATCAGAGCTCTGTGTCTGACCTTGGAGGGGGATTTCCAATCTATCCTATGGCCCTGGGATGTTTCCCAGGAACCACAGGATTGTATGTTTAGACATGTAGTAATCTAAGCAGCATTTAATTCCCATAATACTCACATCAGGCATTTGAGGGTCAACTTCAATGTAAGGATGACAATTTTCATAGCACACTATTGAACTTAAGAATTCTGTGGATCAGGACAGCGAAGGGGGTATTGGGGGAGTTGGATCCTCCAATCAAGAATGAGCATGTTGGCCTGGGCACATCTCTGCAGCAGAGCCTGGTTACTCAGGTTTGCAATGCACATCATGAAGGTAGTGTTTTGACACACCTCCACAAGGAGTAGGAGACAAGACTGTAGGTGAGAAGTTAAAGAGTATCACCCATCTCCTCAGCACTGCTAGATAGAACAATGACAGGCAATTTCCTGGCAGGGATGAATGTGGGATGCCCTATATCTGAGATGGGAGCGTGGGGGAAATGGCGCAACTGAACCATTTTGACAGATAAAGTTCAATGGGGCTTACTACCAGGTAAGTGGATATAGAATTGCAGCCTTAAATATGTTAGATCAGTGCTTCTCAATTATTTTCTGTCATGCCCCCCCTAGGAAGAAGAAAACATTTCGCGCCCCCCGCACGACTGTAAATAGTATCATTTGTCTATAAAATTGTTATAAGTACACCTCTGCATAACACTGTATCCTTATTAATGTATAAGAGAATAAAAAAAGAAAGAAATGTGGATCAATTTACAACAAAGAATAGCTTTATTAACTGTAGCAGAAAAGATTTAAAGGAGCACAGGATTTAAAGGAACACAATATTAAAAAAAACTTTTAACTGAGGTCAAACGAGCCCCCCTTTACGGAGCCTCGCACCCCCCCTGGGGGGCCCGCCCCACTATTTGAGAAGCACTGTGTTAGATTGTGAATGAGATTTTTAAGAGTACCACTATCATTTATTTTCCTAGCTGGCATCTTGATCAGCCTAAAATGTAGTGACGTTAATACTGATATGATGTTAACACTGACTTAAGTGTGCTCTTATTTCATGTTTTTCAGGAAGTTTCTCTTCTTCTTCCCTTACTCTCATGAGTGGTACAGCTTGTCCATATGTTTCTGTGCAAGGAAGGCAGGACAGGCTCCTGTCTCCTCTCTGCCTTTGATAAGGAATTGAATCATAGTCTATTTTATATTTAATGAGCATGAAACCTGACAAGTACTCCTCACAGGTTCTGGTGGCTACATTTTGGTTGGGCTTGGTTTGGTATGGAAAGATGGACTGACTCTGAGCACCTAAAGCAAGTCAGGTTGAGCCTCTGACATAGCTTGTGAGAAGCAGCGGGAAGTTCATTCCACAAGACCAAGGTAACATGGAGATGTCTCAGTCAGGTTCATCTTGGAGGACTCTTTCTCCTAACACCACCCAATCATCACTATAGGATGGTGCTAGGAGAAAAAGTTCTCCAAGATGACCACACTGTCTCTACTAGCCCAGTAGTCATCTGTCTTTTCAGGCCTGGGGCCTAACTTTAATTCTAATGTAATGGGATCCACTTTAATCCGTTTTTTAAAAAGTAGATGTCTGTCTTTCTCCTCTCTCCCTCTCTCTCATTCTCCTACTCTCTTCCTCCTATCTTTTTTCTTCTCTTAAAAAACAAAGCTTAAAAACAAAATGGCAGTGATGCTACTGGTCTAAATCCACCCTAGGTCAGGGTGTTTCCCGCTCATGGGTCCCAACCTACCAGTGCTCAAGCCTGTGAGGAGGAGCAGGATGTTCACACCAGAAGTATAAAGTGACTAAGCAATGGAAGTGCCAAGCTGTCTATATATGTAAACAAGTCACTGACAAAACAGAGGTAGGATTAACATCATTTAGTTAATGATGTTAATCCTACCTTCCGCTTTCATCAGTAACACAGCTGGATTTCAAATGAGGGAAACTGCCATGCCACCATCAAAAGAAGAATGACTGGCAAGACCTATTACATTAAACAGAATATCACCTGGAAGCCCAGCTATGTAATATATCTATGTTATAGAATGCAAATATCCTGGATGCCACATAGAGTATGTTGGGGAAACAACTACAGCCCTTCATATCCATTTCAGAAATCACAAGTCAGCAGTCACAACAAAAAAGCTTGAACAACCTGTTACATTTTAATTGAGATGACTACAGCCTTTCAGACTTGGAATATTTACAATAGAAAAACTGTCCAGTCCTGGGACACTTGAAGCAAGAGAGAACTTCTCTGAATAGATTGAACATTCTAACCACTCCATGGCCTTACCTTGGAGGATAATATTTAACTGTTTACCTGTTTGTGTTAATTAATTGATTAATTAATTAATTAATTGAACTTTTTATAGGTATTTCAGATATCTTGGCCCCAAGCTGTTTAGTGATTTATAAGTAAGAACCAGCACCTTGAACTGGGCCCTGAAACAGATAGGAAGCCAATACAACTAATGTAGGACCGTAGGTGTAATATGTGGTCTGTAAAGTACACACTAGAAAGCTATCTGGTTGCAGCATTTTGCACCAGCTGCAGTTTCCAAACACTCTTCAGTGGCTGCCCCACATAAAGCATATTGCAGTAGTCTAAACAGGAAGTGACTAAGGCATGCATCACTGTGGCCAGATCTGTCTTTTCCAAGAAGGGACACAACTGGCACACCAGTCAAGACTGAACAAAAGCACCCTGGGCCATAGCTGCCACCTGAGCATCCAGGAGCGAAGCTGGATCCAGGAGTACCCTCAGTCGAGTATCTGATCCTTCAGAGGAAGTGCAACCCCATACAGAACAGGTTGTACTCCCAGTCCCACATCCAATCCATTACTACATCCAGGCAACTGGTCAGGATTGAAACAGCTGCGTTGGCATTAGCTGAAAAAGGGAGATAGAGCTGGGTATCATCAGCATAGTTATGAGACTTAATCCCAAACCTCTGAATGACCTCTCCGAGCAGCTTTATGTAGATGTTAAAGAGCAAAGGGGGTCAAATAAAGCCCTGAGGAATCCCACAGGCCAAGGGGCCAAGCAATAATCCTCCAGCACCACCTTCTTGGAATGTTCAGCCACATAGGACCAGACCCACCACAAAGCTGCCTTCCAAATCCTTTACTAGCTTAACATCCCAGACGGATATCATGGTCAATGATATATCAAATGCCTCTGAGAAATGCAGAAGAACCAACAGGGATGCATTCCAAAGGATGTAAATAATTAGTTTCATCCAAGAAAACTTGGAGCTGCTGTGTTGCCACCACCTGCTCTAGGACCTTATTCAAAAGATGGATTGGAGACTGGGTGATAATTATCCAGGATAGTGGAATCTAACTATAGCTTCTTCAATAATGATCTCACAACTGCCTCTTTCAGAGAAATGGGAACAAAGCCCTCCCTCAAAAACACATTTACAACCTCCATCTCCAAGTTGGCCAGGTCCCCTCTGGCAGCTTTTATAAATAACCAGGTACTAGGCTACACCACTCCAAGTAAGCGGTCCACATCCTCACTAAACAAGATGAAATTCATCTGTTAACTGGACAAACAGATGTCTCAGTCACTACCACAAAGCCTGGTCTCAATGTGGAATCCAATTCGGAGCAGATGTGAGCAATTTTATCAGCGAAGTATTTTGCAAACATGTCACAGCAGATCACCAAAGATTCCCCCTCACTACTCTGGAGTTCAGAACCTAACTGCCCCCTTTGCCACCTGCAACAACTCTGCTGGACAAAACTGTTCCTGACACAATGGTGTCAGAGAACTACAACCTCTTTACTGCCATCACCACCACAGAGTAGGCCTTAACATGAGTTCTAACCCATGTTTGGTTGGATTCATCCAGAGTCTTCCTCCACCATCACTCCAGCCATCTACACAAGTGTTTCATTGCTCTCAGCTCCTCAGAAAACCAAGGAACACAGGCTCTATGCAATGAGAGAGGGCACTTAGGAGTGATCATGTCAACTGTCTGGGTCATCTGATTCCAGAGATCAGCCAGAGCTTCAAAAGGATCACCAGCTCTAGTGGCAAGAAAATCCCCTAGAGCATTCAGGGTCCTTCTGAATCCAAGGGGGGACCATTTTAATAGGCACCCATCCCTGCAGAGGTTACGAGCCCCAGCAAAATTCTAAATGCTATCATTTTTTAAACCTCTCTTGTACTTATATAGCAGCTGTCACCTGATAATTCTATCCTCATTGTTCTTAAAATTGTCACCAGGTTTAAAATCCAACTGTGCATATTAGCGATGAAGGCAGAAGCTAAAATATTTAACTAAATAATTGTGTGATTATTTCCATTTCCTCAGTCACTTATTCACATATACATTTTTTATGATACCATACAATTCTGCTAGCATTCAGAGCCTATTTGGATGCAGGACTATTTTGTTCTAACACAAAGCTCTCCCTACCCAGCTACCCAATCAGCGGACAATTCCCCCCACCCCACCACCGCCACTACCCATTTCTGATGCAAGCTCTCTGTCACCATCTCTTTCTCTCTCCCCACCTTCTCTCCCATCTCTCTTGCTGTCATCTGCTTCTTTCTTGTTCCCTCTTCTGCTTCTCTTCCATCTCTCTTTATGTGTTAGCCTGCGGGCAGGGACTGTCTTGTTAATTGTTGTAAACCGCCCAGAGAGCTTCGGCTTTGGGGCGGTATAAAAATGAAATGAAATAAATCTCTCTTTATGTGTTTATATGTGGGGATGACACAGATCTCCCATCTGAGGTGGAGGAAGGAGCAGGCAAGGCTGTCCAATTGGTGGCTGTATGGGCAAGCCAGGAGCACCCATCAACAGGACAATGAGATGAGGAGAATTGCCCTGGTTGCTACAGTGGCTGAGACACACTCCTATGTCACAGGTAATGCCAGATGGGTGGAGATTGTCTCCTCAGTTGCCCTGGCCACCAGGACATGTTCGCCTATTCCTGCAAGACTCAAGAGTCTCTCTCTTCTTCTCTTCCGCCCACCTTCCTCCCTGATACTTACACTGTTCACGGCGAGGCTTCCCTGACAGAAGCAAAATACAGAAGCTATATAATATTTTATAGCTGCATTCCTTTTTGTAGAAAATATATGTGCTTTTTTGTTTTTTACCTTCCTTTCACAGGCAAATTTAAATTAAAAAATAGATTACTTAAGCATAAGCAGTCCTGGGATTCATGAGACCCAAGTTATGTGCATGTGTCCCCATGTGTGTATGCACGGATGCAATCTTCATCTCTGCCAGGAGTATGCCCAATAAAATAATCACAGAGAGATACTCTAAAGGTTGAATACTGGAATGAGCATTCTCTCTCAACACCCCAGTCTCCAGTCAAAGAATCTCTTACACAGACGGCGGCATTGGAAGATTATATTGCTGGTCCTTCACGCCTGTCAGCCAGTAAGTAAGTTCAGTTCCTTTGCCCTAGTGTGAAACATCAGAATAATAAATCTAAGATAAGAACAGAGATTATATTGCAATGTGGTATGATTTATCTTCTTCATATATTACAACATGGTATTGTCTTTGTATAATTGTATGTAATCAGCATGTAGAGCATAGGTGTATGCCAAGTGACTTTTCTAAACAGAAATTAATACATACATAAATATATCAGAAGCCAGGATTGGCAAACTGAGGCTACAGTCCTGTCCAGTGAAATCGACAAGACTTTCCATTTAGATCAGATAAAAAAGCCAGTGCGATGCAGTGGTTAGGGTGTCGCAGTTGGATGTAGGAATCAGAAAACCCAAGTGCAAGTCCCTGCCCAGCCATGAAACTCACTGGGTCACCTTGGCAAGTTCTTTTGTTCCTCAAGTAGTAATTTAAAATGTATGAACCTCCCAGATATATGATAGCTCTAGAGATATCTTTTTACATTTGAATATGTGAATGCATGGTGTGGGTGTCTGTTACCTTCAGATACGTCTCTCCTCGCTCTTCATACCGGAATTGGCAGTCTGTCCTCTTGAGAATAGCAATAGTGGAACCACTTACATGAATTCGTAGAGCTATAAGCATGATAACAACAAACACATGGACACACAGTTTTAATTAGATTTGCTTGATTGTTGGTTTTGTCTTGTGCCAGTCTGTATTATAGTTGATGTTTTAGCTGATGATATTATTGAGTTTCCAGTAGTGAAAATGCTAGGACTCAAATGTCTCAAAATATACTTGTCTTCTAAATAGCATTTCCAAATAGAGTATAACTACTGACATTACGATTCTCAAGTCACTTAAGTGGTCTTACTGACTTCAATGGGAGAGATTGTCCTGAAGGAATTCTTGAGGTGACTTTAATCTGAAAATGTAGACCCAGAAGGAAGGTTAGATGCATAACTAAGGTGTGTGTTGGTGTTGGTGTTGGTGGTGGATGTGGGGAACAAGCAAAACATTCACAAAACAGCAAATAAAGCTTTTTTTAAAAAGTATAATGTAGCAGTCCTTTGAGAAAATATCACAATGGTGCAACTATTTATTGATTACATTTTTATCCTACCCTTCCTTCCAAGGAACTCAGGATGCCAATGCACACTCAGGGCACCTCCTCTCTATTTATCTTCACAAGAACTACGCGGTGTAGCAAAACGCAAACCCAGCCATATTGGTTGTAAGGAAAAAAATCCTTATTAGGGTAATACCTTTATTAGGCCAACCCCAAGGTCACAAAACAGTATGCAAGCTTTGAGGTCTCCAGATCTCTTCATCAGGCAAGATGTTACAAAAAGCAGAGGGGGTGGGGAGAAAAGGGGGGAAATGTCTGACTTGAAGTTGAAATAATTTTATTTATTTATTTATTATATTTTAATTTGCCCAATAACGAAAGTTTCCCAGGGTGGATACATAAAGGTAAAAGAATAAAATGCAATACCAAAAAAAAATAATAAAAAATAAAAATAAAAGCACAGGAAAAACAGTCAGATAGATAAAAATAGCCATAAACTCTAAAATGCCCTGGAGAAAAGAAAGGTCTTTGTCTGGCACTGAAAATATAACAGTGTAGGCTCCAGGTGAGCATCTTTGGGGAGGGCATTTCACAAATGGGGTGTCACAACTGAGAAGGCCCTCTCTCTTTTAGCCACCCACCTAATTTCCTTGGCCAGAGGCACCCAGAGGACGGCCTCCAAAGGTGACCTGTCATGAAGTCTGCAGGGTCAGAGTCAGGAATGTGGGAGGAGGTTGCAAATGTCTGCTGAGAGAGAGTGACCGGCCCAAGGTCACCCAATCAACTTATAAGTTATGATGATAAAACAGTTCCTTTTGTGGGTAAGGAGCTCTGAATTTAATCATATGAAGTATTGCACAGTGCAGAAGTAAATCTGTCCTTACGTAAACCTGTAGATTCCATCCTTGAAGCTGTGTTTACTGTATCTCCAAACAAGCAGTAACGAGGCATTTTAATCCCGACCACACCAGCAGCACACGGACCTGAGTAAAAGACACGGAGTAGGAATTAAGAGGAAGAGGGGGCATTTATATATGAAAAGATGAGTCCACACTGTCTCAAGGAGTCAAAAATTGACCTCCCTTTTTACAGTCCTGCCCCCACCACATGTATGACACTTCATGAATCTGATGAAGTAGACTTTAGTCCCCAAAAGCCTGTGCCACAATAAATGTATTAGTCTTTAAGGTGCCACAAGACTCTTTGGGCTTCTCTACATGAGGCATTTGTTGTGCACTCATGATTTTTCAGTCACAGTAGTTGCGGGTGCTTTACACAATGTCATCATCCTCCAGGGCCCCTCCCATGCTTTCCAAGCATTTCCACACTTCTTTTTAGAGTGAAGAAAGTGAGCTATTATCTGGCAATCATGCTAAATTGCACTAAAAGAAACACTTGTATATTTGCAATTGTGTTATACCAAAGCACCACCTTGTGGTTGTGTAATGGAACATATAGGAAGGCAGAGAAAGAAACCCCCCCCCGGGGGGGGGAAGCATGTGTAAAGGAGCCGATCTTAATCCTGCAAAGAATTCGGAAGCAGAAACCTTGGTAAAGTGGAGGTTTAAAAGCCTCATGTAAAGAGAAACCCTTTGCTGTTTTGCTGCAATAGACTAACACAGCCAACCCTCTAAAAAAGTAAAAGTAAAATTAAAAAGCTCAAGAATTAGTGTGAAATCATTAATGTGACTCATTAATGCTTATTGAAAGGCTTTCTCTGTTCAGTTTGTAGGCATGGGCACAGCTAGAGGTGTTCATGGCAGATTGCTATTTGTGATTTCAAAACAGACGCAGTCTGTCCATTCCCCACCCCCACCTTTCTCTTCCTCTTCTTACTGCCATGTTGAGTAGGTCCAGGAGCAGACATTTCAGGAGCCCAGACAAGAGATCTCTACAGACTTGCCACCTAGCATACCCACACAGATTCTGACATTCACTTGTCTTTGTGTTTCTCCTCTCCCTCACATCCACAGACAATATCACTGCTGACTCCTTCATCTTTCTATCACCTGGCTATGATGCAATGAAGACTGTTTCAGAGGGAGGGTGAGGAAGAACATGGCAATTCATGTGAGTGGATAATAAATAGCAGGAAAACACAGGAGAGTTATGAGCAGAAGACAATGCTGTCTGTAATCCCTGTAAACTTCCATGAATGAGTCAGGATGGTGGCCCCATAAAAGTCTCATATAGAAGCAGAGTCACAGATTTTTTATGGCATAAACTTTTGTGGACCAGAATCCACTTCTTCAGATGCATGAAGTGTAATCCTAAACTGGCAGACATACATAGATATGATTGGGGGTTGGGTGTGGAGGGGTGAGGTCAGAGGGGTATTAATGCAAAAGAAGAAGAAAAGAAAAAGAAAAGAAGAACAGACAGTGACAACAATTACATACAAGCAAAATAGTCCCAGTGGCCATTAACTAGTTAGTGTAGGTGATAACACAACCTATGCCAGGAAGTTTGTGTCATCAGCTGCAGTGCCTCGTTAACAGCCATAATAAATTTGTTACCCTTAAGGTGTCACAAGACTTTCGGTTTTTATATGTCCTTTTCCCATTACAGTATTATTTCCTAGTGAGCAGAAGAAATGGGGGGGGGGGGGGAGGAACAAAACATTACTTTGAGTGGCTTTACTGCTCTGCTCTCCCTCCGCACTTGTCATACCCCAAAGCAGTAAGTATCACTACTGCAGTACCTCCCTCAGTCCCTCCTTTATTTGCTTAATTCATTATCACCCTCTACAGAGTAAAGAGTAGTGTTTAGGCAACTAGTGTTGCAGGAAAACGGTTAAAGTGGAAACAGGAGGCTTCCCGATTTGAGAAGGACTTCCACTATGACAATAGATTGAGCATGTTAGGAAATCGTAGCTATGATCTGTAAGACTGCTTTTGAAAATGTCATGACTTGCACAATTCATCAGCCCTCACAACATCCAGAAAGAAGAGTAAAAAAGTATATATTCCTAGTAATAAGCCATACTTTAATCTTTGACCTTTAGATTGGCTTTTTAAAATTTATTTTTACTTCAGAGCACTACAACTTGAGCTATAAAGCAACCATTAGTCAAATTTTTAGAAGGCTCTTCATCCTTTTTTCTTTCTTTTGTTAAGGCAGCATATTTTGTGCAAGCAGCCATAAGTGATAGCAGAGAGTGAAGAGCAGCTTTGGTTCAATAGCTAAAAGAAGAAATGGAACATTAACAGGACCTTAACGTAAGAACTGGGATCAGAAAAGAGAAGGAAAGAAGAAAGAGCTGCCTTACAGCAAAGATTGTGATAGGCTCTCAAGGTTAATTGAGAATTATTATATCCCTTCTGCACTGAGCCAATTACTGAAACAAGTGAAAGCAAAAACATAAAATTTTCTTAAGTGCTTGGCTTGGAGGTGGGATATCTGTTCTTGGGTTCGCAAGAATATCAGATTTTCCAAGTACTGGATGCTCTGCATTTTGTATACCTAGTAAAATGCAATTTCTCTCCTGTATAATGTGTCCGGTGTTATTGCAATTGCAGACTTGTAGTATAGAATGTGATGGTGATTGGCACCTATTAGACATTGCATATGAAGTAACACAATATTCTTTCCAATGCTATTTCATTACTTCTGTGGCTATTTTATGTTTTTCTTGCTTATTTCCAATGCTTTTAGAGGCTGAGTGCGCTATCCGTTGTATCCCTCCAGCATGGGTATGATAAAAGAAGTGGCAAACATTAGCAAAGCCACCCTCTCTCATGCCATAATGCCCCTAAATTTAGTGACTATTTTGCTTTTAATCTATTTTTAGTTTATTTTTTCTAGTTCTCTGAACTCTTGCATGGGCTGGGCTATACAACTACTCTGAAGTTTTGTTGTTGTTGTTGTTGTTGTTGTTGTTGTTGTTGTTGTTTTAATAAAAGGCTGAACAGTAGTATGCTATCATCACCACCATCCTAGCAAGGTTCTTCCTATAATCCATTATATATGGACTAGAAATCACCATATTAAGTTTGAATGAGGACCTGTGGTACCATCCTGCAAACACAAAATTCACCTAGGGCACATGCTCATTGGTTGTATGAATATATCTTAAATCTTTCAAAGGACTCAGCAGCTAGAGCACTCTTGGATACATGAAGGTGAATATCCACTGGTACCAACCTTAGCCAGGAATGCTATTAATGTTAGATAACCTTTAAAAAGAAAAGAAAAATTTGCTATATTCTTCTTCCAACAATGTGCTACAACTGATACTTCAATAACATCCAAAATGCCTGAGAAAATATGTGTAATGCCATACTATGACTTCTACAAGCAATTTATGGAAAATTAAACATGATACTAGTCATTGGTTGATTGTTTTTGGTCAGATATTGGATATATCACTCCATACCAGAGTGAATTCCTATACGAATCCATATAGGAAGGCCTGGAAGATGTTGGAGTTCAAAGGAGCCCATGAAGCTGAGTATATCCAGAGCCATCATAGAAATGTCCACTGCATGACAGTTGCCATTCCTGTTTGGTAAACCACTCACTACCATATACGCATCTCCAATGGTCTCCACCTGTTGAAACATGACCAAAAGTTACTACCTATACCTGATAGACGAGTCATTTTGATCAGATGTGGGGAAGGCCTCATACATCATCCTGTTCTTTTCTGCTCAGGCAGGTAGGACTGCTACACACCTTTCTGTTAACAAACATGTTATACAGGTATATGGAGTTCTAAATAGCACTCAGTATAATGAGTCTATGTGATGGTGATTTTCTCTGAGGTGAAGAACTTCCTTACAAGTTTTAAAATGTTAAGACAAGCAAGCCTGCCTTACTTCCCTATTTTGCACAATCATTTTAACCAGAGAATGCTTCAGGGAAAACAAATTATTGCCTTTTGCCTTTCTTAAAGGATTGGTAGCAACAATCGACTTCCTGCTCCCTTCACCTCAATCATTCTATCTAGCCTAGCCTTGTGTGCTCTGCTCTCTTCTCAAATCTAGTCACCTTGTAAACATCGTGATGGTCAAGAATGTGATCAAAGTTCTTGTAGATGTCATTGAGCATGTCCACCACTTCCATAGGGGTGCTGTATTTACAGATGGTTGTGAAACCCACAATGTCACTGAAGTAGATGGTGACTTCTTCAAACAGTTCTGGCTCCACCCGTCCAGTTTCCTTCAAAGACTTTACCACAGGCCTGTCAAAAGCAAAAATAAAAGCATGTGGAAGGAAGCTTCTCAATTTCAAAGAATACCTTTAAAAGCTTTGTGACTGTTGCTTGGTGTCATAGTTTGTTGAGAAAGAAGATAGTTCCATTCATATTGGTAATGATAAAACACAATATCATTGTTAAAAGCACTAATTTTATGGACAATCACTCTCTGTTCAAAACAGGTTGGAGGTTAGCAGGTAGACCAGGAGCAGGCGACCTTTTCGGGTCATGGGCGCATTTCACAATTTGGAAACTGTCCTGGGCACCACAACAAAATGCCTGCCACAGGAGGTGTGGCAAAGGACAAGTAACCTGCCTGAAAGACTGAGTATAAACCAGAGGTAGTGTCTAAGCCCCAACACACTAAACAACTCATTTGAACCCACAGTTTTCAGCACCAACAGATACCTATTTTATAGCAATCCCAGCTGCCAGTAAGAAAATGTGTCAATTAAAAAAATGGGAGGAGTAGGGCACCTTGGCAACTGCCAAGAAAGGTGTCTGGGGGCACATTGGCATCTGTGGGCACCATAATCCCTACCCCCAGGGTAGATCATGTTCTGCAGCAGTGGATCGGACAGCATGGCCTTTTATCAATGCCATTTCCTTTATGGCTTGAAGACCCTGTACTGTTCAATTGCACACATTTATAAAGTATTTGTGCTTGTGTTATAGCTGATAACCTTTTTTTTTTTTTTTTTTTTTTTTTTGCTCGACTCTAATCTGCTCAATCAGAACTGGAAGCTGGGGTTGGCAATGTTTATTTGCATACTCTAAATCACACAGTTCTTGTCTCTTGTCAAAGATCTTCCATTCCTGGCAGAATTCCAGCTTGGGTAATTATATTCTGCCTTATTACATTGCAGCTTTTGCTACAACATGGCAGCTGGTGCCTGGGGCATGCAAAAGCTCCTCTGGAGCCATGCAGGTGCCCACATCCCAAGCCAGCTGGGACCAGTGCTTCCCTACCGGTTTAGTGCTCCAAAGAGGGGCAAGTCCCATTGTGTCCTTTCCAGCTATATGATTCAAAGCCACAGTCAAAGCCACATCAAGCAGTACATGAAAAGTCTAGCTTGGAGCAAACCGTGGAGTAGCTTCATGTTCATATATATAGTTATGTTTATTTGCTCCTAATTATTTATCAGCCTTTGAAGTCCCTCTCTCTCATACACACACAATACTGCCTAATGTCCTGGATACCGCATCTCAAAAAGAATATCATAGACTGTACTGTAACTGTACTTGTCAGGATATGTTATATTTTTGGAATTTAGACTTTATTTGATCAAGAGGATAGAAGTATATTAATTGGTCCCTTGGAGGGTGGGGGGGAGCACTTTATGATTTATTGTATGTTGATTATGTTATATTTGTGTGATAATTTTGTATTTTGCTAAATATATTTTCTGTGTTATAATTTGTTTTGAAAAATAAATATAATATTAAAAAAAAAAAAAAGAATATCATAGAGCTACAGGTTATCTAGAAAATGTCAACTAAGATGAACAAGGCCTGGAGCATCTTCCCTATTAAAAAATGCTTAAGATTTGGGGGCATTTTGGTTGAGAAAAGGACAGCTAAGGTGAAAAACTGAATGGTGTGGATGTACAATTGCCACAAGATGTGGAAATGGCTGTGAGCTTTGGTGATTTTAAAAAGGATTAGATACTGTAAATTCATGTAGGGGAGGCCTATCAAAAGCTAATAGCCATGATAGCTAAACACATCCTGGGTCAAATAAGAGGAAGGAGCATCATTATGTCTTGTTTGTGAGCTTCCCATGGGCATCTCCGTGACCCAGTTCACATGTTATAGAGGTAAATTGTGAGTTAGTTAACCCATGATTTGTGAGGATGTGCGCCACAT
Source organism: Shinisaurus crocodilurus (assembly GCA_021292165.1). Classification (NCBI taxonomy): domain Eukaryota; kingdom Metazoa; phylum Chordata; class Lepidosauria; order Squamata; family Shinisauridae; genus Shinisaurus; species Shinisaurus crocodilurus. The sequence continues at coordinate 250,688,302 of CM037879.1, forward strand.
GTGAGCCACTTCCACTTTCTGTCAACCATGTCTGATCAGCCGGATCAGAGGTTGTGAGTGCAACATGCAGCCCAGACTGCTTGGTTGTTTAGGGGCTAAACAATTGTTGGGTTAACTGCCGGGCTGTTTAGCCCTGAAACACTTGGGTTTGCATGTCACGCTCACAACCTCTGATCGGGCTGATCAGAGGTTGTTTACAGAAAGTGGAAGCAGCTCATGCACAGCGCACATCACAGCAAATTGTGGGTTAATTAATTAACCCAGGATTTGCTGCCATGACATGTGAACTGGCCTTGTGGATTGGAGACAGTGCTGGACTAGAGGAATTTTTGATTTAACCCACCAGGGCAATTCTTTTGCACTTGTGTACTAACTCACATTTCACTCTAATAGGCAACCTGCCCCCCCCCACACACACACACACACGTGCCACATTATCAGGCAGCCACCACACACAGCCACCTGCCCCAGGACATAAGCAAGCTCACTCATCCCGCTCCTTGGGACCTCTGGGGGAAGGAAGGAGTCAGGAAAAAACTGTGTGATGGTGGAAGTAGAAGGCAGCAGGTGTAAGGAAAGAGATATGGGGAAGGTGGGGGAAGCACCGGGGGAAGAGAAAGTGGCAGAGGCTTGGGAAAGGGGAGGTGGTGAAGACTGTTGTGGAAGCAACATGGGAAGGAAAATCTGCTGAGGGCAGAGAAATCTTCAGGGATGGAGGTGGGGTGGGGGACATGACAGCAGCCATTGTGGAGTGTGGTCTCAAGTGGGGGCTGTTGAGGAGACAGTATGGACTTCACAAAAAAAGAATTAAAATTCTTGCCTGAAATTTTTGAGACTTTGTTTCCTACCTGCCTACCCACTCTCTTCCCATTGCTGCATCTGCAGCTGCACTATGTTTTCTTTTTCGTCCTTACAACATAGAATTTACATCGCCCAGGGTGGTCGGGTAACCGGCCAGATGGGCGATTAACAAATATAATAAAATGAATAAATAAATACAGGAGAAGGCTGCTTTTGGACTCCATTCTTCATTTCTACACCTCCTCAATCTGTAGACGTTTTCCTTCCCTGTTCTATGCACAGTACTATATTGCACTACACAGGGTCCAAAGTGGGAGGGGGAAAAGGAAGTGTGATGGCTCAGTTAGGCCCACCTGAAAAAAAGTGGAATGGCATCCCATCCTATTCCAAGCACTTATATTACAAATACTCCTCCCTCTGACATCACCGAGTTACATGCAAGTTACATCTCCAAACCCACACAACTGCGAACATTTGCAGTTGCACAAGTATGGGTTAAAAAAAATTATTTCCCCCCCCCTGCAAATATTTGCAAAAATTTCAGGGTGCAAATATATATATATATATATATATATGCACATTTTTTGCTAAATTTAAAAAAATGCTTGGCAACCACAGGCAGCCCCTCCAATGTGCTGCTGGGGCACTTTGAAGGGACTGCTCATAGCTGTCAAGTGAAAGTTTAAAGGGGGGGAAAGCTGCAACAAACCCAAAATGGCTCGCGATCATGGTGGGGAGGAGGGGAAGCCAGTACCAGCTGCCCCCAAGTGCCACTTGGGCATTTTGGGGGTGGCTGGCACTGGCAGTTGCCTGGGAGCCCCATGGCAAGAGCAGCAAGGATATTTTGCCACTCTTGCCGTGGGGCTCTGTAGCCAATTCCCCGTACCCACAATGGGGTTGGTCATCTGGGCATAGATGACATGACAGCCCATCATGGGTACAACAAGCCCTACAACAGTCCATGGGTTGTTGCGGTGGCTTGTTGCCCATGAACAAGCCACCCTGGGGAAATTGGTCTGGGTAGCAACCCATGATGGGTTGTTATGTCATGTGAACCCAGTCACTGTGTAGCTTTCAGGCTGTACATGATTCTTTCCCACTTATCATATTCCGGATGCTATTTTAGCTACAATGGCAAATCAGAAGTTTGAGCTACTGGAGCTGAAGTAGGCACAGGATTGAGTTTCCCATTGCGTAAGGTAGTTATATTCAGGTAACTTTTAGTCTTCATGTGTAGCACACCTACATGTTCTCTAGTGGCATACACCTGTGTGATTTAGAAAAGAAGAACACTGATTTCTCAAGTTCTAGGCAATCTAGCCCTTTTAATATTAGTAGTGTTCAAACAGTTCAGGCCATCAGATAGGTCTGTATGATAAATAAAGAGGTGTAAAAAGTGTTAACCTATTGCAAGAGAAATTTAAATATTAGAAATTAAACATGAATCATAGCTGTGACATTTAGTGAAAACCTAGAGAGAGCAGAACTTTGTTTTGCCTAGTGGGTATGTCCTAGCCACGCAGAGCAAAATAATGACATATAATTAATCTGGCATCCACTATTAGTAACATATATCCCCACCTCACACTCTTCCACCCGATGCATGGAGAAATTTTGAAACAGCTATTCAAGATTTTTTTAAAAAAAAATATTGATTTTTAGAGAATATAAAAAGATGGGTGCATACCTGCCCATATATGTATGTACTCTGTGGAGAGAAAGCCTGACAGACCACATACTTCGCCCAGTTACCTGCATAATTTCTGCCTCGGCAGAGAGGCTCAGCTCAGTGGACACATTTGCATCTACCACAATGGGACACATTTGCATTCACCTCAATGCTCTTTCCCCGGCAGTCTCAAAGAGTTGCAGAATACCCTAAAGCGCCCTCAAGCACTCGATCCTCCACAACCCCTGCTGAGTAAAACCAGTTAATCCTGTCACCAGAGGGAGGGGGTGGAAGTGAGAGGAGGGGGCGAGGGAGGGTGTAAAAAGAACAACCGTAGTTGTTGTTGGGAACCAGGTGCAAGGCTGCATGGAATGGGTGGTCGGCTCAGGCCACTCCCATGGAGCTCAACCTCAAGCAAGCCACTTGGGAGACTGCTGTAAATCTGACTGAACTGCTAGGAACAGATTAGGTAGATTCTTCAGTGTTAGATAGGATTAGTGTAGGTTCTCTGATTTTGTATAAGTATTCTGCCTGTGCTTTTGCAAGCCTCACTGCCTCCACTTGTGGATTGCGGTTTCTCACGTTAACTGTGTTATTGACTGTAAACTTCCTTATCTCCCTGACCCACTTCACTCAGTTAAACTTGTTATAAACAATCAGTCGATTGCCTGCTACAGCGATTCCGACTCAGTGCTAGTCCAGTGCGGTTGACCTTAAATAACTCAGGAGCCGCAAAGGGGAGTTTTAAAGCTTACCGGTTAACCGGTTAACTCCCGAACTCACGGAAGAGGACCAGCTGCAGTCCTTCACATACTCATATAGGCCTTTTTTTAAAAAAAAGTACAAAGTTTCCTTGGGGGATGAACCTGAGTAGACCAGAAGCTGCTTCAAATTCGGTCAAGTAAATTTACTGGTCCCTGCTGGACAGCACTCACCCTGGGAGAAGCATGAAATTAAGCCTGTCAGCTCTGTCTCGCTCTGCTTTGTACAGCTCGGTTCTTTCTTCTACTAAGTGCTCCAGGTTTCGTGAATACAGCTGCAGACGTCGAATTAAGGTGTCCATGTAGCTTTCATTGGTTTGGCTGTGGTAGTTGCTGGAAACATTGTGAGGAAAAGATGAATTTCAGGACATATGGCAAAAATTTTAGTGAAAATCACTCCTGTGTATTGGTGCCATTACGGCCAAACTGAAACACACACACACCCAACTTCTCCCTCTGAGTCGGAACTATTATCTTGATCTGGCAGAACTGACTTGCCACGAAAGGTTGTAGGTGTTGTGGCTGAGTCTTAAAAGGAAAGTAATTGTAACCTCATTATTTGAGGAGATATATATATATAAAGGTAAGGAATAATATATGCTCCTCTATGTTCCAACACAATTTTTGCATCCTTAATATTTATATTTCGGTGGCACGTACCTTCACTATCTTTAACCTCATTCTTATGTTCATCTTACCTGTATCACCAAAATCTATGGGTTTTTTTTAAAAACAACAACAACATTCCATTCTTTCAAAGAGTTCAGGGCAATGTACATGTTCCCCTCCATATTCTGGATTAATGTCTACTTTACTTGTTCCTCCCCTTCTCACACACACACACTTTGTATCAAATGATGATTTTAAAAAAGTCTCAATTCCAGCAAAATTGCATTTTTTTCATGTGCTGAACCATTTTGACATAACATAAATACTTGTTTTCAACCAAAGTAATTTCTTACCTAAAAATCTTAGCTAGGGTCGTTTCGATTTTCTTAAAATCTGGCCTCTTTTCTGGGTCTTCTTCCCAACAACTTTTTACAAGAAGATACACCTAGGAATGCACAACATCCACAAATTCGGTTCAGAAACTCATCCAAAATCAATCTCTCTCTCTCTCTCTCTAATATATATATATATATATATATATATCCTCTTATCTCTATAGAGTTCCATCGCTGTATGTGTAAAAAGTCAGCATCTTTTGCATTTTACAGATTTTATGCCATTTATCGGGGCATAGTACCACTGGTATAATACTTTCACAACATGGTCTTTAAAATTATTGAATATGAATTTATATTTCATTTCCCACTTCCTGGGTAGGCATGTTCACTCCCTTTCCCCACTCTCCCCAGATACCACGTTGATATTTAGAGACCAAACTTAAACTATTAAAATAACCATGACATTAATCAGGAGCTACAATGGTGTATATGTTATAGACTGGACACAATTTAAATACATTTATTTAAATCCTATGCATGTTTAAACAGAAAAGCGTCCTATAACTCCCAGCATTCTCCAGGGCTGGCTGGAGAATGCTGGGAGTTATAGGACTTTTTTCTGTCTAAACATGCATAGTATTGCACCCTTCATTGCAGTGCACTGGTTTTGTTAATGGGAAACCTTTAAATGATGCAAATTCAAAACACTGGAACAAGAATGTGGTTACTCTTCCCTCTGTCAAACTTCCTAGTTTGGGCCTATGCATGAGTGTTATCTCTCTGTATGGACAATGACTGGGTTCTCATGACACAACAACTCATCGTGGGTTGCTATGCATGATGGTTTGTCATGTCATGCAAACCCGGACCGATTCCTGCAGGGTGGCTTGTCTGAGGGCAACAAGCCACCCTGAGAACCCATGGGTTGTAGTCTGGGTCGTTGTACCCACGATGGGTTGTTGTGTTGTCTGAAGCCTGGTGAGCAACCCCATCATAGGTACAGGGAATGGGCTAACAACTTGCTTGTCAAGAGTGGCAAAAAACCCTTGCCGTTCTTCTCAAGGGTGCCCTGGCACCTGCCAGTGCCAGTTGCCCCAAAAGTGCCTAAGCAGCACTTGTGGGCAGCTGGCACTAGCTTTCCCCCCTCACTGCCAGGATTGCAAGCCATTTTGGGCTTGCCGCAGCTTTTTTTTCACTTTAGCCTCCCTTTTTTTCTGGAGACAGCTACCTTTTGCGATCCCCGCTTTGACAGCTATGAATAGTCCATTCAAAGAACCCCAGCAGTACCTTGGAGGGGCTGCCTGTGGTTGCCAAACATTCACCAATTATTTTTTTTTGCCCCCTCTAATTTTGGCAAATATTTACAAAAATTATTTTTAATTTTTTTTTACCCACACTTGCACAACTGTGCATGCCTGCAGTTGCGCAGGTGTGGGAATAGAGAGCCTCGGGTAGGCAATATGCAGTGGTGTGCTTGCTGGCAAAGTCCAGTAGGTACCAACCCTGGGCATTGCCCTACAGAGGCTGCAGGTAAGCTTATTTTCCCCTTTGGTTCCATTTGACAGCTGTCAAAAGGCAAGGTGTCAAATGTAACCAAAGGTGCGAGTGATCTTAGCTGGCAAAAGTGGAGTGGCACCTCATTCACTCCCTATGTCTGTGGCAAGATCCTCATGTTTTGTTTTGTTTTTTTGACTCATGTGTGCTAAGGGTGCTCTCACTTTTGCACTTGTTCCCAATGTTCTACCACCTTGGGAACATGCAAAAGTGTGAGCCACCCTATTTGCAGGAGTAGTTACTTTTGACAGCTGTCAAAAATAACACTCCATTTCTAAAGTGGGATTTAGAAAGGGTTAAAAATGTTTTTGGCAGGTATCTATACAGATATATAGGCTTTATATTGTGGCAGGGAGGGAAGAGACAACTCAGTTCTCCTGCAATGTCCCCTGGGATACTCACGGGAGGACCAAGGGGGGAGGGGGAGGAGGAAGGGGGCCAACAACCCACCATGAGCCTGATTGTCTGTCAGACGCACTGCGGGTTGTTGGCACAACAACCAACCCACCATGGCTTATTGCTAGGGTGGGTTGGCAATGCATAACATGCAAATGTGCCCAATGACTTTTTTCAATATGGCCTTACTTCTTGTTCTTTCTCCCCTCCTGTCTCCAATAAAAGATCTGGCCGGAATTGTATTGCTCCTTCACCACTTTCTACTCTGCAGAGTTTCTCTGAAGTAGAAGATAAAAAGTACAACATTCAAACACTTCAGCACATGAAGACAACAAAGCATGAGAAACAGCTTCTCCTGGCAAGGAGAATGTGTCAAGGCAGCATATTATAAGTAGAGATGTACTCAAACCAAAGTCCTTGGTCTGAATGAAGACACACATTCTTTGATAAAGATCTGTACGTTGTGGTTTTTCTATTTGCGAGAGATGCCAAAACAGAGTGCCCGCTGGGGTGAACTGACAGATTGAGGAATTTATCTCAATATATTGAGTGTGGCACAGGGATGCATGATTCCAATGGCCCCAATGCTGCATGAGAGCATTTTCACAGGGCTTGCTGTAAAAGTTATGTAAATTGTTATGAAGAGAACATTTGGTTTTACCTGTATTTTGGGTTTTGCCTGTATGTACGTGTGGCTTTACCTGTATTTACCAGTGGAACTAATGGCAGCTTCAGGAGGGATGATTTAAATTGGGAAAATAGCATTGGGGTGGAGTTAATCATCCCTCTGCAGCTCCACCTCTTTGATCACATTTGGAGGTCTTCAGCTGCATTTAAGTAAAAGCAAAAATGATGGGGGAATCAATCATAGATGTCCTGCAAGAGATGTGGTTTGGCCTTTAGGATATTGTGTCTTGGCTTACACAAGTGCAGCAGAGCATCCACAAGTCTAGCAGAGTATTTTGGAGGAGCCACAAGTTCACATCCTTTTTGTAAAAGAACAAATACAACACATAAACAAAATAAAACCTTCAAAGCCATGACTCAGCAATTTAGCACCAGCATAGCTGTCTGTTTCTTCTTTTGCACCTATAGGCTTTCCTACCCAGAATACCTTTTAGCTATTCTGTGTCACCAACAAGGTATTAGACCCTGACTATCTTGGAAAACTGACTTTTATCTTACCAAGTACATTGCTTCATCAAAAGACATGAATTGCAAATAAGGATACATAGCTGAAAGAGGACTCTGTTTCTACATGCCTAATCTATGTATATCTGTGCCCAAGTCTTACTGCTGTATTTTAGAGGCAATCAGCTGGTTGTTTAAATATTGGAGCTAGCAACATATTTAAATCATTTATAATATGGGATTAGTCATGTTTTTGAAAGACCTTTGTAATTCTGAACCAAATAGCCCACTCTAATTCTTAGAGAAATTTGATGAAATATGAGTTTTCAAAAAATGTGAACAGGAAGAATACCAGGAACTATTATATCCTCCCTGTAGTCCCTTATACTATAGTCCACAGCCTTTTTTGGCCCATGGGCATATTTGGAATTTTGAAAGACTGTCCTGAGTGCCAACACAAAATGGCTGCCAGAGGGAAGGCCAGTCACAAAATGGGAGTGCCCCACCCCACTCTCTCTGTGGCTGCTTTCTCTCTGGCATGGGGATTCCAAGCTGGTCCGGATCAGGGCAGTTGTATGGGGAAGGGCGGCTTTAACCCTTTGTCCCCACCACGGTTCCAATGGAATACCGCCCCCCCCCCCGCACTTTCTATTCACTTTTCTCCCCTACAGGTTGCGTGTGGAGGAGGAGGCTAATTCCAAACTAGGGCTGGCAGAGGAAAAGGGTAAAATCCCACTCCCGCCCCCCACCTCAGATGCAATAGCTCCATTCTAGCTTTGACCCCTAAGGCCAACAATTTTAAAAAAATCTGGTACACAAGAGTTAACTACATGAATAACGTCACACCTACTTTGGCCCTTAGTTTAAATTCAGTTAAACGGGAACTGAAAGCACCAAAGTGATCTCATTATGTTTAGAGACTATGACTGGATTCGCAGGACACCACAACCCACTGTGGGATGCTACCCATGATGGCTTGTTGTGTTGTGCAATTCCAAACTGATCCCCACAGGGTGGTTTGTTTGAGGGCAACAAGCCACCCTGACAACCCATGTTTTTTTCTTTGGTTTGCTGTACCTATGATGGGTTGTTGTGTTATCTGAACACAGGTGACCAACCACATCATGGGTACAGGGAATCAGCTACCCCCTGCCACCTTTGCCAAGTGTACCTTGGCACCCACCAGTGCCAGCCGCCCCAAAAGTACCCAAGTGGCACTTGGGGGCAGCTGCCACTGGCTTCCCCACCTCCCTGCCGCAATCGCGAGCCATTTTAGGCTTGCCACAGCTTTTTTGCAGTTTAAGCTTTTTCCCCCTCAGAGATCTATATGCCTATATAGTTTCCTGGCAATTTTTTTAACCCTTTCTAAATCCCACTTGAAAAATTGAGCTTTACTTTTGACAGTTGTCAAAGGTAACTACTCGCATAAGTGGGGCAGCTTGCACTATTGTATGTTCCCAAAGTGATAGAATCTTGGGAACAAGTGCAAAGGTGAGGGCACCCTTAGGACACAGGAGTTCAACTCCCACCCCCAAAACATGAGGATCTTGCAGTGAAGTGGGTGAATGAGCTGCTACCCCCTTTTCACGAGCTAAGATCACTTGCACCTTTGGTTACATTTGACTTGCCTTTTGACAGCTGTCAGATGGAACCAAAGGGGAAAATAAACTTACCTGCAGCCTCTGTCGGGCAATGCCCAGGGAGGGTATCTGCTAGACTTTGCCAGCAGACACCCCCCTATACACTGCCCACCCAAGGCATCTGCAGTTGCACAATTATGAGGGCTAGTTTGTGTGATAAAATACACATCCAGCCCTTGGACCACAATCTGGAGGGCAGAACAGCCCTTAAGAATACAGCAGTTGACCATTCCTATTTTAGGATAAGTTGGTTTCCAGGTAGAACTGCCACATTTTTTTTCTAGCAATGCGCCTATGTGTTTAACAGCTCCATGACAGGAAGAAATCCAAAAGGTATAGCTTTTCTTCCTATGGAGACATACTGAGGGGGAAAGCTGCACCTGCTGGGTTTCTGTCTGTCATCCAGCATTTAAAGGTACGGGTCCCTGCCAGAGAAATAGTGAGAAACCTAGTCATAGTGGCTGTCTAATGTGGTTGAATTTCTGAGATTGTCCTAGATTCTCTTCTTGCCTTCCCCCACCCCACCCCTTCCTGGTAAGAATTACCTACACAACTAAGCATATTCTGCATGCTTGTATTATCTACCCTAGAAAATAAACAGCCTTACCTTCAGAATTTGCAAGATAGTGCAATGATACAAAGTATAAACAAGAAAGCAAGAATGAAGAAAAACTGCAGACCCTTTATACAAAGTCGAACGACAGCACCTAAAAGTTTTATTACCGTATACTGAATTATGTGGAAAACCATACAGCTCAAAGTTCAACATGCAAACAGTGGAAGGCCAATTTGTGTGAAAAACCATCTTGGATGGCAAGACCTAAGCATACTGCTGTTCTTATGGTAAACTTCATTAAATTGCTCAGGAGGGTCCACTCCAGATTTTGGAGGGTTCTTGGGCAAAATGCAGTCAGAGGGCTCTCTACACCTTGCCACTGTCAACTGGTATTGCTGACCATCTGCTTCCCCTCTCCCTATGGGACCAGTCTGCACCAGTTGCACAGAAAAAGAAAGCAAAGCAAAGTGGATGCTCCTCCTCCTTCTCTTTGCTCTTGCCATTGTTCACAAACTTGGAGAAGGTAGGTGAACAACCAGCAACAGGGAGGAGGAGGAGGAGGAGGAGGAGGAGGAGGAGGAGGAGGAGGAGGAGGGCTGGATGGCTCTTTGGGGGGCTCAGTAGTAGGCCTTCTGTTGGGGTATTGGCCATGGCAGATGCTTAGTGATGCCAACCCCTGCCACCAGCCCTTTTGCTCAGAACATTTTTTGTAAGCCACCCTGGGAACCTGTTGAAGGGTGGGGTATAATTTCCTTCAATTAACCAATCAATCATGTTCAACATGTAGGCAGCCCTTTCTTTATGCACAATGTTTACCTTTATGATCCCGGCAATTGCTAGTGAAGAAGGTCTCTTTACGCAGTATGATCTCTTGTGCTATAATCCCATAGCTGTACACATCACCTTTCTGAGATACATCACCATGGCGGAGGTGTTCGGGAGCAGTCCAGAGATCTGAAGAGCAGGGAGGGAATAATGTTTGTGTGGATGCGTGGGTGAGAGAGACAGGCAAATAAAATTGGTTGACAGCTGTGACCTTTCATCAGAGGTTCATGTAGTTCCATACTGGTTTGACTTCCAGTACTTTTCCCATCATTTGTTTCAGCTACCGGTATTTCTCTGCCAAAATACCATAATATTCTAAGGTCCTCTGCATGGAGGATGAGGCTACTAGTCATGATGGCTATATATCATTGCCAGTATCAGGCAATATGCCTCTGATTACCAGTTGCTGGGGAACAACAACAGGAGCAGGCTGTTGGCCTTCTATCCTGCTTAGTGGACTTCCCATAGGCATCTGGTTGGCCATTATGGGAACGGAATGCTGGACTAGACTAGATAGGCTTTTGGTCTGATCCAAATGCCTGTTATATTTATGTATTATATTTATACCCCGCCTTTTTTCCTGCAAGGAACTCAAGGCTGGCTTACATAGTCCTCCTCCTCCTCTCCATCTTATCCTCACAACAACCTGTGAGGTAGGTTAGGCTGAGAGTCTGTGACTGGCCCAAAGTCACCCAGTGAGTTTCATGACCGAGCGGGGAATAGAACCCGGATCTCCTGAGTCCCAGTCCAACACTCTCACCACTACGCCACACTGGTTCTCTTATGCAGTGCTGGCTCCATGGCCCCCACTTTCAGTGAGTCTGCCTGCTCACCGCCATTGTCACCAGCCGCTATTGGTCCTCATCCTCTTTCTCATCATTGCTACCACTTGTTTGCTTGACATGCAGAGAGCCAGTGAGCAAGCAGACAGGACTAGTCCTCCTTCTCACAGCCAGCATTGTCTGAGCCAGAGTGAGAGGCAGGTGAACAAGCAGGTTGCAACAGTAAAGAGGAGCATAAAGTCCAGGGGGCTTTTGTCAGTGGGCCCATGCTGTGGCGTGGGCCCTCGGTAGGCGCCTGACCATGCCCACCCTTGACTCTGGTCCTGCTTTTATGATCGCTTATGTTCTTATGTCCTTATGTTAGGATATTCTTATGTTAGGTTGCGTACAAGGAACACTTGGGGGGAATTATCTATACTCTGAATAGTACATTCTGGTCTAAAAGTGTATTAAAATCCTATTTCAAACTAAATGTTTGTTATTTAAGGCAAGGAAGAGACTATAATTTTTAAATGAACGTGATGTGATAGAAAACCATAGTTGCCCTAGTGTGCACAGTAATTTATTTTGCCTGACTATCGTCTTTGATCAAATAGGCTTTACAAACCTACAAAACCTCTTTGATCAAAGATTTTTTTAAAAATGTATACATCACAAAGAACAATGCTCTATCCTACCACTTTCAATTATGTGGGGGTGGATGGGGGGAAATGATTGTCTGCTTCCAACCATAGCAGCTGAGAAGCAAGGAAAAAATTAGCTGCGTTTGCTCATGGAAGATCATGCCACATAACCACAAATGGTCAGTGTTGCGTCAACCCTATTTCCAAACAATGAAAGGAAACTTAGAATTCTAGGACAGATGTATACTTTGGGGAAATGAAGAGTATCTTCTAGAGTTTGGAAGAGTTTAATGAATGAGGTGAACTGCTTTGAATGGGGTTATGCTGAAGCTGCTCCCTGAGGAGGAGGAGGAGGAGGAGGAGGAGGAGGAGGAGGAGGAGGAGGAGGAGGAGGAGCCCCGCTCAAGCAGCATGATTTGGCTGCCCAAAGTGAGTGGCCTAAGCATAGAGGGGAGCCATTGTTCATAGCAGTATCATAGCACATTGTTCATGAGGATAACAGCGGCTGATTAGAAACAACTAAGTGCAAGGTGGCCATAGTTGGGGGGGGGAGGGAAGATATATATTTTTGGAGTCAGATCTGGATCCATTAGCAGAAATAGCAAAAAGGTGATCAATACAATTTTAAGGATACCAAAATTTAATTAACATTACAGGAATAAAAGTATAAAAAGCTTATTCAATTAACACATAGTCATTAAAGAGGCATTACTGTCTGAATGACATCGTAATAGATCACAATATAGCATACTAATACAATATCTGCCATAATTTGGTCTTGACCATATTGTATGACCAATTGTGTGCTATCTCCATCTTCATAAGCAAGAGCCTTTTCCTGTGGTTTCTGCTACCTCTTCACCATTCTAGTGTCTTCATGGTTGCCCTTTTCAAATTTCAGTTGAAATTTCAGTCAATATAGTACCTTTTTTTGTTGTTGTTGCTTTTTTCATTTCATTCTTCCTCAGCCTATACTGTATTATTCAGACTTGTTTAAGTGTTTTTTAGAATATATTTGCATGGAAGATGCAAGCTGTATCAGATACTGTGCCCTCTCTCTCTCTGCTATATACCTCAAGTTAATGCCCACATGATCTCATGCAATCCAACATTCCATACAATATAAAAGTGAACAGATGCTAGACAAAGCAGTAAGAGCACTAACACACTTACTACATCTGCAACCACTTAATCAAGGCAAGAAGCTGAAGTGCATGAGAGGTACTTCATACCTCATCAGGAAAGAACACCGCCATAGGAGCACCCTCCACTTGACACTGTTCTGATCCTTATGAAGATTTCATAGATTTCATAGATCATAGAGTTGGAAGGAGCCTACAGGGCTATCGAGTCCAACCCCCTGCTCAATGCAGGAAACTAGAGGAGGGGTCTCCCATCCAAGTAATAACCACGCCTGACCCTGCTTAGCTTTCCACGCTCAGACGGCATCAGGGATGACATCAAATTATTGTCGGGTTCCCCCTGGTACAGTACTGACTTCAAGTTGTGATGCTATGTGTTCTCTTATGCAGTGCTGTGGAGGCAATTGCAAACAGTGACCTGCAGCAGTCATGGAAGAAATATGGCATCATGTAGACACAACTTCAGCTTAATAGAATATTACTTTCGCACTTATGACTGTTCCCCTATAAGATATGGTCAGCCTACAAATATTCAGGAAGGGGAGCGGATTCCAGAGCTGGGAAGGAGAATGAATAGTTTCATTCATATTTCTTATGTACCTTTTTTTGGTGGAAGAATAGAATTGCAGCCAAAATCAGTTATCTTCACCACCATGCGGTTATCTACAACACAGTTTGTAGATTTCAGGCGCCCATGGACCTCCGTTTTGCTTGAATGCAGATAAGACATTCCCTATGATATGAAAACAGTGATAAAAAGTTTGTGCCTGATATCACTGTTAATACCACTAGTAAGAGTTGGTTGGTTCAACAAGCCACACACACACACACACACACACACAAACACACACATATGTCAGTGAACTAATACGTGGGTGATGCAATGTGCATGACACTTCACTCCAAACCAAAATAAATGATCAGCAATTGTGTATCCGGTTTATACTTTTTTTAAATAAGAATTTTAAAATAAACAAAACATCATAAAATGTGAAATGTTTTGGCATAAAATGCCAGCTTTAGTCACAAATGAGAGTATGCTGTAATATAGGTCAATGTTCTTTCTCTTGCCATTGACTGGTGCCTGGTTTAAAAGTTATACTGGTAGAATGATTGACACTGGAAGGCAAACTAGATGAGTACCTTGCTGTATTAGAAATGAAGTGGCTCCCATGTGGTTTGGGTCAATTTTAAGCACAGCAGCAAAACTCATATTTTGTGGCAGTTTGCCTTTGTCAGGGGTAATCATCTGCCAGCCTAAAATTTAAATTGGTCCTGAGAGCACTTTTTGTATGACTTCAGTGTCTAAAAGCTTAATGTAAGTTCAGGTTCACTAAAGGCCCAAGCTACCGTCCCCATCATATAAAGAGAATTTCCCACACTTCCATGGTCTCAAACATGTTCCTAATATATATATTCTGTAACTGATTGGCTTTTCATAGACACAGGGTAAGTTCATACAATTTATTTTTTATGGGAAAACATCACTATATAAGGTAGTATTTATCATAATACTTCCACACTTACTTGTCTTGTAAGTGTAGTTTTCCATTGACATGGTGTAACCAAGATTCAGACATGTCACATAAAAATACAGTATGTTAAAATTAATGCTATTTTTTCAGATGACCGAATTTAGCAACTAAGGTGTGTTTATGGAGAAAGAAGAAAGATGGAGAAATGTCACCTTATAATGAATTTTCCCCATCGAAATTAATCAGACAAACTCTCCTGCAGATCTCCAGTTGCACTTGGTGCATAAAATATTATGTAAGCCACCAAGTTATTCCCATTATTTACTCTGTTTTTACTTACAAGCCACCAAGACTCAAAATCTATGATAAATATGGGCATTTTAATGCATTTTAACCTTGTAATAGTCTACTAAAGTATTATTATCCCCAACATGTTGCTGACAGCAAATGGTACTATTGAGAGAGTAGGGGGCTGCCCAAGGTCTATTGCATGCTCATTGCATTGAACCCAAATTTCCGGAGTCTGAGGTCTTAATGGAAAACATGATGGAAATTGTAATGTTGCCTGCTTAAATCAACAAGGTAATGTAACCACTAGTTTGAGTGGGAGGAAAGGGTCAATTGAACAATTCCCAGGGTGCATGTTTTGTAACCCCTCCTCCCTACTTCTGGCCTCTCTGTGGCCAGCTCTCTCTCTCTCTCTCTCTAACCTGAGAGACACATGGTCTGAGCTGGCTTCCAGCAAGTGATCTCCAAAGAAGCAGACTCTTAACACCAAAGACTCTAACCTGCCTATATGCATCCTGCATATATGAATAAACGGACTGTAAATAAAACTAATAAATGTCTTTATTATTTAAACCTTGTTTGGTCAATCTGTTCCTTTTAAGAGCCTTTTAGCAGGGTTTAGCCAGGGTGATAACCAGTTTCAATAACCAGGCTGCGCATAAGGGGGGAAACTCTGCTTCGTCCTAACCAGTATAGGACCGACTCCTTTCCATATCCTCCAACAAAACAAACCATTCCACCCATAGGAATTGTCCTAATATTCTTAGAACAATGGTCCCCAAGGTAAGGGATCAGGCTACTACATAAATTACTGGTTGGATTCTCCAACATTACTGCCCGAGCAGGAAGGAAATGCATTTCTAAGATGCCCAGAAATTCAGATGCTATGCTATCAGGAAGAGCACTGGATTCTCAGGAAATGCTAATTTGGAGGAGGCAAATTTTTGTGGTTTGGAATCTGGCATGGGACTCTAGATAGAAACTCAGGTTCAGTACCAAGATCTGCCAATGTTCCATTAAACATGATGGGTAATCTGCTATATCAGTACTGCAATTCACTATCAGTGAAATGCAGATATTATTACTTTGCTACCTAACTATATATTGGCAGTCCTGCTAGCCAAATTACCGACCCCAATTGTTCCCACCCGGCCCACCCACCCCATCACCTCTTTTTGTCCCCAAATCCTTCCTTCTACCCTTAGAATGTCTGTGAAGGAAGGAGCCTTTGGGGGTTTCTACAAGCACACACACACACACACACCCTCATGTGTGAACCAGCTAAAGGCTGGGGGGGCGGGGTGTGTATGCCGGCGTCCCAAAGTCTACAGTGACCCAGCTTTCAAATGCAAATGTGATGAGTCATGAGTTCCCTCCCCTGCCTGGCCAGGTGAAGTTCACCCTGATTGGCTAAGAAGCAGCAAAGCTACAGAAAGGAGGGGAGGGGGGGGAAAGGTATATTTCCCAACGTGTGGGTTTTGGTCTTTGTCTTTGTTCGTCGCGTGGTTGCTGGCTGTGGAACAATGGCCGCAAGCCAAGCAGAGGCCCAAGCCTTCGGGGGGCCTCAGGATCCGACCCCAGGTAGCTCCTGGTGAAATTAGCTGAATGAGGGCTCTGGTAAAGGCAGGCCTTGTGGAGGGCTACCCATCTTGGACCTTCGGGTAGGTGAAGTAGTCCTCCCGGGCAGCAAGGTTGTGCTGGATCCAACCCTGGAAGAGAACTGACCCCCAGGTAACAGAGTTGTGTGCCTGGGAGATATAAGGAATCAGTAGGTTTTGTTATTTTTGCAGCTCTATTACTGTGTACCAAAGTGTCTCTCTCAATTTCGTGTGCTTCTCTTATTTCCCTATTTTTGTTGTAAAATGCTACCTGAATAAACCTTCTTTTGGTTTTTTTACCCCACATGGGTTTTGTAGTTGCTCTGCTTGGTTCAGCATCTAAATCCAGGTTACAGTCATAAAGGCAAGTCCCTGAACAGAGATTCAAGTAGGATTGCAGACAGCTGAGGCTGGCAATCTGGTACCTTGAGATCTCTGGGGGTCTTGGGTCCTTTGAGGTAGGAAAGGGTGGGTTGTGGCGGGTCAGCCAGCCCCCCCTTCCTCCACAATGTCCATCCGTGGCATCCAACTTTTTCCTCTTCCCTCCCTGCTTCCACAGTCACTCCCTGACCTTCCTCTCATTGCTTTCCATCTAAAAGAGTCAGTGGGTAGGGGTGTTCCCCTTTGCTCTGAACCCCTCCTGCCCTCATGCCTCCTTCCCTTTTCCTTCCTTCTCCATTTACACCCCCCCCCTGACTTGAGGCGACAGCCAGAGTGCTGCACGCTCCTCTTTTAAGTCTCCCAGTAGGAGCAGCTCCAACTATTATTGTCCAAGGATCTCATCGGGCAGATCTACAACATGTATGCCAAATTAGCTGCCATGGTTTCTCTTAAAGATTTCTTATAATTGTAGTTTGGTGAGGGTGCTGAGAATCCCCTATTAGAGATTCCTAGCCCCCTCACAGAACTACCATCCCCAAAGTTTCCTATGGAGAGGGAATGGCTATTCTATAAGGCTGCAGCAAGAGAGATGGGAAGCAGGGCTACTTCTTCAGCTCTGCTGAGACTCCAGTCAGCTCCTTTTGCCTCTTCCTCTCCCTGAACTGTATCCATCCCACCTGGCCATTATAAGAACTACTATAGATTTCATAGATTTCATAGATCATAGAGTTGGAAGGAGCCTACAAGGCCATCGAGTCCAACCCCCTGCTCAATGCAGGAAACTAGAGGAGGTGGTGCCTGTTTTCCGCTCCCCTTCTCAGCCCTTTTTTCCTTTTGTGTTGTGTCTTTTGGATTCTAGGCCTGTGGGCAGAGACCGTAAGACACTCTGGAAGCCTTTTTGGCTGAAGAACAGGATAAAAATGCTTGAAAGAAACAAACCATAAGCAATTTAAATATGTGCCTGGTGAAGCTGTACTAAAGTAGAAGGCTAGCCGAAGAAGGCTAACCAGACATTCTCAGGAGTGCCCTCACTTTCCATCAAGGGAAGGGGGAAGGGAAAGCACCTCAATCATCCATCCAGCCATTCCTCCACAGGGACAACTACCATGCCCTTTTATTTCACCACCCCTCCCCATATATATATATATATATATATATATGCTTATGCTGTGCATTCCTTCTCCAGTGGGGAAAAAGAACCTTAATTTAAGGGAAGTGAAAGTGGTAAAGAAAATTATGCCAATAGGTCAAAAAAGAGGAACAGCAAGCAAAACACCTAGTTTTTAGGTGGAAAATAAAATAGGGCCAATAGACTTGCACTCTTGTTTTTCCTGACACACCGACACACCCTCTCTTCTGGCACTTTATACGTGCTGAGAAAGCTAAACAGCGTGAATTACACCACCCACCCACCCACACAAACATCTGAGGCAGGAGCTGACTTGAAAGAAAGCCCTCTTCTACATTAGGTATGGAGGATTCTTCATATTTTTTTTTGGTAGGCTGAGAGAAAACAATAAAACAATTTACTTCTCTCCATATTCTGTGTTGGAATCATGGAAGGCCCACTATCAGAGTTCTTGCACAAGAAGCTTAAAGCCCTTTATGCTTCAGTCACTTTGTAATGCAAATGTATAACCTGCATCGGTCAGAATGCCATTTGAATTACAGAAGCCTCTCTTCTGCAAGGGAGCTTCAAAACCAATTTAAAAGGCAGGCAGGCAGGCAGGCACATATGCCTGCAAGAAGAGAGCTTTCTGTGCTCATCATCATGTACCATGTGTCTGATAATGTTTCTTCCAGGCAATACTGCCAGGCTCCAAGAAAAGTCTGGGACACCCAGCTGGTTGGCCTCAAATTGAGCTGTGTGAAGAAATGCTTGTATATAACTGTTGTTGTTCTGTAATGTTCTGTAGCCCCTTAAAGACTGACACATTTATTATGGCATTAGCTCTTGTGTACTAGAGTTCATCAGAAGCATTAAGTGTTATCCTCACTTAGAAAGTTTATATTGCTCCCAGAAGGTGGTGCTGAGGGAACTACTGCACAAGTGGTGCTGGGGGACTATTCCTCTAGTTTATAGGGTCCTTCAGGGCTCTATTTTATCCTCTATGCTGCTTAACATCTACATGAAGCCACTGGGAGAGATCATCCAGAGTTTCAGGGGTTGGGTCTTACTACTTTGCTGATGATACCCCAGCTCTATCTCACTTTGTCAGCTGATGCCAAGGAAGCTGCGGAAGTCCTGAACCATTATCTGGACACAGTGATGAGCTGGATGTGGACTGACAAGCTGAGCCTCCAGACAAGACAGAGGTACTGCTGGTCAGTAGGAAAGCTAATCTAGGATTGGAGGTACAGCTTGTTCTGCATGGTGTGGCAGTCTCTCTGAAGGATCAGGTTCACAGTTTGGAGGTACCTGGAGAGTCAGGTAGCTGCTGTGGCTAGGAGTGTCTTTGGTCAGCTTCAACTGGTGTGCCAGTTGCACCCCTTCCTGGAGAAGGCAGATGGGCAGATCTGGCAACAGTGATCCATACCTTAATCACCTCCCCATTTTGATTATTGCAATGCACTCTTGTGAAGAAATGTCCTGTATATAACTTATGTAATGTTTACTTTGTCTGGACTCTGTGAGGCTACAGTGTACCTGAGTAGTCCTGAGGCCTTGCTTTGTTACTGTCAAAGGTCTGTGTAGTAGTTGCTTAGTGAGATTCTGAAGGGGGGGAGAGAGACAATCACTTTGAATATTTATAGATGGGGCCTGGATCAGGTAAATTCAGTTCTGATTGGCTGGGGATTCTAGCTAGGTGGAAAAGAGCAGTTGCGAAATAATAGTAGACAGCTAGGAGTTTGGCCAGTCTGTGGGTAATCAGAGAGAGGGAGAAGATCTGCAGGTTGGTGGGTGGTGTTATAGAAAGAATAGGGAAAGCTAAGGAGAAAGTGAATAGCTAAGGCCTGGATGTTAAGCTATTCCTTCTCCGTGAGATAGTGTGGCTGGTGAGGATCTGCAATAGGGAGCAGAAGGCTGTTTTATGCCAGGAGGCTACCCTAAGATCTTGCCAGAAGAAGGTGACACAAGCAGGCAGTAAAAAAACCCAGATAAACTGTCCAAGCAGTCAGAAGTACAACAGGAGCTTTGGGAGTCAGAGGAAGACTGTACCCAAGAGCTGGACATGGTTGTGACTGAGAGCATATTTGGCTGGGCTGGAGATTTAAGGAATTTGGCCTGAGGCAAAAGAAGTCAGGCCTGTAGCACCAACAGTGTCTCTTGAGTCCTTAAGAATTGGCACTAAGCAGTCTTTTGAAAACACCAAAGAAAATATTAGCATTCCCTTATGTGTAAAATATCCCTTCAATACACTGTCTAGGTCCCTGCCAAAGAGAAACTTTGTAGCTCCATCTAAAACCTTTATGGGGGTAACTCAGCTTTGACAGATGAGGTCATCTATCAAAGTAGAAACCTCCATTTTTAAAGTGTGAATTCTTGTAGGGATGTGCGCAGAGCTCGATCGGGGGGGGGGGGTGCAAGCGGGAAGAACTCGCCAGCCTTGACCCGACCCCCACCCCGCGCTCCACGCAACTTACGTTTCCCCAGCTTGGCTCATGTCCTCATGAGACAAGATGGGGAAAGGAACTTCCGGGTCCCCGGCGCTATGTTTTTTACATAAAAAACAGGGTAAACTACCTTAACGTGGCCGCAATTTACATAACTGGTGCTTTGTTTTTTATGTTAAAAACAAAGTGCTGGTTACGCACATCACGGCCATGTTAAGGTAGTTTACCCTGTTTTTTTACGTAAAAATCGTAGCACTAGGGACCCAGAAGTGTAGCGCCGGGGAACCGGAAGTCCAGTGAGCGCCTCGGCGAACGCCTCAGCTGGCGCTCGCGGGGTGCTCAGGACGGATCGTGCGGCGGGAGCGCTCAGGTGCCGGGCTCGGTGCAACGGCGCCCATCCCTATTAAAGAACTTTTTTTTTGCCAGGAAAGGACACAGGTATATAGAGTTTATCTACCTGTGTCCTTTCCTGGTCATTTTTTATAAAAGCACTATGAACTCACACTTTAAAAATGGTGGTTTCCACAATGACAGTTCAAAAGAACTGTAATTGAGAGAAGTTACCCCCACCAAAGAGATCCCTGCAAGTTTTGCATGTTCCTGAGGTGCTAGCAGTTGCAAACATCAGGGGATCATGGGGAGACATGACCCCCCCAAACCCTGGGGTCTGTGAATGCGGCAGTGCAATTGCAAAATAAAGGCCTCATCTGGAGCACGAGCACCTATTCGATCAGTGGAATTTATAGTGCAAATGAAAGCTAATTCTCTAATTGTTCATCAGTGCCATTCATCTACTTACCTTGGCAATATCGTACATGACAGAAATTTTAAATTCCCAGTCCATAAAGGTGCCATCAGGGTAGGAGATTTTATCGTTTAAGACATCCTGAGATGAAAAGAAGACAAATAAGCTGTGGTAAGAATCTTTGTCAAAGTTAACACAAAACAAAGGAAGCTGTGTTTCTTCACCGGGGGGTGGGGATCCAAAATCCATGATTGGGCAATACCTTTATCAGAACCAAACAAAATAGTGGGCAAATGTTTGAGTTCTCCAAAACCCTTCATCAGGCTGCATGTTAAGAGGGCGGGGGGAGAGAATGGGAGCTTTCCACCCTATATAAATAGTTGGGGGGGGCTGCTGATCTGGATTGCGACCACAATGGGGCAAAGGATTAAAGTCCTCCTACCTGCCACACCAAGTTCCCATCCATATTCCCCCCCACCTGCAATTTACTTTTAAAAAGTGATGAACACAATTGCTAATTGCATGAATGACATCTTTTCTAGTTTGGCTCTCACAGTCTTGGGATGCTTCCGGATGGGGAGTTTCTAGTATTACAAATCAAAAGAGACTGTGTGCAGCTATTCTGTCTTTCCCTCCTTAACAGATTTTTTCTGGTTCTGGAAAAACACAAGGGGGGTGGTAGTGGATACAAATCGAAGGTGCATTGTCTAGAGCAGGGCTCTCCAACCTTGGGTCCCCAGATGTTGCTGGACTACAGCTCCCAGAATCCCTTGCCATTAACCATGCTGGCTGGGTATGCTGGGAGCTGTAGGCCAGCAACATCTGGGGACCCAAAGTTGGAGAGCCCTGCTCTAGAGCACCTCAGTCTAACAGTAAATACATTGGACAAGTAAAGAGATAAAGAAACAAAGATTATCCTCTAGCAACAGACACTGGGCAATTAGTGCTTATCCAGACAAACAAGTTCTCAAGTGCAGAGTGCAACCTTTTCTCAGATACTGCCAGGTACCTAGATTTCCTCCCTCAGCTATTCACCCAAAACCCATTTTTCCCAGCTTTCAGACATATCACCTTGTTCCTGGGAAAACATGTTGTTGTTTCCCTTCCAGCTCCCACTTTTCATTTCATTAAAGACCAATTTTTTTTTATGGCATAAGTTAAAGCTTATGCCATAAAACTAAAAACTAATATTTTTATGGCATAAGCAAAAGGTTTGGGTAAGTAGATTATGTTTTAGACATACGTTTTCATCCACTGATATTTAGCCTGACCAATAATGAGGAAATGACCACTGTTATCTTTTATATGTGTTGTGATATTAGCTATACAAAGCAGGGTGAGGAAGTGCAACTCACTACCTATATGAGCAGGTGACAACAGAAGAACTAAATTTATGGGAATAAAACATACAGTTACGGTAATCAGCTACACTCAGTCTTCATCCCACACCTAGTCAGACTGTTGGCCTTCCAGACTATTTGGGGTTTATTTTTGGAATATGTGTTAAAAAGGGGGAAAGGGAGTTTACCCTGTCAAGATATGTTGTATTTTTGGAATAATGAACAATTATAGAGATATTGTATTATTTGGTCCCGTGGTGATGGGAGCACTATATTAGTTATATGTGTGTGTTATTTTCTTTGTATTGTTGAAATTTTTTTAAAATAAAAATATTTAAAAAATAAAAAATAAAAAAATGTTAGTCTTTAAGGTACCACAAGACTCTTTGTTGTTTTCATTGCAATAAATGTGGGAGCTGGAAGGACAAAAACACACAAACATCACGTTTTCCCAGCAACAAGGTGATTTGTCTGAGTGCTGGGGAAAATGGCTTTCGGCTTTCATGGACACTATCCACTTCATCATTGCAATGGTGAGTGCTACTACATGAATATCACATGTGACAAAGCAACCCAGGTTCTGCCGCATCCCATTCCCTTTTGTGCACTTTTAAATGTGTATTTATTGTCATATCTCTCAACAGGATCATGAAAACCCTTTAAACCCCTTAGTTCCCTCAATGCACAGTTCTATAATTGTGGCTGCAATCCAGATCAGGGCCCCCCACAACTAGTTCCCATATCATCTAATCAACTGATCTTAAGATATGAAACAAAAACAAACAAAAATTGAAACAGAAAGCACTTGAGTGAATGCTCCAAATAAGATCGTTGCCACATTAAATATCTCACAGGTTAACACTTGGGCCCTTAGGTGGATCCAAAAACATGCCTAGTCCTGACTACACTGGTATATCATGTCTCAGTCTGGCTCTGACCCTTTCTGGAGCAACGTATCTAGCTACTAGTCTTGGACACCTGGAACTACCTTATTTCCTGTGGCTAATCTCTACTTTGCTTGCTTTTGTCTGAGAGGCAGGGCTGGCAGGGCCGGATTAACATAGGGGCGATTGGAGCGGCCGCTCCAGGCCCATAACAGACAATAGGCCCACAATATAGGGACACGCGGCACGATTTGAGTTAGCTCTGATCGTTATCATTCAGCATAATTAATGATTTTTTCAAGATTAGAAAGGTGTTCTAAGCACATCTGCATTACAGGCTTGAGGCAAGACCTAGCAAGAACTGTTGTTCTCAAATTAGCATTTCGGTAGGTTTTTGCATTTCAATCACTGTTACTACATTTCTTTGAAGCACATGGGGGCTTGCTAGGGTCTGTAATATTCAGATTTAGAAGGGACCTCTCTCTCCAGCCTCGAGCAAAAGATCTTTCTGATTCGCAGCTCAATTGTTCAAATGCTAGTTTAACAAAAAAAACGAAAACGAAACAAAGCAACAAGAACAACACAATTATTCTTGGTCAAGCAAAGCTTCCTGGCTTTTTGTTGTGGCTGCTTTTTCTTTTTTAATAAATAAATTTGGGGGAAATTGGGAAGACCCTTACTGATGAGCTGCAGGAGTTTTTGAGTTTTGGCACTTTAATGGTAATTAAAATATTTAATTTGTTTTAATATAAAATTGCGTCTTCATTTTATTTATTTCCATAAAAAGGCCCACCAAAATCCTCAGCACCAGGCCCATAATGCTCTTAATCCGGCCCTGAGGGCTGGCATCAAAGGTAGGCATAGTTGGGCACCTGCTGAGGGCCCATACCAGCAGGGGCCCACTAACAAGGGACCCACTCTACTGTGTGGTTTACAAGAACCCCAGCTACTATCCGGAATACTCCCTAGTCTATCTGTGCCTCATACCAAGAGGGAGTGAATCCTTTTGATTTCTGCTACTGCCCTCAGTAAAGGTCATATAACCTGTTTCTTAATATCAACTTGAAATAAGAAAAATGATTCTGTTGATTTCAGCAAGTTTGCATTAAGTCAGTGGGAGACAATTGCCCTCTGTTGGCTTCAATTGAGCTATTGAAGGTGGTTCTGAGAATCAAATGGCAATACAGACTACTGTTCTCCCCCACTCTCTTCTTCTGGCCCCAACTAGTACCTGTCTTTAGAGGTGATGGGTTATCACCTGTCTTTGTACAAACTGATCAGCAAACTACAAAGCTAGTTACCCGCAGTGAGCCTCTTTCACAGTACTCAATCACTCCATAGATCATCATGTCCATCTTGACTGTCCCGTAGAACTTAGTCAGGTTGTAATAATCAATCTGAAGGAGCTAGAGCAAAAACAATGTATATTTTATAAGTGGAAGACTTGTAATAATTAGGTACTATGCTCTGGATGAAAGTTTCAGGGATTCTCAGTCCTTCCCCCAGGTATGGGTATACTGTGCCATGTGCTGGGCTGGAGAATATTGCTGAACCAATGTCAGCCAGTGCTTTCTAATTCAAAAGTGATTTAAAAGTGTATGGGGAAGTATATAGTAATGATTGCAGGGTGACATTGGATAACTCCTGGAAACTGAGCTAACACGCCACATTATTGTTTCTGGAGTGAGTTCTGGCATATTAAAGAAGGCTCATGGGTTTAAAATCTGCCATATGATGATTAAAGAAAGAAAAAAATATAAGGAGAAAGAATCCTGTACTGTGTGCATTAGTTACTGGTTTTGCTGTGTGGTTTTGGGTGGCTGTAAGCTGTAGGTCTAACATTTACCTTATTTAGATCTATTTTCTGTCTCTCTGTAAAATTCCCATCGTTGTGTTTGAAATCCTTCAGGATAATCACCTAGAAAATGAAAACAATTGGAAGGAAATAATAGCAGGATCACAGTAATCCATATAAAACATCCTGAGAGGTTTGGGTAAGTAGATTATGTTTTAGACATACGTTTTCATCCACTGATATTTAGCCTGACCAATAATGAGGAAATGACCACTGTTATCTTTTATATGTGTTGTGATATTAGCTATACAAAGCAGGGTGGGGAAGTGCAACTCACTACCTATATGAGTAGGTGACAACAGAAGAACTAAATTTATGGGAATAAAACATACAGTTAATCAGCTACACTCAGTCTTCATCCCACATCTAGTCAGACTGTTGGCCTTCCAGACTATATCTGTTGCTCCCTGGAGTACCACAGTGGTTCACTGTGTCCATTACTCAATACTGAGAAGTTGCCAAAGGAAGAGGTTTCAAAGGAAAGCAAGATTCCCACCCCATTCTTACAGCCCCATCCAATGTGGGTGCACGTAACCCTCCAAACTCGGAGGATTATGGGCATCCAATGGAAGGCAGGAGGAGCACGGTAGCTACGATTGCCACCATGCTCCTCTCGCCCTACAACACATTTAGACTGCTGATTTCAGCCATCAAAATGTTTCTCCCCTCGTTGCAAGGAGAGGCTGAGGCACCACCTGGATTCCACAAGGGATTTCTGAGGTCCCAGGGGGGAATCCGACCCATCCTATGCCCCCCCCCAGACAAGGTTGGGGGGGCCATAGGATTGTTCCCTCAGTCTACTTAGGTTTGCAAGTAACTGGAAATAGGTATGAGGAGGCACTTTGAGATTTGTTCTGCATAAGTTCATTTCTAGAGAGGAGGAGAAAAGCTGAGAGGATGGAGTAAATATACCTTCTTGTCATATTTGCCTTGGCGCAGCCTCTGGACAGTGTCACGCCTTTTGTCTTCATCAATCTGAGAGACAAAGAAGGCTCGTTTAGCTGGCTTCAATAATATACTCCACCCCAGTGTGTGCCAGAAAACAAGACATAATACATATGTGTTCCACAATTGGTTAGGGCATCAGAGTCAAATATAACTCTCAGAGCATGAATACTATTGTGATCCTTTGTGCAGGAACAGATTTTAAACAATAAATGCACACCAGTTTCCATTTGTTACTCACCATTCAAAATTTTCTCTGAAGGCAGCCCTTGTCTTGTGAGGAAGAATATTTATTGCATTTCTAAGCAACAATTAATACCTGTGGCTGTGAAAAGCCAATATATCTTCCCCAACGCTACATCAATTGATGTCATGATTGCTGTGTGGAATGTGGTCATGTAAAGTCACAGACATCTGTTAGATATTATTTTGGATGTACTAACTGATGGGTGCAACAATTCCTGACCCTTTGGAGCTCATGTAGTTTCATTTTTAGAAGTTTTTCCCCTATGTCTGAAGGCTGTGCATGTCCCTGCTGTGCAGCTCCTATGTGGGAGTGCACAAGGAGAGAGATTTCCTTATGCCCCCTCATAAGGAAATCTCTCTCCTTGTGCACTCCCACATAGGGCTTCTCCTGCTGTACAATTTTGGTGCAAAAGCACAAGTCTCACCAGATTTTGCCTTTTAAAAGGAGAGCATCAGCAGCATGGCTGTTCTAACAACAATCTATTACATGCAGATAGAATATTATGCTGCTGTTACTTAAAAGCAGCATTGTAGTGGAGTGGATCCAGGGGGGCTTACAGGATCAAAGTGCCAGAACCTTTTGATTAGCAGGGAAGATAACATCATCTGCTACCCCTCTTCAAACTTCCCTGTTCCCTCTGAGATTAGCTGCAGTCCTCATGGTAGCTGGGGGAAATGGATTTTCCTAGCAACCTCTCTCTCTCTCTCTCTCTCTCTCTCTCTCTCACACACACACACACACACACACACACACACACACGATCAGTGTTCTCCACCTTGGGTCCCCAGATGTTCTTGGCCTACAACTCACTGGATGGATGGATGGATGGATGGATGGATGGATGGATGGATATGGATCAACACAGCTGCCCGCATGTTTGGACTCTCCTTGATGTGGCTATGGGGACTGTCATGATGAGTGCACTTCAAAATTTATCACCACACCACTGCTTAGAAGCCATTTGTGGGAATATCAGGCAAAGACAAGTGTGTCTTGTGGTGTGCTTTCACAGATTGCGTGAAAGGCCTTGTGACAAATATTTGCCCTAGAAGCCCTTGCATCTTTCAAGACACCTGAACCACCTTAGAGCTCAGTGTCAGCACAAATTCTTCTGTTAGAATGCCTTTGTTAGAATCAAACTGATTCAACCTTAATTCAGGAATATATCTTATTATTTCATTTGTTTCTCTGTGAAAAGTATAAACTTATGAGAGAGATAAGCTTATGAGAAAAATGTGGAAGACCAAATAATACTATTTTGGATAAATATTTGCAAGGTAGGCTATTATGCAGGTTGGTTGCTGACATGAGAAAATAAAGGTAATTTTTTTTGCCAGCTAAACACAGGAAAAGCAAGGTTTCCTACCTGAAGTCAGGAAAAATATGCATCAGATAAGGAGGTTGGGCTATTGTCCACATGCCCTACTTATGACACAAATGACATGAAATAGTGTGTGAGCTAAATAAAACTAAGAAACACTTAAGATTTAAAACAGGAACTATGAAAGAAAAGCAGCAGAAAGAAAAAGTTATCCTATTTTGGAGGGAAGAAGTGTAGGTCAGCGATGCTGATAAGTAATGAAGTACAGTAATACCTTGGATTACAAGCATAATTCGTTCCGGAACCATGCTTGTAATCCAAAATACTCGTACATCAATGCGTGTTTCCCCATTAGAAATAATGGGAACTCAGAGATGATTCGTTCCACAACCATTTAATCACTGCTTTGCCCCATGGAGCCCCATGGAGGGAGCCGGCAAAGCAGTGATTAAATGGTTGTGGAACGAATCAGCGGAGTTCCCATTATTTCTAATGGGGAAACTCGCTGATGTGCCGGCTCCCGGCCACGCTGTGCCTCGCCTCCACTCGCTCTGCCAGGAGTGGACAGGAGGCGGGGGCTTCCCGCAAGGCGAGGCGAGGCGAGGCGCAGCCAGGCTCGGCCACTGCCTCGCACTGCTGCTCCAGCCGGCCGAGTGGCCAGGAGGCGGGGGCTTCCTGCCAGGTGCGGCCGGGTGCGGCCGCCGCCTCGTGCTGCTGCTCCGGCCAGCCAAGTGGCCAGGAGGCAGGGGCTTCCGTGGAGGCAAAGCGCCTCGTGCGCTGCCATGTCTGCTCCCGGGCAGGCTCCCGGGCTCCCACCGCTTCGTACCTTTGACAAGTTCGAGCTGCCGCTTTCAAAGGTACGAAGCGGCGGGAGCCCGGGAGCCTGCCTGGGAGCAGGCATGGCAGCGCGCGAGGCGCTTTGCCTCCACGGAAGCCCCCGCCTCCTGGCCACTCGGCCGGCCAGAGCAGCAGCGCGAGGCAGCGCCCAAGCCCAGACGCGCCTCACCTCCAGGGATGCCCCCGCCTCCTGGCCACTCGCTTGGCTGGCCGGTGCAGCAGCGCGAGGCTGGCGGCCGCTCACTCAGCCGGCGCCTCGCGTTGCTAGCATAAATTTAAATTTGAAAGACATCTCGCAACAGAAGCCACATGCAGCAGCAGCGGCTCGTGTTGCGAGACTTGCTCGTCTTTCAAATGTAAATTTATGCCAAATTTTTCCTCATCTTACGAGAAATTCGCAAACCGGGATACTCGTAATCCGAGGTATTACCGTAAATACATTACTTCCAAAAAGCATAGCTGAGAACGTTGGAAAAAATAATAACTGTTTTAAAAAATCTGTTCTGTGGAAGGAAAGCGTAAATGCAGTTCATAAGAAATCATTTAAATATGAGAGGAAAATACATTCAATCTGTCCTCACAAAACCCAACATTGGTTCTCACAGGATGCTACCTACATCTGTCCTCAGGAGGACAATGGCACCGGTGCTCATTGACTTCTCTGCTCTGTCTGTTTTGCTAGCAGCTCAGAAATGTTATTAGGTAAGATGCTTTAATCTTTAAAGGCAGTGTTCCTAAATAATTCTTAGAATGTTTTAAATTGTGTTTTGTTTGCAACAAAACAACACTTTGTATCTTTGCTCTTATATCATGAAAGTGCTTGAGATGTTGAAGTAAAAGATAAAAAGACACACTTGATCTCAGAGTCCTTTGTCTATCTCAAAATTCTGTGTGTTAATACCAGGATTATTGTAAACTTACAAATTCCTGGGTGACACTTATGTGCTGATCCGTGATCACTAAATACAAAAATCCTCTATCTATCTATCTATCTATATTGAACAAGCCCTCAGACCATTTCAAACACAATAAATGCACATTGAAAAACAAACGATAGGTACACAAATCTTAAAACAGGAAAACTAACTTTAAAAATGTATCTAAAATTAAAATACAGTAATACCTTGGATTGAGAGCATAATTCGTTCTGGAACTGTGCTTGTAATCCAAAACACTCTTATATCAAAGCGAGTCTCTGGTGGGCGTGAGCGGGGATGATTTCGGCCTGCTCGAGGCAAGCGGTTACATCCCTACCTTGTCTTGCAAGACCTTGCCTGTTTATCAAGTCAAAATGTATTTTTAAAAATTGCTTGTCTTGCGAAATGCTCTCAGACCAAGTTACTTGCAATCCAAAGTATTACTGTAGTAAAATATTAAAATGATTAAAAATACATATACCTTTTTATAAAAACCCATTATGACCCCGCATAGATACGTGGCTCATTTAGTCAAACAATTTTCCCTTTTCTATTTCCCTTAAACTGGCTGCCTTGACTGCAAAAAGGGCAACCCTCTGAGTTACAAACTGATTAGATCCTTGTAAGAAAAATTTCAGCTTGTCCTCTGCCCCCCAGTTTCTCATTCGGCCAAGAAATGGGGATGAGCAGTGCTCCCTGCAACTAGTATATAGCCGGCACTCCATTAAGTAGTGGGCCAGATCTTCCACTTCAGGTACACCACATATACAAAGTCTGTCTTGCACTGGAATGCCTGGAATCTTCCTTGTTGCACACTGAGTCCGTTTGCTCAAATCAGAGATGGGTAAAGGCTATGCGGTGGCCTCTTTTCATTGGAAAGAAGAGATATTTTTCCTTTTGATACTGGGTTTTAGCCCTTGCAAGCCATTTCATACATCTTGTATTTGACAGAGTGGCAATGTCTATCTGTGCTCTGGTATCCAGTAATCTTTGTTTTAAAATGTTTCTTATATTAAAACTAGAAGCGCTTAAACCCTCCAGACTAAAGCCATAATTTAATAACAGTTTTGAAAAATTGTAGAGCCAAGATTTTTCCGAGAACTTTACTGCCTGTTTATTTAGACATTTCTTTGGGAGAGTGTCATCACTCATTTGAACCAGCTTGCACCAATAATTAAATAATTTAAGGTGAGTCAGGTCTGAAACTGCCTCTATTCCCAGTTTGGTTCTGATTACCTGGGCTGGAGTGACTCTTGACACCCCAAGAATCAAACATAAAAAACGATTCTGGACCCTTTCAATTTTGTTATTATTAGCAAAGCCCCAAATCTCTGCACCAAAAGCTAACACTGGCAGCAACCTTGCTTTATACACACTCATGACTAGATGGAGTAAACCTGGATACCTATAGTTTAAAAGCCTATTTAAGGTTTGGGCGCAGGCAGGTGGCCGGTTGCCGGCCAGATGGGTGATTAATAAATGTAAATAATAAACTTGTATCTGTATAAAAGAGCCTTTATGAGAGAAAGAAGTCTTTGATCTACATTCTGCAATTTCCCCCCAAGGGGGTTTCTATTTATTGATTCAAAAGCAGCACTTAGATCACCAAATGCAGTATAAAGCTGCCCGCCACTCATAGTATATTTTGATATTAAGTGAGACAAAATAAAGCAATTATCAATAACCGACCTTCCCTGTCTAAAGCCAGCCTGCTCTTCTGAAAGGATAGAGTTTTGTTCAGCCCAGTCCACTAGTTTCTGGAAAAGAAACGTGGCATAAATTTTGGCGGAGATATCAATTAGGCTAATTAGCCTGTAATTTCTAGGGTCACCTTGATCTCCTTTTTTAAATAGTGGGACTACTATACTAAGTTTCCAGCCATCAGGAATACGACCCGTATTATTTATATGAGTAAACAGGCCAGCTAGTAAAGCAGCCCACCAATCTGTATTATTCTTAAAGAGCTCAGGCAGCATAAAATCCTCTCCTGTAGCTTTGTTATTCCTTAATGATTGTATAAGAGATTTTATTTCTTGCATAGTAATAGGTGGCCATTTCGGAAAATCATTTATATCCCCCAGAATATCTGCTATATGAAATGTTTTAGCAACCTTTGTCTCTTTCTTAAACAAATCAAAATAAAAATCCTCCCAAACTGAGGCAGATATAGGAATCTTGAAGATGTAATTTGATTCTCTTAGTTTACCAGACTAACTGCCAGAAGCGCAAAGAATTTTTACTCCTGGCCTCCAGTTCCAATTCTGCCCAGCTTTTAGCAGCATAACTAGCTTTCTTAGCTGTAAGTAATTTTCTATATTCTTGCCTATATTTGAGTACCCGTATATACTCGACTTTAAGTCGGCCCTAACTTAAGTCGAGGCCCCTAATTTCACCCCCCAAAACTGGGAAAACTTATTGCCCCCAGTATAAGTCTAGGGTGGGAAATGTATGAGGGGAGACTCCCGCCTGCCACCCCCAGACACCCCCCACCCCCGTACCTGCATCCACTGCCGCCGAAGCCCCGCCACTGCCAAAGCCCCCCCAGGACCCCCACGCCACCCCCAAACACCCCCACGCTACCCCAGACACCCCACCCACACCCCCGTACCTGCACCCGCCGCTGCCGAAGCCCCTCCCCTGCCGAAGCCGCGCCGAAGCCCCCCAGACACCCTCATGCCACCCCCATGCCACCCCAGCCCTCCACCCCCAGGACCCCTGCCGCCACCCCCAGACACCCCACCCCCACCCCCGTACCTGCACCCGCCGCCGCCGAAGCCCCTCCCCCGTCGAAGCCGCGCCGCGCCGCA
Source organism: Shinisaurus crocodilurus (assembly GCA_021292165.1). Lineage (NCBI taxonomy): Eukaryota > Metazoa > Chordata > Lepidosauria > Squamata > Shinisauridae > Shinisaurus > Shinisaurus crocodilurus. The sequence goes on from CM037879.1 coordinate 250,720,324, forward strand.
GCCCCCCCAGACACCCCCATGCCACCCCCACGCTACCCCCAGACACCCCCCGTCACCGTACCTGCTCCCGCCGCCAAAGCCCCACTTCGGAAGGGGAGGGGCGCGAAGGAGGAGAGTGAACGAAAGGGAGCCAGGCAGGCAGGGAGGGAGGAGGAGGAAGAGCGCCGAGGAGAAGCCCGCATGCCGGAGCAGCGAACGCTCTCTCTCTCGTCGCCCAATTCCAGGCTACTGCCATCGGGGGGGCTACGAAAACGTGAGCCATGGCGGGGGTTTGGGAGTCAAATCTGCAAAAAGAAGGGATCCAGTAACCAGCAGTACTTACAGCAAGATCCTGCCTGCAGCAACTAGAAAATGTAAGGGGAACTTATTATTATTATTATTACGTTTGTCCCGGATTCTAACAAGTGCAGCGGCTCCTTTTTCTTTGGAGATGGATCCGAACCTTGCGCTTTCCCCAATAGATCAGTCAATCGCGCACTCTGCGGCTAGGTACCACCGTCACACCATAAAGAGGGGTGGCGGCGGGGACGAAGAGACTACGGTAATTAGAAGACAGAAATTAGGAATCCGGACTCCGGAGGTTCCCTCCAAGCTCGCCCCTCCTTGGGATTCCGGGGAAGCGGGACAGTTGAAGCCCCCCGCCCCCCCGGCGTTGCAAATAACCCGCCAATCCAGGGCGCTTCCTTCCTTCCGCGATCCCGCCCCTGCGTTTGGCTTGTGGATCCTTCCAAGTCGACTGCTTGTAAACAGGGGAGAAAGCCGCTTTGTCGCCTTCTCAATGGAATCCCACGTGGAGAGGCGGGGCCCGAAGTATGTAGTAACCTCCGGGCGCGGTGTGTGTGTGTGTGTGTCGTGGAATGAAGCAGCCAGCCGGAACCTTCCTCCCTTCCGCTCAAGCAGCGCCCGGGCAAGCGGGGACGGCGTTAGATCCAAGGAAAGCAAACGCCGCCCCCGCCGGAAGAAAAATAGAGAGAGAGGCGGGGGGGGGAAGGAAACTTCAGGCGCCCCCCTGGATCAGCTCGCCTTTGGCCGGATCGCTCGCCTCGGCGCCGCGCAGACGGAGCCGCCGGTCCACCACGTGCCCTCTCCGCTGCGCTCCGCGAATCCGACGCGTTCGCTGCTCCGGCGTGCGGGCTTCTCCTCGGCGCTCTTCCCTCCTCCTCCCTCCCTGCCTCCCTGGCTCCCTTTCTTTCACTCTCCTCCTTCGCGCCCCTCCCCTTCCGAAGTGGAGCTTCGGCGGCGGGAGCAGGTACGGTGACGGGGGGTGTCTGGGGGGTGTCTGGGGGTGGCGGCAGGGGTCCTGGGGGTGGAGGGGGGTGCCTGGCGGTCCCTTGCGGTGGCGGCGGGGGTCCTGGGGGGGCGCTGACCCACGTATAAGTCTAGGGGGCATTTTTCAGCACAAAAAATGTGCTGAAAAACTAGACTTAAAGTCGAGTATATACGGTATATGTGTGTGAAGAGAAAGCCAGAGGCCCCCCACACACACACACACACCACAAGACAGCAACAGACACCCTACCCTGGGGTACGTGCAGCCTCTACCCTGCACTCCACAAAAAGCCACAATAAGAGTCATCAACATGCCCCCTGGCAACTCCCCTGTCTGGCAGCCAAATGAGCTGTGAAGTATCCCCCACCTCAACCAGGGCGCCCAGGTGCTTGGTAGAAGAAAAGAGCAGTAAGTACTGTTGAGCACTGGGCAAGCAGGAAAAACCAGCCGTGCTGGGAGGGGGCACAACAAGAAGGACGGAGCCCAACGGAAGGTATAAAACCCAGGGCCAGTGGCGGGAAAGGTTGTTGGTCATGGGCAGCAAGCTGTACGAAGGTCCAGGGCTCCGCTCAGACCTCAGCCTCCAGCCCCGGGGGAGCTCCCGGTGAACAACGCTACCTCAGACTAGCCCTTTAAGAGTCAAAGCGGCTTTCTAGGAACCAGGTCATTCCAGGTAACTGCTGTCTGTATTGCTTTTACGGCTCACTACTAGATCAATTGCAGGCGTGTGCCTAGCGTGTTGTTTTTGTATATGTTCTGATACGCTCCATTAAATTCTGTTTACCTGTAAACAGTGTAGTAGCGTCCATTCAAACTCGGTCTCACTCCTCCTGCGTTATAATTGGTTGCGGCTTCTGCCAGAGAGCCGCATACCACTGACAGAGGGCTAACCTAGTTCCGGTTAACCCCTGAGTGCCCAAACCCGCCAAAAGGACAGTTGCAGTCCTTTTCCACAATGTGTATAAGCTCCACAATCTGAAGAATCACAAGCTATTCCCATTTGTTTTCTTAGGCGCTCCCTTGACACTTTACACTCAGCATCAAACTATGGAGATGTTCCTTGGGCCACTTAATCTGGCCCTAGTAGTTAGTAACATAGGTTTAATTTGGGAACAAATAGCCTGATAAGTGTACAGGACAGAGTCAATGTTTGCCTCAGAAGAGCAAACCATGCTCCCCTATTTTCCCCTCACTTCTAAATTCAAGAAAGAATTGAGATTCATTATGTCCACTTGCTCCCATCTTAATCTTTTCTTTTGCACAATATCCAAACTCTGTGTTAACCACTTATCTGCCTGAGTCACTGGTCTTAGGTCAGATTTAAGGATTAACTGGGTTGATATAGATTGATGGTCACTATCTTCTCTGATGTTTACTGTAATAACGGGAAAGGTGGACATTTTGCCTGGACACACATATATAATCAATAACACTGCCCGCATTGTTAGTAAAATACGTGCAGGGATATGGAAGTCCGGAGTCACTAGGACCTAGGATCTGTAGCCTGGATGTATACATTAACCCCAACAAACTTCGACCGGCTTTATTTACTTTCTTATCATAAGAGAACCAGCAACAGGTCTCTTGAAACTCATCCTTGAGTCCCCACCACTCTGCAGAATTTACTGATGATGCTCCAATTCTGGCATTGAGAGATCACCCATCAGAATGATTAGGGCATCCGGAAAACTTGTACTTAATCCCTCCATCATATGTTCCAAAAGGAGCCAGACATCAGAAGGATAATAATGAGAATTTACTGGAGGAATATAGATATTTACCAGAATTAAAGTTAAACTCGGGGTATCCAGTTTAATCACTTATGCAATTTGGGGGAACATCAAGAGTTCTCACCAGTTCTCCGTCCCATCCCAAGTCGTCTTTGATGAGAATCACTAAGCCACCTATAGCTCTTCCTTTATCTTTAATTTTACGGGCTAGGTCAAACCAGGTTTTATACCCTGACAGTATGTTCTCCTCTTTAGTAGTCAGCCATGTTTCTTGAAGGGCAATTAAATCAAAATTGCATAAAAATTGAGTTAAATCATGGCCATGATAACGGTTCTTCCAGCCAGCTATGTTCCACGAAAGAATTTTGACTGGCAAAATTCTAGGGTGCTGTTTATAACTACAAGGCAGCTGCAGATGTGATTTCTCACAGCGCTCCATCTGGAATGTGAGGGAGAAAACTGATGGCAAATCACCCGTCCAAACACAACGTGATTCACTATGTCATCCCATTTGAACTGGCCTTTCTAGCTGAACAGACTGATGTTCCCCTTCCAACTCAAGGCTTAGGAGTTCATCTTTAAAGGGGCTCAGTCAGTTTGCTAACATTGGGTCTCCTTGGCTTGGATGAATAATGTCTATTCTAGGTTGCTCTGGGTCTTTTATCACCATATTGCCTCCCGGTTCTTCTTCATCCAAGTACCTTATTGCAAGCCAGTTTGTGTCACTAGGAAGGCCCCCTTTTATCTGGTTACCCGTATTTTTCCGTGTATAAGACACCCCCATGTATAAGACGCCCCCCACTGGGCAGTTTCACAACCGCGTGGCTCTCTCCTTGGCTTACTTCCGTGTATAAGACGACCCTCAATTTTTAGTCTAACAATTTTAGGAAAAAGTATAGTCTTATACATGGAAAAATACTGTAGCTGATATAGTGTGGTCACTCACAGCTTTGTTCAAGGCAAGCCCATGTCAGATGCCAGAGGGTTTATCTCTCCTTTAGCCTCTTCTGCTCTCCCTCCTTTCACTTCATCAATAAGAACCGTATCCACGGATCCCATTCCTAGCTGAATCTTGTCTCTGGGCTATTTGATCTACCCTCAGCTGGTCACATTCCTTCTTTCTTTCTCACAACTGAATCTGCTCATTTGTCCACCACGCAACAACACTGTTTTTCCATTCAACAATTTTTCAGTACATCTAATCTTTCCAAGATTTCTGTCTGAACAATATTTGGCCATCTCCAAAATGAGTTCAGTAGGGCTTTCTCCTCTGGAATAAAGGTTCCCACACTTTCAGTGATGGCTTGTTGTGTCAAAGGTAGAAATTGGTTCTTTCTGTGTAAACCCCAGAGGCTCCAACTGGAGGTGTGAGGGGGCAGAGTCTTGAATCCAATTTAAATCAATGAGATTTTCAATACTATTTGCAAGTACATGATCATTACCTTTATGACCTATACCTAGAGTACCAAATAAAGGGACCGGTGGGGACTGATTCTCAAAGAGTTAGACCTGTGGCTCACGCTGGCTCAGCTTGTCTGAGTGTGGAAAGCTAAGTAGGGTCAGGCCTGGTTATTACTTGGATGGGAGACATAGATTTCATAGATCGTAGAGTTGGAAGGAGCCTCCAAGGCTATCGAGTCCAACCCCCCTGCTCAATGCAGGAAACTAGAGGAGGGGTCTCCCATCCAAGTAACAACCAGGCTTGACCCTGCTTAGCTTTCCACACTCAGACAAGCTGAGCCAGCATAAGCCACAGGCCTGTATTGAGACCCCTCCTCTAGTTTCCTGCATTGAGCAGGGGGTTGGACTCGATGGCCTTGTAGGCCCCTTCCAACTCTATCATCCTGTGAATCTTGCAATGAGTAGTCTGTCTTCTAAAAACGCCTCCCTGGCTCTGTAAATGAAACTAGCTATGTTCTGGTCTCTAAATGTCACCACAGCCCACGCTCTAATACCATCAAAATCAGATATTCTACAGTATAAGAGCAATGTTGCTAAACCTCAGTGCTCCTGAAAAAAACCTACCGGTATTTAAAATATGGAAGAGGTGTGATATGCCCTCCAGCTGTGTCAAAAAACCATTAGGCTATGGATAGTTGTCAAATACTAATTTTTGTGGAACCATCACCAAGTTCCAACCAGTTCTTTGGTGAGTGTTTGACTGTGTCGCAAGGTCATGGGGTTCCGATCTCAGTCTAGTTGTACAGAAAGCCTCCTCCGTTTTTCCCATATTACTAATGAGTACTTTTACCCATGGATCCTGCATTTCTTCTGAATCAGGAGCATTAGCTGTTTTTGTCTCTATCAGGCCTTCTTCCATGGGTAACTGCTGCAAATTAATGAAGTTTTTCCTTTTATCCTTACAAGCCTTCTGGTTTGACTTGTTAAAATCTTGGTTTCAGTTTTTGTGTAACAATTTACGCAGCCTCTCTAGATCCTTTTTCTGGGAACTGTGTGGTTTTTTTCTCCTGCTTTCTTATATTTTTAATATTTTTGCTCTTCTGCTTTTTATATTTGCCCATTTGGCTTGCTTTGTTAGCATCTTTAGTATAGGTCTTTGAGGTTTCTTTAATTGCCATCTTAACTTGTGCCATGCCTTTTCCATTTCCTTTTATTCCACATCCCCTCTCTTGAGTTATGTAATTCTCAACCACCAGTGTTGTTAGCAGATACTTTCTGAGAGGAATTTTTTTAATGAGAGCTAGTTCCCTAAGAACTATGAGAAGCCCTCCTACAATTTGGGGACTGCCTTCTTCAAAATCCTCTGTTTGAGTGGAAATTGATTTGTATCTCATGGTTGGAACATTAGAGGCAAGTTCCAGAATCTGCCTCTGCATGAGTCCTTCTATTGGACCTGTTTTATCCATTAACTCAGCCGTATCCACCTGTTGCAATCCCTTTCCGGTGGACACAAGTTCTGCAAAGGCCAGTTCTGAGGCCAGATCTATTGAGGATCTCAAGATCCTGGGCTCTTGTAAAGTCCCTTTAAGATCCACTGACCAATCCAATATGGGATGCAGACTGGATGATCCATCCTGAGCTGACTCACACAGCACATTTTCTCTCTCATCCTCCTCCACCTCCTCCTCCTGCTTCAAACACTGTGTGATTTTAATTTGTCTTTTCCGTGGTTCAGGGAGGCCACTTTGTAGGCTAGCAGTAATCCCTAGATCTTTATATGTTTTTCTGATAAGCACCATACTCTCTGTGTTTGATTCAACTCTTCTTTGATCTTCTCATCACCACATGGCCTGGCTAGGGTATGTTTTACAACTTAATGGACTATCTGTTATGATAAAGATGAGTAACAAGGAAGTGCTGACACACCAAACAACAACTGCAAGGGTCACTCTCATGACAAGGTCAAATTATCTTCTCACAAGTGTAGCTTATCTCAAAATAGTGGTTGTTTTAACATTGTAACTAGGAGCAAGCCCCAGACAATTCTAACTTGATAGTGAGCTCATTACCAACAGCAAGATTCTCGGCAGTTATATCCACACTGTTAAAAATATTCACTACTGGACTAGAGCAGCAAAAGCAACTAAAGCAATGAGGCAGATTACGTCTTGGTGTCTTTTTGTGAATACAGGCAGTTCCTGGGTTACGAACAAGATCTGTTCTTAAGATCTGTCTTTAAGGCGAATTTGTACGTAAGTCGGAACAGGTACATACGGTTCCCCAGCTCTACGTCGTTTACGTAGATAATGGCGTAAGATATGCCATTTACGTAGAGTATGGCGTAGTATACATTAAAAACGGCATCTATGCAAATTGCGACCATTTTTACGTATACTACGCTATACTCTACATAAACGACGTAGAGCCGGGGAACCAGGAAGTCTGGCGAGCGCCTCAGCTGGTGCTCAGCGGAGGCTCGGCGGTCCGTTCATAAGTACAAGTTGTCCGTAAGTTGGACATTCGTAACCCGGGGACTGCCTGTAATAAAACAAAAGGCAAGGACACACCGCTCATAATATCATAATACCTAGGCAAGGACAAATCTATCACAGCCTGCTTTTCACCCACACAATTCCAAGACTGATTAGTAATATTATCACAAGAACTCATGGCACAGAAGCCTAGTGGGAAAGAATGAAACCTAATCCAATGCTTGCTTCACCACAGTCATGAAAAGACTGTTAATGGGAATATATTAAACTGGATAATTTGCTTTAATGCAGAGAAGAGATTAGGACAGCACAGAGTGGTTTCACTGATATCATCTATGGTGCAATCATCACAGCCCACGCTCGTGTGCGGAAGACACTTAGCACCGTTCACTGTGTGAAAGAAAATGGCTGCTGCCTCCTACCTTCAGACTGACATGACTTGTCTCATTGGTCTCCAAAGGCAGTATCTTCTCAGGTGGAATGTGGGACCATCTCTTCAGCCGGAGTTCATAAGCACTTCTGTACTTCCTGTACAAAAAAAACAAAACACCCTTATATGACTGTACCAGTTCTTGGAGCACTAGAATCTGGAACTGGACCTTATCATGGACATATAGGACAGGTTAAGAACTTCAGATGCCAATTATTACATAACAAATGAATAGAAACATAGTCCTCCTTTTATGGGTCAGTTTGACTCAAGCTGAAAACAGACCTTTCGGAATAACTTTAAAGTCTTCATTGACCTCAGACAAATCTTAATCATGTTTCCAGTGCTACCAACCAACATGGAAATTCCCAGTGACAAGTGGAATGCCTCAGAGAATCCATTACTGAAGTATATTTGCCAGAGTGTGAGAGAGGGGGAGGAAGGAAAGTGTGAAAAGGAACCCTTACTCCCAAGTAGATGAAATATGCAAGACCTGGTTAGGACTGAGCAGCAAATCTGACATAGGAGACTTGATCAGTTGGTAGAGCAAGCAGTGTGCTGGAGCTTATGTAATTAATTCATTTGTGCTAAGTTGCCTTTGCAGAGGAAAGGCTTCAAATGTAAAAATTTCAGAAAGGATTTATGGACCTGTGCCCAGAAAAATGGAGGAGGGGGGAAAGAGGATTGTTGTACCTCAGAACCAGCAAAGCGATGATCAGAACCAGCACCACTGTTGCTGTAAGTGTGAAAACAGCTATAGTCAGAATGTGTGGACCTGAAAAAGCAAGAAATGGGCAGTCAGACAACTTTAAAAAGAACATTTAAGAACATAGGTAGCATTGGCAGTGGCTCTCCAGAGGTTCAAGCAGGAGTCTTTCTTCCTCTGTCTGGAGGTACAGAGCATTGAACCTGAGACCCTCTTGAGGCCAAGCATGTGCTCTACCAATGAGCTATAGGCCCCTCCTTTCAAAGAGGCATTGAATTACAATAGAATAATCTAGCACATAGATTAAAATGACAGGCATTAAGCATAGGTGTTTCAAGGTCACCATTGAGTGAAGAACACAATCCAACCCGCAAGGAAGTTAATGTCTGCCTACTTCCTCGCTATCAGGGATGCAGGGACAACCCCCCAAGCCTGAGAAGCATTTGACATCTCACCAGCCAAAGGAGTTTGGCCTGTGAGGCTCTTGGTTGAAGAAAACAGATTAGGAGAAGGATGTGCATTCATCTAGAACTGTCCTATTAAATTGCTTTAGAGGCAGCTTGGAAATAAAATTTGTCTAAACTGTGGATGCTTCCAGATGGAGGGCTCCTATCGCTAACAATCAGAAGGCATTGTGCAGCTGTTTCCTCTTCTCCTCCTTAAGGGATTTGTTTCTGATTTTTTAAAAAAAATATATGTAAGAAGCAGTGGGAAAACATTGGAGGGCTACAAATTATAGATGGCGTCGTCTGACCCCCCTGTAAAATTCTGTGTATGAGGCAGTGCGATTGCACAATTAAAGTCTTGCCTGAAAGCATTCTGGGTCTCTTTTCAGAAGATCAGTCTGAATGGACACAATGGCTGGCATACCTGCCTGCTAGACTTTGCACTTCTTAACAGCAGTGTGAGTTATAAGTACTTCATAGGGAGTAATATACGAAGGCTAGTGATAGCTGCACTCAGAAATAAGCCCGACTGAGTTCATTGGTACTTACTTCCAGATTAAGTGTGTATAGGTTTGCAGCCTTTGGCTGCAATCCTATACCCTGTTTCCTGGGAGTAAGCCCCATTGAAAATGGGACTCACTCTTGAAAATTAAGTCTGAACAACCAGTATTGCAGACAAAGCCTGAGATAATTACAAAAAGGCACGGTGAACTTCATAGTCTCCAGCTTTTAGAGTTCCACAAAATATGGAGAGCTGTGGCTCACGCTGGCTCAGCTTGTCTGAGTGTGGAAAGCTAAGCAGGGGTCAGGCCTGGTTATTACTTGGATGGGAAACCCCTCCTCTAGTTTCCTGCATTGAGCAGGGGGTTGGACTCGATAGCCTCGTAGGCCCCTTCCAACTCTACAATCTATGAAGGGGAGAATAGGAACTGATCTCTTTTACAATTTAGCCCTAATAATTTGCACTAAAGCTCTTTTGACCATTTTCTCACACCAGCTACTTTGAAAACTCTTGACCTTTGTTTTGTTTTGTTTGGCATTTGCCCATGCTCTCCATCTCCCTCTTCATACAAAAGCCAATCTTATTTTCTTCTTAATTCTCTGACAACAAGGTCATCCTTGTCAGAACATCCAGGCTGGCTAATTCTACTAGGAAGGCAGGACATTGGGTCACCAATAAATAAATCAGTTAGCAAGCAAATGTATTTGGCAATTTACAAGATGATTTCCTGCCCTGTACCTTGGCCTGAGTGACAGAAGGCTAAATAGCTCCAAGCACACTTTGAACAAGCTTATGCCTGGAATTCAGACGGGTAATATCAGGTTTATATTCCTGAGACTCTGCTGCCCTCTAGTGGTTGCAATCATTCTACCATGAAAGAGACAGCTCACGCTTTCTCTCCCATGCCCACCTTCATTCTCCTCAGTCCTGGGCAGCACATGGTTATTGTGGTGGTACACATAATAGCAGTCATTATAATGACATTACATTTCTGAATTTCAATTCAAATGAGTGGAAGGACACTTAATAAATTCTGAATTATACAGGGTACTAAGGATAAGAAACACTCTTAATCTTTCTGCACAGGTGTTTGTTGTTCTTCTGTATTGCATCTTACAGTTCATTTAAACCAGTGTTCTGGCTGGGGCATGCTGGGAGTTGTAGGCCAAAAACATCTGGGGACCCAAGGTTGGAGAACACTAATTTAAACTGAACATCTAGTCTGGGGTGGGTGGATGGGGAGAATGAAATAACTTTTGCAACCAGAAACAGAGCAACCACCTTGAGAGCCAAGGTATTTCATTACACAATTTGATTTCGATATAGATAGAAAATTTGTCTAGGTAAATTAAGGAATCATGGCAGGTAGGGGAATATGAATCAGAAGTTTCATTTAAAGGGAAGAGGGAAATAAATTACTGGACTGGAACTATGCTGAAAGTTTGAAACTTTGTGTTCTAGCTATTTGGGCCACATATTCACCCCCCTGCTGTGGTGCTAGAGAAGTAGCTTTCTCCTTACTGAGTCCTGAACATTTGCAGTCTAGTGCTATAAGTTCAATTGTCCAGCAGCGCTGATTGCTTCCATTTGGGGCTAGGTGAGTAGGAAGCCGCACATTTAGCCTCAGACCTGAGCAGTACAAAAGAGGGTGGGGCTATAGTGAACCCTCCCTCTCTATGTGTATGGGAGAGATTTGGGGTGGGATTTGGGTCAATGGAAGTGTGCCTCAGGGCTGGCCCTATCGTGAGGCAAAGTGAGGGAGCCAGCTCAGGTGGTAGTTGCTGGGGAGGGGCAGCCACCCAACCCATTCCTCCTGAGCCCCCACAACATGGATAGGACCAGATTCCACAAGCAATGGGCAGGGGCAGCAAAAGCAGGACGGGGGGGGGGAGCATGCATAAACTCATAGATTCTACCTTATAACAAAATTATCTCTGAGCCCAGCCCAGTTCTTCAGGTTTGGGGGCCCTATAACTTCAGCCCTATGGGAAGAGGAGGCTGGCAGAATAGTAGTGTGTGATTTGTTTGCTCTAACTACTGATCTAAAATAAAATGTTCATATAAAGCCAATTCTGTGCATGTTCAGTGCTACTATGCACCTTGACGTGGGGGTGCGCCATTTGCTGCTCCATCTCAGGAAGAGTGATTGAGTAGGATTGGAAAAAGCACTTTTCTTATGATACTAAATAACCCCCCTCCCAGACACTTAGCAAAACAATTCCAAACATGATCCAGACATGGGGAACTGAACATGTGTGTCAGTTGCCGCAGGCACTATCCTATCAGTGTCCCGGATATTCACACCAAAATGTACTTGTCTGTTGTGCTGAAGCAACATTGGTCATGTTTCTCTCAGCTAGTTTTCCAGAGTAGAATTTCAAGTGTTGCAAAACCCTACAACTGGTTTGACAAGAGACCATGGCAAGATGCAATATGTGTATGTGTACTACTAGAAGGAACTGGCACTACGATACCAGTTCCAAGCTTCTGGAAAATGATAATATATACACAGCTAGAGAACCCAAAGCCATATACAAACTAACTTCTCCTGAGCAACAGACTTATCTGGATTCTGGACATCTTTGATTATCTTGAGAGTCTCAAATTTAATTTTAAACCTAAAGAGCTGTTTGTTTCCAGACCTCGTGGGAGGGGATAATATTTGGTCATGTAACCACTCTAACCTGCCAAAGGATATTTCTTAAGTGCCACCATCACTTTTTCATATAGGCAACACAGAGGTTTCCATAGCAACAGCTGTTCATTCAGCAAGCCCTCTATGCTTCCTGCTCAGCCTGGGAGGATAAGGAAGGGATTGGTGAAAATGGGTAAGTTATTATACTGTGCAAGAATGATAAGCAACCTGAGTAGAGTTCTTCATAATGGAGAATGAGGACACCAGGAATTTTATCAATCAATAAGTCAGCCACCAGCATTGTCATATTTATTCAGAAACATTTCAGTACTTTAACCCTTCAGTAGAGTTAACCCTTCAGACTTTTAGAACAGTGTGACCTTTGAAAATGTGCTGCACGCATGAAAGTCTACTATTGTATTTTGTCTTTGTCTTTAGATTCTACTGTATAAGCAGGGCTGTCTCAAGGCTGTATTTTAGTGACTGAGGGAAGGTACAGTGTCGTGTGTCCCCCCCCCCCCCGCTATGCACCCTACCACTGTTAATTCCTGAACAGCATGAAATGGGTTCATGGGGGGGAAATATGGGTTTCCTGGGATACTGCTATTTTCTATTTGTATTTTCTTTCTTTAATATTGCACCATTGATCCTTGTCACTGTACTGTACTATAAGGTGCTGTAGTGCACAATCCTATGTCCGCTAGACAGAGTCTAGATGGCTATAGGAGAGGTCGGTGTCCCCGCTCCAACCTCGGAAACGCGCTTCGAGGTTGGAGCTGGGACTCTGACCTCGGAGCGCCCTCCCTCCGCCCTCGCAGCCAGTGTGGGAAGGTTGGAAGACCAACTTCGGAGATGGAGGTTTGTGGACAGGGCGGGGGTGGGGAGGGGCGGAGACAGGCTCCGCCACAATACATAGTATCCTGGCGGGGCTTCAGCCTGTCTTCCGTGTGCTCCAGGGCAAAAGACTTAGACAGCCGAAATTGGCCGTCTAAGACTTTTGAAGGGTGGGAGAAGGGCAGAGGCAACCTTTGGCTCCACGCTCCTTCTGCCCTCCATTGGACTGGAAGCCCATAATCCTCTGAGTTCAGAGGGTTATGGGCAGCCACATTGGATCGTGCCGTTAAACACCTTAAACCAGTGGTCTTCAACCTGTCCAGCCCTGACCCACCTCTGATGCCCATCATGCAACATGGGATGGGACCCACTTTCACTTTTTCACCTTTTGTTTACATGGAGGGGTGAGAATCCACTCAGCCACACAAAAGCACTTCTCTAGACACACATTCTCCTGCTCCACAAACAACTTCCACTGCGCTGCAGTGCCTTCATTGGCTGCGCACCCCACAAAGTTCAATTCACTGCCTCTTGCAATAGGGAAAATACTGTGTTTTAAAATGGCATGTGACTGCAGCCTGGACAGGCAATGCAGCATTTTCTTTTACTGCATGCCAAGCCTTGCCTGGTTACTGTTGCTGCTGCCTGCCTGGTGGTGGTCATTTGGTGCCCTGGATCTCTTGGCACCCTAGGTGACCACCCACTTTGCCTCCCCCTAGAAATAGCCCTGTGTATCAGAAGCCAAGTTGATTTGGATTTGAGCTAGACACTGAAAGGAAAGATAGAGAGGGAGAGAGAAACAAATTTGGTTTAGATAAGACTGAATCTAGAACCAGTGTGGCGTAGTGGTGAGAGTGTTGGACTGGGACTCCGGAGATCCGGGTTCTAGTCCCCACTCAGCCCTGAAGCTCACTGGGTGACTTTGGGCCAGTCACTGACTCTCAGCCTAACCTACCTCACAGGGTTGTTGTGAGGGTAAAATGGAGAGGAGGAGGATTAGGATTATGTAAGCCGCCTTGGGTTCCTTTCAGGAAAAAAGGTGGGGTATAAATATAATAAATATAATAAATAAATAAATAAATAAAATAAATAGCCAATTTTTATTACTGCCCAAATGGCTGCTGAGGTCAAATTGTATGCATGCATCCCATTGATTTGGTGTAAATCCCCTTCCCAAGAAACAGATTGTCTCACCAGTGCTAGGAGTATCATTAGGCAGCATGTATTTACTCCAGATGAAATATGGCTTCTCCGTCTTCTCCATTGTCTGATTCCACTGTGTGTCATACTGTAGGAGGGTCTTATACTGGAGTGAGAAAATGGGAAAAGGTTTCACTCTGATACTCCTTCCCCCCAGATAACTAGGGACTATAACTGAAATTAAGACCCATTACCTCCTCAGCCATTCTCCCCCCACCCCACATTCCATTTCTCACTCCTGCACCCCCTGTGTCTCATATTGAGCGAATTTAGCCGATATCTCACCTCAATAATCCAAGATAGGCAAGAGCCTTTTGCTCAGGCACAGAGCCCCTTCTCTCCTCCTTTTGTGTGAGTCTCAATTAAACCAGGAAGCCTCTCTGATTAACCATAATTTTCCATTTTGTCCAAAACAGGAAACTATGGTTACGAGGCATAGCAAGGATATGAAACCAACTTCAGACCATGTTTTTTATCCTGGCTTGTTTCAAAGATGGTCTTAATTGTTTTCTGTTTCAGACAAAATGGGAATTAGAGGTTGCCTGGCTTTATTGCAGGGCACATGAAAGGAGAAGCAAAGGGCCTCTGTGAGTGAGCAAAAAGCTTGTTCATATCTTGGCTTAATAAGCCAGGATATGCTTGTCCAAACACAGCCGTTCTGTCTGGCTTTCCTGCCCTTCCCAAGTGAGATGGCACAGACACTCCAGTCTTCCAATATTCTAAAATATGTCCATCTGTCAAGTCACCAGGGGAGATCTCCCAACATTTTAATTTATGTGTTTATTTCTCACAATGTTTCCCTATCACTTTACTCATGCTACCTAACAATAGCAAGATCCCACTGTGTGGGCCAAACTAGGCATGACGATATTCATGCAATTAGTAACTGTGTTAGTGATTTTTAGAATTAAATAGTTGCCACAAGGGGGAGGGTGGTGATCAGGATCGGGACCATGGCAGTCCTGATTTGGATGCCCCATCTCTGCGGCTGCTTCTTGCGTCAGAAGGAAAGCTCCCCTTGTTGGCAATGAGAGCTTCTCTCCTAATGCAAATAGCAGTAGTAGATTTCATAGATCATAGAGTTGGAAGGGGCCTGCAAGGCCATAGAGTCCAATCCCCTGCTCAATGCAGGAACCTAGAGGAGGGGTCTCCCATCCAAGTAATAACCAGGCCTGACCCTGCTTAGCTTTCCACACTCAGACAAGCTGAGCCAGCGTAAGGCTTCAGTTTGGATTAGGACCATGGTGGGGACAGTGGGTTAAAGTCCTGCACACACACCACAGTCCCATTCTGGATCAGGGGGCCTCGTGGCTTTTATTTACTTCTTTAAACCCCTTCATGCAATTACTAATTATGAATTGCATGAATTACATAGGGCCTAGTTTGCCCACAGAATTTCAGAGGTCTATGCACCAGCTATGGATGAAGGGCAGACATAGCCTCCAAATAATTTTTTTGAAAGGTAAATATGGGAGAAATGCTTTTTGGAATGGCAGGGGGAATACAAAATGGTGAAGTTAGGCTGGAGAGGGGCTTCTGCAGTGATGTCAGGGGCAGGGCCGGTGCTACCATTAGGCCAACTAGGCAGCTGCCTAGGGCGCAGGGCTAAAGGGGGCGCCAGAAATAGTGAGGGAGGGCTCAAGTGGGAAGGAGGGGGCGCTAAATATCTGATCTTGCCTAGGGCACCAAACTGCACCAAACTGCCTTGCACCGGCCCTGGTCAGGGGCACCATTCAATAGCCGCCTTTGATGCTAGCCACCCACGACCCCCATACCCAAAATCTGAAACACTCCTTTGGAGCGGAAATTGTTTATTTGCCACTCCATCTAGAGGTATGGTTGGCCTTATGGTTGTGCTTACTTGAAGTGAATCCACTGAGGTGTACAAAATGGTGAAATTGACATCAATATCCCCATATTTATCCAGGGTTACAGGACCAAGAATACCTGTAAGGAAGTGGGGGGGGGGGGAAATGTCACTAATAACAGCCTGGTCAACTCCCCTGAAAACAACGTGAGGCTAAGTGAACAACCAGAGGGCCAATTTGCATATGGTTCTATCCAGGGGAGGCTGGTGACTCCTATCTCGGTGGGGCTCCTTTTCCATTGCAGGTTTTTCAGGTTTGATTTGGAGCTTTATAGGAGCTATCTATGGTGCTTCATGGTGGTGAACCTATTTGGGGGATGGAGTTCCGCACCATGGATAGCACCTATGAAGCTCCAAATAAAAGCTGCAAAACCTGCAATGGAAAAGGACGGAGCCCCACCGAAATAGGAATCACCAGCCTGCCCTGGTTCTACCTAAGAGGAGGGGCTAAGAAGCAGAATATTCACTTTGGGGTGACAGTATACTAAGTGACAGTTGAATGGTTTTCCTGGGGGCTCAGACTGCGTGCCCGTGTATTTCTGGAATTGCGCTATACTATAGCGCCACCTTGTGGTTGTGTGATAGAACATATAGGAAGGCAGAGAAAGAAAGCCCCCAGCCAAAACCTTCATGTAAATGACGCGCTCTTACACCCACAAAGAAAAACGGAAGAAGTCGTCTCGGTGAAGCGCCAGGTTAAAGGTCTCATGCAGAGAAGCCCTGAGTATCTCTGAAGACCAAACTAGATTTTATTTTAATTGCATGGGTTTTTTTACACTTCCAACCACAGCTGAAATCCCAGTGAAAATTGCCCCCACCCTAAAACAATTAGCCTAAGACAAAAAAAATTCCCATTGACACTTCTTTTCCTTCCCAATTGTCAAAACTTAACTGGAGCATTCTTTCCTCTCCTCTCCCATGGGTTGCCCTCAGAAAAGTTCTTCACCCCTCCCCTGTTTGTATCAAGTTCCCCCTGCATCTCGAGAACAGGAAAACTAGGGCTACCTCTCTCTACTCAGAAATAAGTCCCACTGAATTTAATGAGCCGTACTCCCAGGTAAGTGGGTATACAATTACAGCCAACACCCTAAATGGCTTGGAACCTGGGTGCCTGAATGACTGTGTCCACCTGCATCAATCTGTCCAAACAGCATGACTGTCATCGCGGGCCTTTCTTGAGCCCCCACCCCTCCCAAGCTGGGGGGGGGACGATGACAGTGGCGCCCTGCCATTAGAATTCTCTCCAGAGAGTTTCGAGTGCCATTGTTCTTGTCCCCTTTTGGCACCTATATAGTATACTTCATTAATGGTAGTTTAAAAGAAGCTCAAATGTGATTACCTGGAAAAGTGACATTCCGGAATTCATGGATGAAGTCAGTGGCAGTAATTGCCTCTTCTTGTCTGAAAAAAAGCTTTTTCAGGGCATGTCCAAAGAGCAGGACGGCATCCAAGTAGCCAACAAGGAAGTCATCTTTCAGCTGCAGGAGATGGTAGAAGTATTATATTGTATTATAGATGCATTTTAGTGTAAACTGCATAGAAATTTTTTATTATACTAACAGCCCCATCCTATGTGGGTGCCCTCTACCCACCGAACCATGAGGATTACGGGCATCCTGTTGAGTGTGGGAGCAAGCGCAGCAGCTAGAATTGCCACCGTGCTCCCTCCCCTCACCCTCAAAAACACCTAGACAGCCGTCTAGATGTTTTATGCCTCCTCCTGAGGAGGAGAGGCTGAGGCACCTCCTGGACTTGTCGTGAGATGACGGTGCCTCGCTCCTCCCCTCCCTGCCCCCGGGAATGCCCCACTCCACAGGGGAAATGAAGACGGTCTTCCGTGTTCAGTTCCCAGCTGGCACAGAAGGAACCGCACCGGCTATGCAGTCGGGGGCCGGGTGCTCTGTGGCGCTGCGACCTCAGAAGGTATTTCCAAGGTTGCAGCAGCTTCTATGCCCCATCCTATTCCCCCCCCCCGGCAAGGTTGGAGGGCCATAGGATTGCACTCTAAGTGGTAAATATTATAAATAAATAAATAAATAAATAAAAGGAGTCCCAACCCACAGGTGAGTCCCAACATATTCCTGGGTCAGAAGTACAATGTGCAGCTTTTGAATTCATTTCCAGGTGTGTGTTTTTATTTTATCTGGGCCAACCACTTCACAGCTCCTTTAAGAGACAGGTCTGCTTGCTTGCTCCCTCTATGTCATGCTTAAATTCTATTCAAATACGTGCTGCCTATAGATATAAAATGAAAAATAAAATAAAATATAGAAGTATTTATCATTCATTACTGAATCTCGAATTTTCTGTTGTAGAGGGAGAAATTAGGGCTCAAAAGGTTGAGTAAGTTTACAAGTGGATCCCAAAATGTTAAATAGGTTTACAAGTGGGTCCCACTTCAAAATGTTTGAGTAGCAATGGCTTAAGCTGTATAAGATACAGCAAATAATTTACAGTAAAAATGGAGAACTTCCATTTCTTTCAATAAATTCCTTGAGGTCTAGTGTATGGCTGAAACCCTGAGCTTTTCTACACGAGGCATTTATCGTGCACTCGTCATTCCTTACTCGTGGTTGTTTATGGGTTCTTTAGATGATATCGTGACCCTCCAGTTTCACTTCTGTGTCTAAAGAGCATTTTTGTCGAGTTTTTTTTAGAGCAGGGAAAATGGGATTATTTCTGAAAGTGAAAGAAAATGCTTTTTTCTCTTGTGTATTTGTACTATTCTGCTATACCACAGGGCCGCTTAGAGGTTATGTAGCGGAGAAACAGGAAAGGAAACACTCTTTGTGTAGCACTCAGATCTCAATTATGTGACGAAACCGAAAGTAGATACAGCACATTAACAAGCTCATGCAGAAAAGCCCTCTTGCTTCTACAAAAGATAGCAGAAGATTGCTCCCTGTATTTTTTCATGTGATGGGGGGGGGGGCAATAACAAATTGTAAAGAACAAACCACATATAGTGAAGGCACTCAAAGGGATGTAGTATGTGCTTCCACTATCTGTACACAGCACTCTTCAACTAAACATGCAGCTTTCCATTCTTTGCATAGCTCAAATATCACAGCCTTGAACTTCCTTCTGAACAATCAAATTTCCCTGTTCCACCAAACCACTGCCCTACAAATCCATCCATCCCTACAATCTTATACTGCCTGCCAATGCGCTGGACAGTTCACAGAATTCAAAAAATGGCTTTTTTTAATGGAGGGGTCTTACTCTCTCACCTCTTCCTCTGAAGCAACCAGGTCATAGTAGCTAAGGGCTTATCAGTATTACAGGCTATACTTCCATTGTTCCTGTGTGGATCTCTGCTGGCAGTGGGATCCTAATCACTCTGGCTTCCATTTCACTGATCTGTTCTGACATCACCGTGGAGCTTGGAGCCAGGAAGCTATCAGCTTAAGTGGGTCTATTGAGACCTTAGAGTCTGAATTCAGAAATCCATGAGCAACTGATGTTCAGCTGAAGATAAGCTAAGTCAGGGGTGGGGAATCTGTGGCTCTCGAGGTGTTGTTGGACTCCCAACTCCCATCAAATCCCATCAGCCCCAGCCAGAATGGTCAGGAATGATGGGAGTTGTGGTTCTACAACATCTGGGGGTCACATGCTCCCCACCATAGATCTAACTAAATGTGTCATGGGCTTTGAAATTATATACCTTTCTGGTGCAGAGAGAGACATACCATAATATGGCTGGTGCAGAGAGAGACATACCATAATGGCTACCCATGTATGCGATAGCAATCTTCTCCCATCCTATGCCCATTTGAAAAGTCACTGGTAAAGGAAATATTTAAACAGACTAATAGGACTCCATAATATGCATTGCCAACCTTCCAGAAAATCATAAGGACCACTATTTAAATCTCACAAAAGGAGGAAACAGGGAATATATAAACCAACCCACCCAGATTTCCTTAATTTAAAAAAATATACAGTAAAAATGTTCAGTAAACATAGATGAAGTACCCTTCAGGGTCACTCTCTCACAAAGCCATGATACAACCAACACTACAACTGTTCTGAATTTTTAATTCTATTCTACAGTGAAAGTTAAGTCTGTAGCACATCAACTGGAACATAATATTTTATAGAAGTGCTCACATGGGGTGCTTGAATGCAGTCTTACACAGCATGCTAATGTACAGTATTGGACAGGGGCAGGTGATTTTAGGAGAGGGACTTGTACAGAATTGGGATGTGTAAAAGTCAATGCCAGTCTGGGAGAAAAGTAGCAGGTTGGGAAGAGCTGTGGGAAGAAAAGTGGCAAGTAGGGAAGCAGTTCAGCCCTGCCCCACCCCACCCCACTTGGCACAGCTGCTGAAAAAATCACCCCCACCCCATCACTTCACTGTTGTTTAGTGATGGCCAACATTCAAAAATACTGAACTGCTGTCGTTACAGGCAGCTCTGCCTTTAGACCTGTGGAACAATGGTAATCAGAAAAGGCTCTTGTATCTAGGGCAAGATACACCATATGAGTGAGTAAAGGACAGATTATGAAATAAAGTTACCAAATCCAACTTTCCAGGATCCACGGGAACCCCACTATAGTTTGCAACCACACTATAGTTTGTTGGTGCCAGGGTCAGGACAAGAACGTTCCGCATGTGCTTGCCCGAGGTAGAATTGTCATAGTATGTATTACTGAAAAGGAAAGCACAAATGCCCCAAATGTTGTGAGAAGCAAGGGCAATAGGAACTACAAGTTATTCAGCCCACAGAGTGACACTTTCTTAAGCAAATTTTATTAACAGGTTACAATAGTCAACTCACAAACTGGCCTTCTGGTTAGACTGAGGACTTCTCACTGGCAATACTTCCCTTCCTAGAACCCACATCCTTCCTTTTGTAGCAACTTCACAGAAATGTAACACTAGGAATTCCCTCTTGGTTGAAAAGGCCAAGAGGGAATTCAGGTGTAATGATTGGGTTCAGAAAACACGATAACCCACACTCAAAGGTGTATCTATTTACAGCATTTTTATCCCATCTTTTAGCCAAAAAGGCAACTAAGGTGGCTTACAAAGAAATTTCTTAAGACAGTCCCTGCCTGCAGGCTTACAATCTAAAAACACGACACAGAAGCAAAGGGAAATGGGAGGGAGGAGGAAAAGAGCAAATTCAGGCTCTAGATCAGGGGTCTTCAAACTACGGCCCGCGGGCCGCATCCGGCCCGCCGGGTCTTTTCATCCGGCCCGGCAGCCGATCAAGAGTTGTGAGGGAAGAGGGGCGGCTGAGCCGGTGGGGGGGGCATGGGCCGCCTGCCGGACCGCCTGCCTGCCTGCTGCCCTGCATCTCCTGTGGGGGGGGGGAAGGGGAGGAGGGGCGGCTTAGCCAGTAGCGGGGCGCAGGCTTTACTTTATCCGCCTCGCCGCCTGCTGGTCCCGTCACATCACTTCCGGTGCGGCGGAAGTGACGCGACGGGCCCCTGCTCCAGCGCGTCCATCCTGGACCCCGCCCGCGCTGTTTTTCAAAACTGAGCGCGGGCGGAGTCCAGGATGGACGCGCCGGAGCAGCAGCGGCGGCGGTGGCGGACTCGGGCGGTGGCGGAGGCCAGGTAGGACAGCGGCAGGGATGAAGGCGGGAAGCGGTGGGTCGGTCGGTCGGTGGGTGGGTGGGAGGGTGGGAGGGAAGCGGTGGGTGGGCGGGAAGCAGCGGGAAGTGGTGGGTGGGCGGGAAGCGGCGGGTTACGGTGGGCGGGCGGGCGGGCGGGCGGGCGGGCGGGTGGGAAGCGGCGGGTTATGGTGGGTGGGTGGGTGGGAAGGTGGGAAGCGGCGGGTTACGGTGGGTGGGTGGGCGGGAAGCGGCGGGGGGGGCTTTACCTCATCCGCCTCGCCGCCTGCTGGTCCCGTCGCATCACTTCCAGCACGGCGGAAGTGACGCGATGGGACCCTGCTCCGGCGCGTCTATCCTGGACCCCGCCCGCGCTGTTTTTCAAAACTGAGTGCGGGCGGAGTCCAGGATGGACGCGGCGGCGGTGGCGGCCTCGAGCGGAGGCTGTGGCTGAGGCAGCAGCAGCAGCAGCAGCAGCGCGCAGGGGACCAGGTAGGATGGCGCCGGCGGGTGGGGCTATGGCAGTGGCGGGGGGGTTATGGCGGCGGCGGGGGTTTACGGGGGCGGGGGAGACCTGCGGTGGCGGGAGCAGCGGGGGGCGGCGGGGCGGTCTTGCAGCAGGGGGTCCTGTGGCGGCGGCAGCGGGTCCTGCGGTGGCGGCAGCGGGGCGGTCCTGCGGCGGGGGGGTCCTGCACCAGCGGCTGCGGCGGGGGCAGCATGAAGGAGGCGGCACAGGGGAGTCCCAGTGAGTCCGGCCCCCCAACAGGCTGAGGGACAATGAACTGGCCCCCCGTGTAAAAAGTTTGAGGACCCCTGCTCTAGATCCTTAGCTGCAAAGTTCAGCAGGTCATGGACACAGTGGAAGGACTGCTGCTTCCTCTCCCTCTGATTGTCTCATACAGATCCAGGCACGATGGAGCAGTGCCTGACTGCTGCTTCTCTCCCTCTAATGGTCTCAGCAGCGACAGTTGATAGCAGGAGGGAGGGGGCTCTCAGCTGGAGCTGGATCCAGGCACAAGGCAGTATAGCACAGGCTGAGTGTGGGTTGTCATTGAAATATGGGTAATCGTATTATCTGAACCCAGCTGCACTAACAAGCTATGGTTTGTGAACAACAACCCATGAAGAAAACCCATGGGGGTTGTTCACCACGGTTTGTTATCTTGGCTGGGTTCAGGCAATGCAATAACCCACGTTTCAACAACAAGCCATGGCTCAATGGCAACCCACACTCATCCCATACTCAACCCTTGAGAGTGGGTTATCGTGTTGTCTGAGCCCAGTCACTGCTTGTTGAGATGGTACCTGAGGCAGTGAAGCTATCAGAAGACAATGACTTTTAACATGGTGATATTCTTTCAATGTTCCGAATTGGAAGTGGCAAGATGGCAGCTCTTCAGTGGCAGTCCTATACGTGTCTGCTCAGAAGTAAGTCCCATTGAGTTCAAAAAGGCATACTCCCAGGTAAGTGGTATAGGATTGCAGCCTCAGTGTATCATTGTAGCTGTTCATCTGTGTCTTCATCAAGAGAGTATTTGTACTACTCTACAGGTTTCGTTTCTCTGTGTTTTAGTTACCCCTGTTTATAGGACTTTTCAGTTACTGAGTGAGAAGGTTTGAAGGAGAATAGGCTTCTGTCTTTGCTGCTACATTTTGGGGGGAGGGAGAAGAAGGCACACTGCAGTCGAATCACTGTGATGCCTCCTTCACTGGAGACCCACCATCCTCCATGCTTCGCAGGGGAAGATCTGAAGTGGGGAGCCTGGCGTACATGCATAGGCTCCCTGCACAATTTAGAACCCTGCATGGTCAGGGGGTTCCCCACTTCAGATCTTCTCCTCCAACACGTCATGGAGGGCAGCTGTGCTGCACAATGGGGAAATGACAGGCAGTGAGGCCAACGAGCACAGCCCTACGTCTTCCCCTTGTGCGAGTCTAAATATGTGAGGACTGAATGCCCAAATTGGAAAAAGTAACCAAGAAATTCAGTCTTCAGAATTTCAAAGAAATGATCCGCCTAGTACTTTCAATATTTATAATTATTGACACAACACTGATGTGTCTAATCAGATTACCTTGAAGTAATTCATTTCCCAAAGGTTACAGAAAGGAGCTTGCAGACAGTTGAAGTCTATGCTTATGTAAGAGAAATACTATATTACTTGAGCAAAGTCTTTTTTTTTTCTTTTTTTTTACATGCACCTACCAGCAAAGAAGGGTCCGCAGCCTTCTGGCTGTGGAATAGCACGATGTCTACTTACCCATGTTCAAGGGAAGTAAACATTGTCCACGTGAGGGACTTCTTGTGTTTGCTTCTGTTTGTTTTTGTTTAGTAGTTAAAAACCCTGATTTTCAGCCTGGTCTCTTCTCTTCCCTGCCCCTCAGTATCTTTCCTCAGAGTTCCATTTCTTTCATATGTGGGTGTTGTTGTTGTTTTAAGTGTAAGGTTTTCAATGGAATTATTGTATTTTGTACTATTGTATCAAATGGACAGGGAGGATGCCATTCCATTTAGTCCTGGGAAGGGTAACTGGTTAACATGCAAACAATGCCCCTATTGTGAGGTGGGGGGTACGGTGTGTAAGATTACCCCACATGAGTGACAGGAGAGGCAAGCTGGGTGTGAAGCAGATTGTCAAGCCAGTTTGTTGGGCTTTTGAAAACTCCTATTTCTGGGATGATTGTTAATGATGTTGTGTGTATTTATTAGATTTTTTGGCTTGATTTTATGCATGCTATGAATTATTATTAAAATGTTACTGAAATGTTGGTAATATTATGTCTTGAAATGCATTGTTATGTTATTGATATTGTTACTGAAATGCTGACTGAAATGGAATTCACTATGGAATTCACTTCCACAAGATGTAGTGATGGTGGCCACCAATTTGGAGGGCTTTAAAAGGGGATTGGACAAATTCATGGAAGAAAAGACTATCAATGGCTACTAGTCCTGATGCTACCTCCAGTATCAGAGGCAGTATGCCTTTGTACAGCAGTTGCTGGGGAACATGGGCGGGAGGGTGCGGTGCACTCATGTCCTGCTTGTGGGATCCTGTGGGCAGCTGGTCGGCCACTGTGTGAACAGAATGCTGGACTAGATGGACCCTTGGTCTGACCAAGCCTGGCTCTTCTTATGTTCTTATGATCTTATGTTTGTAATGTGGTTATTGCTGTTTTTTCACTTTGTATATTGTGGAAGGCTCCTTGAACACTGTTTTGTGGGAAGGCAGTATACTAATCTAATATAATCTATTTTATGAATGTTGTGAGTAGCTTTGGTGGTCAAAGATCAGGATACAAATATAATAAATAAATAATAATAAATAACTCAAATATAGCTCATCAGGCAAGTGCTTGACAATCTTACTGTTTTCGCAGCCCAAGACAAAACCAGGAAGTATATTGAACCTCTAGTGATCCACCATATATGGCTGATCGGTCAAATGTTTTGCAGGCATGGGTTAAAAGAATGAGCTATGAGCCCAGAAATTCCTGGTTCGAAGTTGTAGACAAGTCACTATATATCAGCCTCAGCTTCCCCATCTGTCATAAAATATATTGGCCTACAGATATACTGGCCTAAGATACAGGGAAGTCATAAAGATTACTTCAAAGATATATGTATCTGAACACTTTGAGCTCAAAACAAATACTAAATCATCATTACTATCATCATCACCATAGGGATCTGCATTTTTTGTCACTAATTCCTCTTTCAACTCTCAGAATGGACTTGGTGCCAGAAGCTGGAAGTATTCACGACCAAAGCCTTTTTTTTTTCTTTTTTTTTTTAAAGCAGACAATAATAGGGTTAGAATCTAACCATCAGATACAGCACTGCAAGTTTCTCACCCTCTGCTGGTCAGATTTCCCTAGTCTTGAGCGACTTTTTCCACTGCACTTTTCAGCATAAAGGTCCTCACGTATCTAAGTAAAAGCTACCCAGTCTCCTGTGTGAACCAATGGAACAATGAGCAGGACAATATATTATTCAAAAAGCCTTCTCCAGTCTGAGTTCCTTAATTCTAACAACTGAACTAAGGGCCAAACTAAACATTCTGTCTAGCATGCATGGTGGAGCTATGCATGCTAGTTTTCTTTACCTCTGTGTAAGTGTGCATGGCCCCAATTTGGATCAGGACTGCAGTGACTGGGGGGGGGGGGTTTAAACCTCCCCCCCCCGCATTTTTTCCATGAAATTTCACCCACAAAGGAAGAGGGTTTTTTATTTTTCTAACCTACGTGTGTGTGTGTGTGTGAGTGCGTGTGTGCGTGTAATTTCATGAAAAAAGCAGGTGAGGGGAAAGGCTTAAAACTCCCCCCCCCAAAGCGCCATGGTCCCAATCCAAATCAGGACCATGCATGCTTACACGGAAGTAAAGAAAACTGGCATGCATAACTTCACCATGCATGCTAGACAGAACTCTTTGCTTTGTCCTAACTGAACATTAATTCTAATGTTTCATCATATATTAAAGTGGTATTTTATTGATAATAAGATCTCAGGTAAATGGCAAATGCCTTATAAAAACCAAATGTGCAGGAAAATAAATAATGTGGATGGAGGGTGGATACTCATTTGGATTTCCCCAAATACTTGGACAAATGGAAGAAAAGATTGTAAGATTCATTAAAGCATATACAGTACGCTTTACCCAGGGCTGTGTGTATTCTACAGCTCTGTGTGTCACACTGCTCAGGGGTGGAAATTGGTCTTAGATACAGAACTGATCACCCTAAGAAGTTCAGCTTTTGTAAAAAACAAACAAGCAGACAAGACACCACAAATTTCTAGCCCTATTGGCTGCAAAGATGCCAGTGACTGGGTTCACATGATCACTGCAGCCCACCATGGCTTAAGCCACGGTGGACTGCAGTGTGCGCCAGCCACCATTTTGAATATGAAAGCCATGGTGGGCGCACACGGGGGCCACATGCACATGTCACGACAACCCACCTTGGCAATAAGCCAGGGTGGGTTGTCGTGTGAACAACCCACAGTGAGCCCCAACAGATGATCGGGCTCATTGTGGGCTGTTGGCCCCCTCCCCCCCCCGATCTTCCTGTGCGTATCCCAGGGGACGCTGCAGGAGGAATGAGTCTTTTCTCCCCTTCCCGGGGCACAAGCCATTTTGGGCTCGCCACAGATAGTTTTCCTTTTATACCTTTTATTCTTTGGAGATCGTGAAAGCTGGCAGCTTTCGCAATCCCCATTTTGACAGCTACGAGTAGTCTCTTCACATATACATACATGAGCAGTCCCTTCACATATGTCTGTGTATGTCACAGTCCAAAACCCCCACTCAAAACCCCCTTTTTAAAGGGACCCAAGAAAAGGAGGGGATGCACTTTCGCACTTTCCTGAGCATGCAGAGGCTTGGGACAAAGTGCAAAATGTGCACCCTGATGGGAACTAAAGGGGAGAAAGGAAGAAGATGAGGATCTTGCTGCGAAGGGGGTTTAAATCTCAAAAACCACCCCCTACTCAGCAAAAGATCCCTTGTGCCTTTGGTTTCTCTTGACAGCTTGCCTTCAACAAGAACAAAAGGGGGGAAAGATGGATTTGGAGCCTTGGCTGAGGCATTGTCTATGGTGGGCACCCGCTAATCCTTGGCTGCAAGCACTCCCTGGACATCGCCCCAGTCAAGGTTTCAGATCCCCATAGTTGTGTTACTGTGAAAGATCACACTTGCACAACTGCACTAAAAAAAATTTTTTTTACTTGTGCACAAGCCACCCTTGAGAAATTAGTCTGGGTTCACTACAACACAACAACCCATCGTGGATAGCAACCCACAATGGGTTGCCATGTCGTGTGAATCCAGTCACTGGCTTGTCATGTCATGTGAACCTGGGCGACATGGGTTATGCAAGGGTTAAACAATCCTCGTATAACACTAGAACAACCCATGGGTTGTTTAACCCTTGCATAACCCATGTCGCCCAGGTTCACATGACACAGCGAGTTACTGCGTGCACCCACCACGGCTTGCAAATTCAAAATGGTGGCCAGCACACACATTGAAGCCCCGCAGATTAATTAACCCATGGTGGCTTAGCGTTATGTGCAAACAGCTATAATGGGGGAGGGGATGCTTTGTGCCTTTCCACGTATAGCAGAAGTAGAAGCAATGACTTAAATACAAATATATACCAATTGGTTTTATTTGCATGAGTTTTAAAGTTCTCAGAATTAAGCTTCTTCCTCTTTTTTTTCTTGTATAGAATTTGGCTTACATTGACACAGGATGTTGATTATTTTTTTAAAGAGAAAATATATAGACAATGTTGGATATGACTCGGTGGGGGAGAACATTCCAGGGATAATAGGTCTTTATTCATTTGATTATTATGTTTCTGTCTTGTAAGATTTTTACCTGTGAAGATCTATCAGGATAATAACTATGTCCTGATCCACGTTTTGTTTCCCTAGAATAGATTTGATGTCATCTGGAGTACCACACATGATGATCACTGTAAACCGGAGCAGCAGAGAGGGAGACACAAAAGGTAACAAACCATTTTTCTTCCTCCTTTGAGAATACTGGATTTAGAACAGCAAACGATGCAATACCATTAAAGCAGATCTTCACTGGCAGGCATGTGGGAGCTCAGAAAACTTCAGTAGAAGCCAGAGGTGAAGACTGCAAGTTGGATCATACAGTAATGTGATAATTATCAGAATAGCCTTCCTCTAGTTAACCATTTTATTTTTTAAAGGTCTTCCTGAGAGCAGAGCAGAAAAATACCCAGCTGGTAATTTGAAGAAGAAGAATCTAGATCTACCAACAGAACTGGTCTGAAGCAGAACAGCACCTGATCACGCTGCTTTGAAAGCCACTTGGGAGCTAAAAAGTGGGAAATAAGTTTCTAAAGTAAGATAGAAGTTTTTCTCAGGCTCCTAGTGCTTGTTTCCATCATTATGACACCCACCTGCCATCTCTTCAAATCTCACTCCTATGCATTGCCTTCCCGGTCCCTGTTTCCCTAACTCCAGGGGTGTACATCATGCCGCTCTTCTTTTCCCCTCCTCCCCCAGTGATCCTGCTGGTTCTTTTTCTGCTGCTGCTAGCAGGGAGGAAAGCGTGATCTGCATCGGGATGGCAGGGGTGGTACTAGGTACCAAAAAGACCTATGACTTAGGCCCACAGGGCACCAAAAAAAAAAAACCCCACACAAATTTGCATATGCTAATTTACATATGCTCTAAAGTGTGCGTGCGTGTGTGTGTGTGTGTGTCTTTAAAGGACCCTATCTCCTAAGGGGTGTAGGGACAGGGGAGAGGAGGGCATTTGATTTCAGAAAAAAAACCTCAGGCAGAAAGATTCAAGGAGTGGGGAGCAGGAGGTGAAGTGCATATGGACAAAAAGCCAGCTAATCAAGGGGAACAGTTGCAACAGAGATCATCAGGGCCCCTGTACCTTTATTTGATCAAGTGCCCATGGAGAGCAGGGTGAGGGCCTCCCAAAGATTCGGGGCTCGAAATGAAAAATTTGGGGCTCCTGCCCTAGCGGGCTGCCCCCTAAGACCGGGTCTGCCTGGGGGAGGGGATTGAGGTAAGGCTCTCCACTATCTCCCCCCCCCCCCCGCCGCAGTCCTTAAACAGATCACTCTTTCTCCGCTGCTGTTAGCAGCAAGGAAAGAGGGATCTGTATCAGGATTGCTGGGATGTGTGTGCATGTGCAGGTGTGTGTGTGTGTGTGTGTGTGTGTGTGCGGGCATGTGTGTGCATGAGCCAGATTCACATGCGGCCCTCAGGGTCAAAAAGGTTGTGTACCCCTGCCTTACACCAACAATCCCAATGGCAATGAAGATGCAAATTGAGAGGAGAATTATATTTTACCAGCAACACCTGGGAATATGTGTTCCCATCCTGCAATGGAGCAGCTGCATGGAAGACAGATGGCTTTCCTGACTTTATAGCAGCATCATTTTGTCAAACTGGTCCACATATTCGTACGGTTGCTGTGAGGTTGGGCCAAGGACCATCATGAGCATAAGAGGTACAAGTATATCTTCATCAGATTAAATTACATTTTAAAATTTCCCCTCATGCTGGCACTGATATGCTTAAATCTAGTACAGCAACTCAAAGGACCAGGTAGTAAATAAGTAATACATATTTTGTCTTAAAATAAAATGAAAATACACACAAATAATTGTATTTTGCATTACATTCATAGATTTCATAGATCATAGAGTTGGAAGGAGCCTACAAGGCTATCGAGTCCAACCCCCTGCTCAATGCAGGAAACTAGAGGAGGGGTCTCCCATCCAAGATATGCATACATATCTTTTCACACACCAAATTGATTAAGCTCATTTCCTCCTCCACTGGAGTGGCTGATGAATGTCACAGAGGAGAAAGAGAAGGAGATGAAGAATGTTGTTGCACAAAATCATGAAAAGAGCCAGACCTTGCTGGATCAGACCAAACTTGTGATTCCAGCAGTAGCCAGCCAGAAGCTGCTGTGAAGCCCACAAGTGGGGCATGATGACAATAGTCTTCTCCCACTGTTTGCCCCTTCTAGCAACCGGTATTCAGATCCATGCTGCCTCTGAGGGTGCTTCCAGGTGAGACTTTTAGCCCACCATCACCCCACCTCACTCACGGAAACTTGTAGGGTGAGGGAAGGAGAGTCCAGATATTGTTGTCTTTCACTCGTAACCCTCCCGTGTTTCCCCACTCTTTCTTCCATTTTTTTTCTTACTGCTGAAAGTCCATTTAGGCAAAAAAAAGATGGAATAACTGTACAAAGCCTTTAATGGTTAGCAATAGGACTTCTCCATCTGGAAGCACTGTGATCCTAGAGGCTGCATGTAGCCATCATGACTAGTAGCCATTGATAACCTTATCCCATATTAATTTGTCTAATCCCCTATTAAAACCTGCTAAATTGGTGGCCATAATCACAACTTGTGGCAGTGAATTCCGTGGTTTAACTATGTGCTGTGTCTGTGTGAAGTACTTCCTTTTATCTGTCCTGAGTCTGTGAAAATAACACTGTATCTTCAGAAACTATTCAAGAAGCAATTTAGGAAGCGAATCCTTAACTTCTACATAGTACCCTGAGTGTTGGTGCCCAGTTTATTGACAGTGGAACAGTCAAGAGTTCAGGTAATACTGTTCAGTATCAAATGGGGTGGGGTGGGGGAGAGAATCAGTATATGAATTCCCTCTCTCCTTCCTTCCTTCCTTCCTTCCTTCCTTCCTCTCCCATTAACAGAGTTCTTTCTCTGAAATCCAGGTTATAATTAATGCCCAGGAAGTGTAGCCTAGCCACATGGACAGCAGGGACAAAGCACTCCTCATCTCTCCTTACCATTGCTTTTTCGACTGGAATTCCTCACAATGTTCTGCAGCAGTTCTGGACTCTTTAGGACCTCCCTGAATTTAATTTTTTCTGAGAAGTATGTGGATGAAGCTTCTAAGGCATTTATATACCTAGAATTGGGATAGGAAGAGCATGTTACTAATTGTGACATTGGCATACATTTGGGCTAACTGTTCAGGGGGGGGGGATTGCCAGTCCTCTGGCACACAGACACCGAGTGCCTCTAAAGAGGAAGGTACCTCTCACACACTGGCACCAACAGAACAACTAAATGTTGCACAAACTGATAGAGATATGTATTTATTATGTAAGCACGAGTTCATGTTCTTTTAATCAGTAGAATCGGAGGGGTGACTACACCCACCACCCTGGCAGCCATTTCAAAAACAAAGAATGCAGCTGTTATGGCAAGCTGTCAGGTCTTTTCCTGAGTAAATTTAGTGAATCCGTGGTAACTGCGGTCTTCCCATAATGACTGGGGGTGAATTAATAATATCAATCCCACTTCTAAAGTTGGAAGGGGGGGTTCCTCCTCCCCATCCCGTAATTATACCCATTGCTTCTGAATATTAGCACTTTTGTTCTTCATCATGCATTTTTCAGTAGTAGACTACATAGTGATCAGCTTTACATAATGTGGAGTAAGAATGTTCTTGTAGAAGCCAAAAGGGCATTGACACAATTATTTTAGATTAAAACATCACCCGATGCAACAATGTAAATCCCCCTCCTCAAGCCTTTCATTTTAGAAATGGGAGTAATAAAGAAAGCCCAAAATCTGGATAGTAACAGATGTAGTTGGGAAAGGCGTTGTTATTATTATTATTTGATACAGATCGGACCCTGACACTAGACATAGAGGCATGCTGGACAGGGGCCATATATGCAACTTACCTGGTTCATAGCCCTTCCCCCCAGATGTAAGTCTTACCTTCACCTGTTCAAGGCATTGGACCCTTCTTCCCCATCTTCTACCCTGGCCAGTGACAGTACTGCTGTCACCAACATTCTTAGTTGCTTTATAGCAGGGGTTCTGTGCCTTCAACAGCTACCTGACATGCAGAGATGTAGCAGGCAAGGCTTCGAAAAGTGATGGTTAAAATTGTCATCTGCCAGATTTCTGCATGTCAAGCAGCTGCTAAAGGCATAGAAGCCCTGCTAAAAAAAATACATGGGAAAGTGTTACTGTATTTGGCTCTGGCTTACACATTACTGATAAATAATAATTTATATTTTTTATTACTATATTTATATCCCGCCTTTTTTCCTTAAGGTCATATTTTCCTGCAAGGAACCCAAGGTGGCCTACATAATCTTCCTCTTCCTCTCCATCTTATCCTCACAACAACCCTGTGAGGTAGGTTAGGCTGAGAGTCTGTGACTGGCCCAAAGTCACCCAGTGAGCTTCACTGCTGAGTGGGAACTAGAACCTGGATCTCCTGAGTCCCAGTCCAACACTCTAACCATTACACTACACTGGCTCTCCACTATGTTATAATGGTTTATTTTGCCTATTTTGTAATTAATTTGAAATATTATAATGCTAGTATTAGTGAAATGAACTGTTGGTGTTGTTTATTATTGTAATTATGTACTATTGTAATTGATTTATTGGTCTGCTTTCTTTGAGCTGCTTTGAGCTGCTCTTGTGTTGTTGTTAGCTGCTTTGGGCACTTTTTGTGGAAAAGTGGCATATAAATTAAATGCTGATGAGAATGAGAATCATATTTTCCCAGATGGAAAACATAAAGACATCCGGTGCTCAGGAGAGATGATATTCACACCAAGAAAAACACAATCTTCTTGAAGGAAAATGTGCAGATCACGAAAACCAGCAGCACCAGCAGCACCAACAATAATAACAGTGCATATTTAGTACAAAAGAACAAATTGTGCAGATATCCTCTTCAATGCATAAGGCACACCTTAATAAGGTGTTTTGGCAGAAACTGGATTTCTTCTTAAGGTCAACTTAAAGAATGCAAGTGTCCTTAGAGATAAACATGAGGATAAACATAATTACACTCCTACACTCCGAGTAAAAATCTGCCCTGACCTTGCTTCAGTTTTTGTGAGAAAATGACAAGCCTAACATCCTAGAACACTGAATTTCCTTACACTGCGAACGTTTCCTACCAGTAGCATTCTTCAGTGGTTTCACTCTTCTTGTAAATGTAAGCAGTTTCCCAAATGACTGTTTTGAATGGCAATCTAGAATTTCTCCAGAAATCAACCAAGAAATAGGACACCTTTCTGGCTGGAGTCAACATCCTGGTTAGGTGTTCTTTGAAGTCACAAGATGTTCCAAAAGTCCCAGCAGAGATCAGAGGGAGACCCAATATTGTCTCTACTCTAAGAAAAATGAGAAACAAATTATTCCGGTATGGCTGCTACGTCTACTGATATGCCATCAAAGTAATCAGCCCTGGATTAACCATTAAGCAATATAAGCATGTGCTTAGGGCACCAAGGGAAGGTGGGCACCACAGTGTACCAGAGTACTACAAATTTTTGCATTTGCATTTTTCCCTTATAACAGTTTTATTTTAAAAATGCATAAAAGTGATGAAAATGTGTATTTCTTTCTGTTGCCCTAGTTATAAGTAGATAATTGGCTTATATTGCTTGCTGCTATTTAGTGTTAAATAAATATAATAAAAAAACAGTTTATATTTAATATAGTTGTGTGTTCTGGTGTGAGGGATGGCCTTGAACAAAACTGAGTTTTTAATGTCTTATTTCACCTTCAGCACTTATTGAGTCTTAATGTCTTGCCAGCTAAGCAATGGAAGGGCCGAGGGGGCACCATTATTGGGATGTGCTTAGGGCAACAGCTGGCCTTAATCCGGCCCTGAAAGTAATGCTACTATGTGGGTCATATTTCCAATACTCGTTCTTTGGTTTGCCTTAATTTCAAAATAAATATGAAGCCAAAAAATCCTGATGAGCTGTGCAAGTTCTTTCAGTGGAAGCATTAGTAAATTGTGCAGGTGGGAGCTATAACAAAATGTTGCAGTGTGGATTGCTTCTGTTGACTGTTTCAGTCAGGCAGTCATGCCCACCACAATAATCAGTTCCATTCCCCCTCTCATACCATATTCTGTTTTTCCCCACAACTGTCAGTCAGCGTTCTACCACTGAGCACACTCAGTCCTCATTGGGCTATTTTTGGGGTCCCCATCCTTAGTGGGGGTGGGGCAGGTTTCCTAAAGATTTTTTAATACTTCTACAAACCTCAGGATTCCCCTGAGTCTGCTGATACTGATACCTCCCTCTTGGGCAGGGGTGAAGAAGACGTTTGAGGTGGGAGGGGTGAATTTCCCCCCACCTGGTCCTCTGTGGTGACCCTCCCCTTTTTGCCCTTCTCTGTGCTGAGAGAGGCATGGAGTTCTGTGCCTCTCTCAACATGGAGACAGGGACCCAGCCAGTACCGGGAGGAGCAGCTGCTCCCCCCCCCCCAGCTTCAAGTGATGCATGTTGTCCCCATGGGGGAAGTGTGTGCGACAGGAACAAATTTGGCTGGTGCTGGGAAGAGCAGCTGCTCCTCCCAGCACTGGCTGAGTCCCCAGTTTTGCATGGCATTCATTGTCCCCATGGGAGCTGCGCATACTGAGTGAAAGGACTTGGGCCATGACTTCGCATGGTGCCCCCCCCCACAGCACACTCAGAGCGAACAGACTCAGCTGGTGCTAGGAAGAGAGGCTGCTCTGCCCAGCACTGGATGAGGCCTCGGTGCATGTCATCCCCATGGGGGCAGCACACACTGAGGGAAAGGACTCAGCTGGAGCTGGGAAGAGCGGAGGAGCCGCCAGTGATTAGGCTCACAGGCCGGAGGCTCCTCCACCCCTACTCATGGGTATGGGTGGTGCCATTTTTGCTACATAAGCAACGTCACTCACATCTGCACATTGGAAATAAAGGGAATGATTGGGCAAATAGTTCTAGATAGTTGTGTGCCAGAGAATAAACACTGAGCCAGCACTCCACCAGCACCAGTCTACTACAGAGCCAGCACTCCCATAAGGCAGGAGTGAAGCCCCCACCTCAGGTGGTGGAGTGGCGAATGGCACCACTCCCCCTGCCCCAGGGGGTGCTCTGGAGTGCCCCGCTGGCCACCCTCCCTCCGTGGCATTTGCCATAGCAGGAGAGTGCGGCTGGTGGGGCTGTCTGAAAGAGGCGCCCACTTGGCCATGCCAGCGGGTGTTCCGTTGAGCTCTGCCAGGCCACGCTCCTGCTGTGGCCAATGCTGCGGTGAGAGAATAGCCAGTGGGACTCTCTGGAGCAGCTGCCCATCCTCTGCTTCACCATGAGGGGATCCCCAGAGAGGAACAAAGGACAGACGGCTGTTCTCAGTCACCCACACTCTGGCTCATGCTGAGAATCCCCTCAGCGAGAGCCGGATGGCAGGTGGGGCAGAGGGATGGGCTTTTGCAAGAGCCACGCTGGCCACTTCTTCTAGCCGCATGGCTCTCCAGAGAGCGGATGCCATGGCAGTGGTAAAGGTAAGGGTAAGGGGGCGGGACATGGTAAGGGGAAGGAGGTGTGGGCAGAATAGTGAAAAGAAGGGGTAGGGGTTTGATGCAGGAGTGGCAGCATGTGTGCTCTCACGCCTGAGGCGGTGGGAGAGCTTGTGCCCGGCCTGGTCTACTATCAGTACCCATCACTTTGAACCCAAATGTCATCCCGTGAAGAATATGCATTAATTAGATCATTTAGAGAGGCCAGTCCTTCTTTGTAGATGGTGCGGATACAAGACTTGGTGGGCCAGGCCTTTCTACATGAGGCATTTATTGTGCGCTCATGATTCCTCACTCATGGTAGTTTGCGGGTGCTTTACATGATGTCATCATCCTCCAGGGCGTCTCCCGTTCTTTGCAAGCATTTTAGCATTTATTTATTTTCTAATGAGGAAACTCTGGTACTTCCTTGAATGGTGGCATGAAACCCTGGTGTATTGTACAATTCCGCTATACCACGGTGCCACCTAGTAGTTGTGTAATGGAACATATAGAAAGGCAGAGAAAGAAAATCCCTGGAAGAAAATATGTGTAAAGGAGCCGATCTTAATCCCACAAAGAATCCAGAACTAGAAGCCTCGGTAAAGTAGCAGTTTAAAAGCCTCATGTAGAAAAAGCCCTACATTTCCTTACTCATGCTTTAATAACTCTGCAGTGGCCAGAAAACAGTGAAGATATCAGAAATGTCATGCATGACTGCAAGATGCTTAAATTTACAAAAAGGTCCAAGATAAGTCACTCATACCTGTGAAAGATCAACCTTTCCAGCTTTATAGAGCTGCATGCCTCCAACCATTTTCTAGGCATTTTAAAAATTATGACTATGGAAATGTAATATGAGAAGTGGCACTGAAGCATAATATTCTACACATAAGTTGGCAAGGCTCTTAAGTAAGCATCAAGTTTATTCAATATTTTTACCTTCTTTGAATCTAATATTTTCAGCCAATACTTACGAGACCATCTGGTATGTGGCAAAGGTGCATATGGGGCCTAGGACAGTACACCCGAGCTTATCGTCAATCTGTAACAGAAAAGACCAGCATCAGCGAGGGGCACGGGCCCCTGGAGCACAGGAAGAAACTATCATCCAGATGCAAAGTGGTACTACGGAGATGGAACGAGTGACTTGAAGATGCTAAGCAGTTGCAGCGGGGGAAAGAAGTGATGGAAATTGAAACATTGCCTGCTTAAATCAACAAGGTACTATAACCACTAGTTACAGTGGGAGGAAAGGGTTAATTGAACAATCCCCAGGGTGCATGTTTTGTAACCCCTCCTCCCTACTTCTGGCCTCTCTGTGGCCAGCTCTCTCGCGCTCTCTCGCTCTCTCTCCCTCCCTCTGCCTCTCCAACCTGATGGACACACACATATGAATAAACGGACTGTAAGTAAAACTAATAAATGTCTTTATTAGTTTTAAACCTTGTTTGGACAATCCGTTTCCTTTTAAGAGTCTTTTAGCAGGGTTTAGCAACCCACGTGGTGGTGATAACCAGTTTCAATAAGCAGGCTGCGCATAAGGGGGAAAACTCTGCTTCATCCTAGCCAGGACTGACTCCTTCCCATATCCTCCTGCAAGAAGATGATTATTGGATAAGAAAGCAGAGCCCATACATAGAGAAGTTCAAGTAAAAGAAAGAGGCATGGTCTCAGGGCCGGTGCAAGGCAGTTTGGTGCAGTTTGGTGCCCTAGGCAAGATCAGATATTTAGCGCCCCCCCTTCCCACTTGAGCCCTCCCTCCCTATTTCTGGCGCCCCCTTTAGCCCTGCACCCTAGGCAGCTGCCTAGTTGGCCTAATGGTAGCACCGGCCCTACATGGTCTACAAAGGCATGAGTTAAAGCCCTGTCAGTGCCTGGCTGAGGAACAGTTGGGGCTTTCACTTGTCAGTGGTAGCCTGAGCAGAGCTGCAACTATGTATACTGATATACAGTTCAACTGGAATGTAGCAATTTTCCAAATTGTGCATTATGGTGAGAGATGCCTTCCCAATGTAAGTGAAGCATATGCTTTGCCACTGCTTGCTATATTTGGTTTCCAGGCAGAATGCTTGGTCTTTGTTTACATGAACCTAAAAGAATGATTCCTGCAGAAGTGCCTTAATTAATACTCACAAAGAGTTGCCTGATGAGATCCACACCTTCACAAGTGCTAGTGCGGCAGCCATGTGAGAGATAGAAAGATGTGTTGAAGCCATCATATGTGGCGTTCACACTGACATCGATATTGTTGTCTGTAACAAAAATGCAGGAATATTAGTTATTGAATTATAAGATAATTTTAAATAAAAAATATGTAGGGGGATTATTTTTAAGAAGACTATTTTAGCTGTTGTGATTGTATTGCTTTACATATCATATGATCATTTATTACTTTTGAATTTTATAAGCTACCTTGTCAGGACTTATCCTAAAAAGCAGGGTATAAATAAAAACATATAATGATTAATAATACATGATTGATAATTACCTGAATATGCATTGATCATATAATTGGCTAATCAAATATATATGTAGATCTTTTGCCTTTCGAAGAAATGTTAATGGAATATGGAATTTTAAACCTGGGGTTCATCTTTACCCATTTTTCTCTGTGGAAGGCAAGTTGACCATTGCATCTTCCTAGCTAAACCTTTCCATTATGTTCCCTGTTTCTTTGTTAAGTAGAGAGCTTTGTTACGTTGCACATACAGAAGTGTATTTTAAATAACTAAACACAATTTAAAACTAAACACTCATGGAATTATGAAATGTTCCCTGGAGAGGGAGTAGGCAGCCTTGCTCAGGTTTGCCACGTGTTTAGGGGATAGACAAGCACTTGAGTGGTATATAAGGTTAGGTGTTCAGCCTCTAAAGCAGTGTTCTCCCACCTTTGGGTCCCCAGATGATTTTGGCCTACAACTCCCAGCATGCCCTAGCCAGCTACGCTGGCCAAAAACATCTGGGGACCCAAAGGTGGGAGAACACTGCTCTAAAGAATTAACCTGACCAATCTTAAATCATCTGCTGTTCATCACTAACTCTCATGGGCAATGTGCAATAAACACCTTATGCGAACATGTTCTGCCCAGCAATTGCAAGAGCAATGTATGTGCTCTGTGGGAGAAGAATGGCAAGAACTGCATTCACAATAGAAGTGTGACTTTGAGGAAAGAAGTAAACAGCTGCACATTTGTTGTGCTGTAAACTTATAGTCTGGAAAGGTCCTTGGAATCATTATTAAGAGGAGGTGTCACACTGTCAAACATCTTGCATTAAGTAATATTACCAACTTAGATAGACTGCTACTTTTCTATGGTAAAGAAGAGATGGGAAGGAGGTCTACCCAGTGCCTTTATTTGGATCAGTTGTCCTTTGTACCAATCAAACAAGTTCAGAAATTGAGCGCAATCACAGACACTATACCAATTTGTGTTAAAACAAACAAACGAAAACAATAGTAGATCTTTCTGCCAAGACCCCACAGGCTTAAAAAACAAGAATAATTTTGGCTCTTGCTCGGGTCACATGGTGAAGAGATGAGATACACGAACAACACGGTCAGGAAGAGAGGAAGTCAGCCACCAGAAGCACTCAGTTGGTCTGGTTCAGGGCCTGACTTTCGACTCTCAAAGGGTTCTGAACTGCTACGGCATAATGCCCTTACCTTTCAGGATGTATTCCACCAGTTCCAGACCCAGTTGTACAGCTGGTTCAATGTTCACTGAGGTAACTGGATACTCAGAGTTATTCAGCACCATTACGTTGATCACATAATCATCCTTGAAACACTTGCCGTCACCAGCATGCCACAGCAGCTGGGTCAAGAGGAGCAGTGCCCCAAAAGTATGATCCAATGTTTGTTGCCTCATTATGCCTTGCAGTCCAGCCTGGGGTTGCTTTTTGCATATGCTACATAGTTGATACTCTAGGCTGAAGCAAGGATATGCCCACCACTCAGTCAAACTCTACTTCTCTCAAATGGGTCCTTCTGTTCCCTTTCTTAGTTCCCTTCCCATCCCACGCCCATCTACCCCAGCTGGTATATCTGCTTGTGAACAATTAACAGCAGCCGAACTTGTGAAATGGGAAGGGGCCAAAGGTTGTTTCTCATGTTTGCTGTTGAGAGCGTTTGAGCTATAAAACTGAAGCATTAGCCGCACCTCTCTAGATAAGGATCCAATGTGATGGGTACGGAAAAGAAAAGAAGGGCCAATAACATTATAAAAGAAAATCAGTTAAAATGGAAATAAAATTAAAAGCCTCATTAATGCAGAAAACACACACACACACACACAGAGGGCTACTTGTTTATTTTGCCTCTCCAAGTAACTCCTGATGGCTGTAAAATGGGGGACAAGAAGGAAGTTCCCATGTATACTAAATAAAGAGTATGATTTACTTTGAGTTTCTATTTTTCATTTCTTTGTGTTTGCCTTCTGCTGCTAGCAAAAGATGCTTGGTTATAGCATTCCCTGCCTTTCCTCCCTCTCTCTTTTCATCAGATGGCATTTTTAAAGAACCAATTGGTAAGCAATGCTCATATATAATCCTCTTGTCAATGTGCCCAAATTGAGATGAAGTAGCTCAATGGATTACAAATGAATGCAGTTTCCCAGCTTCCCTTTGCTATGTGCATAGAAAGGCCAAGTGCCAGGGGCATTGTTAGACCTGGGCCCCAGCCCCGATGCCGGGCCCCCAGATCTATTCTCCAGAGCCCTAAGTGCCCATTGATGCCAATGGGGAGGCTGGTGACTCCTATGTCAGTGGGGCTCCTTATCCATTGCAGCTTTTATTCTGAGCTCTATAGGAGCTCTCCATCCCCAAAATAGGTTCACCACCATGGAGCACCATGGATAGCTCCTATAAAGCTCAGAATAAAAACTGCAATGGATAAGGAGCCCCACTGACATAGTCGTCACCAGCCTTCTCTGTCAATGGGAGATTTCTTTCTTAGCTGAACTGGCATGCAAGGAGTGATTTTCAGGGAGGGCTGCTGTGAGGGAAGGTTTAACCCTCCTCTCCCCACATTTTGGAACCCCCTATATTTCCCCCAGCAATTAAGTTTAGAACAAAAACTTCCATTGGTGTTAATGGAAGCTTTTCTTCTAAGATTAATTGCATGAGGAAGGAGCAATTTTCCTCCTGGAGGGAAAGAGAAAGGGGGGGAGAGAAAAGAGGGTAAAGGGATAACAAGGGATTGCAAATTAATTGTAATTGAAAGAGGAGCTACTGATTTGGGATGATCTGGCATGGGGTGCAAATTAATTGAAGAATTTATTTTATTTGAGGTGATTTGGATGAGAAATTAATTGGCTGGTTTTGCCTTTTGTGAAATATAAATAAATCGTAGTAAATTATTTCTAAATTTGCATACATAGATATAAATTAGCATATGTAAGTTGTATGCAGATTTCTGTCCTAAGGGCCTGGGCCCTGAATTCTTTAAGTGCCTGGCAATGCCCCCGCTGAGTGCTATGATTAATATTAGCTGTATTCATATTTGCAGTGATGGAGCAGCTCACAGATGAGATGGGTGAAACAAATATCAAATGGCACAGGATATACTTAGAGCCAGCCCAACATAGTTGGACTCGATGGCCTTATAGGCCCCTTCCAACTCTACTATTCTATGATTCTAGCTAGGTATATTGTCCTACCCCAAGCAACGGCACAACATGATCTAAGTCAGATGCACTGCAGGATTCTGTGTGTGTGATGTCATAGTTACAGGGGATGTTGGAAGGAAGACACTTCTTAAATCCACACTTTCTCATTGTCATACTAATTGACATACTAAAAATACTAATGCTGCTACTGCTGTCAAAATGTGACCATTTAGCTTATTTGTGCCTTCAAGTTGGCATTGGCTATTTGAGAACTATTGTGAACATGGTCTGCTTCTTTTTTAGAAGCTTGCTTGAGAACATTCACAGATCTTAGGAATGGAAGGATGAAAGAAGAAAAGTTCATTTCACACTGCAAGTTCTAAGAAGGGATAAGAAGATAAAGAAGGGAATTATGACACAGGGCCCCTATATATATTTACATGAGGTCATAATTGTGTTTCTAGGAGCCTAACCGCCTGCATTTAAGTTACTGAGCTGGGTAAATTAATCAGGTGGAAAGATGGGAGAGGATCAGAAAATACAGGCTATAATGTCCAGGTATGATACTAGTAGCCCTATTCAGGTAACCCACTTACCTCTACACATGAGTGGGGAGTGGAAGGAGACATAGCCCCTCCCCTGATGTCACACATGGCACATTGCCTGCCCCACCAACCCAGGTCTGAGAGGGAGGCAAGCTGTATACACATGGGCCTCTCTCCTCCAGACATTCACACTCTATATGCAAATGTCTGGGGGGAGGGAAATCACCAGCACGATGTCAGGGGGCAGGGCTATGTTTTATGGCCCCGCTTGAATGTGGAGGTAAGCGGGTTTAATAATGCCCGAATGTGGCTACTGTGTCATTCTTAAAGGTAGCTCAACATTACCTTTCCCCTTAGTCCAGAAGCCCAAAAAGAAATACCCCTTGTGTCCTCATGTCATGTGTCATCCCCCATTGAAATATATATGTATGTATGTATGTATGTATGATTAAAAGTGCTGAGATAGGGGGATCAACACATAAGCAATCTCTTGAAGCATACACTGTTTATTTTGTTAAAGGTTTCTTCTAGAGATTTCAATTTCTGAAAGCAAAATGGGATTTTAAAAAATGCTAGCAGATGAACAAAAGGTCACTGGGTTGTATCCAATGTTAGTCCTACTTAGAGTAGATGTATTCAAATGAATGGGAATTAAGTTAGACTAACATTGGATACAACCCAATGAACTGGCATGTGTTCTCTGGACTTTGTTTATAAAGGAATCATTACATCCATATAGCACAGAGATGGGCAACTTTGGGAGATCCAAGAAGGGCCATTTTTGCCCAGCACCCCTGCTGCTGCCACCACTGCTTTGCAGAATGTGGTGGTGGCAAAAAACCAAAACCAAAAAAAAGCTGATTTACCACCAATTTTTGGCTGCAAACCATTGTGGAATGATACCATGGCCAAATTTGACCATAGTAGCATTCCATAGTGGTTTGCTGCCAATTTTTGATTTATTTTATTTTTTTGCCACAGCAAATTTGGGTGGCATGGTGAGGGTGGCAGGGGCCTGCACCAGAGGCCACATGTAGGCAGTGTGTTGCCCAAGATAATACACATCTCCCTAATTCACTCTGAACTTTTGCATCAGTTACTAAAACTTCACGCTGGCCTGCCCTCTTCCTTTCATGCTACTTGTCTTATTCATGTCTCACTGAGATGATAAATCTCTATTTAGACTCTACTTTTCTAGACTGCATGTACATATGTGTGTTGGTAATATGATTGAATGTTCCTTCATACAAATAGTCTTGTTATACAAAAATAACTGGATGTTAGAAATCAGGTTTTTACCCTATCCTTCTCCCTGATATGAGCATTTGAACTGTGAGCCTTTTCACTGCTGCCACACATGGTGGGTCAAATTACACATTGGGCTGTTTTGCATGATCGAATCGATTGATTCTTTAAGCACAGTGGGTTGTAGTGAGGGTGGATTTTTTGGCATGGTTAACAAACCACCTACAATCCTAAAACAGCCTACAGGTTCTGGGTTGTTTGTTAACCATGCAAACAACCATGCTTGCTGGGTTCAGACATCATGATAAGCCATGGCGACTGCCTGCTACGGCTTGAATATTGTAAATGGCTGCCAGCATGCACCTTGATCCATCCACTGGCAATCATACAAACCGGGTCATTAAGTTAAATATGTGTTGGATGCCACCTCTGCCTCCCTCTATAGACAGGCTAGTCAGTTGTGGTTCCAGTCAATTATCCTTTATTATGCAGAAGTTACAGACAAGCAAGCATGGCCTCAGGCTACAGACTTAAATCCCCATGCAAACAATGGAGACAAAGGAACAGGCCTGGCATAGTTTAATAATCCTCTTCCAGGGGTCTGCAACCTTTAAGACAAAAAGAGCCACTTGGACCCGTTTCCGAAGGAAAAAAAAAAAACTGGGAGCCGCAAAACCATTGTGACATTTAAAACAAATATAACACTGCATATATTGTTTGTTACTGCTATATATACAGGATCGTGCAGTCAGCTGTCAATCTGAAGAAAAAAAGGACTTTCACTTAACAATGTAAAATATATTTTTGCAAATTAATAGCTAATTAAAATATTAGCTATTGATGAGGGTGCTACTGCTGGATGGTGCTGATGATGGGATGCTACTGCTGGGGGGGGAGGGTGTTGCTGGTGGATGATGGGATGCCACCAGCAACACCCTCCCCCCCAGCAGTAGCACCCTCATCATCCACCAGAAACACCCTCCATGTGGTAATAGCACCCCTCATCATCCATCAGCAGGATTTGCTGGGGGGGAGGGTGTTGCTGGTGGCATCCCATCATCCAC
The DNA here is from genome assembly GCA_021292165.1 of Shinisaurus crocodilurus. Taxonomy (NCBI): domain Eukaryota; kingdom Metazoa; phylum Chordata; class Lepidosauria; order Squamata; family Shinisauridae; genus Shinisaurus; species Shinisaurus crocodilurus. The sequence continues at coordinate 250,763,696 of CM037879.1, forward strand.
CAGCAACACCCTCCCCCCCAGCAGTAGCATCCCATCATCAGCACCATCCAGCAGTAGCACCCTCATCATCCACCAGAAACACCCTCCATGTGGTAATAGCACCCCTCATCATCCATCAGCAGGATTTGCTGGTGGATGATGGGGGTGCTACTGCTGGGGGGGGAGGGTGTTGCTGGTGGATGATGGGATGCCACCAGCAACACCCCACCCAGCAGTAGCATCCCATCATCAGCACCATCCAGCAGTAGCACCCTCATCATCCACCAGAAACACCCTCCATGATGGGGGTGCTACTGCTGGGGGGGAGGGTGTTGCTGGTGGCATCCCATCATCCACCAGCAACACCCTCCCCCCCAGCAGTAGCATCCCATCATCAGCACCATCCAGCAGTAGCACCCTCATCATCCACCAGAAACACCCTCCATGTGGTAATAGCACCCCTCATCATCCATCAGCAGGATTTGCTGGTGGATGATGGGGGTGCTACTGCTGGGGGGGAGGGTGTTGCTGGTGGATGATGGGATGCCACCAGCAACACCCCCCCCCAGCAGTAGCATCCCATCATCAGCACCATCCAGCAGTAGCACCCTCATCATCCACCAGAAACACCCTCCATGATGGGGGTGCTACTGCTGGGGGGGAGGGTGTTGCTGGTGGCATCCCATCATCCACCAGCAACACCCTCCCCCCCAGCAGTAGCATCCCATCATCAGCACCATCCAGCAGTAGCACCCTCATCATCCACCAGAAACACCCTCCATGTGGTAATAGCACCCCTCATCATCCATCAGCAGGATTTGCTGGTGGATGATGGGGGTGCTACTGCTGGGGGGGAGGGTGTTGCTGGTGGATGATGGGATGCCACCAGCAACAGCCCCCCCAGCAGTAGCATCCCATCATCAGCACCATCCAGCAGTAGCACCCTCATCATCCACCAGAAACACCCTCCATGTGGTAATAGCACCCCTCATCATCCATCAGCAGGATTTGCTGGTGGATGATGGGGGTGCTACTGCTGGGGGGGAGGGTGTTGCTGGTGGATGATGAGGGTGCTACTGCTGGATGGTGCTGATGATGGGATGCTACTGCTTGGGGGCACAAGCAAAAGAAATGCAATATTAAAGCAAGAGGCACTTACCTTGAATTTTACGAAAAAGTCCTTATAACCCCCTTTGGCGCGTGCAGGAGCCCTCCTCTCTTCTGCAGCTCACCCGCTCGCGTCCCTGCTGCTCGGGGGGGGGTGCTGCTGCCGCGCCAAAGTTCCCCCGCCCCGCCAAAGTTCCCCCGCCAAAATCATAGCGCGGGGGGGGGGTCCAGCGCGCCGAAGCAGCTGGATGTGACGCGGCGGCGGCGGAAGTGACGCGGCGGCGGCGGACGTGACGCGGCGGCGGCGGATGTGACGTGGCGGATGCGGCGGCGGCGGCTTCAGCGGCCCCAGCATTGGCGGCGGCGGCGGCAGCAGCTAGAGCGGCGCGGAGAACGCTCCGCGCCGCTCAGAAGAGCGAAATCGGGCTGCCCCCGAGGTGGCGGCGGCGGAGCAGGGCAGCCTTGTCCGGAGCCGCGGCAAAGGCTTGAAAGAGCCGCATGCGGCTCCGGAGCCGCGGGTTGCCGACCCCTGCGACTCTAGTGGGTTTTCTAGGTTACAGCATCATAAACAAAAGTTGGCATGAAATTAGTCTGGAGGATTACAACCCTCCCTGTTTAAACCAGATGGGCTACCAAGCCCTGTCCTCAAGGTGGGTCCTTCCACATGGTGGCACCCCTGGCTGTCCATCACTTAGAACACTTTGCTTAAAGTACAACATGTTTTCCTAATAACAGACTGGTATAAGGAAGTTTGGGACATAGCCCTAAATGATAAACTAACTAGTATTATCAAATGCAGAAAAGGATTGCTAAAGAAGAATAATTTTATGGATATATGGAATCAATTACTAGACTATGTATTAATAAAGGGAAAGGGGAGCATGCCTTGTCAGGATATGTTATATTTTTGGAATTTGGAATTCATTTGATCAAGAGGATGGAAGTATATTAATTGGTCCCTTGGAGGGTGGGGGGGTGCACTTTATGACTTATTGTATGCTGTTTAGGTTATATTTTTGTGATATTTTTGTATTTTGTTATATTTTGTTTTGGAAAGTGTGAAGAGAAAGCCATAGCCCACACACACACACGTATATGCACACATACCGCAAGATAGCATCAGACACCCAAGAATCACAATAGGAGTCATTAACATGCCCCCTGGCAAGTCCCTGGTCTGGCAGCCGAAGGAGCTGTGGAATATTCATTCCCAGGTGTTGGATAGAAGAAAGGAATAGCCAAAGACTCCTAGGTGCCGGGCAAACAAGAAAAACCAGTCGTGCCAGGAGGGGGCACGACAAGAAGGAGGGGGTCCAACAGAGGGTATAAAGCCCAGGGTCAGTGGCGGGAAAAGGGTTGTTGGTCGTGAGGCAGCAAGCTGCAAGGTCCATGGCTCAGGTCAAACCACCTTCAACCCTGGGGGAGCTCCCAGTGAACAACACTAACATAGGACAGCCCTTTTAGAGTTAAGCGGCTTTCTAGGAACAAGGCATTTCCAGGTACGACTGTCTGTATTGCTTTTGCGGCTCGCTACCAGCTCAATTGTAGGTGTGTGCTTAGCGTGGTGCTTTGTCTATGTTCTGTTACGCTTCATTAAACTCTGTTTACCCATAACAGTGTAGTAGCGTCCATTCAAAACTCGGTCTCCTCGCTTTGCCTGCGTTATAATTGGTCGTGGCTTCTGCCAGAGAGCTGCGTACCGCTGATAGAGGGCTACCTGAGTCCGGGTTAACCCCTGAGTGGCCGAACCCGCCAAGAAGGACAGTTGCAGTCTTTCTCCACATGGTGGCAGCGGTTGGGATTATAACGCAGGATCAGTGATGAGACCTACGTAGAAAGGGACGTGGAGCCTAGTGGATTGGTGTGGAGCGAGCCGTAATAAATACAGACAGAGTGCATGTGGGAAATGGACACCGGGGGACCGAGTTCGGGAGGAGATTTCCGGACGCCGCAGACCCCGGCGGAGGGGGACTGGCAGTCCCTTTCTAGGGGGAAGACCAAGGCGGTCTGGACCGCAGAGAACGCCTCAGCGCAGACGGCTAGAGCCGCGTCCACCCTCGCCACCCTAAAGAGTGGGGGTAGCGGACGGCGATCGCTAGCCAACCGTGTCCGCCTGATCAACTTCTCGGATGATGAGAGTGAGGGCGAGGGAGAGGAGGATGACCCTGAGGAAGAAGAGGAGAGAGCCTCAGGCCAGTCCGACAACCTGGACCTTCCCCAAGTCCCAAGTGGGGGGCTGGGGACCGAGGACCGCGTGCCCAGGGGGCAAGGGACACAGCCCCGGCTGGTCAGCCCTGACCAGGAGGAGTGGCAGAGGACCGAAAAGGTGATGAAGCACAAGCACGAGATGATGGAGCATCAGCGCAAGGTGCTGCGCATGAAGCTGGAGTTGGCTCGCCTGGGGGCCCCGACGACCGTCGCCGACTCGTCCCCCCAACCCCGACCCTCCTCCTGGGACCGCAAGTTGTTTCCCGTATACCAACTCGACCAGGACCCAATGACCTTCTTCACCCTGTTCGAAACCACCTGCCGGGATGAGATGGTGCCTGAATCCCGCTGGATGGCAATCCTGCGCACCCAGGTGAGAGGGGAATTGGCAGAGCTGCTGGGGCTAATGGTTCAAAAGGGCCCCATAGACTATGAGACATTTAAAAGGGCTGTTCGGCAGAGGTTTGCACTCACGGCTGAGCGCTGCTGGCTGAAGTTCCGCCAGGGGCAGCCTCGGCAGGGGGAGACCTACAGAACTTGGTGGGCGAGACTGGGGCAGGCCTGGGACGCCTGGCTAGATGCCACCGGGCAGCAGGGCTGGGAGGAGTTGCGGGAGTTGATGATCCTAGAACAGTTCTACGCAACCCTCCCTGAAGACCTCGCCACCGCCGTCCGGGAACAGGAGCCCGCCACTGGCTTGGAAACCTCCCGGTTAGCAGATGAGGTGGGGCTCTACCAACAGTCCAAAACCAACTGGGCAGGGGTCCCTAACTGTCCCAGCAGCAAAGGAAGTGGAGATAAAGCCCCCACGAGGACCCAGAAGGAGGCGGGACTGAAGCCGAAAGGGGGCCCTTTCCCCAATACTGCCCTGAGGTCCAGTGGGTGCTTTAACTGCAACGAGCTGTGGCACATCAGGAAGAATTGCCCCAAGCTGCAGGGCAAGAAGATGGAACCGCGGGGACTACCGAGCAAGATGGGGCGGGTCGTTGCCCCCACCCCGACTCCTCAGGAGGAAGAGGGAGACGATTCCCCAACCCATTCTCAAGGGGAGGACTCCGACGGCCCGGCACAAGATCACCGCCGCCCAGGAGACAACCCCTTGGAGGTCACTGCCCAAGCCTCGTTTCTACGGATTGTGTCCCCGGAGCAGATGCGCTGGAGCCAGAGCCAATTCTGTGAGTCAATTTGGGTTAATGATGTTCCCTATATGGGTTACCGGGACACGGGGGCGGATGTGACAGCTCTGCCACAGGGCAGTGTGCCAGCAACCCAGTTCTTGCAAGGGCGCACCTGTGCCATTAAGCCCTACAATTCCCCAGACATTGAAGTACCCTTGGCCCAAGTTCTGGTTAAATACCACGGGTGGGAAGGGGAGCTGGACATGATCGTCCATGGACAAAAAGAGTGGGAGATTATCATTGGCAATGACTTAGGCTACCGGGTGGCTAAAATGGGGGTGGTGACACGCAGTCAGGCTAAGCGGCAGGCACAAGCAGGAGCGGAACCTCCGTCACCCCTGATTCTGGAGCCGGAACAGCCACCGCCACCACCGGGGCCAAGGGCGGGGGAGTTGACCCAAAACCCCAACGAGGGCGCCCCGCTGATACCCATCACCCTGGACGCCACTCTCGCCTTCCAGCAAGCCCAACGAGACGATCCCTCTCTGCAGGGCTGTCACGCGGGGGTTGTCCCTCGCCTGGTCACTGGATCGGCCCCTCCCCCAGAAATATTCTACTGGGACAACGGGACTCTCTACCGCGAGTTCACCCCCAGGCAGGGGATGGGGCATGGGCAACCTAGGCGGCAACTAGTGGTTCCCCAAGCGTATCGGGCTGCCGTCCTTCAACTTGCTCACGATGCGGCATGGGGGGGGCACCTGGGGCAAAAGCGGACCCTGTCCCGGGTGATTGCTGGCTTCTACTGGCCAATGGTGGCCAATGAAGTGAGAGAATATTGCCAGACCTGCGACATATGCCAGCGGGTGGGACATAACCGAGACCACCCCAAAGCCTTATTGCAACCACTACCCGCGGTGAGCACCCCGTTCGAGCGGGTAGGGATAGACATCGTGGGGGCCCTGACCCCCCCACGAAAACTGGAAAGAAATTCATTTTGACCATCATTGACTTTGCGACACACTACGCGGAAGTGTTTGCCTTGTCCTCCATCTCCATAAGCCATCTCACTAAGACTTTACTCTCTCTCTTTGCCCGCCTAGGAATGCCCCAGACTATTGTCTTGGACTGTGGGACTGGGTTTGTGTCCAAGCTGTTCCAAAAAATGTGGGAGTTGGGCGGCGTTGCACACCTAACCTCAGTGCCTTATCTCACCACGAAACCAATGGACTCATTGAGCGGTTCAACCAAACTCTGGGGAAGATGATCCGCGCCTATGCCTCTCAGCATCCGGGAGATTGGGACCAGGCACTGCCTTACTTACTGTTTGCCTACCGAGACGCCCCCCAAGAAAGTTTAGGGTACTCCCCAAATGAGCTAATGTTTGGACGGGAGCTGCGGGGACCCCTGGCATTACTACGAGCGGAGTGGGAGGGGGGCATAGCAGCTACACCCATGCCCGTACACGCCTTCATGCAGCAGCTGCAAAACACCCTTCGCGAGGTCCGGCAGACCGCACAGCAGCACCTGAGGGCAGCCCAAGCGCAACAGAGTGAGTGGTACAACAGGACAGCGGTACCCCAGTCCTTTGAAGTTGGGGAAAAGGTGCTGGTACTGAGGCCCCTCAAGACTGACAAGCTGTGCCTAAAATGGGATGGGCCAGCCGTGGTGACCGAGCAGGTGGGGGAGGTCAACTATAAAGTCGTTTTTCCGGACCGCCCCACAATGCACAAACTGTACCATGTAAATTCGTTGAAATTGTATCATGCTAGAAATGTCAGTGTGATGAGTATGCATGCATGTACGGAAGAAGGTCTGTTGGATGGGGATCTGCTGGGGGAATGGGAACAAGAGGGAGGGGGGCTGGAAGCACTCGAATTGTCCCCCTCACTGTCTGAAACCCAACAAGCCGAGGTACGGGCAATGTTAGAAGACTTCGCCCCCATGTTCTCAGACCGTCCGGGTCGGACCCCCCTCGTACAACATTCCATCCTCACGGGGGACAGTCCGCCCATCCAGTCCCCCCTGTACCGCGCTGTGGGTCCCCATGCTGAAGCCATTGCCAAAGAAGTGCAAGCAATGTTAGAGCTAGGCGTCACTGAACCTAGCTCCAGTCCCTGGTCGTCCCCAATCGTGTTGGTAGCTAAGAAGGATGGGGGGGTGCGCTTCTGCGTGGACTATAGGAAGGTGAACCGGGTGACTGTCCCCGACCCCTACCCCATCCCGAACATGGATGTTCTACTAGAACGGCTAGGGCGGGCCAAATATATCACCACCCTGGATCTGACCAAGGGCTACTGTACTGGCAAGTTCCCTTGGATCCCGATGCGGTGTTGAAGTCAGCTTTTGTCACCCACCTGGGGTTGTTCCAGTTCACTGCCCTCCCTTTTGGGGTCCGAAATGGACCCGCGACCTTCCAGAGACTGGTTAACGGGCTCCTAAATGGGTTAGGGGAGTTCGCCTGTGCCTACTTGGATGACATTGCCATCTTTAGCTCCACTTGGGAGCAACACTTAGAACATGTCCGCACCGTTTTCCATAAGATCCGTCAAGCTGGATTAACGGTGAAGGCAAAAAAATGCCAGGTCGGGTTGGGGGAGGTCGAGTACCTCGGACATAGAGTGGGGGGGCAACATCAAACCCCTAGAAGCCAAGATCGAATCAGTAAAAAACTGGCCCCAACCGCAGACGAAAAAGCAGGTCCAAGCCTTCCTCGGGCTAGCTGGCTATTACAGGAAGTTTGTGCCTCATTTCAGGCAGCTGGCTGCCCCCCTCACGGATCTGTGTAAAAAGCAGTACCTGACCAAGGTCCAGTGGTCGGAAGCCTGCCAACGTGCGTTCGATGGGCTGAAAGCCTGCCTGGTGGCAGCCCCCATCTTACGAGCACCCGATTTCGATGCCCCCTTTATCCTACAAACTGATGCCTCCGAGGCAGGGATGGGGGCTGTCCTGCTACAGGAAAGCGAGGGTCAGGGGTTGTGCCCGGTTGCCTACCTCAGTAAGAAACTCCTGCCCCGGGAATGCAGTTTGGCCACCGTAGAGAAAGAATGCCTTGCAGTGGTATGGGCAATTACCAAACTCCGGCCCTACTTGTGGGGGCGGCCCTTCAAACTGCAAACCGATCACTCCCCCCTGTGCTGGCTCGACCGGGTGAAGGGCTCCAACCAGAAACTTCTCAGATGGAGCTTGGCGCTGCAAGACTTTGATTTCTCAGTCGAGCATATCAAGGGCAGCGCCAACATCTTGGCCGACGGGTTGTCCCGGGCTTTCTCTCAAGAGGAAGGTAAATGGAGATTGGGATGGGCAGAAACCCCAATCCCATCTTCCCCAAAAGGGGGGATGTGAAGAGAACGCCATAGCCCACACACACACACGTATATGCACACATACCACAAGATAGCATCAGACACCCAAGAATCACAATAGGAGTCATTAACATGCCCCCTGGCAAGTCCCTGGTCTGGCAGCCGAAGGAGCTGTGGAATATTCATTCCCAGGTGTTGGATAGAAGAAAGGAATAGCCAAAGACTCCTAGGTGCCAGGCAAACAAGAAAAACCAGTCGTGCCAGGAGGGGGCATGACAAGAAGGAGGGGGCCCAACAGAGGGTATAAAGCCCAGGGTCAGTGGCGGGAAAAGGGTTGTTGGTCGTGAGGCAGCAAGCTGCAAGGTCCATGGCTCAGGTCAAACCACCTTCAACCCTGGGGGAGCTCCCAGTGAACAACACTAACATAGGACAGCCCTTTTAGAGTTAAGCGGCTTTCTAGGAACAAGGCATTTCCAGGTACGACTGTCTGTATTGCTTTTGCGGCTCGCTACCAGCTCAATTGTAGGTGTGTGCTTAGCGTGGTGCTTTGTATATGTTCTGATATGCTCCATTAAACTCTGTTTACCCATAACAGTGTAGTAGCGCCCATTCAAAACTGGGTCTCCTCGCTCTGCCTGCGTTATAATTGGTCGCGGCTTCTGCCAGAGAGCTGCGTACCGCTGATAGAGGGCTACCCGAGTCCGGGTTAACCCCTGAGTGGCCGAACCCGCCAAGAAGGACAGTTGCAGTCTTTCTCCACAGAAAGTAAACAAAATATTTTAAAGAAAAAAGAAAGAAAAAAGAATACTTTGCTTTGCTGCATTGCGCCTCCCTCATCATTCGACGCCTAGCTCTCGGATCCCTGATTCCGGCTGCCTCCCCTTCTTCACTAGAAGCCTGCATTCCCACAGTTTCGGAAGGGCCTCCTCGGTTATCCCAGCTATTCTGACCCATCTCCTGCTCCTGCAGCCTTGACTCCTCAGCAGCTTCCAGGGATGGGGACTCGGACTCGAGGACTCGACTCGTGAGTCGGACTGAGTCCCCCCTCTGACTCGACTCGGACTCGAGTCCCAATATTTTTAATGGGACTCGAGACTCGACTCGGGACTCGAGACCAAGGACTCGTCAACATCCCTGGGCTGTTGACGAGTCTTCTGGCTGTGCCAGAAGGAGCGCGATCACCGGTGAAGAGCGCATGGAAGCGAGGCGCGCCACTGCTCGGCCACTATGGACAGCTGCCAGGAGCGCAGCCCCAACAATGTGTTGAGATTTATTTTGATTGATGTGTTGTGGGGGGTTTGGGTTAGGGTCAGACATTTTGGGTTTGGCTGCCTCTGCCTGCCTGTTTGGGGTTCCCAGCCTCCTATGCCTGCCTGGTCTCTTCTTGACCTGTTCAACAGTTGAATTGTCCAAGACAAAGGCCTCTGCCTGCCTGCTTTTGGGAGTTTTGAAATAAAAAGGCACACTTGTGCCTAGAATTTATTTAAGCCACACATCTGAAGTAGCCTTATTTTGTTGGGGGGAAACCCCATTGATTTTAATAGGGACTCGTGGAGTCAGTTTTGGGAGTGACTCAGGACTCGTGACTCGTGAGTCACCATTTTGGACCAAGGACTCGGACTCGGACTCGAGACTCGGGTCCAAAGACTCGTGACTCGACTCGTGACTCGAGACCAAGGACTCTTCAACATCCCTGGCAGCTTCCGCCCCCCACTCCTCCCAGTCTGAGTCAGAATCAGTGCCCAGGTCTTCCTGAGGCGCTTCTGCAGTGGTGCTGGGCCTAATCCCTATAATATGTAGCATGCAACTATGGGTTTGTTTGTTTTTAATGTAATACCAAGCACAAAGAGTGATTCATTGTGACTGCAGAGTGCAAGGAAGGGAGTTTAAAGCCTTTCTTCCCTAGTTGCGATCCCAGTGAAAACGACCCCTTCCCCCCAAAGCCACAAATAGCTTGAGGAAAAAAGCTCCCAATGACACCGATTGGAGCTTTTGTTTTAAGGCTACAGGGTGTGTATTTGGATTTGCAGCACAGGGGGAGGTGTTTGGAGCTCAGCTGGGGAAGGAAGGGTTAAACAGCCCCTCCCTGTGTGCTGTGGTTCCAATACTTAGTATTCTTATTTTTAAAGACACATGTCATTGCATACTGATGTTTCTTTCTTTGAGCTATCCATTGGGATGCTAATTCTGCCCCCCCCCCCGCATCATTTTACATTTACCTAAACCAGGGCCAGCCCAGGACATGTTGCTGCTTAAGGCAAGAATGTCCCCCCACCTACCCACCCACCCATGTTCAAGTCAAGGTGCAAGGCAGGCCAAATTACTTTGGCACCGGAGGCAGAAAATCACACACCACCCCTCTGTCCCTGGGAATAAAAATACAGCAATAATAAATTAAGGGTACAATCCTATGCATGCTTAGACAGAAAAAAAAGTCCTACAACTCCCAGCATACCCCAGCCTGCACTGCTGCTGTAAGAGTTTTTTCTGTGTAAACATGCATAGGATTGTGCCTTAAATAACTTACAATCAGCTGCCCTTTTAACAACACCCAAAATCAGCTGCTTAGCTACCTCTACCTAATGGTAGGGCTGGCCCTGACCTAAACTGATCATCACCTTACCTTGGGACAGATTATCTTCAAAAATATAATGTCTTATTTAGTCATCTATTCAAATTAAATTTTACTAAATTTGGTAATTTAAAAGGGGAAATTCCCATGGAAGTACTGATAGCAAAAACCCTGTTAACACATTTTGCACATGACATAATAGCCATTTCCTCTTTTCGAGGAGAAGCTGTACTTACTCTAAACATTCACGTATACAATATGATTGATTGCACCATAAATTGTCTTTTAAAATAGATAATTGAGTATGGGATCACTCACAGTTAGCTTAAACAAACAATATAACTTTTATAACCTTTCAGATCCCCCCCCCCAACAAACTAACAAACAAACACAGGAAATTTAACACCAGTTGTGCAAACAACCCAAGCATTCAAAGTATGGGAAGCCAAACTGATTTCCCATGATCTAGAGCTGGATTCTAGCTCAAAAAAGAAATTTGTACAAATGTTATCTACAGCTATACCACTTCACACTAGTCTTTTTCCAAGCCCAAATTACATGTTTTAAAATATTCAATGTATTTCCCAGCATGCAAGAACTAACCTAAATTATGAGGACAATTTAAGCTTGATGAGGATTTTACTGATGGGCAGTGCAATCCTATGAGGGTGCCCACAACCCTCCAAACCTGGAGGATTGAGGGCATCCTATGCAGGGTGGGAAGAGTGCAGAGGATAGGATAACCCTCTGTGTTCCCCTCAACCTTAAAAACATCTAGATGATTTCGGCCATCTAGATGCTTTGCAAGGAGGAGAGGGTGAGGCACCACCTGGATGCCTTGGAATCCAGCGGAGCCTCACCCCTCCCTGCCTCACCCCCAAGACCACCCCAAAATGTTTCAATTGCAAGTATCGCCATTCAACCACAGCAGGCAAATCATATTTGGCATGCACACAAAGCTGAAAATGACCAAAAAAAAAAAAAAAAAAAAAACCCCTCATCATCACTACTCACTAATTGATCCAAGTTAAAAATCAACTTCTTGGTCCAAGTCCGCCACAAAAATGTTTTCTTACCAGTTTTTAAATCTGTATTTCCCCATACAGTCAATTTAGCATGAGAAAATGGATCAAAATGTAATTGATGTGACATTATATGCCACATGTCTGTAACAGCCATAACTGTCTGTGGGAGGAACCCTATACATTTTAATGTGCCGAGAACCTAATGCCATCCATTTGGAGAGAGGATCCAGACAAGAAGATTCCAAAACTGACCAGTATGGGAAATCTAATCTAAGTGGAAAAAACCAAAATTTAGTACAGGTCAACAAATAGGTCCAATGATATAAAGCAAGATCCGGAAAGCCAAACCCACCTTCTTTAATTGGAACTTGGAAGTTGCATCCTTTTCAAGGATATTCATGGTGGGGAGGAACCCCCCAAAATGTTATGAAAGAAAGCATAGAGTACTTGAAAATATTTGCCCGGTACAGAGGAATCCCACATATAACATAAACAATTCAAGGTATAATATTCATCTTAAGTGTATTTACCTTACCCCACAGACTCAACGTTAAAGATGCACATCTATCTATATCCCATGAGATCTCATTAATCAATTTAGGGTGCAATCCTATCTCGATGATTGTCAGTCTCTGATTACTCGCAGGCTGACAATCATCCAATGCAGAGCGGGAAGAGCAGGCAGCAGAGGCGCTCTTTGCCTCCCTGCTCCTCTTGCTCTGCATTTCGCTAGATGACCATTTTTGGCCATCTAGCTGGGCCTGGGGCACTTTGGAGGGGGAGGGAAGGAGGCTGCAGAGGACATAGGATACCTTGTAACCTGGCCACCCCAGTCTCCTCCCCTCCCCAACCCTGTCCCTGCCCCCTTTAACTCCTCTCTGAGGTCGCTTTTCCAACCTCAGAGAGCAGCCTCTCTGGTACCTCTCCCAAGTGAGAAGAAAGCCAAAAAGAGACCATTGGTCATAATTCTAACTCTTGGGGTTGAATACAAAATCCTGATGCATTAAAAAAATTCTACAGGAAAGCTGGAATTACTCAGTGTAGCAAAAATAAATTTCCAATGAATTTCGTCAAAGGCCTTTTGAGTGTGCAAAGAAACAATGGCAACCTAGTCTCTTCAATGAGTATTTAAAGCTATCAGATCAACAACTAATCTAAGATTATAATCCCCCTGTCTATGCTTAATAAATCCCACCTGACCTGCTCAAAACAGTGTTGTGATAACTTGTTGCAATCTATCAGCTGGAATTGCAGTTAATATTTTAATATCTACATTAATTAATGAAATAAGTTGATAGTGCAATAAGCGTGATCCTTGCCAGGCTTGGGAATCACTAATATAAGCATCATTTAACGATGAAGAAAGGGAGTCCGATTCAAAAATCTGATTATAAAGACGATGAAGCTTTGGAACTAACAGCTGGGAAATGTTTTGTACCACTCAACTGGAAACCCGTCTGGACCAGGTGATTTCACAGCATGCACATTTGCAATTGCTTTCATAATTTCCTCCACAAAGGAGCCAAGAAAAACTGCCATTGTGAGGAATCTAAACATGGAAGATCGACATGCAGCCATGTTCTGCTCTGATGCAGCCATGTTCTGCTCTGATGTCTCACTACCAGGACCGGTGCAGGGCAGTTTGGCGCCCCAGGCGAAAAAATATTTAGCGCCCCCGCCTCTCCAAGGCAGGAAAAAAAAAAAAACCTGCGCCGCCACCACCAACCTACCTTCCCCCCCGCCCTGGCTGCGGCGGCGGCTGCTGCTGCTGCTGCCTCCTCCTCCTCCTCCTGAAGCGACGTGACGGGACCCCCGCGCTGTTTTTTGCCAGGGGAAACCATGGCAACAGGGCTGTTTAAGCCCTTCTGCCCTGGTTCCTCCCGCCAAAACAACGCGGGCGGGGCTCCGGAAGCGACGCGACGAAGGTAGGTGACGGGGGGGTTGGGGGGGTGACGGGGGTGGTGGCGATGGCGGGGGGAGGCGCAGCGGCAGTGAGCAGGTGGGCGGGGGGAGGCGCAGCGGCGAGCGAGCAGGTGGGCGGGGGGAAGCGCAGCGGCGAGCAAGCGAGCGGGCAGGTGGGGGGAGGCGCGGCGGCGGCAGGCAGGAGGGTGGGGAGGCGGAGGCCTGGCGGGGGCGGCGCAGCGGCGGCGGAGGCCTGGCGGGGGCGGCGCAGCGGCAGCGAAGAGGAGCGCAGCGTTTCCGCGCCCTCTTCAGCCACGCGCCCTAGGCAACCGCCTAGTTGGCCTAGTGGTAGCGCCGGCCCTGCTCACTACCCATAGTATACAAATCAAAATAAAACTTTAAAAATTGTGAGTTTATATCTATGGGAGAGGTGTATATCATATCACTCTCATCTTTAATAGCTGAAATAACATTTCAATGTTTTTGCTGTTTAAGACGATGTGCCAGAATCTTACCATGACATTCACCATTTTCCCAATATGCCTGTTGCCTGTGGCTCATGCTGGCTCAGCTTGTCTGAGTGTGGAAAGCTAAGCAGGGTCAGGCCTGGTTATTACTTGGATGGGAGACCCCTCCTCTAGTTTCCTGCATTGAGCGGGGGGGTGGACTCAATAGCCTTGTAGGCTCCTTCCAACTCTACGATCTATGAAATCTTAGATTAATCACTGTCTCTCACTGAGGGTTGTTTATGGAGAGAGAGAAAATGGAGAGGGAGCAAACTTGGACACTGACCTGAGTGCCTTAGAAGAAGAGGAGGACAGAAATGATGAAAATAATGCACTTTAGATAATTCAAAGTGCTTCACATGCATTATTTTAGTAATCTAGATGAATCTTGTAAAGTAGTAGAGGAAGCAATCCTATGGCCCTTAGACAGCACCTGAGGGGCCATAGGATATTTTGGATTCCCAGCTCAGAGGTTGGAGACAGAGCTCCAACCTTGGAGCTGGGAAGGGGAGCTCTGACCTCCTCTTCCCCGACTCCTCACAGCTTGCATGGAAATAACTGCATCAACTGCTCTCCAAGGTTGGGAAAGTGACCTCGGAGAGGAGTAAAAGGGGGTGCTCCGGTGGGCAGGGAGGGGAGGAGACTGGAGAGGCCCAGATACGAGTTACCCTGATGCCTCTCCAGACTCCTTCCCTCCCTCTCTAAAACACTCCAGCTAGATGGGCAAAAAAAGCCTATCTAGTGAAAAATGCAGCACAGGAGATGCTCCTCCAGTTCTGCATAGGATGACCATAACCCTCCAAGTTCAAGGGCTTACAGGCATTGCCATAGGATTGCCCTCTTAGTGTCTTTATCCCCATATTACAGACAAAGGGTGAGGCTGAAAGATAGTGACTTTAAGTCTCATCTAGTGAGTTTACAGCAGAGGCAACACTTGAACCAGGAACTCCGCCCCCCTCCTTTCAAATAAACAACATAAGTTGCCATAGGTCAAAGAGGAAATGATTGAATGTGTCAGAGGCCACCACTTTGCTTCACTCTGAAGACAAGTCTCTGACTGGGTTTGCATGACACGCTAAGCCATGGTGGTTTTGTCACGATGGTTTTGTCAGGGTGGCTTTAGTTGGGCTCATAAGCCACCCTGGCAAGCCATGACTTGTAGGGTTTGTTTGACCCATGATGGGTTGTCGTGTCATCTGAACCTGGATGACACTGTGAGAGCTGGAATGACCCGGGTTCAAAAGCTCCCCTAGCCAATGACCCTCAGTCCCAGTCACGCAGGCGGAAGGAGGAGATAACAGCAGTTAATAAAGATTAAAGAGTTTATTTGTAAGACCCAATTACATGGGATTAAGGCAATCAATGCATCTCTACTCACTACATCATTGCAGACTCAAATCCTATACCCCAGTGGTAAGGCTAGATGAAGTGAAGTCCAGAACAATACAGCATGTCGTGCCGAGACGAGAAAGACAGCAAGTGGAAGAGAGACGAGAACAAGTGAAGTTATCAGCAAGTGTGCTAGCTTTATACCACCTATAAATAGGATATTACTCACCCCAGCTGTATAACCTATTCATCAACATGTTGATCCCAAACCTGTTCAAGGTTGCTGAGTCACATCACCTCGAGACCATGTCTCGTGACCAAAGGCCTTGTGTACTTGAACTCAAGAGACACCCACCAGGTCAGGTGGTAATCCCGATGTCAGGTGGTAATCTCGTTCTGCCTATGCAAAACCCAACATCCCCCTGCTTTTGCATTTGCGCAGAACGTGGTTATTTACTTCATACAACAGCAACAGCTTTGTTGACATCTGATGCTGTTCCTTCATCTATGGACTTTGATGAAAAAACTTTTGCAGGAATGACTTTACCTGCCAGAAAATTTGAACCACCATCAAATCACTTCTGATGTATCCCTCTTTATGACACAGTTTTATTTGCAAACCCAAAACGTTGTGTATTGCTATCTGCCTGCAGCATAGCAATCCTGCCTTGGTTCCCTGAAAAAACTGTAATAGGTTTTTCACATCAATCTCAGCATCATTTAAACATCTTAACAATTTTAAACTATTTAAACAAATGCAATAACTATTCAAGCTTTACAATAGCATAATAGCACAATACATAATACAATGCATTCAGTTCAATTTCAGTTGAACTCTAACCTTTAGATGATTGTTTCTAACAAAATCAATCAAACAAAGTATGGTTATAAAAATAACAAACTTCAGGTGTGTTCTTGTTGTTCTTACTATCACAACCACAACTGGCATTTCTGTGAATCTGTAAGCCACCTGTGCTCTGACTTGTAACTCTTAGTCTGAAGTGTGATGTTCCTCCAGATAACACTCAGCTCCTTTTCAGAGCTCTCCAAGCATGTTCTGTTGGTCTAACAGTCTGCCTACCACACTGACAGCAATACCTGGCCTTGTTGCTTGTACAGTAAAGCTCAACAGCCCAATGCTTCTGTGTAGCATTCAAACTGCTTTTCCATCAGCATGTGCTTGAAAATCCTCAATTATTTGGAGTCTCTCACTGAGTTAACTTTCTCCAAAATTCTCAATCACATCCATGATATTTCTTTGGTTTGTTGCAGTAAGTACTGCCCTCTTGGTTTTCCTTCAACTTCTATTTACAAATAAACAGTTGATCCACCACCAAGCAGTTTCAATTCAATGAAATTCCAAACCCTGGATCAATTATATCATATTGCTTTTATCTGTCCAGAAAAAACAATAGATCATCCAACTAAACAAAGTACATACAGTCTATGTCCTTGTTCCTCCTGTTTAACTAACAAACATTGATTTGCCTCTCTGTGCAAATCTCAATTCAGCAATGTTTGAGTTCAAAACAGAATTCCAGCCTCCAGCTGATTTCTAGCTTTTCCTAAAGAAAATCTCAGACAGTTTTCCAAAGACTTCCTCTAATTTAAAATGCTTATGTTCCAATATTTCAATTGTGAAATATCCATACATTTTCACATTCTTAAACATCAGTCTAACTGTTTCCAAAGCAAATTGTTGCACTCACTCATGATTATCCTGCTCCTTTTAACTTGAGCAAAAATCACAAGCAACCAATCTTGCTATTTGTCATATAACCTTTTCCAATCTGGTTAGTTTTCACTTAAAAAAATCTATCTGGTAACAATGAGTTCCATGGACTGCTGTTTGTTTCACCAGCTTCCATGTTTTGTTCTTTATCCAAAGAATTCAACTCAGCTTGCATAGCCTGAAGCTATGGTTTAGCTTTCTTAACAGACAATTTTTTTACCTCTTTGAAAGTTTGAAGCTTTCAAATGGCTTTTCCTGCAAATTCATCCTGATATCTCACAGGTTGTTTGACTCACCTGTTCCTTATCTCATCAGTTATCAGGTTCCTGTTCCAATAAACTTGCACCAATGATGAACAATCATTTGTTTAGTCTCCACTAAACCAAATGTGTATCAGAGTTTGTCAAATTTACCTGATTGTCCTTCAGCAAATGCTTTTCTATTCTGACTCTGAACTTGATGCATCTCCTGCATTAACAGAATTAATTTAGAAAAATGATCTCACATTTTCATTCAGCATTATACTCAACACTTCTAGATAATCTCACTATCCAAGTGTTTTTCATGTGAAACACAATATTCTCATTTCTAGAAAAAATCTCATGTAAGCTCCCTTACAGATTTCTTCTAACTTTGAGGTGTATGTACCTACATATCAGATCCAAGATCCTGAAATGTTTCTCCAGAAGATTCTTCCTTCTACACTACTTTCTATAAGGTGTACAGTTCATCACACAGAACTAAAACTTCTATCATGTACATAATCAAAACATTTAAGAGCTTCTACCCAAACCTCATTATCCAAATTAGTATCACCTCTTCTGAGTGTTTGTTTACTCTTCCACACAATCCATGTGTTCAATATCACATCCTGTTAGAAAGTCATCAAAGCATGCACTGAATTGAACTTCCCCATATCTGAAAAGAAACAGGTAACATGGGTAATATGCTTGTTTCCCATCCAAGCACAAAACACCTTGACTTTGTTCAATACTCCAGCTTTCTATCTAACATGTACACAACCTGTACCTCGTGTATTGATCAATTAACATCATGAAATAACATGCCTTTCCTCTAAAAACCATCAGAGTACCCACAAGATCACCAAGAACAAATTGAATGAAATGAACTGGTTTTTTCAGCTTGCCTTCCAGTTTACCTGTTGAAGCTAGCATCCCTTGTTTATGTGCACAAAATTCCTTTCATGTGAAAATTACAATTTCCCAATGCTTTCCCCACCATAGTTTGCATTTTCTTTCACAAGCCTGTGAATCTAAATGATCAAACATCATGTGATATGCATGCATGTACATGTCATACATATAAGCATTTAACTTTTTATAGTTGCAACAGTACAACTTTCCATTTCTTTATTACACTATTACAGTATAAAAGAAATAATCCATCTCTTAGCTTTGCCATATAAACATACCTAATTATTCAGTAGTCTACATTTTGCTACAGGGAAAATCCACAATATACTCAAGTCATATATACAATACATTCAGTACATTTCCTGACATTTCAGAGAGCATATATTACACTTAACTTTCAAGAAATACATTTCCAAAAACATGACTGTTAAACTCCTGACCATTTGCATAGTCCTCTTCCTGTTTATTCATGTCCAACACAGAAAGCTTCGTTTAAACAATCCACTGTTTTCTGTTCACAACAAAATAATGTCCATTTTGTTATGTCCTGGGTTAAAACACAAAGTTTGTCCCATCAGCAGCACCCCTGCTGATTTCAAGCTCCTTTCTTCTGTGATCCCACATGAAGAAAATGAAGAACAGCTTCCCATTTTAAGCACAGCTTTCTCTGTTCAAAACTGCCGCGCTGTTTTTCTCTGCTGTTTTCAAACCACGCCTCCGCTGGTTTAATACAGCCTCCCGTGTAGTATCAGGTTTCCCGAGATACGTTCCTGTCACACGTGACTTTGCTGCGACATGACGCTCCAGACGCTTTGCCCACGTCAGACGTAATCCACGCATTTGTAATCCAAGCCACTTGTTGATACAATGCAAAAGATAGCTGATCCGCTGCTGAGCGAAGCAAACTGTAAATGAAATATGATCCTCCTGCTGTAGCCTTGTCTCAAATGAGTAGACACAGAGCCTCCTGGAGATTATTTCCTTGCCCAATACAGCTCCTTGACAATCACTCCAGCACGCTGTGGAAAACGAAATCCTTGTGTCCAGCGTTGTTCACTTTTCAGCCTAGTAGCTGCCCGAATAGCCTCGGATTTTGCCAAGCCTGGCACCTCCGTTCCAGCTGCTTCCAAAACTGAAAAATCCTTCGTCTTTCTGTCCTGCATTCTTCAGTTGTGCTGCATTCCAAGCCGCTGTTATCAGCTCTAGCAACATTGCCTTCCCCGGTTTATTTACAAACCGTTCTTACAAATAGTAAACATTTCTCTTAACCCTATAACTGATGAATTTCTCCGAACTGCGTCTCTGTGGCTTATCTGCCCATCTGAGATAACCATCAGATCCTAATCCCTGGGCCCATAACCAGATGTGAGAGCTGGACTGACCCGAGTTCAAAAGCTCCTCTAGCCAATGACCCTCAGTCCCAGTCACGCAGGCGGAAGGAGGAGATAACAGCAGTTAATAAAGATTAAAGAGTTTATTTGTAAGACCCAATTACATGGGATTAAGGCAATCAATGCATCTCTACTCACTACATCATTGCAGACTCAAATCCTATACCCCTAGTGGTAAGGCTAGATGAAGTGAAGTCCAGAACAATACAACATGTCGTGCCGAGACGAGAAAGACAGCAAGTGGAAGAGAGACGAGAACAAGTGAAGCTATCAGCAAGTGTGCTAGCTTTATATCACCTATAAATAGGATATTACTCACCCCAGCTGTATAACCTATTCATCAACATGTTGATCCCAAACCTGTTCAAGGTTGCTGAGTCACATCACCTCGAGACCATGTCTCGTGACCAAAGGCCTTGTGTACTTGAACTCAAGAGACACCCACCAGGTCAGGTGATAATCCCGATGTCAGGTGGTAATCTCGTTCTGCCTATGCAAAACCCAACAGACACAACCCATTGTGGGTTCATCCAGACTGCTACAGAGCTGCTTGGCAAGAGGGGCAAGAAAACCTAGCGGCTCTTGCCAAGTGGCTACTGGGCGACTGCCATTGCCAGCCACCCCAAAAGTGCCCAAGCAGCACTTGGGGGCAGCTGGCAGTGACTTACCCACCTCCTTGCTGTGACCAGGAACAGTTCTTGGCTCACTTCGGCTTTCCCCCCCTTTAATCCCCCCCCCCTGGAGATTGCAGAAGGTGGCTGTCAAGCTGGCTTTCATGATCCCTGTTTTGGCAGCACCTTGGAGGGGCTGCCCATGGTTACCCACCTTTTAAAAAAATTAAAAATTGGTGCACAACCTTGTGTGTAAAAAAATAATTAAATTTTAATTTTTTTGCGCAAAAATTGGGAGCCTCATGGCAAGAGCAGCAAAATACCCTTACCCTTGCCAGTGCCAACCACCCCCAAAGTGCCCAGGCAGTATTTGGAGACAGGTGGTCCTTGTTTCCCCTGCTCCCCGCTGCTACCGTGAGCCATTTCAAGCTCACCATGGCATTTTCCCCTCCCCCCCCCCTTTTTGAGATCATGATAGCCAACTATCAGGCCGGCTTTTGCAATCCCCCTTTTGACAGCTACAAGCAGTCCCTTCAACGTGCCCCAGAGGCACCTTGGAGGGGCTGCCCGTGGCTGGCCAGATTTTTTTTAAAAAAAAACTTTTTGTGCACACACTTTTTTGTACGCAAAAAAATTTAATTTCTATTTTTAAAAAATTTTTCGCTGCAGTTGTGCAACTGTGGGGATTTGAAGCCTCAGCTGGGGCAATGGCATTGCCCCAGCTGAGGCTCCAAATCCATTTTTCCCACTTTGGTTCCTCTTGACAGTTCACAGAAGACGAGCTGTGAAAAGCAACCAAAGGCACGAGGGATCTTTTGCTGAGAAGGGGGTGTTCTTCGCAATTTACAACCCCTTCACAGCAAGTTCCTCATCTTTCCCTCCCCCTTTAGTTCCCATTGGAGTGCACATTTTGCACTTTGTCCCAAGCCTCTAGGGGCTTGGGAAAGTGCAAAAGTGCACTCCCCTTTTTTTCAACGGAGAAGGGGTTTTGACAGCTAGCTGTCAAAATCCTGGGTCGCTTTAAAAAGGGGGGTTTGAGTGGGAACTGGGGTTTTGGACTGGACAGGGTGGCTTTGTTGCCCTCAAACAAGCCACCCTACGGGAATAGGTCCGGGTTTGCACAACATGACAACCCACTGTGGCTTGTCACCCATGATGGGTTGTTGTGTCCTGCAAACCCAGTCAATCTATGAAGTAGCCTGAAATGCTGCAAAACTGTGAGAGGCTTATTGGGTTTTCAAATTATTCTCATACATGTATAGTTCCAGAAGGCAAATCCTAGTTCTGGTTTGCATTATATTTGTTCTTTGTATTTGATTGCATTGAGGGCAGAAGTTCATGTTACTTACATACATATGTAGCAACAAGCATGGTGGCTTCTTTTCCTAGGAAAAAGCCAGTCTGAAAAGAGGATTTGAAGAGAAGAAGCTGTGATGAAGGAGTGCTTAATCCTTTCTTTCCCACTCATAATTTCTCTGTTCCAAATTGCTCTTCCCAAGCCTCATCACCACACCCACCACACCACGCCATGTGGCTCCAACAGAGACAAACACGTGTTTGGAATGCCCAAGTGGGAAAAGCAGATTTGGTGAGTGATTCAGAGTTGGGGAGAAAAGCAGTGGAAAGATTAAACACCCCTCTTCCCCTCCCACCATTTCTCAGCTACAAATCCCCTTCTTGAACCTTCTTTTCCTTAGGAAAAGCAACATTTGGGCTTTTGTTACATGGATATGTGTATAATAACGTGTAGGTCTTCCTGAGCTAAAATAAATAGAACAAATACAATACTAACCAGAACCAGGCTTTCTGGAACTATAAAAGTTGCTGGTCTTTTATTACAGATCACATGTAATTAAGTGCATCTATATATATAAAAGAAAGTGTCCTGACTGACTGACTCATAAACGCCCAGCTCAAACCGTTTAATCTAGGAACGGTAAATTTTGATGGAACATTGCAGGGATGGGGACTCAGACTCGACTCGCGAGTCCGACTGAGTCCCCCCTCTGACTCGAGTCCCCCTCGAGTCCCAATTTTTTCAATGGGACTCGAGACTCGACTCGGGACTCGAGCCCAAGGACTCCGCCACCGCCGCCCGCCACCGCCACCGCTCACATCACGTCACCGCCGTCTCCCTCGCTGCCACCCGCACGCAGCCGCCGCTGCCATCGCACGCAGCCGCCACCATCGCATGCAGCCGCCATCACGCCGCCGCCATCGCACACCGCTGCCATCGCCGGTCCCATCATCACTTCCGGCGCAGCGGAAGTGACGCGCCGGGACCCTGCTCCGGCGTGCGATGGCAGCAGTGGTGGCTGCGAGCGGGTGGCAGCGAGGTGAAACGGCGACGGTGGTGATGTGAGCGGCGGCGAGGTGGCGGCGGCGACTCGAGCGGCGCGGAGAACGCTCTCTGCGCCGCTCAGAAGAGCGAGATCAGGCCACGCCGCTGCCGCCGCCGCAGAGAACTACGAACCCAGGGAGGGCTCGTAATGCATCCCTGGTGCGGCGGCAGCGGCGGCAGGAGCAGGGACAAGGGAAGGACCCGCCCATGGTAAATGGGGGCGGCGGCGGCCCATGGAGGGAGCGGGAGGGTCTCCACGGGAGGAAGGGCAGCTCTTCTTCCTCTCACGGAGACCCTCCCGCTCCCTCCATGGGCCGCCGCTTTGGGAGTGACTCGGGACTCGAGTCACCATTTTGGACCTTGGACTCGAGACTCGACTCGAGATTCGGGTCCAAAGACTCGTGACTCGACTCGTGACTCGAGGCCAAGGACTCTTCAACATCCCTGGAACATTGCTTTTATGACGTAGAGCCCCGCTAAGGAAGGATTTTTGGAAATTCCGTCCCTAAGGGGGTGAAAAAGGGGGGCAAAATCACCCCACTGTCATATCTCCTATGGGCAAAACAACAGGGAAGCAGTTATGCAAATCGGCCTCACCTCAGAATCCCTGCAGGAGCCAATAGGAGCAAATAGCCCATTGGACACTTAGAATGTTCGTATGAATTCCTACAGGGGCCAATAGGGGTGGGTATGCAAATCTCCCCTCGGCCATTTAGAATGTTCTCTGAGGGGGGTGAAAAGGGAGGGAAACTTTTAAAATAACTGCCTGACTGAATGACTGCTGTGCGCGGCAGCGTCGCATAGGCTCCATCACATTTTGCCGGATCCGCCCCAAACTTGGCACACATACTCTCCATCACCCAAGGACAAAGACTGGTGGGTTCAAATCTCCGAAAAACCCTCGCTGCGCCTGTATGGCCCAAAATAGATGAGAGCCAATGGTGTCATTTGGAATGTTCGCAGGGGCCATTCAGGAGCAGTTATGCAAATCTCTCCTGCGTCAAAACAGAATGTTCATATGAACCACAGCTGGGGCGGAGCTGGGATTTCATTGTTGGGTAGTCCGGGGGGGGGCAAGCTGGGATTACGTTGTTGGGTAGTCCTGAGGGGGCAAGCAGGGATTTCATTGTTGTGTAGTCCCAGCGGGGCAAGCTGGGATTACATTGTTGGGTAGTCCTGGGGGGGGGGGGGAGAGCAGGGATTTCATTGTGTAGTCCTGGGGGGGGGAGAGCAGGGATTTCATTGTGTAGTCCTGGGGGGGAGCAGGGATTTCATTGTGTGCTCCCAGGGGGGCAGGGATTGCATTGTTGTGTAGTCCCGGGGGGGCAGGGCTTTCATTGTGTAGTCCCAGCTCCCAGGAGGGGGACAGAGATTTGATTGTGTAGTCCTGGGGGGGAGCAGGGATTTCATTGTGTAGTCCCGGGGGGGACAGGGACTTCATTGTGTAGTCCCGGGGGGGGGGGGAGCTGGGATTTCATTGTTGTGTAGTCCCGGGGGGGGGGGAAGCTGGGATTTCATTCTGCAGTCCCGGGGGGGAGCAGGGATTTCATTCTTCAGTCCCGGGGGGGAGCAGGGATTTCATTCTGCAGTCCCGGAGGGGGGGGGAGCAGGGATTTCATTCTGCAGTCCCTGGGGGGGGGGAGCAGGGATTTCACTGTGTAGTCCTGGGGGAGCTGGGGCTGGGATTTCATTGTGTAGTCCCAGGGGGCCAGGGATTTCATTGTGTAGTCCAGGGAGGGAAGCAGGGATTTCATTGTGTAGTCCGGGGGGGGGGGGAGCAGGGATTTCATTGTGCAGTCTCGGGGGAGCTGCTAGTCCTGCGGGAGCTAGGATTCCATTATGTAGTCCCGGGGGACCTTTCCTATGGTGCGATTCAAAACAGTGGTCAGCGACCTTAAGGAATTTCGAACAAATAGTGCCTATAGGAAAATGACAACCCGTGCAAACTTGGCACGGTCACTCTTCATCACGCGAGCGAAACCGCGGGCAAAAGCTAGTTTGTGTGTATAAAGCAAACATGATTTACCTTTTAAGAGCTAACTTCATTTCTCCCTTGCCTTTTCCTCTCCTCCTCTGCCTTGTTGTCTGTTATCATCAGTATTATTTTTTGCCAGATTATACGTATAGAATTGTTATTGCTTGAGATGTTTTAAGAAGCAGACAAAGGTTAGTTTTCAGATCCCAGAAGTTGTTTGGAATGTGTGGGCAGCTAGGAAAAAAAAGCCCTATGACTAAGCAATTGGATCCAAGAACATTTGACAGGAAGTAAATATGGGAATTGCATTATTAGAAGCCTGCAGGCAAAGAACTGGCAGGTTAATTTCAAACACTATGTGTAATTCAGCTCCCCGTACCACCACCTGCCCCTTCAGTGAACTTCATGGCTTAGTGGGAATTTGAACCAGGGTCTCCTTAATCTGACATTCTAACCTCTATACCACACTGGCTATGTGAAAACTAAGTATTATCAAGTTTGATTTAATCAAGTGGATTTGATCTTGGAAAAATTAATTAAAATTGTCTTGGAAAATTAAGATCTGATTCAGGCCATGACCCACGAATGACCATATGAGACTGACTGAGTCAGATTTATTTATTTATTTATTTATTTATTATATTTATACCCCACCTTTTTTCCTTCAAGGAACCCAAGGTGGCTTACATAATCCTCCTCCTCCTCCATTTTACCCTCACAACAACCCTGTGAGGTAAGTTAGGCTGAGAGTCAGTGACTGGTCCAAAGTCACCCAGTGAGTTTCATGGCTGAGCGGGGACTAGAACCCGGATCTCCCGAGTCCCAATCCAGCATTCTCACCACTATGCCACACTGGCTCTCAATAGTCCATCCAGCCCAGTACTACTGTCTACTCCAAGAGTAGGCAAAGTGGCGCCTGTGGGCACCAATGCACTCTTGGACACCTTTCTTGGCATCCACACATGGTGTCTGAGAGTGCAGGCAAAAGATGCAGGCAGGAGGATGGGGAGGCGAAGATCGCCTCTGCTGCTCTTCCTGCCCTGCATAGGATGCTCCTAAGCCTCTGGGTTCGAGGGCTTACAGTCATTTCAGGAGCAACCCATAGCATTGCGCCCTAAATGGATTAGGATCCTTTTACTGAGTTCAAAGGACTTCAGATCTACAGGCATTGCCATAGCTCAGTGGTGGAGCACATGCTCCCTTAAATTGTCTTTAAATCATCTCATGTGTGCACAGAGAATGTAGCTCAGGGATGACAAGAATCTTGATAGACCTCCTGCTTACGCCTCAGCCTTGCGATAGCCAGCTTTTATTTGGGTAAAAAGATGCCTTTTCACATCACAAACTATTAAACTCTTCTATCTCTGTTTTTTACATAGACAAGAGCTGATACATTTATAGCATTTCTAAACTGTTTTTCTTGTTTTAAAAAAAGCCTCAAAAGACTGTACAAAATATACAATTACATGAAAAATAATGAACAATTCAAAAACCAACAACAATAAAAAGAGCAGTAAAACAGCAGTTAAAGATCCAAACAATATTACAAACACAGAGACATTAAGATATCAGTTGATTTCAGCTATGAGGGCTGTCTCTTTTATTGAGGCAAGTAAGCATTAGCAGTAGTTTTGGAGAAATGTCATCATTGAAATATTATGATATATATTCTGAACATATCTTCTGTACATAGCGCTGTGAAGGATTGAGGCCTACACAGGCTTGAGTTTGCTGAAGCCTGAAGGCCCAAACACTTCAGGATGGGATGGGGAGTTTGAGAGTTTTAGTTCACCCAATAGAAGTTAAGAATTATATCTCCTATTCAAAGTCACATGATTCCAATCCTGGGAAGGCTATATATATGTGGGGTGTGGTCAGCTACTGCAGAGAGAGGGAGACTGACTGCAGAGGAGAGAGGTAGTCTGAAGTTAAGCTAGAGAACCTTGGATTGTTTGTTTGATTTTATCATACTTGCTTTTGAATTATAACCACTCTATTAAGTAAATACCCTAATATAATAAGTAAAGTGTTGTTGTGTACCCTGGTTTGTTGGAGTGACTTATTCACCACGTCTAAAGCCTACACCCATGCTACTGGAAACAGGCAAAGGATTTGATCTCCTGGAATGGGAGAGGCTTTGAGAAGAGGCAGAGATCTTCCAAAGGCAGGTTGAGGGGTCCCTGCAGTAGCGGAACCTTGACAAGCGCAAGTGGCAGTGAGTGCTGAAAGCATTTTGTAGACTCCCTAGTGTCCTGGGCCCTAACTAAGCAGCCCTTAAGCTTCTTCAAACTGACACAAGTAACTATATTTATGATTACCTGAACATAGAACATTGACCCCCAATGCTGTGCACTGCCTCTTTAAGGCCTCAACACCAACAGCCATGCGAATGAACGGGAAGAAACTGTTTTACTGGCTACCAGTATGTTTCTGGGCCTAATTTAAAGTGCTAGTTTTGACCTTTAAAGCCTTAAATGTTTTGTGTAGAGAGCACATAATGCAGCCCACATGCTGAAGCTAAGTAGGTATGAGCCGGGTCGGTGCTTGGATGGGGGACTGCCTGGGCTGCACACATCTGTTCTCCTGCATTGAGCAGAGGGTTGGTCTCGATGATCTTATAGGCCCCTTCCAACTCTACTACTCTGATTCTATGAGACCAAATTACTTGAAGGACCACCTTCACCCTTATAAAGGCTGCCTGCACTTTAAGATCAGCAGGAGGCCCTTCTTGTTTGCCCACCTGAGAGCAGTTAGTTAAGTGGGCAAGTACATGAGAGGGCCTTTTCCACAGTGGCCCCACACCTCTAGATTAAGTTACCATCAGGGGCCATTAGGCCCCATCATTGCAGGCTTTTAAGAAGGCCCTCAAGACTTCCTTACTCTGGTCTTCCCGATTATGTTTTATCACACTGGGTTATAGCTGTAATTGTGTTGTAGGCTCTGTCTTTTGCTGATGTTTGTTGCATTGATGTTTGCTGCTTTTATTATCACATCACTTTTTCATTATGAATTTTATAATATGCATTTTATTGTTGTTATGCTCCTGCCCTGAAATGTGGCCTATAAATATTTAAAATATATAAATATTTTTACAGCAGAAGCCTGTATGAGTAGTTGGGCCTGCATAATCTCCTCCAGGTCTAGACAATCCTCGGCCAAGATGGATCAAGAACAGTTCTTTGTTAAGTTGTACATGTTTCTTTTCTTCAAATCAAAGTTTTTCTGCCATGGGTTCCCCCAGTGAATTGAAATGATAAATAGTTGAGTTTTTAAAATAAGTCTGGCTCATGTTGCTGTTCTCACATATATAACATCCATCCCCGCTTAGCAGCTCACTAACCTGATACTTTTCCTAGTGGCAGGAAAAGCAGTCATCCTCCAATTGAGTTGAGTTTGCTGTATGATTACCTAATTGCAAATGGCTTCTTCATCACATTTACATTAATCATACAGCCTTAATGTGATGCCTAATTAGAGTCCAGGATTTGACTGAAGAATGTTTAATGTTTTTGAATGGTTCCGTCTCCAGTCCCATCCATACTTGTAAATCAAACATTACAAAAACATTTACAAATCTCTAAAGAACTGCTTCCATTCTTGTAAGAAAAGCCAGCACTGCAAACTGCTTGCAAATAATTGAAGAAACATCATTTCCACTGCTGCTCTATCTATCTAGGCTAGGGTGAGAAAAAAAATGGATGTTGATATTCAACCTTTTTCAACAGACAGGCCCTAAAGTAGGCCAAGCTCCTTCTACAGCTGTTGAATTTGACTGATTCAATAAGAATTTGACTTTATTCTTTTTAAAAAGTAGCTTATAAATCAACAGTGCTGTCACCAACCACCGTCTTAAATTTCCCCCCATTCTTTCCTCCTTGAGGCTCAAAATGTGGGTGTTTTTTGCACAATCATCACTCTGCATACAGTGAGAAATTTCTGAAGGGCAATATTTCCACAGAGGTAGCTGTGTTAAGTTGGTTGCACCAAAAACAATGAAGAGCAATCCTTTGCATGTCTACTCAGAAGTAAGTCCCATTGAGTTCAAGGCAAGGTAACAATCAGAAACAGCTTTGGTCACCTTGGTGGATGACCTACATTGGGAACTAGACAGGGGGAGTGTGTCCGTTGGTTCTGCTGGACCTCTCAGTGGCTTTCGATACCATCGACCATGGTATCCTTCTAGGCCACCTCACTGGGCTGGGACTTGAAGGCACTGTTTTACAGTGGCTCCATTCCTTCCTGGAGAGGCAGACCCAGAAGGTGGTGCTGAAGGACTTCTGTTCAACTCCCTGGCCATTGGCTTGTGGAGTTCCTCAGGGTTCTGTTTTGTCCCCCATGCTATTTAACATGTACATGAAGCCATTGGGAGAGGTTGTCTGGAGTTTTGGAGTTCAGTGTCACCAGTATGCTGATGGCACCCAGCTCTATTTCTCCTTTCCATCCAATTCCAAGGAAGTTGTTGCTGTGTTAAACCAGTGTCTGTGGGCAGTAATGGACTGGCAAATAAACTGAAGCTTAATCCTGACAAGACAAGAGATGCTCCTGGTCAGTCAGAAGGCAGATAAAGGAATAGGAATTCAGCTTGTGTTGGATGGGGTTACACTCCCCCTGAAGACACAGGTTCGCTGCTTGGGTGTACTTCTGGATTCAGCCCTGAGCCTGGATGCCCAGATTTCAGTGGTGGCCAGGAGTGCATTTGCATAGTTCGTGCGCCAGCTGCACCCGTTCCTGGAGACGTCTGATTTGGCCACAGTGACACATACCTTAGTTACATCCCTTTTGGATTACTGTAACACACTCTACATGGGGCTACTTCCGAAGAGTGATCGGAAACTTCAGCTGGTTCGAAGAGCTGCTGCCAGACTGCTGACTGGGGCTGGCTACAGGGAGCATACAACTCCTATGTTACAACAGCTTCACTGGCTCCCAGTCCATTTCCTGGCACAATTCAATGTGCTGGTTATGACCTATAAAGCCCTATATGGCCCAGGTCCAGGTTATCTGAAAGACTGTATTCTCCTCTATGATCCTGCCCGTACTCTGAGATCTTCTGCGGAGGCCCTTCTTTTAGTTCTGCCACCATCTCAGGCATGCCTGGCAGGAACACAGCAGAGGATCTTCTCAGTGGTTGCCCCAATGCTCTGGAATTCCCTTCCAAGGGAGGCTAGAATGGCGCCCTCCTTGGTATGTGTGAAAAGGACTGCCAACCGGTCCTTTACTCAAGACCAGAGATCAAAGGTGCAAAACTGCCAGCCTTAGCTCTGCCGTCTTGACTTGATTCTCTCAGGGACTTGCCCTTGTCTGTACACTGGATTTAGCACTGAACTACAGAGGAACCACACACTCCGTGTGGGGTAAAACCAGGAAAGTTTATTTAAGATAAACAGATTACAACAAAAGGTGGGAAATGAGGGAAGGGGAAAAGGTGGGGAGACACTTTGGTATACACAGTAGAGCTATAAAACAACAAAGCTAGTTCCTTTACTATATCACTACCCAGGCCTTACTCTCTTTACCTGGGGGTTGTTTGATCCTCTTCAGGGCTTGCCTCAGCACAGCCCTGCTCCCGCAAAAGCATGCAGACAACAACAACCAAAACCAAATGCCACGGCAGGCAGTATAGATTCTCCCCCCACCCCTCCTTTCAGTAGCTTAGGTGTCTTTAGCCAATCAGGATGAACTTCATCTGGGCCAGGCAGGGGAGGGGTGGTTCTTTGCCACATTTGCATGCGAATAGCTGTGGCCCAGACTCAGGGGCCATCAGAGGAACTATGTACATTTTGCCTTTCCCAGCCCCCCAGCTGGAATTATATTTGTTTACACATGTGTGTAAACATCTGTGTGTGTGTGTGTGTGTGTGTGGTGCAGGAAACTCTGACACTTTTTCTCCACAGTATGTTTTCAGAGGCAGGCAAAAACTTTCCTGTTCCAGCAGGCCTTTGGGACTAGTTTGGAACTATAAGAAAGTGATGGATTTGCACTTTTTTAAAAGTTATTGCTGTTTTAACTTTGATATTTTATATAATTTTAATATTATTGCTGATTTAATTATATTTTAACTTTTGTATTTTTCTATTTATATGCTTTACCTATACCAATTTTAATGTTGTAAAGCCGCCTGGAGTCCCAGTACTGGGGAAAAGGTGAATTGATGATGATGATGATGTAACTACAGTAATACCTTGGATTGCAAGCATAATTCGTTCCGGAACCGTGCTTGTAATCCTAAACACTCTTAGGATGGCCCCAGAAAGTGAGTCTCTGGCGGGGGTGAGCGGGGCTGATTTCGGCCTGCTACGCCCGCTCAAGGCGAGCGGTTACATCCCTACTTGTCTTGCAAGACCTTGCTCGTTTATCAAGTCAAAAATTTTTTAAAAATTTGCTTGTCTTGCAAAACGCTCTCAGACCAAGTTACTTGCAATCCAAGATATTACTGTATATAGGATTGCAGCCTAGCATCCTATAATGCTCGAGGGTAAGTCCCATTGAAAACTTACTTCTGGGTAGATATGTATATGTAATACAGGATTGCACTGTAATACATATATTTTATGGCATAAACTTCTGTGAACTAACGTTCACTTCATCAGATCCGTGTTTTCCTAAATTGGCAGGTAGCGCCTTCCTTCATGCTACAGCGGTACTAGCCCCAATCCAGGATTAGCGTGTGTTGGGGGTGTGGGGGCAAGAAATGTATGTTAATCCTAATTCCTAATTACATCCCCCTACTCGATCCCATACAAGGCAGATGCTGAATTTTCTAGACCAGCTTGCAACCGGCTTTGGATTTAATAAGTTTAGTGCCGAATGGAATATGTAAGAACAGCAGAAAGAAAATGGGGTTAAATTGCAGGGCATCTTCATTCCTCACCCCACCCACCCGGCACTCATCCGTTCTAAAAATATACAAGCAACACCAGACCAGAACCGTTCCAAAACCGCGGCGGCGTGTGCGTGTGCGCACGCTCGAGCCGCTGGTGCCTGCGGCAGCCGCGCAAAACCCGTCTTCCCCGCAGCGACGTTTGTCACGCTCCTCGGAGCGAGCTGTGCAGCTACCGCCAGTAAAACGCCGCCTTGATGGAGACCGCCGCTTTTTGCCGAATGCGGCCTCTCCTTCCTCCGCCCTCCCAAAACAAGGCAGAGTCCCCGCCCGGACAGCCGCCGCCCTCTCCTACGTCGCCAGCGCGCTCGCGTTCCGGAGGCCCTTCGCAAGGACCTGGTGTGGGATCGGCAGCGGAACTGTGAGTATGGACGGTAGTTGCCACCCGGCTGTTATTTGATGTCTCCCTGTCCAGATTCCCTAACTACCACCCGCCCGCGCGGTTGCCAGGGTAACGGAGTCCTTGGCGAGGCAGAAAGGCAGCGGGCGGCGGTAGTAGTTGCGGATCAGGCCTGCGGGCAAGATGGTGAGGGGCAGGAGAAGGGCCGGACAGGGATAGTTGAAGGGGCTCCTCTGAAGGGCCGGGGCGCGGGGGGACGGGACGGGACTGGCGGAGTCCCACCCGCCTCACCTGGCTCTGCTCTCTCTTCTCGCTCTTTGCAGATGCTCTCGCGGCTCAAGCCCGCCGTCGGGAGCGGTCCTCAGTCTGCTGAGAAGCGCAAAAAGAAAGGCAAGCGGGTCCCCCAGCTGGAGGAGCTGCTGACCCAGCGAGACTTCACTGGGGCCATCGCCCTGCTGGAGGTACCTACCAGGAATGCAGCTCGGACAATGGAGGCCCTGCACAAGGAGCTGCTGGAGACAGGCTCTTTGGGTTGTTCATGGCGGGATGGGTGTACCGGTTTAGTTCAGATGCTATTTCAGTAACCGAATCTGAGGGGGGAAATGTATTGGAAATAAGAGAATGATCATCCACCCTCTTCTTCCTGGCTTTGGTTTCTCCAGACAGAGAGTCAGGGAGCATCAGTGCTTTCTCAGCCTATCTATCCTGGCATTATTATATACCCTGCTTTGTGGAGTATGCAAGGTGGGTTCAGTGAGACCACTTCGCAGAGTTCTGTTCAGATGCAGGCCTGGTGTTATTCCCAAAAGATTGCTTATTCATTTCAGTATTGTTTACTTGTACCGATGATGGTTGGTGAGTGTGTAATTCTGAGCCTCCAAAGGGAAGACCTGTTGAGTCATGACAAGAAATCTGCTGTTCTACACACATGGGAAGAGCGATCCTGTGGCCCCCTAGACAGTGTCTAGAGGGCCATAGGATTTTTCAGACTCGCAGCTCTGAGGTCAGGAAAAAAGCTTTGACCTCGGAGCTGGGGATCCACATTCGGATTGCGCCCCCCTCCAGACAACATGGAAAGTACCGTGCTAGCTGCTTCTCTGAGGTTGTAAGAGCAACCTTGGAGAATGGGTGAAGAGGGCATTCTGGGTGGTGGGGAGAGGTATGATGTATCCTGGTGGTGTGCCAGCCTCCTTCCCTCCCTTTCTGAAGCACTGCAGTGAGCTGACCAAAATCGGCCGTCCAACTGATTTTCAGGGCAAGAGGAGTGGGAGGCGAAGATTACCTCCGTGATCCTCCCACCCTGCATAGGATGCCTGCAATCCTCTGAGTTCGGATGTTTACAGGCATCTCCATTGGATTGCATTCTAAGCCAGTTTAAGATGATTAACAAGTTACTCTTCAACAGTTTGCTTGTAAACATCTACTCATACTAGTTAAGGATAAGGGTCTTATACTGAACCAGTTTGGTTTCTAATATCTAAATGATAACACTTCTGTTCTATTGCATTTTTTTGGAGGCTTATTCTCTGGTAACACTTTGCTACTATTAGTCTTTGACTGGATTCACACTTAATGATAAGACAGGAATCCTGGCTTATTAAACCATAATATGAATGACCAGCTTGCTTGCTTGGTCCCTCCTTCACGTAAGCGGGTAAACAGACCTGGCAGGGATAGCTTAGTGGGATGTCCAAACCTGGGATTATGGTTTATTGCACCTAGAATCATAGAAAAGTAGAGTTGGAAGGGGCCTACAAGGCCATCGAGTCCAACCCCCTGCTCAGTGCAGGAAACCTCAGCAAGCCAAGATTGGTAAACCAGCTTAAAACCAGGCTTTGTTGTTGGCTTACAAATCCTGGCTTGTTTGGGCACAATAAACCATAATGCCAGGTTCAGATGTCATGTTAAGCTATCTCTGCCTGTTTACCTACACATATGAAATAGGAGTGAATGGGCTGTGAGCACTAGCATGCAGTTCTTCCACATTGTGGTTTAATAAGTCAGGATTCCTGGTTCAGCTTATGTGTTTTTCTGACCGTTGTGCTTTGTGCTTTTAACACTTACATAGCATGTAGATAGTTCTTGCCGTTGACATGCTGTGGTCTTAACCACTGATTTTCTGCTTGTTGGTCATTGTTAAAGGCACAGAGCCTTTGTCAGTCAAACTGACTATCCAAAATAATTTTAAATACCTAGTTATGTTACTTGTGTCCAACCCTCTCTTAACATGTTTATACATATCATATACACAAGACTTTGGAGGTGACTGAGTTAAAACCTTCCTTCTCTCTGAAAACATTTAATGCGTATTTCTTCATATGGCTTCAGTCCGCAAGGCTGTCATAAAATAATGTTGAAAATTCCATGAGTGTGCCTGTAATTGGGCACTATTTTAATCTATGTTTTCCCCTCCTGCAAGTTTAAGCGTCATGTTGGGGAACAAGAAGAAGATGCGGACCTCTGGATTGGATATTGTGCTTTCCATCTGGGTGACTACAAGAGAGCACTGGAGGTGAGGTGAGGAAATCCTGCTTCCTCTTGGAAGGAAGGGGGATGCTGCCCTAAAATAAGATCAGTAGGAAGGAGAGAGATGTCCTGGAGTAATGCAAAAGAAAGAAGGCAGGCCATTGTGTTATAAGTCTTGTGACACAGTTGTATATTGTCACACTGGATGATGATGATCTGGTTTACAAATGGGAAATCATTTGTGCTAATAGGAGTGTATTGGCAGTTTTCTGATGCTGCTATTTTCCAAAATCCTATGCTTGTGTGAGGAAAAAATAAGCCTTGGCGTAAAAGCATGTTGAAAGAGAGTGGAAAGAATTTGCACATGGCCTGTAGCATTTATATGATAGTTCAAAGTTAACGTTGGTGAAGAAAGAAATTAAATACCAAACTATTGCTCACAAACTGAGCAATAAGTAAAATAAAATGACAAAGTATTTCAAATAGGCCTGCATCTCTTTGAAGGCTATTGAGGATATGCCATGTTCCAATTTTCTTGAATGTTGAACAGCAAAACGGTGTACAAACTAATGATTGGCCTCAGTATTGTTTTTTAGATTGTATACATTAACCTGCAGAACTTTAGCATAGGAAAATATTTCTTTCTGAAGCAGAATAATTGCCCAAACTTTTTTTGTGTGTGGACAATACTGTTTCTGTATGTGTTTCTTTCACCACAAGGTGGTGATGTTGATTTTGATTTGTGAACAAATATTTTAAATTTTCTTTGGGATAACTTTATAATTAATGAGATTTTCTTCCATGTTTTGAAGATGTATGTAAGGGTGGGTTCATTAAGGTTACCCTTTAATGGTTAAAAGATCAATAGCTGGAATTGTGT
Source organism: Shinisaurus crocodilurus (assembly GCA_021292165.1). Lineage (NCBI taxonomy): Eukaryota > Metazoa > Chordata > Lepidosauria > Squamata > Shinisauridae > Shinisaurus > Shinisaurus crocodilurus. Next base: position 250,798,514 of record CM037879.1, read on the forward strand.
CCTGGTACGCATAACCTAGGATTTATAATTAGCTTTAAATCCTGTCACATTAATTAACCAGTTGGAATTGTATGGGTTTCTTAAGACCTGTGTGGTTATATAATACATGATATTTTATTTTCTGTGCTAAAATTTAGTGTGGAAATAAAATTACCTCATGATCTTTAATCTTTAGTTCTTGATCAGTTGGAACTTATTTTAGCTGGTGGGGAACTGAAAACCCATGTAGCATAGTAGTTAAATTCATGGGTTATAAGCAAGAAAGCCTCTTGGTTGAAAATTATCTCAACTCACCATTGGTAGAGTTGAGCAAGCTGCTATCTCTCTTTAGTATCACATCTGTAATAGAGGAATAATAATACTGATCTGCCTTATAGCATTGTTGTAAGGATTTATGAGACAATGATGCTCGATCAGAACAAGCCACCATAACTTAAACATGCCATGGTGGCTTGTTGTGAGCCACAGTGTGTGCCAGGCGCGATTTGCATGACCACTGCTTGGCTGTGGCTTACGGTATGTCATCCAAACCTGGGTGGCTTGGCTTGTTGGAGGGTTAAGTAACCCTCAAATAACCCATGGGCCATTGTAGGGTTATTTGAGGGTTGTTTAACCCTCCAACAAGCCATGCTGCCTGGGTTCGGACGACATGATAAGCTGCAGCCTGGCAGTGATTATGCAAATCGTGCCTGACACGTGCCGCAGCTCACAAGAAGCCACCGTGGCTTGTTTTGATCATCTGAACCAACCCAATATATGTGAAATAAATAGAAGCAAACAGCAATATTATTTGCACATATTTATTTACAGCGTTTGTAACAAAGTTCTCAGGGCTGCTTGCAGCTAGAAATAAAACAATTTAAAATTTGTGTTTGGTGGTGACAGCAAGAGTCTATCAAAAAGTATTGTTTATTTCAGGAGTATGAGAATTTGACCAAGCGACCTGGCTGCAACCCAGATGTTTGGGTGAATCTAGCATGCACTTACTTCTTCTTGGGAATGTATACACAAGCTGAACAGGCAGCCTTGAAAGGTGAGAAGAGTAACTGAGGCTGTAATCCTATACACACTTATATGGGACTAAGTCCCATTGAGCACAGTGGGACTTACCTCTGAGTAGACATGCACAGGATTGTACTGTTAGGATGGTGCACCTGAGCAAATTCATACATTTGAAAATCCTGAATTGCTCCAAACATTGGCATAAGATTTGTTCATATATTCTTCTGGGTTTTGTTTTCAGCTCCCAAAAGTAGACTTCAGAATCGTCTATTGTTCCATCTAGCACACAAGGTACATATGCATGCATTTTTTTAAAATTACAAACAGTGGTTGTAATTCAGAAGTAAATACAAGGTAAAGAGTGCGCCTGAGAGGTTTTGAAATTTAGTTTTCCCCACCCTCCTATTCCCACCCCCTCCCCAAAGTTTACTTTAAAATCTTAGCTTCTGAAAGGCTAATCTGAGTGAAAGAGAAACTCACTTGTCTAGGTACATAGGGGTGGGCAACTTGTAACCATCCAGAGGTTTTGGCCTACAGTTCCCATCAGCCTTAGCCAGCATAGCCAATAGTTTGGGATCATGGGAATTGTAGGCCATCCAGAGGGCCACAGGTTGCCCACTCCTGAGGTACAGTGTTGTTGGAAGTGTTGCTAGAAGTGCTGGGCAGGCACAAAGGTTGAATGCTGAGCATAGAGAAGGCAAAAGAAAGCAAACTAAGACACAGGTGACCCATGGTTAGGAAGGCTGAAGTCAGTGGAAAGGGAAGTGGTTTCAAAGGAAATATGAGGTGGAGGAAGTAGAGGCTTGAGGAAAATATGGGTAGAGAATGATTGCTTACTGACAGTTGTATGTATAGAATATTAGGCATCTGTGTAATACTATTTTCTTTCTGAACTGTATCATATTTCCCCTTTAGTTTGGTGATGAGAAGAAACTGATGAGCTTCCACCAAAATCTGCAGGATATAACAGAAGATCAGCTTAGCCTTGCTTCTATACATTATATGCGATCTCACTACCAAGAGGCTATTGATATCTACAAACGCATACTACTTGATAACAGGTTGGGTCAGCCTCTCCTTCCCCAATTTATCATTCTCTGTACCTGTTTAACATTTTTTGGTGGTAGCATTTCATAGGAGAAAGGCTCTTCCAATTCTCCCAGTGCTGTTAATACTCATTTTGCTAAGTTTCAGTGACTGGGTTCACACAACACGATAAGCCATGGTGGTTTATAAGCCAGGAGTGGCTTGTCATGTTGTCTGAACCCGGCTGCATGGCTTGTTAACCACGCACAAGCCACTCTGGCCAGGTTCAGACCTGTAAAAGGCAGGTGGCTGAAATTTGATAATATTGTTTACTACCCTGTTTTAGGCGAAGTCCAGGGCAGGATTATAGGTCTACTTGTGTGTAAATTATACCACAGCATGTGAGCCTGCAGTAAGAAAAGCACCCCAAGATGCAGGATGAAGATCCATAAGCAACAACCATGCCAAATTTCAGCTTCCTAGCTTAATGGGAAATAGGAGATACATTGACGAGTCATTTTAAATGGAAAATGATATACCCAGGATTCTAGGAAAAGTGCTTAGTGACCCCACTTGGGTTTTTGCTATAGTTTAGGGTGCCCTTTTCTAATCCTTCCTTGTGTACATTGTTGTCTGTTGCAAAATACATTTATTAATGTCTTGCAATGTTTGGACAAACCATTCTACCACTGACTGAGCTTGTTAGGGGTGGGCGACCCGCCCGGCACTCGGCTCATGCGCACTCCAACTGAGGCACTCGCTGGACTTCCGGGTCCCCAGCTCTACGTTGTTTACATAGAAAATAGGGTAAAATACATTAAAAACGGCCGCGATTTGTGCTAATTACGCAAATCTCGGCTGTTTTTAACATATCTTATGCCATTTTCTATGTAAACAATGTAGCACCGGAAACTGGAAGTTGCTTCCCCGGCTTGGCTTGCAAGAACACGAGTCAAGCCAGGGAAAAGGTAGGTCAAGCGGAGCTCGGGGAGGGGGGGTCGAGCCCAGCAGGTTTGCCGGATTTCCATCCCCCAATCAAGCTCCACGCATATCCCTTGCTTGTGTTGAAATGGCATATATAACATTACTTGCACATCTTCATTTTCATTTATGAACCTTTTGCTTGTTTGAGCTTTCTGCCACTGCATGTAACAGTTACTTTTTGAAATGCGGTTATTTGAAGAAACACTGATGTCTTAACTAACTTCAATTCTGCAGGGAATATCTGGCCCTCAATGTATATGTGGCCTTGTGCTACTACAAGTTGGATTACTATGATGTGTCACAAGAGGTGCTAGCCGTTTACCTTCAGCAGGTTCCTGATAGTACAATTGCTCTTAACTTAAAGGCTTGTAATCATTTCCGACTCTACAATGGGAAGGCTGCTGAGGTACATTGTTAGAATTATTTTTCTTTCAAGTCATTCTCTCTTGATGCAAGCTTCAGTTTAGCAGTAATATTTCAGTTTATGCTCTTGATAATTGCTAATTATTTGCAGTGCTTCACCGTTTCAACTTTCAGTTTGGCTGACTATATACAAGTATTTCCAGTTATCCTGGTATACTTGTCACTTTTATATGAGTTAGTCAAATAGTAGTTGGGATGCACAAGATAAGAGGTTTGTTTAAGCAATATCATTATGGCTTTCCTTGGTTACCATTGTTGACAGTGTGCCCTGTTGTTCCATTCATTGTTTTTTATATTTCTTTAAAAATGTAAGGCAGAGCTTAAGAGTTTGATGGACAGTGCCTCAACATCCTTTGAGTTTGCTAAGGAACTCATTAAGCATAATCTGGTGAGTAATAATTGTGGAAATCACTAGTTTGTATAAATGTGGTTTGTGGTGCTCTTAATACCATAGGCTGGGATCAAATTGAATGTTGGGGAAAAAAATAAGGTATGAATATTTCAGACATTTGAGGTCATGATCAATGTATTTAAATATCAATATATTTATTTAATTTTCTGGATACTGTCACATGTCTCCCTGATTATTATTATTATTATTATTATTATCATCATCATCATCATCATCATCATCATCATCATCTATTTATTGCCCATCTGGCCGGCAAACCAGCCACCCTGGGCGATGTACATAAGATAAAAACAGGATAAAATACATTTAAAACAGTATAAAATTTTAAAATGTTAGCCCACCCCATATTCCCGCCTGAACAGCCATGTTTTTAGTGAGCGGCGGAAGCTCAGCAGAGAGGGGGCATGGCGGAGGTCACTTGGGAGAGAGTTCCACAGTACGGGGGCCGCCACAGAAAAGGCCCTCTTCCTAGTCCCCACCAGTCTAGCTGCTCTGGCTGAAGGGACAAGGAGAAGGCCGTCTGTGGCAGATCTTGTTGAGCGGCCTACTTGGTGTTGCTGGGGACGCTCCTTCAGATAGACTGGACCGGAGCCGTATAGGGTTTTAAAGGTCAAAACCAACACCTTGAATTCGGCTCGGCAAGCAACTGGTAGCCAGTGCAGCTCCTTGAGCACTGGCGTGATGTGATCCCACCGGCGGCTGCCTAACCAGGTGAGCCGCCGCGTTCTGTACCAGCTGTAGCTTCCGAACCGTCTTCAAGGGTAACCCCACGTAGAGTGCATTACAGTAGTCTAGGCAAGAGGAGACCAAGGCATGAACCACTGATGGGAGCAGGTGATTAGGAAGGTAGGGGCGCAGCTGTATCAGATGGAGTTGATACAGCTGCCGCCCAGCTCACAGCTGACACCTGAGCCTCCATGGACAGCTGGGAGTCTAGAATGACCCCCAAGCTGCGGACCTGGTCCTTCAGGGGTAGATGTACCCCATTCAGCACCAGGTCAACATCCCCTAACCTCCCCTTGTCCCCCACCAGAAGTACCTCGGTCTTGTCGTGGTTCAGCTTCAGCATGTTATTCTATTGTCTCCCAAATCCTGGTGACCATCTCCCCGTTATTATCTACACACACCTATATCATCAATCTAACACTTTCTTCCAGCTCCTTTCCCATTGTGTTCAAACATGCCATAACCTCTTTAAAAAACAAACAAAAAACCTCTTTTGACCCATCTCCACCCTCTTACTATTGGCCAATCTCTCTTTTTTCCTTTGCCTCCAAATACCTGAATCAGGTTGTTCACTTCTGCTCTCTTAACGTTTTGTCTTCCATCTTCACTCTTGATCAGCTGCAATACATCTTCCACCCTCACCACTCTGTTAAAATTGCCCTTGCTAAAATCACGGTTCATCTTCTCACTGCCAAATATACCCTTGTTATACTTGACCTATGTCCTGTCTTTGATACAATTGACAGTCTTCTCCTGTTTGACTCTTTCCATACCTTAGGTCTTTGTGACTCTGTTTTTAGGCTGTTGTCTTTCTATCGGTCACATCACTCACCTAAAACATCCGTTTGGAAAAGTTCCTCCTCTGGGTTTAGGTCTCTTGGTTTCTGTTTTGGCTCCCTGCTATTCCCTCTCACTAGGGGAAGCTGGTGACTCCAATGTCAGTGGGGCTCCTTATCCATTGCAGCTTTTATTCTGAGCTTTATAGGCGCTATCCATGGTGGTGAACCTATTTTGGGGATGAAGTACAGCACCATGGATAGCTCCTATAAAGCTCAGAATACAGCTGCAATAGATAAGGAGCCCCACTGACACAGGAGTCACCAACCTCCCCTGGTATATTCTTCCTCACCCCTGGCTGTCAGTATAACCTGTATGCTGATGACACCCATGTAGAACTATTCGTTTGTTTCCTTTTATTCACTCCTCAAAATCCATGTTTTCTATGTGGCCTTGGGACTGACTTCTTTATACCTCTTCAGGTGGTATTCCGTGGAGGGGAAGGGTCTCTTCAAGTACTTCCTCCCCTGGTTGATGTCATTCCTGAAGCTAGATTGAATCTAGTCATTTACTACCTCCGGCAAGGTAACAAATCATCTTGATTTTTATCTCCTTTTACTTTCTCTTTGTCCTTTCTGGTGACTCTTTAATAGGATAAATGGCACAGGTGTTTTTTGTTATGGAGATTGGGATGTGGGGTTGCAGCTTCTTACTGTTCCTTTTATTTGTGGTGCTTATGGGAATTAACAAATGACTTACATTCTTGGCTTATGAAGAAAAATGTATTAAAGATTGGCATGGCTATACTACTGCTCATGTCCTGCTCTTGTGCTGTTATGGCATTCCTGCTCCTGTAGTAGGAGCAAGGAGAGAGTTGAACTATAGCAGGGATGGAGAAACTCTGCCCCGTGGGCCTAAATGGGCCCGCAGAGGTTCCCATTTGGCTTGTGGAGGCTTTGGCGCCCTCCATGGGCCCTGGCCACTCCCCTTCCCTGGAGGCTACCAGAACCAGAGGCTTGGAGAGAAGGCAGGTGGGGACAGGTTTAAGCTTGCCAAGTTTCAGGATGATAGCTGCAGGGTGTGTGTGTGTGTGTGTGTGTGTGCAGGAGCAGCTTTGACAGTTTGAGGATCTCCAAAAGAGGACGTGCTTCTCCTCCTATGTTCCTTCTGGACCGTTGTTCTGAAAATGACAGAGAGGGTATAGGTGCCCCTATGTAAGAAACGTGCAAAGGTTCAGAAGGATAGATGCAGTGGTTCATGTGGAAGGGGCTTTCTCCAATTTGGGGGAAGGATGATTCACTTCCCCTTCTCTCCCCCACTCCCATTTTTTGGCCAATTTGTATGAAAATGGCACACATCATAGAGATATGCCAGGCTAAGAAACCTGCAGAGTTTCAGAAGGATAGATGCAGGGGCTAGGAAGTAATGATGCTTGAAAACCATTGTAAGGCTTTTTTTAAAATAGGAGACTATTACTACCATAATATTATAATTAATGAAACACACACACACACACACACACACTAGAAAAACTGATGGACAACAGGACTAAATTCAAATTATTTAATTTCTTTTTCCTAACTAGGGAAGGAGAAAATGGATTCATTACTGAATTGCACAGAAAGACAGTCTCTCACACACAAAATACAACAGAGAACGACTGAGAAATTTAAGTAGGGTATTTCAGGAAAAAGTCTGAGCAAGGATTGAGTTAAAGCAGAAAGGAAAGAATGATTTTGGATGAAATCATAACCAAACAAAACATGAAACCAATCCACACATCCCACCCCTTCACTTCTACGTTCCTTCTATTCCCAGCTGTCCTGCTACAGAGAAGTAGAAGAGAGAGAGAATTTTTATTGAAACACTCAATAAAACTCAGTCCCTCCCAAAGCACAGTGATTGGAGCCCATGGTAAAATGTGCCCTAGGTGAAGCTGTCAGCTACTCAACTGCTGTCCCTCCCTCTCATTGCAAAAAGAGAAAAGAAACCAAAAGATGCCAGTGTTTGCAGGAGACCTAATGTCTGTGTCTCCCATGTCTCTGAAACACAAGTCACAAATGAAGCCTCATTCCAGAATGTGTTTGGTTCTCTTGGCTTTGTCTCAGGAACCAACAGAACCAGACCAAAGCAGCCCAATTCTGCTTGGGCTTCAGGCTTTGTCCAAATCCAATGCACATCTCTAATAGAAGTCCTAGTGCAGTCAATGGAGCTTTCCCTCACATAATGGCTTTCAAGTTAGGATGCTAGAAATCATTTATTTTTCTTAAGGGTTGCACTATTAAGTGTCAACTTTGAATAAACCAAGTATTTTGCTTAGGTGAAGTTCAGTCCCAGGATTGTTACCTTCTCTCTCTCCCATCCTCAAAGGATGGATAAATGTGGGAGAGAAAAGAATGTTTTTTTTTCCTAGGAAGCATCTGCTGGGCTATAAAAAAAAAAAAAAAAAAGAGGGCAGTGAGCCTTTGGACAAAAAAGGTAAAGTAGTAAAGAAATGATTACCGGTACTTAGACCGTATTTGTTATAAAGGCGAAAGAAATACACCACCAGCATGATACAAATGTTCTCCAACATATAGTTTCTTTTTTCTTTTTCTTTTCTCTCTTAGCATTTTTGGGGAAAGTTGAATGATGATGTGGGAAGTGTTATGCACTGTAACTTGTTGTTTCAGATGATGTGCAGGAAGCTTACAACCTGATTAAAGACCTGGAACCTACAACCCCACAGGTAAAGGAAAGAGTTGAGCATGGTTATATAAAGGAAATATATAAATGGTTATATAAAGGAAAATATTACCACTTGGGATATGATGTGTCATGACTGCAGGACAGAACTCAAGTTCTTGTGTATAAAATATCATCAGTTCACTTTACAGATTCAAGATAGTCTCATCTTCTTGAACAGGAGAGTGGAAATCCTCTCTTAAACAGGAGTATCTGAATCCAGGAATTGAGTTTATTTACTTGGGCAAAAAGCTTACCCTACTTAGACCAAAAAGGACCAGGTCTACAGTATACAAACCTTTCACTTTGCAGTGTTCTCTTTTTAAAAACGACGGGCAGTATCCAATCGGACACTAGCACTAACATAATTTATGTTGTGTTAATGTAAGGGACCTCTAGTGCAATGCCAACAGCGTTAGCCAGCATGAGGGGATTCCCTGGGCTGGATCCAGACTAAGTAAGTTGCACTTAGGTCCCATTGAAATCAAAAGTTCCACATTGAAATCCCATTGAAATCAAAAGTTAGTCATGACATTGATTTCAATGGGAACTAAGCACAACTAATTTACTCTGGCTGCAAAATTAGTCATGACATTGATTTCAATGAGAACTAAGTGCAACTAATTCACTCTGTCTTAACACTTGCACTTTGTTTGATAGACACTACAGTATGAGTTGCACAAGACATTTGGTGAACACTTAAATACCTTTTCACCATATGTAAAGAGCACTAGAATAGCACAATTAGCACACCATTTTTTATATGCTATACAGAGATTTCTACAGATTTTTTTGGATTATGCAGACCATTCCAAATACACTATTAATCTTTAGAACTCTGCTTCAGGATGGGTTATCCTAAACTGTTTGTTCATTTGCACACAGATGATATGGGCCTATTAACTCCAAGGAATAACACACAGATCTAAACTTAAAACCTATTTATTACTGATTCTACATTCTTTGCTGTATTTCTAAAATTAGTGTCCAGAACTAGTGAATGCCATAAGAAAAACCTGGAAGTTGGGGAGAAGATAAATGTCTGTCTGTCTAATTTATAATTGCCCTCCTGTCCCCAAGATGTTCAGCTCATAGCATATGCTGACATTATACCGTGTATTTATGTGGCTGAATTAGAGGAATGAAATGGGTGGCCATTCTCTTAATTGCTTGACCCTCTTACTATTCATGCTTGTTATGGTGATTTTTATAATGTGGTTTTCATTTCATACAACTCACTGGCTTCACTTGACAGGATTGCTTTGGGTTTGTATATTTAATATGATCTGACTTGGACATTTGAAAATGATGGATTCAGAAATCTATGTGTTTTTAATGCAGTTTGAATAGAATAATTGCAAGTTGTCTTAAACTTCAGTAAATAAGTTGCCTCATTTTAACAATTTTGGTTTTGAATCTAATCCTTCTCTAGGAGTATATCCTCAAGGGAGTAGTGAATGCAGTCCTTGGGCAGGAAATGGGTTCAGTGAGTATAATAACTTTTATAACAGTAATTCATAAGGAGTAGACAACTGAAAGGCTGATTAAGATTGCAGTGTTACCCTTGCTCTTCTGTATTTCCTTTATTTTTGTACAGCAAAGAATTATTAATCATCATAGTGCCAGGATGCTTGTGTTATCAGCAACAACTGTTTTGTGAATGTCCACTGTTAATAACGTGATTGTCACTGTCATTATTTTCTTCATTTAATTTCCCTGTGACCTCACTGTTTACAACCGTGTGTACTGCACTTGCACCTCTTGGTAACACTTCTTGCATCTAATGAAGTCCTTTGAAAGTCAGTAAATTGAGCCTCTCTGCCTGGCTTACGAAACACTTGCTTTGTGTTTGTGATTACTGTGTATAAGGAATGATCATACAAATATCTCTTTCTTTCTTAATAAGTTTTGGCCCATTTGTTGATTCTGGTCCAGGCTAGATGTTACCTTGATTATTCATTTTGAGCTGGAAAAGCCAGTTATGAAGGGATGATCAAACTGCATTTGGAACTCCATGGATGGAAAGGCCACTTGGTGTGTGTGTGTGCTGGGGAGTGGGGAAAGGGCTAAATACTCCCTACCCCACTTCTGTCATACCAATAGTCCCACTGGAAGTTGCTTTTCCAGTACAAAATGGCCATCGGGATAATGTTTACGTGTGCATGTAATGTCTAGTTTGGCCTCAGTGTAAGAATACAAAAAGAGCCACGCTGGTTCAGACCAAAGGCCTGTCTAGTTCAGCATTCTGTTTGCACAGTGACCAATCTGGTGCCCATAGGAAACACATAAGCAGCACATGAGTGCAACAGCACCCTTCTGCTTGTGCTCTCAGCAGCTGGCATACAGAGGCATATTGCTTTGCTCACATCCCAAGATTTGTACTTGCTTTGCACCATTGCTCAGCTTGTTATAGTGCATTTCATGCTCTTTGTTTCTTTTCCAGAGAGACCATTTGAAAATTGCTCAGCAATTCTTCCAGCTGGTTGGAGGATCAGCCAGTGAATGTGGTATGTTTTATCTTCTGTGTGTTCTCTCTTCTTCAGATGTCAGACATCAATACTACCAGCGAATGCAAGCTTTTGCCAAGTTTGTGTTACCTGGTTTTAAAAAAATATTGCATCTTTCTCCATCTCTGTGGCCAGAACTAGACATCGCAATATACTTGCATCTGCCACCAGGAAGAGCAGTCTTGTGTCTACTTCTCTGTAATGTCTAATCCTTGGATCTTGGCATAACAATACAGTGCATTTCCCTGACCCCTCTGCACATCCCTGTGCATTACCTGCCACCAGCAGCTAATATTAGGAAAAGTTGTACTAGATATGACCAGTGGGGGTGGGGATTGAGGAAATAGCTAAACAGATGCCATTTTTGTGGAGAGACATATGGATATAGTTTAGGTCCAGCTTAAATTTGTACATCCTAATCTTCATAGGTTATGAAAGCTCATGTCATATTAAGCACTTTAAAGTGCTGCAGTGAACTAATATGAACATTTTCTGAAATGTTTTCAGTATAATATATGGTATGTTTTTTCTTTTATTTGACCCTTGGGTAGAGAACTTATGCCCAAGAGTATTTTTATATTGGAAAGTTTCCCTTGTGTAGTGGAAGCATTCCATGTCTTACCTTGTGTGCATGCTTATTTATAAATTTATGAATTTCCTTTCAGCCCAAATAAGGCCCCACATTTGCGCAAATGTTTCAAGCAATCTTGAGGAAACCGAAAACCGCCCCTAACTTGGCCTGCTTTTGGCTGCCGGATTGGAAATGTGTCAAAAGTCCATTGAGCTCAAATAGAACGAGTTTTCCAGTGTCACACATCCCTAGTTTAGGGCTTTATTGGTAAGCACCAGCACCTTGAATTGTGCTTGGAAACAGATTGGCAGCCAACGCAGTTGATAGAAGAACTGTGTAATATGGTCAACAGAAGCATGCGTCAGAAAGCAATCTAGCCACTGCATTTTGCACTAGTTGCAGTTTCAGAACGCTCTTCAACGGCAGCCCCATATACAGCTATAGGGGACTTCTCCCCAGCACTGCTACCACCTATGAGGAAACTGCTCCTTTACTGGGCAGTCCCACCTATGAGGTTTCTTATTTATAACAAATGCTTATATTTCAGGACCTAAGGAACTTTCTGCCACTAAAACTCAAGAGTTCCATAAGCTGCCCCTTTTCTGCTGCCACCAGTTCTCTTAGAATACTTTAAAACCTAGTAGCTGGTATAAGAGGCTTAGGTGTGAGATGGGCACCATCACTAGGACAAGATGAACTATTAAACAAGTACAATAATATCTCAGATTGCGAGTAACCCAGTTTGCGAACTTCTCTGAGATGAGGAAATTTTTAGCATAAATTTAAATTTGAAAGACAAGCCGCATGTGAAAGACTTGCTCACCTTTCAAATTTAAATTTATGCTAGAAACCTAAAACAGTTTAGATAGAAAGAAAAAGAAAAAGGAGTCAGGGTTTGATTCAGCTGCTGGAGAATGGGTTTTTTGTTTTGTTTGATTTCAGATCAGGTTAGGCTAAACTCCCTAGGATCACTTTTGTTTCTGGTGACAGTGGTGGTGGTTTATTTCTGAGTCGACAGATAAAGTGTTGCTTGTAATAACTTCATTTTAAAAAACAAAACAGAAAACACATACCACTCTGTGACTTAAAGGCAAGATCTCACTCCAAGCCAACAACAGGGAAGATAGGAACCACAGAAATGCAAGGGGGAAGTTAATCCTTTCTGATGGAAGGGGTTTGGGATGCTGCGCGGCGCCTCGCCACGCATCCCTGCAGGAGCCCCGCTGGCAGCCACAAGCAAAACACGCCTTTCCCTCCCTCCTTCGCGCACTCTCTCTCTCTAGCTGGCTGGGGCATGCTGGAAGCTGTAGTCCTTTTTTCTGTCTAAACATGCATAGGATTGTGCCTCTAATGACTTCATTTACCTGAGGCCAAATTCCCTAAACCTCCACCCCAGCCAAATACCCTTACAACCAGGTCCAGCTTCTGGGTACACTCTTCCTCTGACACCAAAGCTCCTCCTGTTGTATTTCTAGCTGCTTAAACAGTTTACCTGGGTTTTTATTGCCTGTTTGTATAACCCTCTTCTGGCAAGATCTTAGGGCAGCCTCCTGGCATAACACAGCCACCTGCTCCCTATACCTCATTTTCACCATCCACGTGTGGTTATCCCACAGAGAAGGAATAGCTTAACATCCAGGCCTTAGCTATTCACTTTCACTTTCCCCTCAGCTTTTTCCTAGTCCTTTTAAAACACCACCCACCAACCAGCAGGCCTTCTCCCTCTAAGACTACCAAAGACTAACTAATCTCCAACTGTCAGTTGTCATACCATAACTATCTTTTCCACCTAGCTAGAAGCCCCAGCCAATCAGAACTGAATTTATCTGATCCCCGCCACATCTAACAATATTCAAAGCAATTGTCTCTTCCCCCCCCCTTCAGAATCTCACTAAGCAACTACTACACAGGCCTTTGAGAGTAACAAAGCAAGGCCTCAGAATACTCAGGTACACTGTAGCCTCACAGAGTCCACACAAAGTAAACATTACATAACAACAGTTATATACAGGACATTTCTTCACAAGAGTTCATTGCAATAATCTAAATGGGAGGTGATTAAGGTGTGGATCACTGTTGCCAGATCTGCCTTCTGCAGGAAGGGGTGCAACTGGCGCAACAAAAATGTCCAAAGGCACTCCTAGCCATAGCAGCTACCTGGCTGTCCAGGTAGAACCCCCAAGCTGCGAACCTGATCCTTCAGAGCGACTGCCACCCAATGCAGAATAGGCTATACCTCCAATCCTAGATTAGCTTTCCTACTGACCAACAATACCTCTGTCTTGTCTGGAGGCTCAGTTTGTCAATCCACATCCAGCCCATCACTGTGTCCAGATAATGGTTAAGGACTTTAAAAATATCTAACGCTATTACCCCTGCTCTCAATTTATTTTTCTTTATTAAATATATTATATTTAAAACTCTTCTTGTTAAATCTGCCATTTGTCTTCCTTGCATAAAACCACATTGGTCTATCCCGACATATTTAGTAATAAACTTGTTCATCCTTCTCGCTAATATTGCTGTCATCAAAGCCTTTGATTGCGTGGAATGGCCAGCATTAAAAAGTTTAATTAAAATTATGGGGTTTGGAGAAAGATTTAGAGGAGTAGTTAATCAATTGTATTCAAAAAATGTTTCATCAGTTGTAGTAAATGATGGTTTAACAGAGCAAATTTACCTAGGTCGAGGAACTAGACAAGGATATCCCCTTTCGCCTATTTTGTTTGCATTGGTAATGGAGATTTTAGCAAATGTATTTAGAGAAGATAGAAATATAGGTGGGATAGGGATTAGGGAGAAGATAAAAATAAATCTTTTTGCAGATGATACTCTTTTGACAATCGAAAACCCTATGGAAAATATGGATAGAGTGGAGAATCATTTAAAGGAGTTCGGGGAAGTAACGGGGCTACAGATTAATTAGGATAAATCTAAATTTTTGTTGTTTAACTATAGTAAAAGAGAAGAGATTGAAATGTGTAAAAAAAAAAGTAATTATAAGATTAATAATGTAATTAAATATTTAGGAATTGTAATTCCAAAAGATATAGATAAATTGGGAGATCAGAATTATAGGAAATTAAAGAATGAGGTAAAGAATAAAATAGAGGAGTATAAAAAAATTGGACTTTCCTGGTTTGGTAGAATTGCTTTGATTAAAATGAAGATTTTGCCAAAGATAAATTTTTTATTTCGGATGATACCAAGTGCGATATCAGATAAGGAACTTAAAGATTGGCAATCAATTATTAATACATATTGTAATGGAGGGAAAAAATCTAGGATTACTAAAACAAGATGGTATAAAGCACAAAAAGTAGGGGGTTTGGGTTTGCCGAATTTAAAATGGTATTATATAGCGAATCAATTAAGACATATAGTGGATATTATAGCATGCCCTAAAGAAATAATGTGGTTGGAGTTAGAAACATGTGAACTACGTAGTACTTTGGGGAATATTTTTTTTCAAAAAAATAATAATAAATTGATAAAAAATATAGACAACCCTTTTCTAAGAAATTTGTTAATGATTTGGGGTACTATGAAGAGCATATTTATACCAAAACTCCGGTGGTAGCTTTTAAGGATTTTCCTGAAAACTTAAGATTAGAGCTGGAGAGTAAACTAAGAGAAGAAAGGGTTATTAGATTGACCGATTGGGTGGAAAAGATGGGGACTAGAGATCAAATAATGGAAATTGTTGGGAGAAGAAGATTATCGTGGTTAAATTTACTACAGTTAGAACAGTGGTCGAAGAAATGGAAAAGGAAAACTGAGTACGAGAGAGATTTAACTAATTTTGAAAAGATGGTCATGTCTAGAGACGGCCTACCAGGTAATGCATCAACAAGAGGTATAACAACGGATTTATATAGATTGATCCAAAAAGCAAAAGAACAAGAGGATCAGCTTAAGACAGTATGGGATAATGAATTTGAAGAGGTGACCTCGAAGGTGGGGTGGAACAATATATGGGATAGACGGATTGTGAAAATGATGTCAATTAGGATAAAGGAAAATTTTTATAAATTAATTTGGAGATGGTATTTAACTCCAGTAAGATTAAATAGAATAGATAATAATTGTTCTGCATTATGTTGGAGAGGATGTCAGGAAAAAGGGACATATGCTCATATGTGGTGGAGTTGTAAAAATGTATTGGTGTTTTGGCGAGAGGTTTTTACAGAAATATCGAAAATTATTGGTACTAATTTAGAGGTCTGTCCAAAATTAGCATTGTTATCAATAACTGAGAAGCTTATTTGTGATCAAAATACGAAGGAGTTAATTGTAAACTTGTTAACTGCGGCCAGGCTAATGATAACGAGAAATTGGAAAGTACAACATGTTTTCCTAATAAACAGACTGGTATAAGGAAGTTTGAGACATAGCCCTAAATGATAAACTAACTAGTAGTATCAAATGCAAAAAAGGATTGCTAAAGAAGAATAATTTTATGGAGATATGGAATCAATTACTAGACTATGTATTAATAAAGGGGAAGGGTAACATGCCTTGTCAGGATATGTTATATTTTTGGAATTTAGACTTTATTTGATCAAGAGGATAGAAGTATATTAATTGGTCCCTTGGAGGGTGGGGGGGAGCACTTTATGATTTATTGTATGTTGATTATGTTATATTTGTGTGATAATTTTGTATTTTGCTAAATATATTTTCTGTGTTATAATTTGTTTTGAAAAATAAATAAAATATTAAAAAAAAAATGGTTAAGGACTTCCACATTTTCCTTGGCATCAGTTGACAAAGAGAGAGATAGAGCTGGGTATCATCAGCAAAGTGGTGAGACCCAACCCCTGAAACTCTGGATGATCTCTCCCAGTTGCTTCATGTAGATGTTACAACAGCGTAGGGGATAAAACAGCCCTGAAGGATCCCATAAGCTAGAGGAATAGTCCCCCAGCACCACTTGTGCAGTAGTCCCCCAGCACCACCTTCTGAGAGCAATATAGACCTGCTAAGTGAGGATAACCCTTCATCCTTTTGATGAACTCCAGTACACAAGAGCTGGAGTGTACTGCCATAATAAATGTGTCAGTCTTTACGGGGCTGCAGGATTCTCATTTCTCTAAAGCAAGAAGTTACTGGACTTACTAACGTTGGGGATGATTTGTAGTCATGATTTGCTTGCAAATTTGCAAATCATTATGCATTTGATGTAATGTGTGAACCCAGATTCTCAAGATTTTGCCCTAGATGAGACATTTAACTTCTGGATTTAATTTTCCGTAGTACATTTCTGTAATGCATTGAGCAATGTAATTGGCATCTGCATTGCACTCTTTTTCTTCTTTTCCCCAAAGGTAAATCTTATGCATATAGTGTGCAGTTTTCTGGCAGCCAGGCAGTAGTTCTAGGCTATTATAGTGAAAAAAGTTAGAATGTATTATCTAAGAACTGTACTTGTTACACTCAAAATATTTGTACATGACTTCTGTTCTTCAGATACAATTCCTGGGAGACAATGTATGGCGTCTTGCTTCTTTCTGCTCAGACAGTTTGATGATGTTCTAATTTATCTCAACTCGGTGAAGGTTAGTAAATTTTACAAAGGCTAGTAGTCCTCCAATACATCCTTGCACATATTACTTTGTGTGGATTTGGCAGAATCTGAGAGGACTGATAATGCACAAACTTATCTATCATTAGAGACAACGAACAGGGATGGCTATCTCTATCATATCTCAGAGAAAGCTTGCTTTATTTTAATTCTGCTGTAGCATGCTATGATGACACTCCTGGTGAGCATTCTACTATGGGTCCCAACTTCTCTTTTCCTAAGTAGTTAATGCCAATTTAGATTCCATCACTAAGTTTGAAGTTAAGATTCTTGTCCTCCTGTGCATCACTTTGCACTTCTGTTGAATATCATCTGTCATTTTATTTGGCAGTCACCAAGCTTGGAAAGATCTTTTGGAACTTTTTGCACTCTTGAATGTGTAACTCATGAAGTTTTTGATATCTAAGTAAAATACTGCTGATATGAAGATCATTGAAATAAAGATTATATATAGCAAATATTTCCTACATGAACATGTAGATTTGGGAGATCCAGTGGGTACATTACACTTAGATTTCCTAGCATAGGAGTTCAGTATTTTAGTCCCTGTTTTGGACTGTGACTGTGTCATCTGTCACAATCCTACCCAACCATCTGCAGTAGCCACAATCAGCACAGGAATTTGCACAGCCCCCTTGTGTCTAGCATATATCAGGCTTACTGAATCAGTAAAAATAGCATATAATGTGACATTAATATAGTGAGCATGATGATTGCGGGGGGTGGAGGGAAGTATCTGGAAGTATTCTAAGGAAATTTAGTGATTATGAAATGAGATGACACATCCTCTTTATGAATTTCTTCTTAGTGGGTAGGAATAGAGAGTTTTTACACTGAAGGGAAACAAATTGTGGAGCCCTTTTCAAAGATCTATATCAGGAGCAGTGCTATTGAATGTAATGAGTATGTTATCTGGAATCAGGCATGGGTAGCCAAGTTTGCATGTAACAGTACATTATTTAGGATGGTAAAGTCTCTTTCAAGAGCATAAAAAGCTCCAAAAGAGCTTGGTGACTGACTTACACGTTCTCTGAACTTTGGCTTTTTTAAATTAGAGTAAAATCCAATTAAGTTCAGTGGAACTGAGAGGGAGCAATTCCCACCCCATCCCCATGCACTCTCAAAATCTGCTCTGGAGAGTTGGGGGACTCTGCAGCAGATTTTCAGGGGGTCTCGTGGGGGGGCCTACTGGGGGGAATCAGAGGAAGACAGTCCCATTGCATGTGCAAACCTCTGCTCATGCAACTTTGGTTTCTGCTGGTAGATAGTTGGAAAAAATAGCATATAATGTGACATTAATATAGTTCATAGAATCATAGAAAAGTAGAGTTGGAAGGGGCCTACCAGGCCATCGAGTCCAACCCCCTGCTCAATGCAGGAATCCAGGTCAAAGTATCCCTGACAGATGGCTGTCCAGCTGCACCTTGAATGCCTCCAGATTGGGAGAGCCCACCACCTCCCTAGGTAGTTGGTTCCATTGTCTTATTACTCTGACAGTTCTGCAGGATCAGATATTTGTTTTCTTTTGTTTTTTTTTAGCATCGAATGCTGTCAACCCAGTGTTGCTGTATTTTCCAGTTTTAAAAATGGCTGGCTGCTCAGTGTCTAATGCATTTAATTGATTTGGAGATGGAGATGAAGAATCTGTAGTGCTTAGCAGAAAGGGGCAGAGAGGTGAAGATCAAACAAAGTCCTTCACTTATCTACCTTTATGTGGCTTGCTTCTGTTGGGAAGAGACACATAAGCAAATTAATGATTTACGGTAATAATAAGATTATACACACCAGTAAAAGGCACAAAGGAACAAACTACAGTTGCAAATTATGAATTGTCACTTTCAGGGCTTCAGGAGTTAGATATCCTTCAGATATCCTTCATAGCTCAACTAACTGAAAATTATTATAATTAATAATGAAAAATTTCTTGTATATAAATACCATACACACACACACACACACACACACACACACACACACACACAAATACTTGTGTATATATATATACAGACTCACTCATCTGGGGCATCCAACTCATAATATAGAAGCACTTATAATTCAGTGGCAAAGTAATCTGATCTGCTGCTGACGACCTTTCCTAAGGAGTGTGTATGTGCTTATATAATCATAATATTCTCCTTCAGAATACTTACTGGGGCTATATTTGATCAGCTATAATTTTGTTTATATTGTCCAAGCAGAAGATTTTCAGTAACTGTAGACAGGAATGAAAGAGTTGAAAACAGAAGCAAATTAAAAATTGAAGACACAAAGGAAACTACAAAATAAACTACTGGGTAGGATATAGAGTTGATCAAAATAAAAGTGTTGGAGTAAGGACAGGGTGAGGCACGCTTGAAGACTGATGACACTGTACAAAGCTTGATTCATTATCTCATAATGCAATTAATGTAATGCTTAAACATTCCATTCTGATTGTGGCTTAATGTCACTTGGCATCCGTCCACTCTCTGTGTTCCAAGCCAGTGTGTCTAGGTAATGCCTTGTACCTCCCACACAGCCAAAGGAGTACAAAGGAGCTAACTTTCCCACAACTCGAGGTGAAAGGTGCTTTTCTCCCTGGACAAAGACTTGGCATGAATGTGGGAAAAATGTGTTCTGCTTTGATCCACACTCACTTGTACAGAATGGTTGCTGTTTTGCAACTGTTCTGAAATTCTTAGTTACCATTTATACCATTTAACAGGTGTGGTCTCTTGGCCATATTTATGTGACACTAGAACCACATCAGTACATCCGTGAAAAATCCTATAGCACAATAGACAGTGATGTAATCAGGGACAGGGCGTATTTTATGATTCAGTGATCACCCTGTGCAAGTATTGAGCATCCTGAGTATCTCAGATTTAATTTCGAAAAAACAAGCATCTAGCTTTATGGTTGTGAAAAGACTTGAAAATGTGTGGGCAACCCTTAGTCAGTGAAATCTCTGAAGTGAAATAAGAAATTGAGCAAGATTTCCAGTACTGTATTCGGTGGGTTAGATTTGAGTGCACTGTCTGACCTTTTGCGCTTCCATATGACTTTTGCCCTTCCACATGGTTTGCCCTTCCACAATACTATAATTCCAAGGATAGCATAACTAGGTATACTTAACTAAATTAGGGGATCAGCCATGAATGTTTTTGAAGAGATGAGTGAAGCTGTTGAGAGAGAGGAAGTTACATCATAATAGGATTTAACATGCCCAAAAAGAAAGGCAAACCAAAGAAAGCTGCTACCCTGCAATTTCTGGCTTGGAACTTTCCACAGATCCATTGTGTCTAATGCCATGGAATGTTTCAGCTATGTACTCAATCACAAACTCCAGCTGAAAAGCTGTATGCTATTTATTAATTTATTTATTTATTTATTGTGCATGACTTATTTTCCAGAGTTACTTCTACAATGATGACACTTTTAACTTCAACTATGCCCAAGCCAAGGCTGCTACTGGCAATACTAGTGAGGCTGAGGAGGTATGTATATGCTTCTTTAAAACACAGGCAAGGAAGGAAAGTATTTCCTACTTCTCTTCCCTGTCTGAGCCTTCTGAGTCTTCTAGGACTTGAGTTTCCTTTCTGGATGAACTTTGGAGGTGGTTCTAAGCAGGATCACTGCAGATTTTTGCAGAGGCAACTTACAGGGCAATCCTATGCATGTCTACTCTGAAATAAGTACCATTAAGATTGCAGTCTTAAGCACACATATACAAACCCGTTGCCATTTATTTATTTTTTTGCTTCCAGAATTCTCATGTTGCCAAATGGCTCTTTCTTAAATGGAATGCATGAGAGAATGCATAAAATCAAATGGCTGGGCTGGGATAAAAACGTAAAATATTGTATAGGTGGAAAACAAGGAAAAATCTTAATGAACTTTCACAATGGCTTGGCTAAGAGAGGAGTGTTTCTCTTTCTTCTATTTTAGTTATTCAGTAGCTGTCCAATATCCAATAGCACTTGCACAATCACAAATAAAAAAAACAGTGAAGCACTACATGGAAAAAGAACAAAAACATGTGCTGTAAGCACTTTGAAAAATTAAGTATGCTTGCAACAGCAATGCTACCTTGAGGGAATAGCTGTGATTATATATTTTATTTATTTAGCATAACAAATATGTTTGTATTACAAAATCCTGGGCTGTGCCTTTCTGAAGGCCTTTCATAAAAACACTGCATTCTAGAATCATTCTTGTCTTTGCCTTGCATTCTAGCTTTTACCTCACCCCACCTTTCTTCATGCTTGGCTTGTTGTGTGCCAACATGTGTTGCCAACTGCAAAGCAAATCACAACTATCCCTTAGCATTTCAAAGCTCCAGAGATCTTTTGATAAGACAACATAGGGCACAATCCTGTGGCGATGAGCATAAGCCACCGAGTTTGGAGACTTATGCTCATCTTCTGCAGAGCAGAAGGAGCAGCGGAGGTGATCCCTGCCTCCCCATCCTCCTGCCCAGCATTTTCACTAGACAGGCTTTTTTGCCCATCTAGCTGGGGTGCGTTGGAGGGAGAAGGGAGGAGGCTGGAGAGGCATTAGGATAGCTCATATCCTGGCCTCTCCAGTCTCCTCCCCACCCCACCCATCAAAATGCCCCTTCCCCCCCTCTCCCGAGCTTGCATTCCCAACCTGAGAGGCAGCTGCCGCAGTTTGTGCCACACCAGCTGCGATGGAGAGGGGGACAGAGCTCTGATTCCCAGCTCTGACCTTGGAGCTGGGAATCCAAAATACCCTATGGCCCCTCACACACTGTCAAGGGGCATAGGATTGCTCCCTACATGAATCAATTGTCCATCTGTTTTACATTAATTTTTCCTACACATGGCATTTTCATACTTTAAATTCTTTTATGTCTTGCCACTGTTAAGTGCTTGTCTTACATGAGATTTAGCTGTATGTTAGAGTGAGGACATGTACCACAGAGCAGATATTTAATGCAAACAGATGCTTGTTTTTTTCTTTCTCTTTTTCCCCTCAGGTGTTCCTCTTGATTCAAAGTGAGAAAATAAAGAATGATTTTGTTTACCTCAGCTGGCTAGCTCGCTGCTGTGAGTCACTTTAGTCTGTTATAGAATGTGAATTTTCTCTGTTGGCAATCTCTCTCCTTAAAATTGTTTTAACTTTGTGGGTGGATTTAATTAATTTTAAAGATATATAATTTGATATCTTTCAGTAGGCAAACGTCCTGCAAGAAGCTAATATTGCCACAGCCTTTGAGAAAACAAGTGATGCTGGGAGTTTCTACTATGGGAATAGATGGTTTCTTGAGAACACATGAAAAATATTTCAGCAGAACAAGAACTGATAAAATTCTTGTTAGCGAAGTTATTTTAGACAAGTGCCATTGAAACAACTACAGTGCAATTAAAATGTCAAAACATTTAATCGTCTTGTCTGAGCACTAGCTTTGCCTTAATTACATTTGTAAGAGAGCAGTCTGAAGACCTCACTAGCTGTTGATGCTAAATATGATGACATATTTGGGGCTTTGTAATTTCCTTCTCGGCCACCTTGGCAAAAGATACAGCATGGAATTCAGTCAGCATGGTTCTTTCTAACCATAGACAGTAAGCAATTTTATGAAAGAGGCTTAGCTGGTAGAGGTAGGGGTGGTTTCAAAGTGATGCATACAGGTGGAACGATAGGCTAGGGAAACCTAGGCTGATGTGTCTGTTAGACGTTACTGCTGTGGCCTTCTACAACAGAAGACAGCAAGTAATCGCCCATCCTGACATTCCAAACACCCCAAAATTAAGGGTTGGCCCAAGCCCTAAGGAATGCATTCAGATAGCCTGCTACAGAACATAGGAAGAGGCAAGATTTGACCCCCCCCCCCCCCGCAGGAAGAGACATGGTTAGGATAACACACAGGCATGGGGAGCTGTCCAGAAATAACTAGAAGCAGAATAAAGCTACATGCCACCTGTTTCCTTAGTAATGAAGTCAGTCAGATTCAGGCAGGCTGATCTTTCTAAAAGGTTCATAATAATTCAGATTAACTAATTTATATTCTTATCCTTCTCTGTCATGGTTGTTGCATTGCTAGGGGAGGTGAACTGTCTGCTCATAAGAAAAGCTGGTGAGAGTTGCACAAAACTAGGAAATTTTATACTATGGATTTAGCTCTTACACTTTTTGGAAATAAAAAGAGCAGCTATAGACAAAAACATCTTAATTACATAATTAATGGAATCCTATCTTAATACTCCTATTGTAATACTCTTGAACCTTAGAAGCAAGACCATTAAATGCAGCTGAAAATTCTATACATATGATGCTAAACAAGTGCATATGTTAAGCTGGATACGTACAACTAAATGTTATAATCAGTGTGTGTTTACATGTCCATATAACAACTATCGTTACAAGGGTTTGCCACCAGTGGTGAATTTATTCACAATAACCATATACCGGTATATATATGAGTGTTAATCTAAAAGCAAAAACCCTGACTCACAGACTCATCAATGCATTTCCTATTTCCCATTAAGCTAGAAAGCTGAAATTTGGCATGGTTGTTGCTTATGGATCACTAATAAAAACTGTGTTGTGAAAAAAATATTAAATTTTCATCCGGCATCTTGGGGTGCTTTTCTTACCCCAGGCTCACATGCTGTGGTATAATTTACACATAAGTAGACCTACAATCCTGTCCTGGTAGGACTTTCACTTTGGTCAAAAAGAATGCCTTGAGGGACAGCATTGTTATGATGATTTAAAGTTTTATAGGCTCTCAGGCTTTTCAACTGCTTATCAACTCCTGACTAGGTCTCGCCTTTGTTCTGTAGATTTCCTGCATTTACATTGCTGAAGGAAATATTAAGTCTGAACTTACCTTAAGTAGCTGAAACCTGAAATGCATTCTTATTCTGATCCTAACAGTCTGGGGGAAACATTCTGTCAGACAAAAGCTATTCCTCTTCTCTATTTTCTCTCTCTATATAAAAACAAAAGCCCTGACTCGTCAATGTATCTCCTATTTCCCATTAAGCTAGGAAGCTGAAATTTGGCATGGTTGTTGCTTATGGATCTTCATCCTGCATCTTGGGGTGCTTTTCTTACTGCAGGCTCACATGCTGTGGTATAATTTACACACAAGTAGACCTATAATCCTGCCCTGGACTTCGCCTAAAACAGGGTAGTAAACAATATTATCAAATTTCAGCCACCTGCCTTTTACAGTTTTCTTTCTACTGTATAACCAAACATGCCTAGAACATAAAGTGACCCCAAAAAATCTGCCTGGGGTGCTTCAGTGTCCCCAGGCAGTGGGGAAAACAATAGGAGCCATCCACAGCTCATTTTAGTATATTTTTACTGCCAGGAAGAACAGAAAACACCTTCAAAAAGAAAAATCCATTGAGGGAAAGCATTGTTACAGTGATTTAAAGTTTTATAGGCCTCAGGCTTTTCAACTGGTAATTGACTCTTAATAGCTCTGACTAGGCCTCCCTTTTCCACAGGTCATTTTAGCATCTTTTTATTGCCAGGAAGAGCAGAAAACATCTCCTTCAAAAAGAAAAGAAATCCATTGAGGTTACAAACCAAATAACTTGGTGATATTAGCGGCAGAGGGTAAAACTTTGAATGTAGTAGACCAAGAAGCACTAGCCATGTAGCTACACAATTCATTAAATCTTAGTTGTTACACCGTCCACAGGGTAGTAATCAGTTCAAAGAACGGGTCCTTCAGCTAGTGTCTGGATATATAATTACAGGAAAAGGGCAACTGGGAAAGGAAAACGGGAGGGCAACTAACCACATTCTTATGGGACTCAATTTTTATGGTCTGTGCAAGTGGTCAGCCTGCCATGGTAGGCCAGCCACTTGAATAGGACCCGTTGTGTGCTCAAATTGAAAACAGCCACAATTTATCTAGGGTTCATGGATATTGTCTAACAGAATCTGTATCTTTGGAATATAGAATTTGTCTTCCTTGCTACAGAATTGTAGACTCACTGGTTCTTATATGGAAACTAAGATAACAACAATCCATTTAAACTGTTACTCTTTCACCCACATTAGTACTGTGCAGTTTCTAAGGCAGAACAGACAGACAAATCAGTGGGGTGACTTGTGTTTCCAATTGGAAGCTTAGTAAGCTTAGTTTAAGTGGACCAGTGTTCCGTTGAAACATGTTGGCTACTTCTGTGCTAATCTGACGTGGCATGGCTTTCCTGACACATTTTCATATTTTCTGATTTTAGAATGTCACTCTTTGTACTCTGGGTGGTAGTAGGTGTGGTTACATTTCTTCTCAGTTTATCTGAGAAGAAAATAAAGAACTATACTGCTGTTTAGAATGCTTACTCACTTCTGCAGGCACTATGTAATGACATGCCTCTACTAGCTCTACCTTTCTGTTAATTGCAGACATTATGAATAAGAAGCCACGACTAGCCTGGGAGCTGTACCTGAAGATGGAAACCTCAGGAGAGTCCTTTAGCCTTTTGCAGCTAATTGCAAATGACTGCTACAAAGTGAGCCTCCCTCTCTTTCCCCACCCGTCCTTAGTTATTAGTATCAATTACAACCTCTTAAGAGACTATCGTAATTTTTTAACAAAATGAGTTCCATCCATTGCTGCTATGTATATACAGTCATGCCTTGGATTGAGAGCATAATTCGTTCCGGAAACGTGCTTGTAATCCAAAACACTCTTATATCAAAATGAAATCCCCCCAAAAAAATTTGTACAGAGATTTTTAATTTAAGCCGTACTACAGTACTTGTATTACAAGACGTCGCTTGTATATCAAGTAAAAAAAATAATAATAAATATTTAAAAATTTGCTTGTCTTGCAAAATGCTCTCAAACCAAGTTACTTGCAATCCAAGGTATTACTGTGTAACTCATAGGTGGTAACAGTTGGAACCTGTAATGTCATCAAGTTAACCAAGATTTGTTTGCATTTTTCCTAGCATGATCTAGCTATAAAACATACACATGTCAGCATGTTAAACCTCTATGATAACACTTCAGAGATTTTTACAACCTAGCATGTGATTCTCAGTACACCTTTTGTAATAAGTATACCTCAGTTAAGAATAGGTGGTAAATACCTTGCCGAGACTGTGGAAAAACTGATTACCGTTACTCCTCTGAGATTTTTTCCTATTATTTTAGAACTCATCTAAGCTACAAGCAGTTTTATCACATGCTTAGTTGGCAAGTTCATTCAGTCACCTTACTTGACATTAACTCAAGCATATGTCTTAGGCTCTTGCAACCTAAGCTTCAATGATATAGTTTACTCCTCCTCTGAACATGTTGAGAGATGTTGGAAAGATACTAAATCTTAAATTATCCCCAATCCTCCTGACTTTGTCCAACTAAGGAACTAAAGTGAAATTTACCTCATCTTCTGCTTGTGGCTGTTTCCTAACATGTAGATGCAGGATATTTTATTAAATGCAGAAAGTATCTTAAGAAAAGTACTTCAAGAGAAAAGCAAGCTAGTATCTTGAGGCTAGGTTTTTTTTAATGCTATTTTCAAGAAAACCTTATTGTGTCATAAATAGCTTTACTGTGAATATATTAAAGTGGTTAAATCTAGAGGAGTGTTTAGAACCTTTTATGCAGCTAACAAATGGTTAGAGGCATTTTCCCTGTTTTCTGCACATGATTTAAGCATATTAAAACTGGTACATTATCCTAAATTATCCATGCATCTATGGATTTGGACTGAAGCTATCATGCCCCCTAGTTGTCTGGGGAAAAAATCAGAAAATTTCCTATGTCCCCCGACTTGCTTTCCAATGTTGGTGTCTCAGGAATGTAACCTTATCTCCTGAACAGATGGGGCAATTTTACTATTCTGCAAAAGCCTTTGATGTCCTGGAAAGACTGGATCCTAACCCTGAATATTGGGAAGGCAAAAGGGGTGCCTGTGCGGGCATCTTCCAGATGATCATAGCTGGCAGAGAGCCTAAGTATGTACATTGAATTTCTTCCTACTACTTTGGAGTCAGTGCCCTGGCCACTTACTGTTGTGGCACCATTGTGCTCGCTTATGTCAAATGCCTATACGAAACAGCATGCCTGTACATAATGGAAGGATTTCCATTCACAAATCCAGGTAACTGATGGGTTGTGAATGGAAGTCTCATTTGTGTCTCCTTAGTACTGGTGTTTCAAAAGTAGTACACTGAAACTAAAAGGAAGAATTACTGAGATGTACAGGGAAGAGAAATATACTTACAAGCTAACTTTAAAGAAGACATTTCTTCCTTAAAACATTACTGTATGCAAGATCAGCTTGGGTATACAGTAGTTTTGATGAAGCCAATAGAAAAAGTGAAATAATGGTTCTTATTTCCAATGAGATTTTTCCCCCGTTCTATTTTTTTTAGCCTACTCCCTTTTTATCATGAAGTTACTTGAGTAAATAATTTGTAAGTATGTTGCCCTTACACACATTCTCATGTGTATGCATGCGTGCGCTTGCACACACGCACACACACACACACACACACACTGTTTCTATAATTTATACTCCATTTTTCTATATTAACATGTATTCAAAGTGGCTTACCTGTTTATGAAACAGTAAACAATACAACACAAAAATAAAGCATCAGAAGAAACAGTTTAAAGCAGAAATTAAAGCAGCTATAAGGCAAGGGACATGTAGAGACCTTAACTTAAGAATACCTTAAGAAAAGGCCCAGCATAAAATAACACAGCTATAATGTCTGGCAAACAGATGGTGCTTATAGTGAAAGCGGCTTAAGTCACTTCCAAATTAGATTGGCACAATGAAGAAGTGAGACATACCTCCTTTGGAAGGCTATAGGTGCCACCACTGAAAAGACATATGGTACCTCGCTTACCCACCTGCCAAGCCATATGGCAGTGATGGCGAACCTATGGCACGGGTGCCACAGCTGGCACGCAGGGACCTCTCTGTGGGCACTCGAGCCATTGGTCACCAGATCGCGAAAAAACCGTCCCCTTCTGCAAAACACTAATGATCTTGTTCTTTCTCACAGTGTGGAACAGAATGATTTTATTCTAGAATTCCTGTTACAGAATTCTTTTCTACATTGTTATCACATTTAAAAGATTTTGAAGAATGATGCACAGAGCATGGCTTGGATGTAAAGCCCTAACAGTTGACCTGAGTGCTGCATGTGTTGCTCTCAAACCAAAGGAGTATGAGCCAAGGTTTGACAAATTATCAGCATGCATGCAATAGCAAAAATCACATTAATTGAGCAAAAGCATGCCCAATGCAAACTTTTACCTAATGCAGTGTTTGCAGTCCAAGACATAAAGTGTTTAAAATGTGTTAAGCACGTTTAGTTTTCTTGTTTATCTTGCTCATCTTAGTACAGGTTGACTTTTACTTTTACTAATCCGACACCTGTAGAAGCAGGGAAAGGACCCGGGGTAAAGCTTGCCCCATACAATTTCAGTCTGGCATATAATCATATTACAAGTTGAGAATCCCTTATCCAAAAATACATGTGCCTAATTATTTTAAAAGTTTGTATAAATTCCCTTCAGGCTATGTGTACAATGTAGTACTATAATAATTTTTTGAGTAGATTTTTTTTCCAACAAAAAACTGTTTGTATCATTGAAAGCTCTGTTATTGTGTTTTTCTTTTAAGACAAAAGATGTTAATTAGTTCGGACAACTGTATGAGTTGTTTTTCTAAAACTAAAACCTCGGTATTCAGGTTTAATTGCAGTGTTGGCACTTTTAAATAAATAAGTTGGTTTTGTGTTGCAGTTTGGGCACTCGGGCTCAGAAAGGTTCGCCATCACTGCCATATGGGAATCAGGGCAAAACAGAGAGAAGGACATCAGAAATAGAGCAAAGTTCTCAGGCAGGTTCATATGGAAGGAGGTGATTCCTGAAATACACTGGTTTGAGGGTGGTTAGGGCTTTAAAGGTTAAAAATGAGCACCTTGAATTGAGCCTGGAAACACACTGGCAACTGGCAAAGTTGGTTGTGAATTGGCATAGTATGATCTGATCTGCTGGCCCTGGACAAAACCCTGACAGTAGCATTTTAGACCAATGGAGGTTTCCATCTTATCTTCAAGGGCAGCCTCATGTAAAGTACTTCGTAGTAATCTAATTTGGAAGTGACTAGGACACTTTCATTATAAGCATCATTTGTTTGCCAGACATTATAGCTCTGTTATTGCATAATGGTCCTTTCCCCTCGTATGGATCTTGTTTCTATACTAGGGGTGGTGAACCTGTGGCCCTCCAGATGTCAGACTACAATTCTCATCATCCCTGAACATTGGGGCTAATGGGAGTTGGAGTCCAACATTTGGCACAGCACAGGCTCCCCCATGCCTGTTCTATACCATTTCCAATAATATATCACGCTTTATTTTAGAGACATTTAGGTTGTAGTCCTATGCCACTTAAGAATAAGCCCTATTGAACACAGTGGGATTTACTTCTGGGTAGACATGTATAGGATCCCACTGTTTGTGTTTCAAGTGCTTTGCATACATTATCTCACAGTGCAATCCTCTGCATATTTACTCAGAACTAAGTCCTACTATGCTTCATGGTGCTTGTGCAGTAAGTATATAGGGTTGTAGCCTCATTTATTCTGATGATAGAGACATTGACTTGTATTATTCTCCTCATATTTCAGTTATGTGGCTGAAATCGGAAGATTGTAATTTGCTTAAGGCCACCCAATGAGCATGCTTGAGCTGGGGGCTTAAAATCTTGTGCTTGTATGAGAACACTGTACGAAATGGTAGCCTCTCTTATTCTTTGACTTCTTAAAACAGAAGAACCATCCTGCTGTATCAGATCCAAAGGTCCATCTAGGCTAGCAGCCAGTTTCCGACAGTAGCCACCTAGATGCTTGCAGAATCCCATAAGCAGGGCATGAATGCAACAGACTTCCTACCTTTTTTGTTCCACCAGCAACTGATATTCTCAGAGGCATACTACCTCTGAACTTGAAGGGTCCATTTAACTATCTAGGTTAATAGCAGTTGATAGCTCTAAAAGGGGATTAGATGATAGACCTGTCTCAGACATCTTCAATCTGTTGCCTATCTGAAAGGATATCAGCTTGCATCTGGAGATCCTGTGAATGGGACTCTGTTCATGGAATGCTTCCATTGATGGAGGCAGGGGAGCAATTTTTGCCAATTTCCTGTACCACCGCAGCTCCATGCCCCCCAAAAGTTCTCCAGAGAGTTGGGGGACTCCAGACCAGAGTGGGAAGTGAATGGGGGACTGCAAGAAGAATCAGGAAAAGTCACATCTCCCCCCCCCCCCCCAGCTTTCTGCCAGTAGGAGCCTCTACTGGATTGAAGGCCCTTCCACGAATGGGAGAAACCCTTCTGTTTGCAGAAGGGCAATTTGGTATCCTAGCCATAATCTTTAATCAAAGGATGTTTTGTTCACCCAGGGATTTTTCAGTGAAGATTTTCTGTGACATCCTTTCTTCAAAAATAGCAGTTCAGAGTATTTACTTCTGTTTCAGTTAACTTCAGCATGGAGCCACATGTTCAGACGATTGGTTGCTTTCAGACAATAGGATAATGAAGCCAAATCTCTAAGTGGCTAAGTGTTAAAATCCACATGAACATGGTTTAATAAAAAGGAGTTAGGCCTTGTAAGGAAAACACAAGGTGGCTCCAGGACTACTTTTCTTTCTCGGTAGTAAGTGCACAATGCCTACTGTGACCAGAGCACTTTAAAAAGACACAATAGGGACAGAGGCAAGCAATCCACATTACTACACTACTGAGATCTCTTTAAAAACTAAACTAGTTTCACACAAATTTTATTATAAGTATTTATACCCTGCTTTAAAAAAAAATTTCTGAAGCAACTTACAAAAAAGTCATAAATATACTGAAATGCACCTGGCGCCAACTCTGTCATCTTTTTGGTGCTAGGTTAAAACTGCCCTCTTGTCCCAGGCATCTAATGGCATTTAACAGGTATAGTTTTGTACAAAAACATGTTTTAGCTGTTAAATTGATTTTAAATTTTGTATATTGGGCAAATTTTATGCTGTTTTTCTTGTATTGTGGTCCATGTTTTTATCAACTGTTATGAACCACCCAGAGAGCTTCAGCTATTGGGCAGTATAGAAATGAAAATGATGATGATGGTGATGATGATAACATAATGGTAAAAAAACAAATTTTAAAACAAACGCGAGAACACAGCAGCACTAAAAGCCAAGGAGGCAGCATAAACAAGAGAAACAAATTATAAGATGCCCGATAGAATTTTTAAAAAATTCAATACCAGTCTAAAAACTGGAAGAGGGGGAGCTTGGTGGAACTGCCAACCAGATTTTACTAGTGATGAGACTGAGACCAGAGCCTCTGTTGCTGATCTCATGGCTTGAGCAGGTTCATATGGTGGACCAGGTTAACACCAGCACTTTAAATTTTGCATAGAAACAAATTCTGACCACCTTGCTTTTATTTATTTGAAGCATTTCTATCCAATCTTTCCATACCAATGTTAAAGTGGCCAACAGCATTACAACAACAAAATGCAGTAAACCATCATTAATAACAGATGAGAGAGAGAGAGAAGATAAAAGCATTCAAGTAAACAAACAAGATTCAAATTGGCAGCTCAACAGACCAAAGTTGCCAAAAAAGGAAAGTGTTTCCATAGCAATGGAAGGCCATCAGAGAGGGGGCAAGGTGGGCATCTCAGAACAGAGACATCCAAAGTCTGGACACAGCCACAGAGAAGGCTGTCTCCCACAATCCAACCAAATGCAACTCAGATATCGGTGGGCTGCAGAGAAGCCACTGCACAAGATCTTACCAGCAAGCAGGTTCAAATACTCCTACAGGCATAACTGCATTTTGTAGCAGTTGTAACTGCCTTTAAAGGCAGCCTCATGTAGAGAGCATTGTAGTAGTCGTCTAATCTGGATGTATCAAGTGTATGAGTGATTGAGGCCAAATTTGTCTCCTTGAGCTAAGGTCACAGTTGTCAAACCAACTGAACAGTTAAAAGGGATAACACTAGATCCAGGTGTATCAGCCAAACTATGTACTTGATGTTTTTGTGGGCATGTGTACAAATCCATCCAAATTAGTTTGTATACCATCACCCAAATCAGCAGAACTTACAGCCAACTTGATCTTGTCTGGATCAAGTTTGTTCACTGTCATCCAGAACAGAACCACCTCCAATTTTAAGAACATAAGAAGATCAGACCAAAGACCATCTAGTCCAGCATTCTGTTCCTATAGTGGCCAATGAGATGTCTATGGGAAACCCACAAACAGGACATGAGCGCAATAGTACGTTCCTGCTCATTTTCCCTAGTAACTGGTAATGAAAGGCATAAAGACAACAAATTAAAGATTAAATGCTTACTGCTGGCTCCTTGTTACCATGTGCTCAGGACATGTTAAAGTAGGCCTGCCAGTGTCCTTGCCTCAGAGCCCATTCACTTTGAGGTGGTAAGGTAGGCATGCCCCAAGGGAGAGAGTTATCCCCTGTGTCATCTCCACTGCCACCACCACCACCCCCAGCCCATGATCACTGAGAGGGTGGTCTAGGGAAGCACCTTCATTCTCCAATTGATGAGAATAGGTGCTTGCCAAAAATTCCCTACTTCCTTAATTCCCACTGTTTCTGCTTGTTACCTGCTCATGCTGGCTCAGCTTGTCTGAGCGTGGAAAGCTAAGCAGGGTCAGGCCTGGTTATTACTTGGATGGGAGACCCCTCTAGTTTCCTGCATTGAGCAGGGGGTTGGACTCGATGGCCTTGTAGGCCCCTTCCAACTCTATGATCCTATGATATCTATTTACCTGCCCTTGCTAGGTGTTACAAGGCAGAACAGGCAAAAAACCCCAAACACCTTATATCACAGGATAGGCACCCACCCATCCCCAATCTCTACGGCCAATGCAGGAAGGAAGGGGATTTTTTTTTAGTCAGCCCCCATAAGCAGCCCGTTAGTCCTGCACTGTCAATCGGAAGCATGGGGGTGCTGAGCTACATGTACGCTAGAGCATGGGGCGGCATTCTTGACTTTTATTTCCTGCCAGTGCCTGATTCTCCATTGGCTAGGCTGACAATGCTGGAGGGGCCAGTTGTTGACTCATAGAATAGTAGAGATGGAAGGGGCCTATAAGGCCATGGAGTCCAACCCCCCGCTCAATGCAGGAACCCAAGTCAAAGCATCCCTTACAGAGGGCTGTCCAGCTGCACCTTGAATGCCTGCAGTGTTGGAGAGCCCACTACCTCTCTAGGTAGTTGGTTCCATTGTCATATTGCTCTAACAGGAAATTTTTCCTGATGTCCAGGTGGAATCTGGCGTTCTGTAGCTTGAGCCCATTATTCTGTGTCCTGCAATCTGGGATGATCCAGAAGAGATCCTGGCCCTCCTCTGTGTGACAACCTTTCAAGTACCTGAAGAAGTGCTATCATATCTCCCCTCAGTCTTCTCTTCTGAAGACTAAACATGCCCAGTTCTTTCAGTCTCTCCTCATAGGGCTTTGTTTCCAGTCCCCTACTCATCTTTCCAGTCCCCACACGCACATGACAGGGACATGCAATTTTCTAGCAATTGTACAAGTACACTACGTCAGTGTGGTGTAGTGGTGAGAGCGTTGGACTGGGACTCGGGAGATCCGGGTTCTAGTCCCCGCTCGGCCAGGAAACTCACTGGGTGACTTTGGGCCAGTCACTGACTCTCAGCTTAACCTACCTCACAGGGTTGTTGTGAGGATAAAATGGAGAGGAGGATTATGTAAGCCGCCTTGGGTTCCTTGCAGGAAAAAAGGCGGGGTAGAAATATAATAAATTAAAAATATAATAAATAAATTCCAAAGCATTTTGGATATAAAGTTGGCTAGAAATTGGCAATATCTTCCAGTCTAGTCTTCTTCTTTTAAAAAATGTTTCCTTTGTGTCTTCAGAGATACCCTAAGGGAGGTGCTGCATCTCTTGAGAAGTACGGGTAACCCACAGGTAGAGTACATTGTCCGTATAATCAAGAAGTGGGCCAAGGAAAACAGAGTCCCCCTTTAAACCATCATCGTCAAGAGAATGGAAGCAGCCATCATCTGTGTTGTACCTGGCTGTAATAATGTGGCATTTTCCAACCTAATGGCAGCATTCTGGAGAATATAAAAATGCAAGATACTCAGAATAGATCTATACTTTTATATTAATAATTCTTTTTGTAATGAAAGTGTCTGAATGTCATGTATTTGTGAGGAATGAGTTTATGCAACATATCCCAGGTTCCATTTTATTTTGTACTACAATTCCCAACATTCAGTCATTCACACTAGCTTCAGTCCTCAGGTTGTTCCAGCTATGTGCACTCAGCAATATTTGTACTGAGACAGTTCAAGAACTAGCCTGTACTGTGTACAGATGGGCCCAAGCTTCATTGTACCCATTTCCACACCAGAGTATAAAATGCACTAAAAAAAATTCCTTCACATTTTATAGCAAGCTTCTTTGTCATTATGAATATTTCTGAATCATAACAATACTCTGGAAATGACACATTGTAGGAAAGCTCACCTGACATGCTTTTAATTTTTATGGCCTAATGCACATTGAGAGCAAACTTAGTTAGAAAATGGTCCACTTCTAGCTGCATCATACACTGTTCATTTCTTTGTCTGGTTCTACAAGGTCTTGCCTTCTGATTAAGGCATGGCTGCAGGCTCACGTTTTCTACAAATGCCACGATAGGCTGAAAGATGCCTACCTTCCTCTTGCAAATGCTTGTGAATAGCTTGAGGAAGTGCAGGAGTTCCTCTCAGACAATATATTTTTTAATTTCTAAAGGTAAGATTGTGAAGAGGTACAAAAGAACATATTAGAACACATGATAGAATACACTTGTACAGTTTTTATGTAGATAGCTCAAAGTGATTTTTATGCTTTCATTTTTTAAAAAAAAAAGTTTTTTAAACTGACCCAAGTTTTAATTCTGGGATAAAACTCAAAGAAATAAATTAACTTATGAAGTAACTACTTATGCATTTTTGTGCTTTATAAAAAGAGAATTCATCCTCTAAGTTGTGTATGTGACTAAAATGAATACTGTATTCACATGTATTATGGCAATTTAGAATGGTGGAACAGGATCTGAGTTTAAATATGAAATAGGCAATTCATAATTAAAGATGAAAACAGTTTACCTTTATGCTATACAAGTTTGCCTCTGAAATTACATACCACAATGAAAAGGGGTGTCTAGGCTAAATTTGTAAATAGCTATGATTCTGTTTTGCCTTAGTTTTTAAATACCGGTAGCTCTGCTTTGTCTCAGGATCTGAAATGCCTATCTAGAGGACAGATCACCAGCCCCCTTTTGCTACCCCACATTGAGTAAATGTTCCCTTTTAAGCAGTGTCAAGTCTCTTGAGCTCCATCTTAAATTCAACTTAATGCCTGGGATTGATCTGTTATTTAATAGGCCTTCACATTAAATGACGAGAACGTCTACCATAGGTGAAGGACTCAGGGCCATTTCAGATATTTTGCATGATATAATAAGTTGCAACTGCTCATTTTTGTGGAGATTCTAGACATCTTTCTTCAAGGTACTACTTTTGTTGTACTGCATTTTCCTAGTACTAAAACAGTAACAATTTATTGTTCGAGAATGTAGTTTCATTGTGAATGTTTTATAGAATGTGACATAGGGGTGTTGTAAGCCCTTGGTGGATAGCACACGATGCATCATTATTGATGAGCAACAAAACTTCCCTACTCCCCCTTTCATTATAATGTGGATGATGGGAAGTCACCCAATGAAGCTGGCTTAGGCCAGTACAAGAACAGCAATAAGGGGGGGGGGGGAGAGTATTGGTTGCAGAGCCCCTCCTCCCCTGGGTAGCTCAAGGTGTGGTAAGATTTAGCTCATTGTGTGTTTCCCAGCCTGCAGCTGACCTGCTTCCTGGGTGATTGGAGCTGACATGTGGGATATTTTTAAGCAGTGACCATGCTATAAATGGATGTTTCTACCATGTTCAGGAGTAGCATGCCAGATACATTTCTGTTATTGTGGAGGAAGAGGGGGGCTGGCTGGCCCGCCAGACTCCCACCCTTTCCTACTCAAAAGGAATCCCAGCGCTTGCCACCATGTGGCCCAGAAGGGGGGGCTGGCTGGCCCGCCACCACCCCACCCTTACCTACCTCAAAGGAACCAAGACCCTCTGAGATCTCAAGATACCAGACTGCCAGCCTCAGCTGTCTGCAATCCTACTTGGATCTCTGTTTAGGGACTCGCCTTCCATTTCTGTAACCTGGATTTAGATACTGAACTCACAGAGCACTACAAAACCCATGTGGGGTAAAACCAAACAGGTTTATTCTGGTAGCATCTTACAACAAGATTAGGGAAATGAGAGAAGCACACAAAATAGAGAGAGAGACACTTTAGTACACAGTAAAGCTGCAAAACAATAAAATCTGATTCCTTAATATCTCTAAGACACACACCTGTTACCTGAGGGTGTTCTCTTCAAGGGTTAGATCCAGCACAGCCTTGCCGCCCGGGGGGAACTATTTTATCTACCCGCAGGTCCGAGATAAATAGCCCTCCACAAGACCTACCTTTCTAGAGCCCTCAAACCAGCTAATTTTACCAGGAGCTGCCTGGGGTCGGTTCCTGAGGGGGGGGGCCCTAAAGGCTTGGGGCCTTCGCCGGCGCACTGCCATGGTCCCAACCTGGCACGCTACCAAAAGACTGACTAAGAACAAAGGCTACACGTGGGGAAATAGCTCTTCCCCCTCCCCCTTTCTGTAGCTTTCCTGCCTTCAGCCAATCAATTTGAATTTCACCTGGCCATGCAGGGGGAGGGAAACTGGCCAGGCAGGGGAAAGGGAACTCGTGAGTCATGGCTTGAACTATGCATATGAATGCCCTCAGCCTGGCTCTTCCAGACCTCCAGACGCCAGGCCCCATCCCATGTTCTATGCACCTTTTGCTTCCTCCCAGCCCCCACCTGGTTTACTCATGAGGAGGCGCGTGTGTGTGTGTTTGTGTTCCTGCATGCATGAACCCTAAAAACTCTTTTCTCTACACGCTAACTATGCACACCCCACCCCAGCCGGTTCACACATGAGGTGTGTGTGTGTACCCCCAAAGGCTCGTTTCTCCACAGTTATACATAGCGTGACTATGATATTTCTCTTTTGTTTTCTCCTTTGCAAGTTTTTTTTAACCACAACAAAAAATCAGCTATACATAATGGAATTAAGATAGTTACTGAAAGCTGATGTACGTAGTTCAGGAATATTTCCAGAAAATAATACTAAAAGGCACTCAATTTCTTTAGTATAGCCAGACAAATATACTTCTGAAACCAGTATTCTTATCTCTCCCCAAGTGATAATTCCCCTTTACTCGGCACTGGTTAGGCCTCATCTTGAGTACTGCGTCCAGTTCTGGGCACCACACTTTCAGAAGGACGTAGACAAACTGGAGAGGGTTCAGAGGAGGGCAACAAGGATGATAAAGGGACTGGAAACAAGGCCCTATGAGGAGAGACTGAAAGCACTGGGCATGTTTAGCCTTCAGAAGAGGAGACTGAGGGGAGATACGATAGCACTCTTCCAGTACTTGACGGGTTGTCACACAGAGGAGGGCCAGGATCTCTTCTCGATCATCCCAGTTTGCAGGACACGGACTAATGGGCTCAAGTTACAGGAACCTAGATTCCACCTAAACATCAGAAAAAATTTCCTGACTGTCAGAGCAATAAGACAATAGAACCAACTACCTAGGGAGGTCGTGGGCTCTCCCAATCTGGAGGCATTCAAGGTGCAGCTGGACAGCCATCTGTCAGGGATGCTTTGACCTGGATTCCTGCATTGAGCAGGGGGTTGGACTCGATGGCCTTGTAGGCCCCTTCCAACTACTTTCCTATGATTCAATATGCTATTCTTGTTATGGAAAATCTTTAAAGGTCTATTTCATACTTTAAAGTCCATATGTAAGCATTTTGCCACATTCACATATTTTTAATCAAAAATCATGATTTTCTTCCACCTTTTCAGTAACTGGCATAAGAATGTAAGAAGTCCTTTTGACTGTTCTGGTCCTGAATCTCTCACCATTTAGCTTCATTGGATGTCTGTGGTTCTAATACTATGAGACAGAGGAACATGCCTGCCTATCCACTTTCTCAACACTTACATATAATTTTATCCACCTTTATCATGTCCATCCTTTTTTCTAAGCTAAATGACCCCAAATATTGTAACCTTTCCTCACAGGAGAGTTGCTCCAGACTTGATTACATGACTACCCTCTGCAAACTATTTTGGTTGACTTTTTATGCATTTTTTTCAGCTCTATACGCCAGCCAGTGTGGTGTAGTGGTGAGAGTGTTGGACTGGGACTCGGGAGATCTGGGTTCTAGTCCCCGCTCGGCCAGGAAACTCACTGGGCGACTTTGGACCAGTCACTGACTCTCAGCCTAACCTATCTCAGAGGGTTGTTGTGAGGATAAAATGGAGAGGAGGAGGATTATGTAAGCTGCCTTAGGTTCCTTTCAGGAAAAAAGGCAGGGTATAAATATAATAAATCCTTTCTGAGGTATGATCACCAGAACTGTACACAATATTCCAAGTGTATAAACGCATTATGATGGCAGTTTTATTTTCAATTCCCTTTCTAAAGATCCCCACCATGGAATTTATCTTTTTCACAGCAGCTATACACTGGATTGTTTTTATCAAGCTGTCTATATCCAAAAGATCCCACTGCCAATTCAGACCACATCTGAATTCGTGTACAAATATAAATTCCTATATACGTGTATTTAGAATTTCCCCCCAATGTGCATCACTTTACACTTGCTTACATTGAATTGCATTTGCCATTATTTCAATGCCCATTTTCCCGGTTTGGAAAGATCCCTTTGGAGCTCTTTTGCTATTCCTTTTTCTTTTAACCACCCTAATTTGGTGTTGTCAGCAAATGAGGATATCTCACTGGTCACCTTTAAATCCAGGTTAGTTATGAATGAGTTAGAAAGCACTGGTCCCAATACAAATCTTTGAGGTATTTACATAATTTACATCCCTCCATTGTGAGAACTGACCATTTATTCCTATTCTCTATTTCCTGTTTAAGCAGTTACCAGTTCATAAGAACATTTCTCCTCTTATTCCATGACTGCAAGGTTTGTTCAGGAGTCTTTGGTGAAGAGCTTTAACAAAAGCCTCTTGAAAGTCCAAGGCGACAAAGTGTACTGGGTCACCTTTATCCAAATATTGTTTGAAATAAAAATGTTAGTGAGCCAGGACTTACCTCTGCAGAACCCATGTTGACTCTTCTTTAGCAAGACTTGTCCTTCTACATGCTTCATAATTTTAACTTTAATAACTATTTCCATTAATTTACCTGGAACAGATGTGAAGCTAAGTGGCATATACAATTTCTTGGGAAACCCCCCAGAGGCAGGACCGGGGCTGGAGAGGCCACAGGATCCTGCAGATCCTGGCCTCTCCTCTCCCTGAAGTCGCTTGCGACATCAGGAAGCAGCCACCACGCTTACCCATTACTACACCACCTACTCCTTTGGATGCCTCCCTGATCACTCTTCATCTCAGGATCACCCTGAGCGTTTTGGGTAGGGGCGCGATAACATGTCCCCAGTATTTGAATTTTTAACTAAGAACGTACATCATATATCTGTGCCATCTTATTCGTTACAAAGTAGAAGAGAACAAGAACCCATGTTAGAGAAATGACCAAGCGCGGCTGTATCCTCCGCTAGGTAGCTGCTACTGACGCTGACCCTTCGCTGCCCTCCTAAGGTTGTTCGCTCCCGTTTTGAGTCAAGCCACAGTGAAGAACAAGTAGTGCTTTTGGAGCAACCCATCTCCAGTTCCGTGCATAGGCCTTTCCTGCCGCTTTAAGAACCTTACGGTAGATCGGCGTGCATATTTCCAAGGCAACTGTGGGCGGGGGCCTGGCGTCCTTAACGTGCGATCGTGGTGACGTACTAAGAACCCGAGCAATAACAACAGTGAAGTGCGGCGGCGCGGCCGTGGCGGCCTCGCTTTCTGCGCATGCGTACCCTAGTGGCCTGCTTCTATTTACGTGGGGGGGCTCCAAGATGGCGGCGATGTTAGCAGCGAGGAGAGGCTAGTGGGGAAGCGGAGGGGAGGTACTCTGACCCGGTTAAGGGGAGGGAACGAGAGGAGGAGCAGTCGTAGCTGCAGCTGTGGGTGGTGAGGGAGGGTCACCGAACAGGTGGGAAGGGGGGTGGGGGGTTGGATGATGGCGGAGCCGCGCCGGGTGCCGTTCATTAGTCTGTCACCCGTGAGGCG
Organism: Shinisaurus crocodilurus; assembly: GCA_021292165.1. Classification (NCBI taxonomy): domain Eukaryota; kingdom Metazoa; phylum Chordata; class Lepidosauria; order Squamata; family Shinisauridae; genus Shinisaurus; species Shinisaurus crocodilurus. The sequence continues at coordinate 250,838,540 of CM037879.1, forward strand.
ACGTGAAGGCGACACTCCGGTGCTCGAGCGAGAGCCTGGAGGGGGTCGCGAGGCAGAGCAGCCATTGGTGCGGGAGGCCCTGAAACTGCCAGAACAGCAGCACCACCACCGTCACCACGATAGTGGCCGAGCAGAGCCGCCACCGCAGCCTTTCGAGTCCTGTCCTCGGCCGGAATCTCAGTCGGTGCCACTGCCGTGCGAGATCATCCGGCCTGAGCAGACGCCGAAGCCGCCGCTGCTGCCGCCACCTCAGCGGGAGCCCCCAAGGCCGGAACCGCCACCTCCGCCTCACCAGCAATTACAACGCGAAAGCAACCGGCAGGAGTCGCCGCCGCCGCCGCCGCGTCAGACGGTTCGCTTGGAGTTGGTGCTGAAGGACCCAACCGAGGAGAGCTGTGTGGAGTTCAGCTATCCCGAATTGCTGTTGTGTGGCGAGCCCCGGGTACGGGATCTGCGAACCACCCCTCTTCTCCCCCACCCCCATTTGACTAATGTTTTGTCACTCGTGTCTCGTATGCCCGCTCTCCTTTAACTTAAGAACTATGTGAAAGGAGGGAGTAATGGGGAAGCGACAGTATCAGCATGAAAAAGCCTACCAGGAAATAAAAGCCTGATCGCTGCTAGAATTCACCAGTAGAATTGTGGTGAATCTGTAGGCAACCATCTTCTCTGCTGCCTGGTATTTGAAGGCCTTTTGATACAAAACTGACTCCAAAGGAAGTGAAAAAATAGTTCTGTCTGTTGCTGTATTGATTTCTGTGTGGAACTCAAGAGATGGGGAATGGGGTGTGTGTGTCCTTTTTTGTCTTCAGTCTGTGTCTTTAGCAATACACTTTCCTTATAGTAGATAACATCTTTTCTTTCCATAGTGTTTGTGGGCATATCCCCATGGGACATATCTACAGTATTCATTTGGTGCACTTTGCAAGCTGTGTGGTACCTGTGCACAGTTTACACAGATCCCCAGTACAAGGGATCATAGTCTGTGAAGTCCATATGAGAAGAAGTGGTAATCATATACACTGATTTCCACACTTCAGACTACAGATCAAGATCGTGGGAAGCTCCTTTGTGAATATCCTCATAGATGACTCAGATTCTTGAGAGCAGCCCAATTTGTGAAAATTAGTTGTAAGCAGTTGTTGGAGGCTGAGTCGAAACATGTGGCTTTAGAGAAAGGAAGTAGAGATATATTTAGACGACTTGGTTATAACTGTTAAATATATTGGTGACAGGTGTGTTATAGTCTTTTTTTAAGGGGCTTTAGGCCTCAGATTAACAGCATTGAGGATTATTAGAACTGCCTTGCCAAGAAAAGAGGTCAGAGTACTATTTAAAAAAAATAAAAAAATTAAGTACTACTGTCACATTTGACTGCTTTATGAAACAGACTGGTGTATAGAGAGATCCTTAGATTCTGCATATTTATTTACAGTATTTATTTATTATATTTATACCCTTCCTTTTTTCCTGCAAGGAACCCAAGGCAGTTTACATAATCCTCCTCCTTCTCCTCTCCATTTTATCCTCACAACAATCCTGTGAGGTAGGTTAGGCTGAAAGTCAGTGACTGGCCCAAAGTCACCCAGTGAGTTTCATGGCTGAGCTGGGACTAGAACCCGGATCTCCTGGGTCCCAGTCGAGCACTCTAACCACTACGCCACACTTCTGGCTATCCCTTTTAATGTACAGAAAATACCATAGGGGAAAGAAACCAGAATAGCTGGCAGAAATACTAATTGGAAAAGTTACAACTTATATTGGTAGGATCATTAGATTGAATAGCCTGCATGTCATGACTCATGAGCTCCATAATCTGTAATGCATCGAAGTGGTTATGCTAGACCACTGTGCTGCCCAATCCATAGTGAGGAATAGCAGCATCACTACCTTGTAAATAGAGGAGGATTACAGTAAATCAGTGATTATATTACTGATTTATCTACATGAAGATATTGTGAACCTAATTTCTGTTTTGGGGACAAATGAAAATTTGCGTTATTTAAATAGCTAATCATATTTCCTTCTCTGTGGGATCTTTTAATGGCTGCTTTTTATTATCCTCTGTGCACATTAGTGAAAGTTGAGTTATAAGAATGGTGGTGCAGCCCAATCCACAAAAATTCAGGGCTTGTGCAGCTCTTCTGTGAAAAGGGCCAGAGCTGCACCCAATCCACAGTCTCTTTTTCAGGGGTGGCCAACTTGTGGCCCTTCAGATGTTGTTGGGCTGCAACTCCCATCAACCCTTACTATTGACTATGCTGGCAGAGCTGATGGGAATTGCAGTTCAACAACATCTGGAGGACCACAAGTTGCCCTTCCTTTCTTTACATTGTTGAGAATTTAAAAGCTAATTGAGACATTACTTTGGGCCATTTCCTTCATTCACAGGAAAATCTTTGTGTGAGCAATGTAACATATAATTCAGGATTTTATGGATGACAACTGCAGCCATACCCTTCAAGGGGAAGGAAATTGACAGAGCTGTAGCAACTCCTGAACACTACTTGACCACTGAAGCTGTATTCATGGAGTCTGCTGCAGCTATTACCTAGATTAGCCTATACTGTTTTGTACTGAATCGCTAAAAAGTAGTAGCTACTTTTCCCTCTGTGTGTGTTTTAAATAATCGGTTCCTCTTTAGAAGGATATCAAGGGTAGTCTTGTCCAATTTTACCAAGTGCTTCCCCCCATAATGTTATGGAATGTAATATCCTTGGGTGATCTGAGAAGTGATTTCTCCTCTATTTGACCTCTGCTTCTCCCCTTTTCCTGCTATTGTAGTCTGAACGTATGTGTGCTTGGGCAACATTTAGTGTGTGTGTTTATGTGTATAATATCTGAAATCTACTCACAAAGCAACATTAAAGCAAAGCAGTGTGATGCATATTTTCCTCTAGATGCTTTGCCCAGAAGTTGTGTTTGAGTGAATGGGATATTTTTTTTAAAAGTGCAGTGTAAAATGGTGTAAAAAGTGAATGTTCTTTGAGGCAGATGCAGGCATGCTCATGACTAGTTATATAGACCACATGCTGTGGGATCACTGGCCATACCTGAACAGCAAGTCTCTGTTCATTGTGGGAAGTGTGAGCCATCAGTAAAACAAAGGAAGAAACTAAGGTAGGTGAATTCAAGATGGTGTAAACAGAGTCTTGTATTTCTAAGTGTAATTAATTCTGTGCAGCTGGATTCCACCCATGCTCTGTTCCTGTTCCACTATGCTAGGAACCTGAGGCCAGAGATCACTTGTGAATCAGTGTGCAATGTCTTACATAGCACTTGATTTCAACAATGCTGGTATTGCTGCTACAGCAGAAGGCAGAAGGCTGTGGCTCAGGCTTTTTCTATTTAAAATGCTTTCATTAGCATGTGGAATTAATTCATGTGAGAATTGGCTGTCTGTAGCTTTTTCTTTAATGTAGCATCCTGTAGCAAGAGGTTATGTTAACAGGTTGGCCAATTATAAAATGTTACAGCTTTTTGTGATTGTGAATGTTAAAGAAGGAATAAGAATATTACATCTGTATACTGTTCTTCTTGTAGGAACACAGATAAAATGGGGTTATTCCATTTTGTCCTTATAACAACTCTGAGCTGGTTCAGGAATGAGACACAGTGAACCTCAGGCAATGCCCTTCCCATTCTCTCCCTCCTGCAGCATGGTTGCAAGGAGGAGATTAGAAGCTTTCACTTCTGTTTTTGATTAACCATAGCTTGTAATTTTGTCTGAACCCAACAAACTATGGTTAATCCTAGCTATGATTTGTTCGAAATACCCCAACTTCAAACTGTGGGTTATGAAACTGGCTTGTTTCAACAAATCATAGATAAGTTTAACCTTAGTTTAGGGTTTTGACATAATGCTAAACTGCGGTTCATTAAAAAACGGAAGCAGAAGCTTTGATCTCCTCATAGCCATGTTGGAGGAGATGGGAGGGAGAGTGTGTGAGGCCAAGGCATGCTGCAGCTTGTTCCCATCATGATACACCATGGTTTATGGTGACATCCAACCTGACCCATTATCTGCTAAGTTAGACTGAGAGAGACTGACTGTCCCAAGGTCATCTAGCGAGCTATACAAATTTGAACTCTGGTCTCCATGGTCAAAGTCCAACATGCCTATCTACTATACTACACTAGTGCTCTGTGTGTGAGCGTGTATGTGTACACGGACACACACACAAGTGTTCAGTACAACCTTGCAAGTAAAAAAAAAAACCAGGGTCAAAATCCTGCTCTTGCTCCATTCATCAGAGTTTCTCTCCCACCATCCATATACTTTCTGTTTCAGGGGCCAGAGAAGAGAGTAGCTGGAGAGCCTTTCTGCCTTTGCTCAGTTTTGTGAACATAGTGGAGGTTGCAGAGCACTTTTGTCTTGCTCCACTTGGCCCATAAAGCCTAGGCTCATCTCTCAACCCTTGCCTCTACCCATATATGCATACAACTGCTCCCCAGTTTGGTTGCTGTCTTAGGCCCATGATAAAAATGGTGGTGGTCTCATGCTCAGCTGGTTTCTTGAATGCATCAAGGCCCTGACATGTGCCAGATGTTACTGGGCATTGCACAGAAGACCATGAAACATACTAATTTCATCTTCAAAACTTCATCTGAAATTCAGCATTATTTCTTTAATAGATACTTCCTTGATTCTACTGCTTTATTACAGAGAGCAATTTAGTTTGAATAACTTTTGCCTCCTACACGTATAAGGAGTTTCCCTGCAGCTGCTCTCTTAGAAATATGGTATTACATAATAAGTTGGGGGTGTAGCTTTGCATCTTGCAATCAGCAGTGCAACTGAATACAACCTAAAAGAGGACTCCCAAGAGCCAGTTGATCAGTGTAACGGAAAAGGGGCCTTTCTTTGTTTTGTTTTGAGAGCACACATGTACTTTCTATTGGTACTTAGAATAATATAACCTGAAAGGTTTTAGCAAGTTATAACATGACTTCTCTAGGAATGTTATAGACTGCGATAAAGTAACTGATGTTGATGTTTTGCAAAGAGCCTAAGTGCATACCTATGTATTATAAGATAATACATGACCTAATGCAAAGTTGGCTACCATTTTGTGTGGGAAAAGGTCTTTAAGCAAGGTAACTAAGGTTGCAATCCTATACCCAACTTACATGTGAATAAGCCCTGTTGAACTCAATTGGACTTATTTCTGAGTAGGCATGTATAAGGATTGTGCTATAAAAAGTTAGCTTTAACTTAGTACATTAAACTTCATCTCAGTTTTGCAGTACAAGTTTTATCTCCTTTCTAGAACTTGATTTAAAATTAGCTCTTTAAAAAACATGTCATCTTTAGAATTATGGTCTCTATATTGAATGACAGCTTTATGACAGCTCAGAAATTCTCAGTGCTTTTTGGTAAAGAATGTGTGCCTGCACACAGCATTTCACAGCAGGGTTATGGAGCGTGAGCATGGACTTGCATTATTTCCATCTCACTCCTGCCAATAGATGCAGGGTTTAGAAATGCTATGTAGGAAGCCAGCATGCATATTTTAAGGCCTCTCTGGATAACAGCCCATTGGTTTAAAACCTGATGGGTTGTTGTGCATGAATGGTTACACTGCCTGCAGTGCACCCGCCTCTTCCACTTTACAGCACAACCCACAATTGGCTCCTTCATAGGTTGCGCAGCATGACGTGCGAACCTGGACCATTGGGTTGCTTAGGAGCTAAACCCAGCAGTTAACCCAACAACAAACCATGAGTTAACCTTAAGCCTCAGTTTCACTTGATTCCCCCTCTTCCTCCCACATGGCCTGGAGGAGGATTTCAATATGAACCAGGGATCAGGGTTTAAAACAAATTCTGGTTAGTTAAACAAGCCAGCTTCATCATAACCCATGGTTTAAAGTTGGCTTGTTTAAAATCTGACCAGGGTTTGTTTTAAACCATGATCTCTGGTTCATACATAACAGCAAGCCAGGGTTCTTTGAAAATGAAGTCCTTCTGGCTGAGAAATAAATGAACCTTTTGCTCATGCATGGAGCCACTTTGCTTCTCCTTTTGCAGCATAAACAATCAAATGAGGAAGCCTCTAATTAATCATGATTTCCCATTTCATCTGATCTGGGAAACTATGGGTACCAGTTTCAGAACAAGCCAGGATATTACACCAACTTCAAACCATAATTTAACATCATGGCTTGTTCTGTAGTTCATAGTTTCCTAATTCAGATGAAATGGGAAACTAGTGGGATCACTGATGACATGGGATGTAACTATGGGTTGTATTGAATGGTGTCATTCTGCTTGTGCAACCTTTTACTGCTTGTAGAAACTCCATTTTCATCCTGGTGCAAGTGCCAAATCTAATACTTTGATTCTGCCCGTGCAGGACTCATGCATGTGCTAGTTGTTCTGTTAGCAATTGTGCAACCGTTAGGAGAATAATGGCAACTTGTAATTTTCCACTAGCATAACATTGACTTAGTTTGCAGGTAACAATGGCAGATCGTGGGTTAATTAACGTACAATTAGTTCTTAGGTTAACTATGGGTTGTTTAACCCACGACTAACCCATAGTGTCTGGGTTCACACATCATGAAACAACCTTTGATCGGAACGATTGGAGGTTGATTATGCAGAGTGGTAGCAGCACACACTGCGGCACACTGTAGGTTAATTAACCCACAATTTGCCACCATTACATGCAAATGGGGCTATTGAATGTAATCTCAGTGACCGTGTCACTGGCTATAGATACATTGCCACTGTGACATGGAGCTCGACAACGCAGAAGTGTTTTTTCTGCAACTACTACATCATTAATGTAATATATGAAACGTGTTTTAGTGGGAAATCGCCAACTATAATTTTGAGTCATGCCATGGACAGATATTGAAAGTAGACAAGCTGGCTTAGTTTGTTGACGGTGAATTCTAACTGTTACAGTTGAAATGAATATTCATGTCAAACAGAGTAGTAAAATTGTATGATTTACACTGTAAGTTAATTTTATAACTGAATGCTTTAGAGTGTAGGAAGAATAGTTTAAAGATGACAAAAGAAGCTTAATCAAATGGAAAACTCGCTATTTATCACATCTCTTAGGTTTATCATCTTACTGTCTTGCTACTGATATTTCATCACTTATCCAAGGCCATAAAATGTGTGGCTTTACCTTCACTTATTATATGATGAACACTCTAGACTTCTTTGGCATATATTGTGTTTCTAAATACTGCATGCTGAGCTGGGAAGGACACCTAATTATGCTGATGCCTTGATCTTATACATATGCTTTAAAGCAAGTCTTAATAATTCCACTGGGATTTACTTTAAGGTGTTTAGTGCTGGTGTGTTAGATGTTAAACTTGTTACAAAGATTCTGCTTGCTTCCTCATCAAAACTGTGCTCATAAAGTCATCAAAACAGTGTAGTGATGCTGTGACGTCTTTCCTTATTTTGTATTGAGCATGTTTGAATATTATAAATGACTGATTTCTGCATTTTTCACCTTAGAAAAAGTCTGCTCTCACTGAAGACCCATTTAATGATGAAGAGCGTGAGAGGCATGAAGTGGAAATGTTGGCTAAGAAATTTGAAACAAAATATGTGAGTAAATAGATCTGCTATAATTACTGCTACTGAAAGTATGGATATTAATATTTTATAGGTGTTGCCACTAATGGCACTTGATAAATTCAAAGGAATTCAGCTATCTTAATTTCTCTTTGAATTTAGCTCACAGCAACACAGTGGCCACATTCACACAAAACAATAAGTCAGAATTCCAGAGAATCCTTAACAAGCCAGGAATCGTCAGCCAACTTTTCCAGCCCTTGCTCACAAACAAGAAGCCAGGATTCTCTGTAATTCTGGTGTATCATTTTGTATAAACATGGCCAATGATTAGATTGTTACAAATGCAGTTAGTATTAAGTAGAAGATTTTGGCCACAGTTCTGCTTCCTCGTGTGGAGAGAGGGTGTAGAACAGTGTTCTCCAACCTTGGGTCCCCGGATGTTTTTGGCTGGGGCATGCTGGGAGTTGTAGGCCAAAAACATCTGGGGACCCAAGGTTGGAGAACACTGGTGTAGAGGGACTTGTCATAGAAATCCAGTGCTACTCTGACACTGTTTTTGCTGGGAATACTGTGTCATGTTGGACTAGTTGCAAAGTCTGTCCCATAGTTCCATGAATTATCTGGGGGTCATTCTTCCCATGTTGCATAATGCACAAGCTTTAGGTAGCAAGAGTGGTATCATGCATGGTAGCCTAGAAAAAAGTGGGCTACCAGATATTTCAAGGGTTGGTACTGGAAGGCCTTGGCTTGTTGTGAATGGCCTGGCAGGTTGTATTTCACCCAGCACAATTGTTTGCCCAGTGTGGAGAGTATTGTGGTGGGCTGGGGCTGATGGGAGTTAGAATCTATAACATCTGGAGGAGCCCAAGCTGTTCTAGATGGTTCTTTTTCTTTGGAGTTGCATTCAGATGAAGTTCTTCTACAAAAGAAAACTGTCTGCCTTTCTCTGAAGACTGTGCAAGATTTTTCCATGGTTTTCAAGCAAATCATTTCCTTGTTTGGTCCTTAGAAACCTTAGGCAGTTCTGTTCATAAAAATCTAACCTATTTCAGAGACAAAAAAATAACAGTATCTAAAAGTCCCAGCAGAGGAAAAAGCTGTGTTTGCGGCAGCTTCTTAGCCCCCTGCTAATGTCTTGTTTTCAATTATTTTGTAACGGAGAGCAGTGCTTTTTGCATTTAGGCAGTCTCCCTGCAGCTGCTTCTCCCCTTCTTTTCATTTTATGTAAACTATTGTGGGGATTTCTTTTGAAGGGCACCACGCAGAATAAACATTTCTGTGAAGAAGAATTTATGAGAGGTAATTGGGAATGGAGAGGATATACAGTAGTACCTTGGATTACGAGTATAATCCGTTCCAGAACCATGCTCGTAACCCAAAATACTCGTAAAGCAAAGTGAGTTTCCCCATTAGAAATAATGGGAACTCAGATGATTCGTTCCACAGCCATTTAATCATTGATTTGCCGGCTCCCTGGCAGGAACGAATCAGCGGAGTTCCCATTATTTCTAATGGGGAAACTCACTGTGATGTGCTGTCTCCCGGGCTCCTGGCCGCACCTCGCTCTGCGGGCACCTGGCGCACTGCCATGCTGGCTCCCGGGCAGGGAAGCGGCACAGCAGCGCGAGGCGCCCATAGAGCGAGTGGCTGGGCTGCGTCTCCCTGGCAGGGAGACATGTGGAGCCACTCCACTGTTCCTCTCCGCTCTTTAAAATTATTTTCCTCCCCCCCCCCCATACCTTTACCAGCAGCCGCTCGCTCTGCTGGCGCCTCGCGCGCTGCCATGCTGCTTCGTTCCCGGGAGCCGGCATGGCAGCGCGCGAGGCGACCGCAGAGCGAGTGGCCGGGCCGCGTCTCTCTGCCAGGATCCAGCTTTGCCGGCTCCCTGGCAGGGACCCACGTGGAGCTGCTCCGCCATTCCCCTACCTTTGTGTTTGTAAGCGGAGGCTCGCCGCGCTGCCGGCGCCGCCCTCGTCACTTCCGGGGCCGCGACGGGCATCACTTCCGGGGCCGCGACGGGCATCACTTCCGGGGCCGCGACGGGCATCACTTCCGGGGCCGCGACGGGCATCACTTCCGGGGCCGCGACGGGCATCACTTCCGGGGCTGGATGTGACGAGGGCGGCGCCAGCAGCGCGGCGAGCCTCCGCTTACAAACACAAAGGTAGGGGAATGGCGGAGCAGCTCCACGTGGGTCCCTGCCAGGGAGCCGGCAAAGCTGGCTCCCTGGCAGAGAGACGCGGCCCGGCCACTCGCTCTGCGGTCGCCTCGCGCGCTGCCATGCCGGCTCCCGGGAACGAAGCAGCATGGCAGTGCGCGAGGCGCCAGCAGAGCGAGCGGCTGCTGGTAAAGGTATGGGGGGGGAAATAATTTTAAAGAGCGAGCGGAGGAACAGCGGAGTGGCTCCACATGTCTCCCTGCCAGGGAGACGCAGCCCAGCCACTCGCTCTACGGGTGCCTCGCGCTGCTGTGCCGCTTCCCTGCCCGGGAGCCAGCATGGCAGTGCGCCAGGTGCCCGCAGAGCGAGCCGCCGCTGACAAAGGTAGGGAAAAGCGGAGTGGCTCCGGGCAGGGAGGCAGTGCAGCAGCGCGAGGCGCTAGCTGAGCAAGCGGCCGCACCTCGCCTCCACGGGGCTCAAGAAAGCAGTGGGAGGCGCTGGCCCAGCGAGCAGCCACACCGCGCAGGGGCTCCCTGACAGGGAGCTGGCCGCCGGCGCCTCTACATGCTTTTAGCATAAATTTAAATTTGAAAGCGGCAGCGGCTCGTGTTGCGAGACTTGCTCGTCTTTCAAATCTAAATTTATGCTAAAATTTTCCTCGTCTTCCGAGTAGCTCGCAAACCGGGTTACTCGTGATCCGAGGTATTACTGTACTCAGAGGTAATACACAAGTTAAGTGTATGGCCTGTGGGCCAGTTCACACATGACATCATAAGTAGTTTATAGATGTGACTGGGCATGGGAGAGAGCCTTGGGCTTGCATGCCCTCTAGTGTGCATAAATCCTTTAATGTGGACTGCACAAGGCTCTGCTCACAATACCCCTTTTTCATCACTGACAGATTGATCTTGTTTGGACATAATGTTAAGCTATAAATCCTTGCTTAATAAGCTATGATATGCATGAGTGGTGTGCACCTGCACCGGCCCCTTTCTTGTTCCCTTGCCCTTCTGCATGAGCGAGCCAAGAATTTGCACTTAACTATAGATTCCCAAAACATCTGAACCTTGAACTGTGATTAATGGATTCCAAGCAAGCCAAGGTTTGTTACAGAACTTGAAAACATGGTTAAAAGCTGGCTTACAATCTTGACTGATTGCAAGCAAGTAACCATAATTCCTGATTTAGATGTAGCAGGAAGCTAAGGTTAAGTGTAGCTTGCTGGCTAGTTTTACCTCTTTCATGAAAGGAGGAGCAAAGTAGCAGGAAAGGAACTGAAGAGAAGAGAAGCCCAGGCCGGGGAGCAACTGCCATCAGCTCCTGAAACGACCATCGCCCCTCCCCCACCTTCCCTGGGGCTACAGAGGGAAGGCAGAAGAAAAGCCCAGGCCAGGGAGATTGTACCAGCAGCTCCAGAAGAAGCCTTCAGTTGGCCTGAGAGAACTGGTGTATGTTTGGTTGGGGGGGGGGGGGTAACGTTTGTTTGTGTATTTAAACATTGTAAACCGCTTTGGGTGCCTTAGCAGAAAGGCGGTATAGAAATGTAATAAATAAATAAACTGTGCCGTTTGTGCAAAGTCTGACTTATTAAACCAGGATTTGATTGTCCAGATATAGCCAGTGTGTGAGCAAGACCTACTTATGTAAGGTCTGCTTCATGTTAAACGTTCTATACAGAGTGGAAGAGAAGATAGAAACAGGCCTCAGGCTCATATGTTCCTGCTGCATGTTTGAACTGCCCCTGCATCTGTGAGCTACATGCAATGTAACCGGTGGGAAATATGAAACCCACCTATAGTGGCTTGGTGGGACAGCCCATTACCCAGTCACAAAGCCGGATGAGATATTGTGTGTTAATTCCAAATGCATGTGGTCTCTCCTCAGTCCCTATGAATGCAGGTTCAGCTATTCTGGAATGAATTCATACAGTGCTTTTGGCCCCCTAACAAATTTTGTGGCATGTTGCGACTTGTGAAAGTCACAAAAACATGCTTATAGTGTGCAATCAAATTATCTGAGATAGATAAGTTCTCTTGTTAGGAGGATAATAGTTTAATATTTTTTCATAAATGAAATCCTCTTTAGGGAGAGATTATAGAATTGCCATTGTTCAGTTGTTAAGCTTTGAATTGCTCACCTGTGATCCTAAGAGCACCTAGTATAAATTTTCACACCTACTGTATATTTTGAATGAAGATTGTGAACTTAGATGAATGTAGTTGCCAACTCTTTTGACCTATCTAAATGGTATACATAGCTTGATTGTGTCCATTTTAAAGGGGTGTCAGAAGCTTTTCCTTGATCTGTTGCCCTACAGTACATATATCTGCCTCACATTATTATGGTTAACACCAGTAACTCAGTAGTTCCAAATTACAAATATTATGTTGCAGGGTGGGAAGACTCACAAGCATCGGAAGGACCGTGTTCAGGATCTGATAGACATAGGCTATGGCTATGATGAAACTGATCCTTTCATCGATAATTCAGAAGCGGTGAGTAAATCTTATTTGTTACACTTGTATTTTGCTCTCCTCCAAGAGCTCAAAACAGTGTAAGTGGCATTCCCATGTGGTCTCCTTTCCAAGTGTTAGTCACTTTAAAGCCTCCTTGGCTTTAGAGATAGAACTATATCAATTGTCTTCAGACTATTATTTTAAACTGTCCAATTTGGGGAATGGGGGAATTCTTCATCTGTCAGCCCTCACACTAGTTCAGGCTGGCAGATCAGGCTCTACAAGAGGTTAAGAGGATACCTGTGACTAGGAGCAAGGCTACACCGTGCTTCCTGGACTTTGTAACAATCTATTTGTAAGCGTTGCGAAACCTTTTTATTTCAGCTTACATTCAGCTGATTTTATTTGGCAAGCTGTGGCTATGCTTTGTTTACATAGTTGTGATTTTTCTTCTGTATTTTGCTATTATGAAAAATAATTAAAATCACATTTATCTGTGAGCTAATTTGAGTGTTGGAAAAGTAGCATGAAATGTTTTAGAATAAAAAGTAAATGCATTTCTTCTGGATAGGAGAGAGAGACTAAAAAGACAAATTGCTTACAGTGCAATCCTATGCATGTTTACTCAGAAGCAAGTCCCATTGTGATTAATGGGGGTTCACTCCCGAGTAAGTGTGTTTTGGATTACATCTTAGTGTGATGTTTCTAAAATGTGTATTTCACAAGTCTTGGTAAATATCAACATTTACCTGTAAAGTATAGAAATGACGGATAGATGAGAGATCTTTATGACTTGCGATATTGCCAGAAACAATTGTGTCCCTAGGTTTGTTGGATGTTTGCCAGTGTGCCCTGGTAAATGTTGACACTTAGCAGTAAATTATGGAAATTGGGATAGAATTTGACCAAAGTCACTTGATGGGTCTTGGAGGCTTTCTGTTGTCCAGCTGGTTTTCTTAAATGTTCATAATTGATAAATAACAATTTTCACAATTTTCTGACATTTTTATTTTTAAAGCAATGTATACCCTGCATTCCGCCTCCATTAACAAGTTGCTTGAAGTGGCTTACAAAATCTAAAAATCATTAAAGCAATAACCAATCAATATCACATTTGCAACAATTACAAGCACGGGGGGGGGGGAGGATTGTCACCTGTAGGCTCAGTTTTATTAGGTTTTTTATTGGTTTTTTTTATTGTTTTTTTATTGTTTTAGTGGAAGACCGACAACCTGGTCTTCTGCGCGGGTTCAATGCTAAGGGGGTAGCGAGTCCTGGGGCGGGCCTTCTCTGAGGTCCCCAGCGACTATCACCCTTAGCCCAGAACAAAGGGATAACTTATAGCCACAAAAGTATTTTTTATAAAACAAGTTTATTTACAAAATTACCTTCACAAACTTAGACACACGCCAGCAATACAGCTTATCAGTACGGTACAAAGTAGCAAGCAAGAGGTCTCAAGGACACTGTGATTTCAGGGCTCTCAGCTAGTTAGTTCAGCTCGGGCTCCAGCAGAGGCCCGGTCAACTGCATGCTGCTAGCTGGGTTCTCGGCGGAGGTCTGGTCTACTCAAGCGGCTAGCTGGGTTCTCGGCGGAGGTCTGGTCTACCCAAGCGGCTTGTGAGTGATTTCAGCTTGGTTTCCCGGGGATCCGGTCAACCCAAGCGGCCAATGATTTTAGCTTGGTTTTTCGGGGTCTGGTCAACCCAAGCGGCCAGTGATTTCAGCTAGCTGGAGCGCGCCGGGTTCTGCTACCCGGGGTTGGCAATCTTTCGTTCTCTTACTCTAAGCATGGGGCAAGATTGCTGATTAGGTCTAACAACTCAGTTCTTTTGCGCAGGGTGTTTTATACCTTGGGTTTCAGGTAGCCCCTCCCTCCGTAATCAGGTGGGTTGCCAATCAGGTGGGTTGCCACCCTCCCTGAGGGGCGGCCTTTTGGGTCAGGTGGGGTGACGTCTTCTCCCTGTGGGGTGGGGTCTCTTTGAAGCCACTTGCTTAATGGTCCCATCTTGTGGTGTTGAATGGTCCTTTCTTATGGGTGCCGAAGTGTCTGCTCTGGCGAGGTATTCAAGTCTTATGTAGATGGGGCTGATATATGAGAGCGTTGACGAACCTGGGGATGCTTCTTGCCTTCCCCCCTGGGGTGATTCTATGCAGATGTTGTTTGTCCCTTTTGGTCTCTGTGGAGACTGGCTGTCTCCCCCCCCCTCCGGTCTCCTTCCCCCCACCTTGGTGAGTGTGTGTGTGTCAGAAAGGGGTTTTAGGTTGGCTTTCTCCACAGTTTTTTTTTTAATTGTTAAACTGTGTTTTTATAATTTGGTTTTTAATCTTTTAAACTATTTTGTATGTTTTTATTGTTGTTTTTATGTATAATCTATTGTGAACCTCCCAGAGAGCTTTAGCTGTGGGGCGGTATATAAATGAAATAAATGAAATGAAATGAAACAAGCTAAAAGCACCCTAATAGCTTCACATTATGTTATAGTACTTTGTTGCCATCAGTGTACAGCATAGTTTGAGACTGTTGTATTTTTCCTGTGGATATAGTCAACATTCCAGTATCTTGGCTTTATCTTCTTCCAATATTCTTTTCTTAGTTTGATTTGTTTGGTGTACAACCCTAGCAGCTTTTCCCCCTACACTAACCTGATGGTATTAGCATATTTGGTTGTCTTAATATCCTGTTTGCTGCATTGCAGAATAGCAAATGCATTATTTCATATTTTTAAAATGATAGCCATCTCTTAACCTGCATCTTCCATTTCCTTTCCAGTATGATGAATTGGTTCCTGCATCCTTGACTACAAAATATGGAGGCTTCTACATAAACACTGGAACTCTACAGTTCCGCCAAGCATCTGACTCTGAAGAGGAAGACTTTACAGGAGGCAAAAAGCATAGACCATCTAAAGTGAGTAAACATGGTTTCTCCAGAACTGAATTTTTTGGAGATGTGTCAGGCTTGTTTTCAAGCCTATCAGGCATCTAACCGATCATTCATGCTCTGGTCTTTATATTAAAATAAACATGCTCTTCAGTAACACACATATATATGTTCTTTTAACTGGCTGCCTCCACATGCCCATGCTGTTCTGAATGTGGTGCATGGATGGTAAGAAGGTAGTCAGTGAACATATGAGGCTCTCTCCAGCAGGGGTGGAGAACCTCAAGCCTGCAGGTCAAATACACCCTACCTGGGGTCCCATTCTACCCCTATGGAGTTCCCCAGATGGTCATACCCCCTTCCCCTGGCCCTATTCCCTTCACCCTGACTACAGATAGTTTGGTGGTTTCCCACCTTTTGGACAGTTTTCTCCCCATTTAAAAAGTTGAAATATCTCTCCTAAGGCTTCGTTACTGGCAATAGTAAGAGCTTTAAGCTACAATAGGCTGGTATTTTTTGCCCCACACACAATGCCTTTGACCTCGCCCACCACTAGAATGTGGCCCCTGAGAACTTTTCCAAGATTGAATTCGGTCCTTAGGCTGAAAGAGATTCCACAGCCCTATTCTTATAGAGTTGAATCATTGGCCCATCTTGTAGTCAATCTCCCTACTCTTAGTGGCAAGGGTCTATCCCATTTCATCCCTGAAGTCCTTTTAACCAGAGATGCCAGAGATTGAACCTGGGATCTTACATGCAAAGCAGAGCTGTTGCTCCTTTCCATTTGATCTTAACTGTTGTGGTGTTTAAAAGGAGAAAGGGCTGTTGGTCTCAGGTATGTAAGACCAAGTTGTTCAGGGCTTTATAGGTCAAATCCAGCACCTTCAATTGTTCCTGGAAGACAATAGTTGGTGCAGGTGCTGCAGCACTGGCATGATACAATCTTTGCAACCCACTCATGCTTAATGAAATCTGACAACTGATAGCTTGCAAAGGGAAGTGATGGTGGAATGACAAATAGGGGATAGCTGTCACCACCATGCCCTGCTTTTAAGCTTTCAGAGGCATTTGGCTTTTGGAAACAAAATGCCAGGTTAGATGGGCCTTGATCTGATTTCACAAGGCAACTCTTACATTTTTAGTTAGTTACTGTTGAAGTTATTGTGCGTGTCTCTTCCCCCCCCCCCTTCCTCCCACCCCTTTTTAGGTAGCTAAACTGAAAGATGGTGAGGATCGTGGCATGAAGAAACGCAAACGGAAAGAGGAAGAGGCAGAGAAGGAGAAAAAGCCTCGGAAAATGAAAGTTTCTAAGCAGCTGGGGTAAGTTTTTTAAATGCTTATTTCTATTTTGGTGAATGAGTCAAGAGCAAATGCCAAATTATTCCAGTTAGTTTCAATTCTGAGCTGTTGAATCTATTTAAATAAACTTGTGGCATAGTCACACCAAAAATGGGATTTTGTATTTTTTCCTGTGTCATCTTATATAACCCTCTCAGCAAAATAGCTAGAACTTCTAAAGTTTATACAAATACAATACTTCTAAGTATGTTAATCAGTCATAAGACACCAAAGAAATATGTGCACAATAACTACTTTGCTATGTTCCATTCTCAAGATTTCTTGGAAACTTTTTTTTCCAGGAAGCAAATTAGTCATAACAAATAACATGAAAGGATTGATAGAAAATGAGATCACAATTATTGATTGGTATAAAGAGGTGTGGGATATTGCTTTAAATGATAAATTAACATGTAGTATTAAATGTAAAAAGGGACAATTAAAGAAAAATAATTTTAAGGATATATGGGGACCATTTCTAGACTATGTTTTGGTAAAGGGGAGTAAGCCATGTCAAGATATGATGTATTTTTGGAATATAGATTAATAATGGATTATGTGGATAGAATTATTTCTTGGCCCCGTGATGACGGGTGCACTTTGGAGTTATATGGATTTGTGGGTTTATTTTCTTTGTATGTGTGCTTATTTGGAAAAAAAATAAAATTAAAAAGAAAGAAAAAATGAGATCACAGAGTGTACTCCTCACTTAAGAAAGTTTACTGATTCACTATGTTAGTTACTAGTACACTGAAGAATATGGTGGTGTTAACGAAAACTAGCCTTCCGATTCTTTACTATTTGGGAATTAAGTTGGGCAAACTTAATTCTGCCCAACTACTTATTTTTGTTTTCTTTGCAGGGTCATGGCCTTAAATTCACATAAATCTGAAAAGAAGAAGAAAAAGCTGTACAAGGACTCCTTTTCATTGGCTGCTATGATCCGGAAATTTCAGAAGGAGAAAGAAGCCTCTAAGAAAAAAGAAGCTAACCTGAGTCCCTCAGTGGCAGCTACCAGTTCTACACCTAATAAACTCCCTGCTGTCCCCAACACTGGTGGAAATGATGTGTCTGACTTGAACCTCAGCATCACAGATCCAGTTCTTTCCATTTTTGGTGGCGCAAATGAACGTGACCTCCTGCAGGAAGCCGAAAGTGCCCTGGAGATGCTGGGAGACATTGACTTTGATAGGCTGCTTGATGGCACCTCCAATGGCAGCCCAGTATCAGAGCCATCAGGGGAGAATGGAAGTGTCACTCAGCCCTCCCATACCTCTGAGGTCCTGACACTGAAACAGGTGCCTGCCCTTCCAGAAGGTCTACCAGCACATCTGGAAAAGCGTGTTGAAGACCTTAGAGTTGTAAGTGTAGCTTTCCTGCTGCTGAATTTTGTGAAGAATTGTTACAACCCAAATTGCTTAGCATAAAGCCAGGCAATGTTTGTCGTACTAAGTGTTGCACTGGAAACATTACAACGGAGAGTAGTAGCAGACTTGTTCACTTATAGTTATATGCAGTTAATATTATTGGTTTTAAACTTGTACATGTTGCGCTTTCTCCCTGATACTATTTATTGTTTCTCATGAGGGACTACAAATGGCAGTTCCTAGAAGTCATCGCTGCTCACCTATTAAGGCTTATCAAATAAAATCTTTAATCAGAAATATATGTACTATCAAAGAGAGATGGCTACTCACCTGCCTTTGTAGGACTAAAGTTCCAGTAATAGATATTATTTTTAATTTTATCCTGGAAGACAATCTTACTCGGTCACGAGTGATCGCCTACTACTATTATTTCTACTGATTGTCTGTTCCTAGAGCCTAGTGAAGTAATCTACACTTCTGGTCTGGCAACAGTTTCATTAAATGAAAGAATTGCCTTTCTTTTTAACTGAAGTCTGATTTGCACATGCATATACATTGCTTGATATGCTGTCATTTGATGACTCACAGCTGAACATGTGAACTACTGCCACTTAAAAATATTGTGTTTGAGTTGATGTACAATATGTTTTTTATTTGTGGTGACTATTTTCACATGGATCATCATATAATGATGCAGTTGAGTAGTGAATGGATATCCGCTCATCCTGAGTGATGAACACATACAACCTGCCCTGAGATTCTGAAATGTTTCAAGATAAGCAATGTATATTTTACTCTATCTTTATGGAACGTAAGTTTTGGAAAATACCTTGGTATAGTAGATTGAGCAACAAACTCCTTGAACAACTAAGTTACCTGGTTCTAGAAGTCGTGGCACTTGAAACTGTACTTGGCAGTCTTATTTTTCTTAGCTTCACACAGTTCAGATCATGTTACCATGTTATGCAGCTGACAAGCCTGTGGCTGATGCTGGCTCAGCTTGTCTGAGCATGGAAAACTAAGCCAGGGTCAAGCCTGGTTATTACTTGGATGGGAGACCACTCCTCTAGTTTCCTGCATTGAGTAGGGGGTTGGACTCGATAGCCTTGTAGGCTCCTTCCAACTCTATGATCTATGAAATCTATGAAGCCTAGAAAAGCTTTTAATTAAATAAACTAAGGTTTGCAGGATTCAAAGATCCGGTATGCCATACCAAAGTACATTCAGTTGGAAGCAAATTATCTTCATAGTGCTTATATCTGACAATTTTATTTGTCAGCATTTGGTAAATCCAATGTGGAGATTACTTTTGAGTGAGGACAAAGTAATAACGATGGCATTCTGGATTAAGCACTTTGCACACATAATAAATTGTAGTACTTTTCTAAACACTGCTGTGGTTATGCTTTATGATTATAAATCAGCAGAGGGTAACACGGTGGCTATATAAATCATGGATCATAAGTATTCTGAAGGTCTTTGGGGTGAAGTGTGCTAATAGTATCTGGGTTTTATTGCTGTTTCTAGGCTGCCAAGCTCTTTGATGAAGAAGGCAGAAAAAAATTCTTCACACAGGACATGAATAATATCTTGCTTGAGTAAGTACTTACCTTGCTTTGAGGAAGTGTTGAGCTTAAGGGAAGAAATGGCTGCCTGAGCATTTTCTAGTCCATCAAATAGGCAGATTCTTTAAGTTCATTGGTAATGTTGATTTGCTGAAGACCTTTCAAACTGAAAAGAGAATACAATGCCCAGGAATCCTTATTTTACAGCTCTGGCAAGTTACATAGTCATAGCGTAGCTGATATTTCTATATTAATCTCCGTGTTCCTTTGTTAATTATACTATTTTTATGTATGTATTTAGCATTAATCACAGAGTTCTTTATAAAGTAACATAAGCAAAAAACAATTGCTCCAAGAGCTTACAGTTTAAATTTTGACTACAGAGTGAAGGGAGGGGCAGCGAATGGAGTGAGAGATATATTTCCATTTGTATGAAAGTATGGGGGTTAATTAAATCTTTACTGGAGCTGGGGTAAATAAGCACAGGGTATGGAGCTGTTGGTATGTCAGTGTAACTCATACCTCTACCCATTCTAGGGGCTATGAATCTGTTCTGACTATCCTGTCAGAGCCTGAAAGATAAGTGCGGCCAATCCTGTCTCCTGATACAACTAGATTAATTCATGCAGAAAAATGAAAATTCTAGCATAACGGTTCATCTGTCTAGACAACTAAAATGTGAAATGCCCTTAGGATGGACAGTAAGCAGAAGCTGTGCTCAGCTGTTTCTCATTAGTTGTGAATTTGTTTTCTATTTGTCAGTATTGAGTTGCAGTTACAGGACTTGAGCCCTACCATCCGCAATGGAGTGTACTCTCACCTCGAGGCTTTTGTGCCATGCAATAAGGACACGCTGATAAAGCGTTTGAAGAAACTGCACCTCAATGTCCAGGTAAAAGTGCCTGCAGCAGGCGCATATTAGTCAAGACAGGCTGTAGAAGATGGGTCAGAGGGGGTTCCCTGTAGAATTAATCCTTTGAATCCTACGACTGTTCTTTTTTACAAGTCTTTGTCAGTAGTATTGCTACTATACCCCCTGTGAATTGTTCCTTTTGAAAAAATATTTCTACCTCAGTCTACTTCACTCTTCAAATAAAAATTAGATTTTCTTAACCTTCCAATATAAACAAAATAATACAAGTTTGACTTTCCTAGAATAGGGTAAGGCACACTTGTTTGAGCAGGCATTTGGGAACTGATAGTGTTGCTTTCATAGTTAATACTTTTGATCTCTTTTGAACTTTAAATTTTTTAAAGATGTTTTAACTTTGTGTGTTAAAGTTTTAGCTGCCTAAAATCTGGAAAGGTGGGATAATACTTTAAATAAAGAGCTTTCCCAGAAGAGCACCTGGGATTTTTAGTTCTGTGCATGCCAGAAGGGTGTTTCATTAGAGCTGGGATGGGCAACATGTGGCCCAAGAGCTGCATGTTTGACACACACACACCCGGCCTTGATTGCAGCCTCTGTTGCCCCTGCCGCTACATGGCAGCAGCAAAAAAAATGGTAGGTTGCTGCCAGAATTCAGTACCAAACTGCTAAGGAGACTCAAACGTGCCAAATTTAACTTGTTTTCAAGCTAAATATGGCTTGGGGGGGGGGGTAGTGTTTACTGCCGTATTTTGGCAGCAAATTGCCGGGGGGGTTGCCACCACAAAACATGGTAGTGTGGCATTGCCCAAAGTTGTCCAACCTTGCATTAGAGTTTCCAAGCCCCCTCTCAGAACCACAATTCCATTGTTCGGGAGTCATGAAAGTTAACAGATTTGAAACTTTCTAAAAGCAAACATTGCCCTATGAGTATTGCAAAAACTTTTGGCATTATTCCAACACCTTAGGAGGAACTTGGGGTGAATTGCACTGGAGGTATTTTTTATAGCATCATTATTATTTTTTTAAAGATTGCTCTACTGAATAGGTTAACAGGCAGTGGCAATACAATGCTAACTAGCAGGCAGAGAGGTCAAACAACCAAAGATAGTTGGGAGATAAACGTCTGATGCATTTAGGATTTGATCACGACTGGGTACACGTGGTGGTGGTGGTGATGATGATGATCATGATCATGATAAATTTATTTCTTACCCGCCTCTCTGTTTGGATCGAGGCGGGGAACAACAATAAACATAAAATATATAAACTAGTTAAAAAACATAATATACATTATTAAAACATCTTGAAAACATCTTAAAAGCATCCTAAAATTCCACCGGATAGGCCTGCCGGAAGTGATCATGACATGGCAACCTATGGGTAACTAGCCACAGTGGGTTGTCGCGTCATGTGAATCTGAACCGCTTCCCACAGGGTGGCTTGTTTTTTGGGAACAAGCCACTGTGAAAGCCATGGCTTGTTGTAGGAGTTGTTGGACCCACAATGGTTTGTCATGTCATCCAAACCCAGGCAACCAACCCCATCATGGGTCCAGCGAAGCAACCTCTTGCCAAGCTTGCCAAGGCCACAGCCAGTGACAGCCACTCCAGCAATGCCCAAGAAGCATTTTGGAGCAACCCATCACTGGCTTGGTCTCCTCACTCTGCTTGTGACCCCTTTTCAGTCGCTGCTGGGACTTTTTACCTTTTTTCCCTTTCGCGATCACAACCACTGACAGCCCCTCCAGAGTGCCCAAGCGGCGGCACATTGGAGCAGCCATCACTGGTTCACCACCTTTTTAATATTATTTTTTAGGCACCAGAAATGTGCACAAATATTTTTGTAATTTTCTTTTTTATTTGGTCAGTAGTTCGGAGTGGCGCAGGTGCGCACCTCCGACTAGCCAAAATGTGAAGCCTTGCTTGCTCAATGTCATGGTAAGTGTCTGCTGTCAAAGTGCAGTAGGTACCAGCCATGGACATTGACCAAGCAAGGCTCTAAATAGGTTACATTGTTACTTTGCTTCTCAAAGCAAAGGACAAGCTATCAAGAGAAAAGCAATGCTGCAAAAAGATCTTTGCTTGCGGAAGGGGGTGGCGAGTGTATCATCCCCTTTGCAGCGAGATCCTTTAGTTTTGCAGTGTGGACATGACAGTTCTCAGTTCCTCCACCTTTTCCACCCTTTCCAGATACTCTAGATGCTCGGGAAAGTGCATCCCACCCCATTTACAGAAGCACAGACTTTTGACATCTGTCAAAAGAAAGGGCTTTTTTAAAAACAGGGTATTTCACAGGGCTAAACAGGTTTTTTTGACAGGGAAATATACAGAAAAGGGAAAAAGATGCAGTGGCAACCGAAAAGGGGTCACAAGTGGAGACAGGAGAGGCCACCAAGTCCCTGGAATACCTGCCGGAGGACTGAGTGGGAAAGAGCAGGGGACAACCCACGGTGAGTCCAGTTGTCTGTCAGGCGCACCATGGGTTGTCCCACAAGCACACTGCGTAGCTTATTTGCAGGATGAGTTGCCGTATCATACAAACTCACCCAATGTGATGTTTCCATGCTTCTTCCGAAGAGCTTAGTATGTTTCATTTTTGTAACTTAAGGCATTTGTTTGTAATGAGAAGTGGAATAGTGGGTGGGTTTTTTCATCCCATTGAACTGGCCTGATGGTCTTGAAAATCTGGCACACAACTGCTGTCCCATCCATCTGTAGTGCCTCTCTTGCCTGAGTGTAGCCT
This sequence comes from Shinisaurus crocodilurus, assembly GCA_021292165.1. NCBI lineage: Eukaryota > Metazoa > Chordata > Lepidosauria > Squamata > Shinisauridae > Shinisaurus > Shinisaurus crocodilurus. The sequence continues at coordinate 250,861,466 of CM037879.1, forward strand.
CTTCAGGAGAGGAGAAAGGAAACAGTATTAATGTATTCCTATCAGCTGTAAAATACCCAGAAGGGATAGAAAGGTTGTTGGATGATATCAGGCAAACTAGAGAAGACGCTTGAGGAAATTAGTTTTTCCTGGCTTTTGTTTCTGTTTAAAATATATATATCCCATCTTTCCACAGAAAATAGCCTTCAAGGCAGCTCAAATGCCAATTTAACAACTTGTGCCAGTGTTTCTCAATTACTATTAAAAGTTCAGGGGAATAGTACAGATGCTGTCTTAGTACTGGAGTGGGAGTTTCTTCTCCCTGCATACCATGCATATTTTTAGCAACATGCATAAATCAATAGTGGTGGGGACAACATAAGACTGAGACCAGTGTAGACTTTGACTACTGCTCAGTATCTGGGCCTGATTGGTAGCCCACACATCTGTAGGTATGTATATATTATTATCATTATCATCATCATCATCATCTACATACCGCCCAACAGCCGAAGCTCTCTGGGTGGTTTGTAACAATCAATAAAAGACACAATACAATATAAAATATACACAATAAAAACATTATAAAAATTTAAAACCAAGTTTAAAATGACATAGAAAGCTAAAACGAATTTATGCAACGTGACCCATAAAAGATTAAAAATAACCACCCCACCATGCACTATTTAGAGTTGTTAAAAGCCTCAGCATAGAGGGCAGTTTTACCCTGACGCCGAAAGGATTGTAGAGTTGGCACTCGGCGGGAGCTTGTTTCAGAGTTGAGGGGCTACCACAGAGAAGGCCCTGCCTCTGGTCACCGCTCTCCAAGCCTCCCACAGAGGCAGCAACCGGAGGAAGGCCCCAGATGTTGAGCATAGTGTCCAGGTAGATTGTGGTTAGGAGAGGCATTCCATCAAGTATTGTGGTCCCAAACCATGTAGGGCTTTAAAGGTTAAGACCAGCACCTTGAATCGGGCTCGGAAGCGTACAAGCAGCTAGTGCAAGTGGGCCAGAACTGGTGTTATGTGTTCAGACCTTCTGGTCTCACTAATGAGTCTGGCTGCCACATTTTGCACAAGCTGCAGCTTCTGAACAGTTTTCAAGGGCAGCCCCACGTAAAGTGCATTGCAGTAGTCTAGCTTTGAGATTACCAGACCGTAGATTACTGAAATCAGGCTATCCCTGTCCAGATAGGGGCATAGCTGGGCCACCAGCCGGAGCTGGTAGAAGGCACTCCGTGCTACTGAGGCCACTTGAGCCGCAAGTGACAAAGATGGCTCCAGGAGCACCCCCAAGCTACAGACCTGCTCCTTCAAGGGGAGTGCAACCCCATCCAGAACAGGTTGAACACCCTCCATCTGGTCAGAGGAACCACCCACTAACAGCATCTCAGTCTTGTCTGGATTGCGCTTCAGTTTATTAGCCCTCATCCAGTCCATTGTCGCAGACAGGCACCGGTTTAGCACATCCACAGCTTCACCTGCTGAAGATGCAAAGGAGAAATAGAGCTGTGTGTCATCAGCGTACTGATGGCAATGCACTCCAGAACTCCAGATGACCCCACTCAGCGGTTTCATGTATATGTTGAAAAGCATGGGGGATAAGACTGACCCCTGAGGAACCCCATACTGGAGAGTCCACGGGGTTGAGCAATATTCCCCAAGCACCACCTTCTGGAGCCAGCCATCCGAGTAGGAGCAGAACCACTGCAATGCAGTACCCCCCACTCCCAACTCAGACAGCTGCCCCAGAAGGATACCATGGTCGATGGTATCGAAAGCCACTGAGAGATCCAGGAGTATCAACAGGGTCGCACTCCCCCTGTCGCTCTCCTGACATAGGTCATCATACAGGGCAACCAAAGCTGTTTCCGTGCCAAAACCAGGCCTGAACCCCGACTGAAATGGATCCAGATAATCCATTGGACTATTATATGATGCATTGGACAGGGGTGCCTAGTTTCCTGAGCCCGAGGGAAGCCTGACTCCTTGCTAAGCTGGTCTGGGGCTAGATCTCTTCCAATGTATCATTAGAAGCTTGATCATTAGAAGTCTGAGCACTGGGTGACCTCTCATTTCCCAGTGGGAAGGAGTGCCTGAAAGGTAAATTTTAACACTTTTAACTCTTTCCTGGCCTCCCCCACTTATCCATATATCAAATTGGGAGTCCAAAGTATGGCACCACTTATTACCTGACAGGTGCCTCTTGTGATGACTAGGTAAGGTGTCTGCTAGATAGGAACCAATGCTGTGTCTCATGTTTCCAATCTGAGAAAGGTTGAAGAAGAGAAGCCAAGAAAATTGGAGAGAGAGCCAAATGAACAGCCAGTTATCTACCCTTAAGGTAGATTATCTGTAGGCTTCCAACCCTGCAGTTCTAAAATGTAGCTAAGGAAGGGCTGCACTGAAACCACATGAGCAATCAGTCCCACTGTTGACTATGGAAAACATAAACATTTAACATAAACTTATGGAAAATAAACATGGGGGGGACACCCAAAAATAACCTTTTTGGACTTTTTGTATCAAAGCAAAGAAGTTTTGAAAATAATAATACAGGCATAGTGTCTTGAGTTAATAATCTCACTTTACCTTTTACCTAACCTACTTTCTAGAATGATTTTTGGTTCCATATCATTTTGTTCTCATTTATCACATGAAAGATTAAATATGCGCTCTTATTGCCAATATGATAGGCTAACTTTCTGGATGAAAGCAGACTTAATAGTTTCTAATAGCTTTGTTATCGAAACCAAAGTTGTTTTAGAAGCTGAAAGTTATTTAAGGTTATTCAGGAAGAATAGGAACTACGCATCCTTTGAGAAGCAGTGCATAAATCAGTTGGCTAGACTGCCTGCATCACTATTTTAATGGTTGTGTCTTCTCAGGATGACCGCTTGAAGGAACCATTGCAGAAATTGAAATTGGCTGTCAGCTGTGTCATGCCTGAACAATTATTCAAATATCAGGAGGACTGCCAGGCACACAGTCAGGCCAAGAATGCCAAGTATGTACATAAATCTAGTGGGATATATTTCGCCACTGTGGAAGATTCATGGAGAGAAGTGGGATGATGACAATGCTGGCACTTGAACAGGAGAGGGTGCAATTACTGCCTTCTATACCTCTTTTGTGGTTGCTCTTTTGAAACTTATACTAAACTGAACAGAATTTGGGATGTAAGAAATATGGGACGGTGCAGTAAAGTTTTTCAACAGGTGGTGGAGGAAAAGGAAGCAAATTCATTATTTTGCTGTCTTTATTGCTTGTGTTTGATTTGTTGTATTGCGCACAACAACTAGACTGAGATTGGCTGAGTTCTAGTTTCAGCAGATCTCTTATTATCACTCACAAGGGTATTTTTTGGCCAAGGGTGGGGAACCTTTTTCAGCCCAAGGGCCAAATTCTAATTTTGGAAAGGTTTCAGGGGGAGCATTCCATCTGTGATTGTGGCCAATAAGCCTACTCAAAAGTAAGCAGGACAAGTCTGCATGTCTACTCAGAAGTAAGCCAGACTGAATCACGCAACAGCTTTCTCCCCTGCAGAAAAAAGCTCTTATCTCTCATAAGCGCCTTTTTCAGTTCTCAGCAGGGAAAAACTCCTCTCCGATCAGTAATAAGAGCTTTTCTCTGCTGGAAGAGGGGGCAGGGCCTGGGGAAATAGCTGGTGGGCTGATCCCCGTGGACTGGAGATCCTATTGTTGTTTTAGAGAGTGGAAAAACAGTATATAGGAAAGATGTCATCAGGGCTGCGTCATCACTCAAGCCCAGAATGGAGAATCTAGAACAACATTTGATGTCTGAAAAGCATTTATAATAATGGGTGGCCCTTGTGGTTATAGAACTTTTTTAAAAGTATCTGAATATTCAAACCGGAGGAGGCCTGAGCCTTTCTTCTTCTTATCAGCACAAGGTTACAAGTGTCCCTCGTAGTTCTGTCCCTCTCCCATGGACACAAGTCCTATACTCCCTTGCCCTTACTACCCATTTCTCCTCAAACTCCACCTCCTTTCTTTCCTTCCCCTACTGCCCATTTCTCCTCAAAGTTCACCTCCTTTCTTTCCTTCCTACTACTTGCCATAAAATTCCAAAATCTTTGAAGATAACAGTGTCTTGTGGAATCTTAAAGACTAACAAATTGTATAATGGCATAAGCTTTCATAGGCTATAGAATACTTCATTGGATGCTGAATTCTTTGAAGAATAGTTCATTAAGTGTTGAATTCTTGGAAGCAGGCCATACTATGCAAAACAAATTTATCTAAATGTATTAATTTATCTACAGTTTGGCAGCTTCCTTCCTCTGATCAATTTTTGGACCAGAATATATTTGAAAGAAATAGGATTTATTTTTGTTAGTGCTGGAACTTGGTTGGTTAGGGTTTATTTTTTACTAGCTAGGATTCTCTTTCCATATTCTTATCAGTAATAGCATATCATAAGCCCTTGATACATCTTTCCTTCTGTCCACAATATGGAAGGATGCAAGTTTAAGCTTATACTTGGAAAAATCACTTCACTAGTCCGGTATTGATCTCAGAGCCCAATTTAAAACCATTTTTAAAAAAAGTAATAATACTGAGCCCCTCTATGAGTGTTCTATGAGTGCTTCTTGTATGTTCAAAGTGCCACACACACACACACACACACACACAATCAGTTATCCACACATTGGGTGGGTTTGCACGTCACACTAAGCCATCCTGCGAATAAGCCACGGTGGGTTGTTTGTTTGTGGAACAACCCACAGTACACCAGACAGACAGTCAGGCTTGCCATGGCTTGTTCTCCCCCTCCTTCCCCCTCAGTCCTTCAGCCAGCTCTGGCACATATCCCAGGGGACTTTGCAGCAAAGTCCATCTTGTCTCCCCCTTCCCGTTCTGATGCTACTCCTTTTCATTCCCCAGCTGCTGCTTGTTGTTGTTGTTATTTTCGGTCTTTTGCAAGTGCACACTCAGGGCTGTTCAATATGTGTAGTCTTTCCTGGTCAATTTCCTTGCATGTCTCAGCTGTCAAAGGGAGTAGCAAAATGGTCCAAGAAAATTGTCAAGGCGAGGTTGCATATAGGATAATTTGTGCGCAGGAAAGGGGAAGATATAATAGTAAGAGAAAATAGCGCAGTTCAAAAGCACCAAAAATGGGGGTGGGGAGGGGGAGCCAAAATAGTAAGTGCACCAAAAGGGGGGGTCACAATATCTCCCCCTTGGCAATGTGATCCTCTCACTTTTAAGTGTTGAACTGACACTTCTCAGTGTCACCTACCTTTTCAACACTTCCCCGACTCTCCAGCTACTCCAGAAGGGGGAGATAGTAACTCCCCCACTTTTCATGGCTCCTTTTCAGAGCAGTTACTGCAGTTCCCTGACAGTTTTAAAAAAAACAAACCCTGAGAAGGTGGCTGCATGGGACGGAGTGAATGGGGCCCCATCGGAGGGAGGGCAGTGTAAGTTCTGCTGGTGCTGGTACCTCATTTGTTCCGTCCCATTCTGCCATCCTCTAAGGGTGTTTTTTAACTGTCTGTGCAGTTTTTTGGACTGGGAAATAAATGGAAGGGAAATATATGCAAATTTAATGGCTGGGAAGTAAATAGAGGTGAAATTTGCGCACCTGCAGTAATGGAGCAGTTAGTACAGGTGCCCAAATTTCCCCTCCATTTACTTCCCAGCAGTTAAATTTGTGCAAATGTCCCTGCCATTTACTTCCTAGCCCTTAAATTTGCATACATTTCCCTTCTATTTACTACTTGGCGTGGCTTGTTCGTGAAAAATAAGCCACCCCACAGAAAACTCTCTGGGTTTGGATGACAAGACAACTCACCATGGCTGGCTGCCCATGGTGCGCTGTCATGTTATGTGAACCCAGTCATTAACTCTGTCAGGTAGGTCATTGTATACAATGAGGTGCATTTACAGACAAAAGCATAATGCAAAAGAAGTAGAATCAAGAGTTATTGTTTATGGTACAAGGGTATATGGTGTCTATAATTCTTATGTGGGTTTTGGAAATCCTTGATAGCTTATTCATGCACTTATTTTCTCCACTTATTTTCTAAACTCAAAATTTCTAGAAGGATGAACAAAAAGCCAATTCTGAAAGGCTAACATGTTTAACTTCTGCATCAACATAAAGCAGCTACTGTAGTATTTAGTGTGAGTTTACACAAGTGTTTCATTTATTTTTCCCATTGTTAAAATGCGAATCTAATAGACCCCAAGAAAATTTCATCTAATAGTGAAATTTTCAAACTTTAAAAGTCTTTGACTTGGGGGGGGGGGCAGGCGGTGTGGGGGGAAAGAGAAACATATTTGAGCAATTGCCTCTTTTACTGTAGGAAAATATATGGCATTTGGAGTAGCAGAGGTTAGGAAATTAAATTCCTCCTTCGTGGTCTCTGTGCAGTGCCACATATGGGTTCTGCACATGTGTAGCACATAAACTCTCAGAAGATTTCTAGAGCTCTTGTTGGGGAGCTGGCACACATATCCCTTGCTCTCAGAAAAAGATCTTGAGTATTTGTACATGGCTTCAGGGTTAAGGTGAATGCTTTCCCACTTAGTTCTCTTCTGACTGCTGTGTTAGCTACAGCTCAGGGAATTTTCTTCATGCTGTTTTTCTTAAAGGCATTAGTGCCTTTTTCTTTCAGTTTATAACTTCATCAGGTATTGTCTCATTTTGCTTATGTTTTTCTTTTCTGTGTTACCTGCGTGCCCATGGCACAGCTAGTATATTTTAAGAAATGCTGCAGTTGTATGGGAAAATCCTTACCACAGTTGGGCATGACTCCATTGCCTGCAGCTCACCAAACAAGCATGTTGCAACCTATTAGAGCCCCATTTGGGGGCCAGGTACTTGTGGCCACCATATTAGCTGATCCTGTAACTAGTTTTCACAGTTACTCTCTGTTATAAGCTAGCAAAACAGCCCTTTCTGACTGGTGTCAAGGCCACTAGAAATATTGCCACCATCTGTGTTTTCAAGAGGCATTTCTGTTGCTGATGTATGTATAAAGCTACATAGTCAGTGCCTGTCAAGTTCATGAAATGTGGGTGGATGCAGCTTTTGGTTGAGCTGTCATGCACTCTTTATTTCTTAAGGAGACAGCACCCACTTCTAGGTTGTCACCTAACCAGGTGTCTGTATGTCAGACTACACCAAGACCATAAGATCATGGAGAAAAGCAGATTGCTTACCTGCAACTGATGTTCTTTAAGTGTTCATCTGTGCAGTCACACAACCCACCCTTCTTGCCTGTTTCAGGTGACTCTTGCACCTTTATATTGGTACCCTTCACAGTAGTTGTAAAGTGGGAAGGTGCTCATCCTGCTGTCCAAGACATACTTGATCTCCTCTTGAGTAGAGGGGGGTTCAAGCTCCAGCTCCCTGACTAGAGCTCTAGAATGCTCCTGGAGTTTGCTTTGCACAGGCAGAGAACCCATATGTGGTACAGCACAGATGACCACTCAGGCATTGATTACAGGTAAGCAACCTGTGTATACTGGAAGCTAATGATGGGAAAATAAGTACACATGTGCTTCTACTCTTGCCCACAACATAGTTGCTCTTTTTGTTCCAGAATGCAAGCAGAAGATGAGCGAGACAAGAATGGCTCTGAGGATGATGATGATGAGAAGCCAGGAAAGAGGATTACAGGACCAAGAAAGAAATTCCAGTGGGATGAGACAGTGAGGTGTGATATTACGTTGTCTGTTTATCTACTAGAAGAGCTTTTTAGATTGCCACAGCATAATATAATGCAACCTGCTTCAGACCCTGACTGCCAGGGAAAGGAGCACTAGTGTTGTGAACTACCCAGAGAGCTTTGGCTATTGGGCAGTATAGAAATGTAATAAATAAATAAAGTAAATAGTAAGTGATTCTGATCCCCCCCCCCCAGCATACAAAACAAGACTTTTAATGTTAGCTAACAAGATGTTAATCTTACCTTGCACACTACCAATATTGATGTTTTCTTACTAGGTTCACTTAAAGTACTTCCAAGGTGCTATACAATGTCCCATTATATACTTGCACCCATTGAATACTTTCTCCTGTTCTTGGCTATGTCGGTATCCTACTCCCAGAACCTTTGCTATTATTTGGATCACATGAAACCTTTTGAATCTCTCTGCTGCCTCTCTTATGCTTCTTGCCTATAGTACTGCCTAATGCAAACAGTAGTGTACAGCTTACCCGTACTATTTAAATTGTCTTGACTCCTATCCCAGGATTGCAGTAGGGAAATGGGAAGGGGTATGGATGAAATACAAACTGCTTTGTTGCCTAGCAAAATATGGAAATCTGAAATGTGTGTTTTACTTGCTCTACACTCTCAACTGGCTCTGGCTTACCTGTTTTTGGTAAATCGATGCTGCAAAAAGCACTCATTGGGGAAAAAGAGCCAAAAACATGTTGGCTTGAGTCCTGAGTTAGAGAAAGAACAAGATTGTAGCCTTGAAAAATTGAAAACTAAACTGTTTCATACAATGTAGAATATGATGTAACCATATTGGTTAAATAAAAGCTATAGCTGAATAGCTTTTAAGGAAAAGAGTGTAGAGCCAGATAAATCTGGTTAGTAGAGAGGAAGTTCTAGGCATGGAAGATATACATGGATAACTTTTGCATACTAATGGTTGTTGTATTTAAGCCTGTCGGATTTCTTTCAACAGGGCTTTGCTGTGTAACCTTGTCAAGATTAAACTGGGATGTTATGAGCTAGAGCCAAATAAAAGCCAGTCTGCAGAAGATTACCTCAAGACCTTTATGGAGACAGAGGTGAAGCCACTTTGGCCAAAGGGCTGGATGCAAGCTAGGTATGATACCTGTTTAGATTTAGAGATTGCAAAGTATGACTTCTGTTCAATTAGATTTATTCTGTGTGGCGCCATTGTGGCGTAGTGTTTAGAGTGTTGGACTGGGACTCGGGAGATCCGGGTTCAAATCCCCGCTCGGCCATGAAACTCACTGGGTGACTTTGGGCCAGTCACTGTCTCTCAGCCTAACTTACCTCACAGGGTTGTTGTGAGGGTAAAATGGAGAGGAGGAGGAGGATTATGTAAGCCGCCTTGGGTTCCTTGCAGGAAAAAAGGCGGGGTATAAATATAATAAATATAATAATATAATTCAGAGTTTAGGCATGTACATTTATTTATTTATTTATTTATTATATTTTTGAATCGCCCATCTGGCCAGTCATCCAGCCACTCTGAGCGATGTACAGTGCAATAAAATACAAGAAAAAACAGAGTGTAAAACACAATTAAAAAACAACAACAGTACAAAACTTAAAAATCCTAACCCACCCCATATTCCCGCCTGAAAAGCCACGTTTTTAATGCACAGTGGAAGCTAATCAAGGAAGGGGCATGGCGGAGGTCACTGGGGAGAGAGTTCCATAAATTGGGGGCTGCCACCAGCCTGGTTCCTCTGGCTGATGGGACAGGGAGAAGGCCATCTGTGGCAGATCTTGTTGAGCGGCCTACTTGATGTTGTAAGTTACAGTATTGTAAGTTTCTTCATTCCTTATCCTTAAGATCTTCAGGATGTTATGTTTTCAGAATTGGTATAGGTATAGAAAATATCCATAAAATCAAAACAATTCATACATTGGTGTCACACCCTTAAAAGTGTAACTGTAGCCACAAAAGGTAAGCCCAAACAAAAGTGTCTTGAAAGATTCTAGGGATGAGTCTCCAAGATAAAGACTGCAGTTATACTAATTGAGAATGCCTTTTTGCATACTCTTTTAATCATAGTGCAGAGATGGAATAATCAAAAGGGCATTCTTGGCTGATCCGGTGTAATTCAATAGGAGATAGACGAAGCAGTCTCTTCGGTGTGCAGGTCAGGGTTTATTCTAATGTGCAGGTTAACACATTTTGTGCATTTGGGGAAAAATTGTGCCATGGAAACTAAGTTTGTGCAGTTGGGAATACAGAGTTTAGTAAGGAACAAGGTTGTTTCTTAAAAGAAATAGAACTTTAAGAGGATAACTGTTTCCTTTCAATCTTCATAATCTTATACTAATCATATATTATTGGGACCAATGCTTGACTAGTCAAAAGTATTTATTAACTCATGTACATATTAACAGTATATGTAGGTATGCAACAGTGGCAGATAGCAGTACAAACACAAAGAAGAAGACTACATAATTGTGCCATGTACCATATCTCCTCTCACACTATACCTATCACATCAAAAATTCCTTTTTTTAAGATGGTCAGCTCGTCACCAACTGGGACTGGGTAGGATGAGAAGTGTTGCTTAGAGGCCTCTGAGAAAATTCCTTTAAACCATACCTGCTCTCTTGCTTTAGCTGTGTCTTTGGTTCTGTGCTCTCATTTAGTCATCTATAGGAGCACAGTTGCCTTAGGATCCCATTCAGTGAGAGGTGGCATATTGTGATAGATGAGGTATTCATTTTCTGACTCAACTGAGAGTCTGTTTCTGGTTATGGACTTCAACATGACACTTGTACTGATGAGACATTAATCATCAGCACTATGAGGCTTAGCCACTAGAAGACGTGCCATGAGTGTTGTCACGTTTCTGTATTCTTTGGATAATGCAAGTAAATGGACCAAATGGGACAGTGTCATCTTGCAAACATCATTGATACTGACAAGTTGAAGTATCTCCTCATATTCTGGTGAGAGTTCTGCCAGATCGAGGTCTGTACCTAGCACCTTATGAACTGCTTCCAAGTTTACTGAAGGTTGTAAGGTGGAAAAAGGCTTCATAATCAGCAACAGATCAGCATCAACGTCAACGTGTTGATTCAAGAACTCAACAAGAGTCAACTACTTCATCACAGACAGTGCCAATATCTCTCCTATCAGATACACACTGGTAGTGTTCCTTATGTCTCTTCTTGTGCTTTGTTACCAGCTGAATTCCTTTCAGCATCACTGTTCCATCTGGCTGTGGAACAGTTTCATCCTTGAAAGGCTTGACCCACCCACCCACCAAGTAAATACTGTTCTTTCAATGCCAATAGCTTTGATTTTATCAACATTGTCAACTTCTCTATATTGAGGATGCTGACTCCATCTCCTTGCAACTGCTTCTGGTACCTACTGAAGACTGTAAGTATATCAGCCAGAAAGGATGGAAGTAGGAGGTTATCTTCAACATGGAGGAATGCAGGAAACCCACGTGTTGCCTTCTCCTCAGATTTCTTCATGCAGAGGAGTAGGGAATGGCAAGACACTAGGACTGAAAGCAGTAGTGAGAAGGAAAACTCTGTCCACCTGGCCTCAAAAAGCTTGGGGAGTGCAGTTGTTGGCTTCTGCAATGCCCTGTAGTTCTCTAGATCTGAGCCCTGATGTGTGGAAATATGTGCTCAGCCCTATAAGCTGCTGGAACATGTATCCAACTTCACCAACTAAGTTATTTCTAGATCTCCATGCAAGAGTTGACCTGTGGACTCCACACCAGAACTTCAGCAGAGGGACAGAAGATTCTTGATCATTATGCCTCATTTTGGATTGGAAGAGAGTCCACAAACCAGACTTCTTGCCTATGTGGACAAATGCTCCATCTGTGACAAAGGAAGATACATGCATAAAGATGTGCCTAGCTGCTGCAGATTCAACTGTCTTGCTGCAGGCATCTTCAGCTGCATCCAGTACCCCTTTTGCACTGCAGCTGCGCAGGATTCACTAGCACCTAGTGAAGTACTAGTACTGCTTTTCATCCCCAGATTTTGTAATGACTTTCACCATTACATAAATTTTGTCAGTTCTGGTTCGGTCCACAGTGCCATCACACCTCAGGGACAGCACCAATGTATCTTCAGTCAATTTCTCGGTGAGACTGTCTCTGCCACTTTCTACAATGTACTGCATAAATTCTTTGTGGACATTTGGAGTCAAGTACTGAAAGTCCATCTCAGTCCTATGTACTAATTCTACACTGTTACAGGAAAAAGCAGGTGCTAACTTACTCACAACCACTCCTGTAGGAAATGGGTATGCACTCAGAGTCAGTGTCTTTGCATCGCAGGTATAAGATGCAGGAGGAGGGTCCCAACTCTGCTAGTTTTTCATTGGCCTTGGATATTGCTTTTCCCGTAGTTTCCACAGGTGTCAAGGTTGACAGCTGGAGCGCTTTAATGCTTTCACTGTGATAGGATTGTTTCAGATGCTTCTGAATTGTCTCATTCCTGTAAATACTCCCACACACTTTTGTAATGGGGGGGGGGGGCATTTGAGTACTCTTTGAAAACAATTTTACTGTGTCAGGGAAACTTGAAACATGCTGTACACCTAACAGAGTGTTGGCCATTTTGATGAAAATGTTCAAAAATGTTGTCTTTTGGACTGTGCTTGATTAATTTGGAAGGTGGTTTATAACACCTTTATGACCTGACACTCCACAATGCTGTTGGCTTTCAGCCTCTCCAACAGCATTGTGAACTTCACCAATTTTCTCCTGATTGTTGGAAGATTCAGGGGCATTTGAGAGTATTGCTGGTGCAGAAGGACATATTGTATTGGTTTCAGCATCATCAGCAGGCGCAGATGAGAGCTTAGCTGTGATTGTGAATGATATGTTGGCAGGTGGTGTATGAGGTATATCAGCTAGCAAAACCACTGTAGGTGGTGTTGGTGCATTGTTAGACGGTACAAAACAATATTGCAGCAAGCTTGGTTTTGCACTGACATTTTTTCATTCTAGGACAACTGATTTACCAAAGTGATTTTTTAGGTAGGAAGGTTATACAACGGATTAACAGCTGACTATATGGGTTAAAAGAGAGCTGAATAACTGCTTTTTTTCCTTCTGTCTAAATGTATCCCTACAGACACAGACCTTGTGCTTGTCCTAGCCAGCAAGAAAATCTTTCCAAAGGCAAAGTGGTTTAGTGAAGGCTGGGCTCCACTCTAGCAGAGCACCTGTGCTCCAACTACTGTCTCCAGCAGCTACAGTTCTCCTCAGCAGCCCTTGAACTGACTTCTTCCTTCTCAGCCCTACAGCAAAATGTAGCCTGGGTAACAGAGTTCTCTCTAGTCCCTTTCAGGAGACAGATCAACACAGAACTGGCCAACTCTACTTCCAGCTCTTTGTGTAGGCACCTTGTCCTCTTCCTCCAGCTCCTACAATTCTGTCTTCCCTCATACTCCATCATACTCCAATTCCCAGGGTCCATTTGGGTTCTTGTTGTTCCTGTTTGTCAGTATTAGTCTTTCACCTTCCGAAGAACTGTAGGATCCTTGAACACTCGTATCACATGACTGGACTTCCAGAAGGTTCAGTTCAGCACAGGCTGTTCAGGAGGCAACATCTCTCAGACTCCCAGACTGAGACAAGGCCTCAATTCAGCCCAGCAGGCTGTCTGGCCTTACAGACTGAGCTTGGCCAAAGAGCATAAGACATCCAGATACAATTAAAGCCAGTTTCTTATAATAGATAGATGTGAGTATGTTTGTGCATTTCCAGAGAGCTTTGTGAATAAGACACAAGATTCTTGTTACACAGCAGTAGTGTCTCTCCATTTTGTTCTTCTAATAAAGGAAATCCCCATTTCTCCTAACTCGGAGACACACACACACACACACACACACACACCTTATAGTAAGGTGCCTGGCTTCTAAAAGGTTCTCTACCAATTCCTGGTGGATTTATTCCCAAATGTTTTACCATGTAACATGAAAATGGGATATTTTTGTGTTAAAGCTGACCTGATCTTCCTGTTGCAGCAATTGCTCCCAAGCCCCTACAACAGATTTGCAGGTTAAGGGTAGCTATGCCATTTTTGAGCTGCCATTTTGTGAGGAGCCTTGTATTCTGTGATATCTTTAGAACCTATTATCCATAGTGTATCATACAGAACCTTCAACATATTTTGCAAGACATTTATCATCTTGTGAAAGGATGAATTCTAGTTGCCACAGTTATAATCAGAGGAGAGGGTTCTCATCCCCTCAGTTATACGTTTTGTGGGGCGGGAGTCTCAGTCCTCATAATGTAGTGAGGGAAGATAATCTCACCCATTCTTTGCAAGGCATCTTCATTTTTGCTTCTCTTATTTTCCTATCCTTCCTTTCTTCCTTTTTTCTTTCCTTCCTATCTCTTTCTTTTAATTTCTCTAATCATTCTCATTTATTCTTCCCTCTTTCATTTTTTAAATTTTTTCCCATTAGAAACATTTTGGGAGGTGCTCACTCTTTGGAGATGGGGGGCTACACTGGCTTTTGTGCAGTTGAAAAAAATCCTTAGAATAAAACCTGGTGCAGCTGGAGCTGAGCTCAAGCACTCTTAGCCACTGCTATAGCCTGGAGTTCAAGGCATTACAATAGATCTAGGAGCACGCTAAGATTGCAAACCTGAGTAACCAGGGGAGTTTGAAAGACTGAAACAAAATTATTAAAATATTTATACCCAAAATATATGTCCAAAGCAGATAGATTATGAGAATTATTGCTGGATACCAATATTTTACCAATAGCCTTGTTTGGATTCAATCTCAGTCGGCTCTCAATCCTTGATTACAGCTAGCCACTGAGAAGCAGCTCGATTGCAAGACCCCTATCAGCTCAAAAGATGTCTGCAGGGTGCTTGTGAGAGAGTGGATATAAGGATTTGACTGCTGCCTTTTGTGAAATCTCCACACAGACTTCCTCAGGTATATGCTAAACAGGATATAGTACAGAGTGGAACACTAAGCATCTCATCAATGGAGTTCCAACAGTGAGGTTAAATACCCATTACCACTTTCTGGAACTACCCTTCCAGGAAAGGCAAAGCCATTTGCCTTCATTAACAGCTACCAGGTTCTTTAGAGGCATCATCATTATCAATTATTAGAACAATATAGGGAAACAGTTTCCTCCATTGATGTTTAGGTTTCAGTGTCATATCCAGATCCAAGGGAAACACAGTTTGCCAACTGAATCCAGTTGTAGTAGCCGCTCTACAACTTTAGGCACAATAGCCTTCCTTTTCTGGTGAAGGCTGAAGATGGTCACTAAATGCAGAACAAGTATATTTTGGGCAAGGGTTTGGGAGATTATTTTTTCTTTTGGAAAAACTGGCTGGATCAGTTCTAGTGCCATCTTAGTAACTTGTCCTTCCTGACAAAGTAATAGATAATCCCACGCTGCAATGGGCCCAGGCTCTCTTGGCTGATACTCACCAGGGAGGATTGTCATGGTTTCTAACTTATAAATTGTGCTTGGAAGTATGAGTACAACTTATTGCATCAGCAACCAATACCTATAGAAACTGATTCTCCAGCTTCTAAAAGTTCACAATAGAATGATAACTTTGCTATCTTCATGTTTGGTCTGCAAAGCTTATGGCCCTCCCTTAAATTCTCAGGAGAGTAACTGCATTACAGACACTTGCTAGAGGTCTTGATTGTCAACTGACTAATATCCAGTTGATGTTCAAATCTCAGTTAAGGCTTTTTGCATTTGGAAAAGACTTTCTGGCTGATATCTTAATCATCCATTCTTTTAGGTTTTGTAGATTGTATTCATGCTTCTCGCTTAGACTACTGTAATGCACTCTACGTGGGGTTACCCTGAAAGATGGTTCGGAAGTTACAGCTGGTACAGAATACGGTGGCTCGCCTGGTTAAAGGCAGCCACCAGCATGATCACATCACTTCGGTGCTTAAGGAACTGCACTGGTTACCAGTTGCTTGCCGAGCTGAATTCAAGGTGTTGGTTTTGACCTTTAAAACTCTGTATGGCTCTGGTTCAGTTTATCTCAAGCAGCGTCTCCAGCAACATCAAGTAGGCCGCTCAACAAGATCTGCCACGGACGGCCTTCTCCTTGTTCCATCAGCCAGAGCAGCCAGGCTGGTGGGGACCAGGAAGAGGGCCTTTTCTGTGGCGGCCCCTAAGTTATGGAACTCTCTCCCCAGTGACCTCCGCCATGCCCCCTCCTTGATGAGCTTCCACCGTGCATTAAAAACATGGTTTTTCAGGCGGGAATATGAAGTGGGCTAGGATTTTAAAGTTTTGATGGTATTTTATATTTTGTTTTATTGTATTTTTTAATATATTGTACATCACCCAGAGTGGCCAGGTCACTGACCAGATGGGCGATTCACAAATGTGATAAATAAATTCTAGTCAGATAATCAGAAAGCCAGTTACTTGGATCTTAATGCCCTTGCTCCATGTAGGAATGGATACCTTTTCAGAATTAAGATTTAATGTTATGCCCTCTGCTTTCTGAAGAAAGTAAAAAACAAACATTGGAACAGTGTTCTCTGAGGATGTTGTTCATTATGTTACCCAATCAATGTCCACATGCAAAGTATTTGTCTCAGGAATAATTTTGTTACACCTAGTGAATTTGTATGTTTTTTGTTTGATAATGAACATTTTGCATGTTTTTTATTTGTGCTGGCAGCCAGAAAATTGAGAGCTAAATTAGTTGCTCAGCTTAAATGTCCCTTCTGTCTTTGTTATGGCTTACAGCTGAACAATAAAATTATTACTACTACATATAGAAACTGATTGAAATAGACACTGCTGAGCCTCCTGTATATAAAACCTTGAAGCCATTAAGGGTGCAATCCTATGCAAGTTTACAGAAAAAGCTTACCCCTATGCTGGCTGGGGTATGCTGGGAGTTGTAGACCTTTTTTCTGTCTAAACTTGCATAGGATTACACCTTTAGTCAGATAATCCTGCCTATAACTGGTGGCAAAATGTCACACTAAGCAGAAGTTGATTCAGTCTCCAGATGGAAATAATCCAGATTTACCAAGCCATTCATGATCTGGAAGAGCCTTGCTGTGGATAGTCTGTCTTTAAACTGCTATGCCAGTCAATTGGCTTCAGTTCAAGTTGAATATTCCTTGTTTTAATCTACCCTCCCTCTTGATCCCCTTCAAATCGTCTGTAAGACATGGAGATCAATGCTAATGAAATGGACAGAAAATGACTGGATGCAATTTTATTGATGGTCAAGGCTAATTTTCTATTGTAAATTTTCTGCAAGCCACAGATTGGGTTGTCCATCGAGATCAGTGGAGATATACATATGCCAGGGTTTTTGAATCTTATTAACTCCATGAGTCTGAGATTGGTCCACTCCCACAAAGTTCTACAACTCCATTGGGGAATTTAGACCAGAGACCTTTGCCTTCGGAAGCTTATTTATTTATTTATTTATTTATTATTTCCTATATTTATTAATCGCCCATCTGGCCGGTCACCCGGCCACCCTGGGCGATGTACAATTAAAATACAATAAAACAATACAATAAAATATAATAATAATTAAAACAATATAAAAAGTTCTTTTAAAAACCTAACCCACCCCATATTCCCGCCTGAACAGCCATGTTTTTAATGCACGGCGGAAGCTCATCACGGAGGGGGCATGGCGAAGGTCACAAGGGAGGGAGTTCCATAATGTGGGGGCCGCCACAGAGAAGGCCCTCTTCCTAGTCCCCACCAGCCTGGCTGCTCTGGCTGATGGGATAAGGAGAAGGCCGTCCGTGGCAGACCTTGTTGAGCGGCCTACTTGATGTTGCTGGAGGCGCTCCTTGAGATAAACTGGGCCGGTGCCGTGTAGGGTTTTAAAGGTCAAAACCAACACCTTGAATTCGGCTCGGCAAGCAACTGGTAGCCAGTGCAACTCATTAAGCACTGGCGTGATATGATCACGCCGGTGGCCGCCCTTAATCAGGCGAGCCGCCGTGTTCTGTACCAGCTGATGCTTCCAAACCGTCTTCAAGGGTAACCCCACGTAGAGCGCATTACAGTAGTCTAGGCTATCTAATAAGGACAAAGATGTCAAATTTGAAATATCAAATTCTGGATATCAAATTCTGGATATGTCCTGTCTCCTGTATTCTATCAGATAATCTAGAATAGAGCCATGATTGCCTAGTGTTGCATTAGAATTCCTGAATAGGGCTATAATGGTAACCATTTCTGCCAGTTATTTATAGTGAAGACAGTTTAGTGGTAACAAGTAATAAGTGAACAGTAACTTGTAATAGGATTTTGCTATACAGTTGCGCAGGTACACTGATCTAAGAATCAACAGATGCTTCCAGACAAAGGTGTTCCAGCATGAACAGTCAGAAGTCATTGTAAAGCCATTCCATCTTTTTTTCCTTAATGGATTTTCCATGGGGGGGAAATAGATGGAAGCAGCGCTGGGAAAATATAGGAGAGTTACAAGGGGAAGATGTTGTCCAGAACCTGTGAATGAGGTAGGGCCATGGTGCGATCCTTGTCTGGAGGCACCCAACAACGTGTTTAACTTAAAGTGGTTTATTACCTCTGAGAAGCTTATTTTGATCTTCCTTCGTATTATCCCAAATGACTGACATTTTTATGCAGCTTCATGCCTTGCATTATTTACATCATAGTCTCCCCTACTCAAGGAAGGCCAACATAAATATGTACACTTAAGTAAATTAACTTAAGGGCACAGTCCAATGGGGAGGCCCATAAGCCTCCGAACCCGGAAGATTACAGGCATCCTATGCAGGGTGGGAGGAGTGCAGAGGCAATATTTGCCTCCCTGCTTCTCCCACTCTGCAAGTCAGCTAGACAGCTGATATCAGCTGACTAGCTGCGGCACTTTGGACGGGGAGGGAAAGAGGTCAGAGATTGAAATAAGCATTGTTATCTCAAAGAATTAAGGAAGTCTGCTAATTAGCTATTCAAACTACTGGTCAAATATGGTATTGAGTAGTGGTTTGGTTACAATGGCATGATTATTACAAAGCATTAATATGTATTTAGTGCTGCAAATATAGCTGGCTTTTTATGAACATCAGAACTTGTTTCGTGGCTTGAAGAATTTGCAGTCTTAGACAAGACAAAGACAAGTCACAGGTCATCAGTTTAGGTAAGAGAGGATGTGAAAAGTTTGAGGAGAGATTATTAGCAGCCTAATTGACCAGAATCAGATTCTGTGACTGAAACAATTCCTACAAAAAATGATGAGGGTAAATATTTCTTTTTTTTAAACTGCAAGCAAATGATCATGCAAGAAGAACACAAAGATGGGTAGCTATAACTATTATTCTTACTAATTGTTTCCTTAGGATTAAAGGCAAGCAAAGGGTCCAGCAAGAGAGACTTGTGTGCATAAGCAGCTTTCCATGTGTGTTGCCCTTGTGTATATACATCTCCATCCTTATTCACATTGTGATGCTCATCCAAGCCCTATTGAATTGGCTAGATGCATGTTTTAATGCAAATGGAGATGTACACCTGGGGCCTGCAACATGTATTTGTTCCAGCTGACTAGTTGTTCTTGACTGCAGCTGGATTGGGGCCCCAGTGTATCTTTACTCAAATAGAAATTTTATTACAAATTTTGCTTGATGCATATAGTAA
Source organism: Shinisaurus crocodilurus (assembly GCA_021292165.1). Classification (NCBI taxonomy): domain Eukaryota; kingdom Metazoa; phylum Chordata; class Lepidosauria; order Squamata; family Shinisauridae; genus Shinisaurus; species Shinisaurus crocodilurus. The sequence continues at coordinate 250,880,769 of CM037879.1, forward strand.
GAGTTAGATAAATATTTATTCAAAGCCAGCAATGCTAATCATCCTCTTTTTGCCACAGGTGTAGTATGTGATAGAGTAATAAAGGAACTGGCAGAAGAACTCTCAGAACCACTGTCTATTATCTTTGAGAAGTCATGGAGGACAGGTGAAGTGCCAGATGAATGGAGGAGGGCAAATGTTGTTCCCATCTTCAAAAAGGGCAAGAAGGAAGAACCTGGGAACTATAGGCCAGTCAGTCTGACATCAATCCCTGGGAAAATTTTGGAGCAGATTATAAAGAAGTCAGTCTGCAAGCACCTTGAAAACAATGCAGGGATTACTAGAAGCCAGCATGGATTTGTCAAGAACAAATCCTGCCAGACCAATCTGATCTCATTTTTTGATCGGGTAACCTCCCTTGTGGACTGTGGGAATGCTGTGAACATCATATATCTGGACTTCAGCAAAGCTTTCAACAAAGTGCCTCATGATATCCTGATTAGCAAGCTAGCTAAAAGTGGGCTAGATGGAACAACTATCAGGTGGATCCACAATTGGCTACAGAATCGGACTCAAAGAGTGCTTATCAATGGTTCCTTCTGAAACTGGGGAGAGGTAACAAGCGGGGTACCACAGGGCTCGGTCCTGGGCCCAGTGCTCTTCAACATTTTTATTAATGACTTGGATGAGGAGGTACAGGGAATGCTTATCAAATTTGCAGATGACACAAAGTTGGGTGGAACAGCTAATGCTCTGGAAGACAGAAACAAAATTCAAAGTGACCTCGATAGGCTGGAGCGCTGGGCCGTAAACAACAGAATGAAATTTAATAGGGATAAATGCCAAGTGCTGCACCTAGGGAGAGGAAACCAAATGCAGAGCTACAGAATGGGGGACACTTGGCTCACCAATACTACAATGAGAAGGATCTTGGAATTGTGGTAGATCACAAACTGAATATGGGCCAGCAATGCGATGTGGCTGCAAAGAAGGCAAATGCTATTTTGGGCTGCATTAATAGAAGTATAACTTCCAAATCGCGGGAAGTGATAATTCCCCTTTACTCAGCACTGGTTAGGCCTCATCTTGAGTACTGTGTCCAGTTCTGGGCACCACACTTTAAGAAGGACATAGACAAACTGGAGAGGGTTCAGAGGAGGGCAACAAGGATGATAAAGGGACTGGAAACAAGGCCCTATGAGGAGAGACTGAAAGAACTGGGCATGTTTAGCCTTCAGAAGAGGAGACTGAGGGGAGATATGATCGCACTCTTCCAGTACTTGAAGGGATGTCACACAGAGGAGGGCCAGGATCTCTTCTCGATCATCCCAGTTTGCAGGACACGGAATAATGGGCTCAAGTTACAGGAACCTAGATTCCACCTAAACATCAGGAAAAATTTCCTGACTGTTAGAGCAATAAGACAATGGAATCAACTACCTAGGGAGGTGGTGGGCTCTCCCAGTCTGGAGGCATTCAAGGTGCAACTGGACAATCATCTGTCAGGGATGCTTTGACCTGGATTCCTGCACTGAGCAGGGGGACTCGATGGCCTTGTAGGCCCCTTCCAACTCTACTTTTCTATGATTCTATGTATTTTGAAAGAAAACATATTGTATTCCTCAGGGATGTAATTTATTATTTATCAAAATAGATATGGCATTTATTCTTCACAACTGTTAGTACTCAATCTACCTAAGCGTAATTTCAGAAATTTGTCCAAAGTATTGCTTATTAGAGCAGTCCATTATCAGTCATATCAAAAGCATACCTAATAGAATGCTTGGTCATGGTTTATATTCGAGATTCGAGAATTGAACTGATGCCCTGTTTAAGAACTGAAATTTTCCAAGATTTATGGGTAATCTATTGCAAAGGCCTATGGTCAGCAATTAAAACAGTGCTTACTGGTGAATCCAGGACCAGTGCAAGGCAGTTTGGTGCCCTAGGCAAGATCAGATATTTAGCACACACACCCTTCCCACTTGAGAGCGCTGTATTTTTTTTCAAGGCGTTTCTGGCGCCCTCTGTAGCACTGTGCCCTAGGCAGCTGCCTAGTTGGCCCAATGGTAGCACCGGCCCTGGGTGAATCGTCTCTGTATTCCACGGTATAGCTTGAACAGAAAATATTCCAGGGTGTTTCTCAACCTGTGTGTGTATATAAGATTAGCTGCTCACCTTAGTGTTGATCCAGGTGTTGCTAAAGACTTGTTGTAGGGTTCTGAGGTGGTTTGGAAGCTACCCCCCGCTGCACCCTTTGCCAGGTTCAGACAACACAGCAAGCCACGTGCCGGAAGGGTAATCAGGCAAATCACGCAGCAACCAGCACGCTCGGGGGTGGGGGAAAGAACCACTGTGGCTTCTTTTCCCCGGTGATCATGCGAACCTGGCTAATTTCTCCACTAATCCCCATGTTTTGTAACTGGAAATCCTAGTTGCTAAATAGTTGTGTGTTGCTATTTTTTAATTGTGAAAAATTTCATGGCTTCTCAAATAACTCCTATATAACTCACGCTTGCCAATTCATTTTTTAAAACTTGTTTATGGGGGATGTCTACATTTTTGAGAGAGAATGTGCGCTTCATGCCTGATAAAACTAATTTCAGGTGGCAGGAAACCCATGGGAGAATAGAAAAACATGTACTGTGGGGAAATGTTACTTTCAAGTTAACAGCACTGAATTGTTTGTAGAAAAGTGCACAGCGTTCAGAAGGCATGGTTTAGCAATTATATGTTGTAAAATGGTATGAAGTGCCTTAACTTGGAGTGAAACAGAATTTAGCCCTTGGTTCAGTAACTTTGCTGCATTCTCTGTCATTAAAACTGCACCCATGCATACGTGTTTAAAACACATCCTGTTCAGCTCTTCATGAACATTAAATATCTCTTGGCATTACACTGTTACTGCCCCAGTGTTTGTCTTGAGTCTCTGCACCCTTTTTTTCTTTTCTTTTTTTTTTTGGTGCTTTCATTTAATGGCTACCATAGCTATCACTTTTTGATAGTATTTTAGTGCTATATGTGTATATGAATTTCTTTGGGATGGCTCTGGAGAAACCCTTTTTTGTATACCTCTTTATCAACCAGCTCTGTTTATTAAAACTGATGCCAAGATAGTGACTTAGTCAGCAGGGCTGCATGGCATTCCAGGAAATAACTATGCACTGGGGGCAATCTTGCATCATTTGGCCTGGTTTGGATGGCCGTATCATGACTTATTAAGCTAAAGTATGCATGAGCCTTTTGCCTGTGCCCACATCCCCTTGGTGTGGGCCACAATTACACTAGAGGTCTCAAACCATAGTTTCCTGTTTCGTCCAAGTCATGAAACAACGATTACCAGCTTCAGAACAAGCCAGAATCTTAAATCACGGTTTGAAGCTGATTTAAGACCCAGGCTTGTTCTGAAGCTGGTAACCGTAGCTTCCTGGTTCAGACAAAACTGAAAACTTTGGTTAATTAGAGGCTTCCTGGTTTGACTGCTGTGCGCTGCATGACTATGTGTAAAATGGGGTAGTAAAACTTCCTTGGATGAGCAGATCTGTGACAATGTCAGAATATTTTCCCATCTGTATGGTTTTCTGTTTAAGAGCCTGAAGGATTTCCCAATGTTTTCTTCGGTCTTTAGGTTTTAAAGGAATTTGGCCAACCTAAAATTGGAGAATTTACTAGCTTAACCTTTTTTCTTCAAGATTACAGCACTTTCTTCTAGAAACAGTTGCTATATCCTTGACCCCATTTGATCATAAGTCCCTTTAACAGAAGAGGTCTTTGGGAATGCTCTAATCTACATTCCTTATTTCTGTTCTGATCTAAGTAAATGGCACTGTTAGATACAGAACTCTGGAAGGAAGTGGAGTTGAGACAGAAGTACACAAGGATTGACAATAAATTGTTAGTGTTGTGGTAGAATTATAATAGCATAGGATAGCATAAGAATAAGACTGGGTTCGCACGACACAACAACCCATCATGGGTAACTAGCCACGATGGGTTATGTTGTCCGAACCTAGACTATTTCCTGCAGGGTGGCTTATTTTGGGGCAACAAGCCACCCTGACAATCCATGTCTTGTTCTAGGGGTTGTTCAACCCACGATGGGTTGTCATGTTGTCTGAACCCAGGGAACCCAATTCCATCGTGGGTTGTGGGGAGTGGCAAGCAAGCCACTTGGCACGAGTGGCAAAAAACGCTTGCTGCTCTTCGTGATCTCACCTGTGCCGCCACCAGTGACAACCCCTCCACTGATGCCCAAGCAGCACTTCAGACGGACCATCACTGGTTCACCACCATTTTTTTCAGTCCTAGAAAACTGTGCAGTTACGTTTGTAATTTTTTAATTTATTATTACATTTATATCCTGCCTTTTCCCCTCTTGCAAGGAACCTAAGGCGGCTTACATGGTCCTCCCCCCCCTCCATTTTAACCTCACAACAATCCTGTGTGGTAGGTTAGGCTGAGAGTCCGTGACTGGCCCAAAGTCACCCATTGAGCTTCGTGGCTGAGTGGGGACTAGAACCTGGATCTCCCGAGTCCCAGTCCAACACTCCAAGCACTACACCACACCGGCTCTCAATTTTGTTTTTATTATTTTTTTTGTTGGTCTTTTGGAGGTGTGTCAGTGCACACTTACAGCTGTCCGATATATGTAGTCTTGCCTGGGCAATGACCTTGTAAGTTTCAACTGTCAAAGGGAGCAAAGTGCAGTTGGTAAGGTAGATGGAAATTGATAGGGCAAGACTGCATGTAGGCTAATTGTGCACAGTTGCCGAGCAGTCAATTGAAAATCACAGGTGAAGAGGGAAAAGTAGGCGCACCAAAAGAGGGTGGCGGCAAGATCTCCCCCGTAGCAATGTAATCTCGATTTCAAGTATTGAACTGGCAGTTCTTCTCAGTGTCTTCCACATTTGCAACACTTCCCCGAATTTCCAGCTACTCCAGAAAGGGGAGATACTAACCCCCCCACTTTTCGCAGGTATTTTTTGGAGCATTTACTGCTGCGGTTACTGCAATTCCCTGACAGTTCTTTAAAAAACCCTGAGAAGGAAGTTGAATGGGACAGAATGAATGGGGCCATGGCAGGGGTGCGTAAGTCCGGCTGGTGCTGGCACCCCACTTGCTCCATTCCGTTCTGCCACCTCTAAGGTTTTTTTCTTACTGTCTGGAAAATTTGTACATTTTTTTAACTGGGAAATATATGCAGATTTCATGGCTGGGAAGTAAATGGAGGAGAAATACTAAAAAAAAACAAACCACCCCACAATTGCACAATTTTCTGGGGCCAAAAAAAAATTAAAAATACAACCTGAATTGCACATTTTTAAGATTCTGAAAAATATTTTTTTAAATGGCAAATGAAAAGGGTAGTGATCGGGGGGGGTGGGGGGGAGAAGATGGCTTCTACCACGATGGACACAGAGATACCAGTTGGAGGACCAAGGAGAACAACAACCCATGGTGAGCCCAATCATCTGTCAGGTGCACCATGGGTTGTTCCACGAACAACCAACCCACCATGGCTTATTTGCAGGGTGGCTTAGCGTGTTGTGCAAACCCGCCCTAAGAGTGCAAAAGCTGCAAGTTCCAATTGTGTGATTGGTGTGAATGGAGAGAGTGCCTGTAAATGGGCCTGAAAGTATCTCAGTAGAACTGAGGAACAGAGTGGAATAGAGCTACTTGTATGAGATTTTGCAGATCTTTCCTTTATTTAATAAGGCATCCTTTGATCTCAAGGGCCTAAAGCTCAAGAAATGCATTGGGCTGTGCATTAGATTGCACTGTTAGAGTGGAGATGCTATAACTTATACCTGAACCAGTAGAGCAATTTGTTATTGTGAATTCAGTATACAGTAGTGCCGTGGTATACTATAAATCTTGATGTTAGCAATTATTTTGTCTTGCATTTCTGCCCTTTTGTCTACCCTGTGGGAGCCGTGTAGACATTTGAGTGCCAAGAGACAATTACAAGCTGTGTTTGATGTTTAAAATAGGTTAACATGTTATCAGTTTACTGTGTTTAATTTTGACAAGACACTTGAGATAGTTCATCTTTAATTATAAACAGAAGCACTTAATAAGCAATATTTTAGTGTAGCAATTACCTGTACCGAAAACTAGTATGCAAATGGTAATCTTTGAGTATAATTGTTTATAGCCATCTTGTTATGCCAAGTAACTGTGCAAGAACTAGTGTGTTTGTACATGGTCATTTGATAATCTGAATTTAGTCCTGGAGAAATTAATGAATTATTCCCTCACCTTCCCTCTCTATAGGATGCTCTTCAAAGAAAGCCGAAGTGTTCATAGTCATCTCACATCTGCTCCGTGAGTATAGCATCAACACATGCTCTCTTCTCTTTTGATCTACCTTTCTCTAGTATTCGCTGTCTGTCTTAGAATCTCACACTAATTTGGAATTATTACCATGGTTGTTGCTGCTTACAACTTTTTTCTTGCTTGTGAAGAAGTCTAGAATTTGCTATATTGATGGCTTAAACTTGACATTTGTAGGGACCTTGAATCAGTGCATTTTGTATAGCTCAAACCCAATGTCTGTGATAGGTTTCCTTGAGTGAAACACATTGACTGGGTTAACACGACACGGCAACCCACCATGGGTTGCTACCCACGACAGTTTGTCGTGTCATGCGAACCCCAACCAATTCCTGCAGGGTGGCTTGTTTGTGGGCAACAAGTCACCCTGACAACCCATGGGTTGTAGGGGTTGTTGTATTCACGATGGGTTGTCATGTCATCCGAACCCAGGTGACCAACCCTATCATGAGTACCGGGAATTGGCTAGCGACTTGCTTGGCAAGAGTGGCAAAAAAACCTTGCCTCTCTTGCCAAGCTTGCCCAGACACCCGCCAGTGCCAACCGTCCCACAAGTGACCAGGCAGCATTTGGGAGCAGCTGGCACTGGCTGGATGTCCCCCACCATGATCACAAGCCGTTTTCAGCTCACCATGGCTTTTTTTCATTTTACTCTTCTCCCTCCCCCGGATATCGCAAAAGCAAGCCACTGTGGTTTAAGTTGCAGTGATCATGCAAACCATGTCATTGTACTTCAATATGCAAGCTGGGGAGGCCCTCTGGACCTAGAAATTGTTACCTATATAATTTTACATTCCAGTCCATACGTTTCATATTTACCAGAGTGCCATCACATAATAGAATTAAATGAATATTCTTGTGATGAAATGATGGGTGTGGAAGGGGGAGTTCATAAGACGAGATGTTTCAAATTCTTGATCTAGATCGGGAGTGGCACACTGTTGATCTGCAAGCTTCTCTTATCCCACAGCAATTTTATTTAGGTCCCTATGGAATTTTAATCAGTACAGTATATGGTAAAATATTCACACATAGTTTTCCCTCCGTGAGAAAAGGTGTTTAAGTTGTAAGGATTTTCCACGCTTTACTGTCCGCATATCTTTTGGATTTTGTATGTAATTACTAATATGTAAATTTACACATTTTTAGCATCTTTATAATGGAGAGTTAGCACTCAGGAAAGGCTCAGCTTTTGTGGCAAAATTCACTTCTGGCCTCTGGAATGCTCTCTGGAAAGTAGAGGCTCCTGATAATTCTGTATTCAGCTTTGTGCTTGTTATAGTTTACTTGGGTAAACAGTACAGATATATTGTCATGGTCAAACCATTTCCTGGTGAGATTTGAACTCATGGTGCATGGTGGGGGACCCATTCGGATGATCCACCCCAGGAGAGCTGGTATCCAACTGAGGCCCTAGTCTCACTGTGGAACAGTGAGATGGGGAGGGCCATTGACTTGATTGTACCTGAGTGGCCTCTCCAGTGATATAGAGTGTGAAGAAAAAGCTGGGAGGCCTGCTCTTTCTTTAAAGAGGCCAGTGTAAATAGTAAGCTGACAGTAGAAATAACTTTCTTGGTAGGAGTAGTTATAAAATACTCCCGGGCCAGATGGCTCTTTCCCTTATCTTGGTGAGTTATCGCACCTCGCCCTCAAGGCCATTTGTCCAACAAGATGGGAGGGTAAGAAGAATTTACAGCTGGGGCCCATCAGGATGGTAAGAGAGATTTACAGCTGAGACCCATTAGATGAGATCTTGGGCGATGAGATAACTGGGCATGGCCAGGGTGCCCCGGATTGGCCAGGGACAGTCAGGCCATGGTCTGGGGGGGGTGGTATATAGGAACATCCATTCAGGGACTCTGGGTCTTCTCTTTTGGCCCGGTAATGCGAAGGGCAGATAGGGCTGCTGTTAAGGCAGGGCCCGGTGGAGATCAACCCCCTGGCGAAGTGGACTGGCCTGGGTATTCATAGGTGAAATAGCTTTGTTTTAGTAGCTCTGCTGTGTGGTATCAAAGGTATCAATGTGATAATCATCAGAGGTATCAAAGTACCTCTGTGTTTGTTCCCTCTCTTCCCTTTTCCCACCTCCTATTCTACCTATTCCCTTTTAATCCTAATAAACATACCTTGTTTTAATCCTAAAGGGTGTGAGCAGTTTTCTTTATTGATTCAGTGCTAAATCCAGTACCTTGACCAGAGGCAGAAGCTCTGTAATTTCTGGGCCTCGAGGCAATCAGAGAGAAGGGGAAGAATTGGTTGCCCCGCTCCCTTTGCCTTGGGGTAAGAGAACCGGTGGGAGTTCTTCACATAGAGCCTGAGCTATGGTCAATGAAATAGGCTGCATGTCGGCTAGAGCGCAAATGGCATAAGAATTGAAGTTAAGATAACCGAGCACGCTCTAGAGCACATAATTGTGCCTATTGCTTACTTTGCTGCCTCCATTGCATCCTTGAGTAGCCGTGCAGCGGAGCCCTTTCAGGTGGTCCAAGGGCTGTTAACGCTCTCCCCAGCGAATGGGGCCCTGGTCCCCTAAAGGACTTGCTGTGACCATTTTGCATCGCGCTTTGAGGACAAAATGGTTTGTCTCCGCAGTGAACTTGACACTGTTGTTAACGCAACTCCAGTTGAGGTGTCTGACACCACCATCTGCCCGATTTTGTGGAATCAATTTCAGTTGTGTCGGCCTAATGACATGGACCCACACTTGCAGCAATGTGACTGACCACGTGCCCTCTCAATCATTGCCCCTCCTGGCTAATAAAAGTTAGCTGGGTGGTATGATGGGTGGTCCAGGGAGTGGTAAATGCATCTTTGTGCAAAGGGGTGGCTCCTGCTATCTTGTAAGGAGGCAATAGTGTGACCACTCCTGAAGGAACCCTCTCTGGACCCAGTGGTATTTGACAACTACCTCCCAGTCGCAAATACCCCTTTCTTAGGGAAGTTACTTGAGAGGGTTGTGGCGGAGCAGCTGCAGACACTCTTGGAGGATACTTATTCCAGTATCCCATTCCCATTCCTTGGGTGGTTTAGCCACTCCCACTGGCAACAGGAATGATCGAGCCACGTGCAGTAGCATGCTGGCTTGGTAACGGTAATCCAGGTGAATGTACAAGCAGGCTACTGAAAAGCTGGTTGCTTCACTAAGAAATAAGCAAAGCATTGTTTCTCCAAAACAGTAAGTTTAATCACATGGGTATCCTCAGTGGTAATGTCCATACTGTGAAACAACAGGAGTAACCTTGTCTTCATATCAATCAGAAAATGCTTTTGACCTGACCTGTTCTCAGTTTCTTTCTCAAAAGGTGTCCCACAAAATGTGATTTCAAAAAAAAGTTTAGGAATTTGGAGTAAGTTTTTTAAACATAGGAATTTACAGATCAGGGTTTTGTAGAGGCATCTTCTGAGAAGCAAACTGAAGAAAACACTGGGTACATGCACAGGGTGCGTATTTGCAAAAAGATTTCGGTTAAGTTGTTTTCATTTTATTTTCTCTTTGAACATGTCTGCTCCACACTTAACCAGTCTTGTGTTTTTCACCAGTGCATTTTCAGTTGGATTGAAGGCCTTTCCAACTAAAAATGCTAGATTTGTCTTCTAACCAGTTCTGTGCCCTCTTCTTTAGGGCAAAGAAGAAGGTGATTCTGGCACCTAAACCCAAAGCGAAGGTAAGTAATGAAGTCACTTAATAAAGTAAAATAAGTAAAGAAATAAAAAATCTGCTTCAAGATATAATCAACAATACCCATTGTAGCTTTTGATGTAAGGTTGACAGTTCAAACGACGATCTGTTTTTTTATTTATCACATTGGTAGTGTATGCTTTCTCCAAGGAGTTCAGGGCAACATAATGGAGTTGATTTTATCCTCATAACAATATTTTAGGGCATGTTAGACTAACCTGGTTTGCACATAACACTAACCCATGGTTTATTTAACTCACGATTTGTTGCCCTACCCAGTATTTGTCTGGCAGATGACTGCACAAACTATGATTTGTTTTCTCAATCCCTGCGTTGTTTGTTTCCCTCCTCCTTCATAGTTAACAACCCATAGTTAACCCATAATTCTGGGTTAAGTGTGAACCAGTCTAAGACCTGGTTTCCATGTAACAACAAAGGAAAGTTTAATTAACTATGGTTTGTTGAATCGTGGGTTATTGTTACGTGTGAACCCAGAACTGTGGGTTAACTGTGGGTTATTAAATATGAACAACCAACAAAGAGAAACCATGGCTTGTTGCTGAGTTGTGAGCTGTGGGTTGTCAAAACCATGGGTTGTCATTACAATCAAACCCAAAATCACGGGTTGTTCATGGGTTGTTTCGTCAGGCTACAGAGGCAGTGGGCAAAAGCAGTAAAAAAAAACACCAGCCTCTTTACATGCCAGTACACCAGTTCCATAAAGTCATTTGGGATACAGGGAGTGAGTGGGTAAAGGAGGAGGGGAAAAAACCTAGTGACTGAGGAAAAAACCCATGGTTTGTTTGATTGCCTGCTAGACAAACTGTGGGTAGGACAATAAACCATGGTTTAAACAAACCATGGGTTAGTGTTATGTGCAAACCGGGTCTACATGTTTGTGCTTTTATAGTGCTTTATATACCTTAACATAAGTTGGTTCAGTAAAGAATATTGACTTCCCTCCTTTATTGTGAAAAATGATCCTAGAACAAGGCAAAAGTATTGCATTGCAGTAATTGAGTTTATGATACATGTTAAGCCACGAACACTCTAGAAATAAGTGTCATGAAGTCTTCTATTGATTCTAATTGGCATGACCATTAAATCAGATCTATTTTGTACGGCCCAAACTCATGTGATAACAGTAGATCTGTGTCTTTAAAAGATGGTCCTGCCCCGGTGACATCTAAGGTAGGGGGTGTGATTAAAGTTACAAAAGGGCACATGGGGGTGCTAAACCACCTCCCCGTCACCAGTTTCCCCCTGCAGAAGTCCTGGTTGGGCTGACTTTTGATATCTGTTCCTGACTGGTAGAAAAAGGACCTGGAGGATGGACTATGGGAATAAGAGCAGAGGGAGACCTTAGTCACCTCCCCCACATATCCTTTTGATACTTTAAATTGTACCCCCACAATATTTAAGACATGAGTGGGCAGACCCCTATTTAAAGTCATGGGTCTGCTGCTATCCTGTCACTTGGGTCTCAATTTTAAAACCTGCCATTCTTGTGTACTGGAAATTCAGTATAGATAACAATACGAAAAGAGTAAAATTACAGTTGAAAAGGCATAGCAATATATACCAGTAATATTTAAAATAAACCAGTTCAAGCAAATCAAATGCCTGCCTTAACTGGGTCTTCGCAAGCCTTCCCGGGAACCGATTTCCAACCAAGTAATAGATTAAGGGCATCACATGAGGCCATTCTCCATTTTGGAATAGGGCATTTCTAGCAGACATTGGGGGGGGGGTCTCATTTGGGAATAAATACTCCATCTTGTTTGTTTTTTTAGTAGAAGATTGTCTTGCTTAGATTTTCTTTTAAATAAAATCTATATTCTGCAGAGGTGTTTTGTTTTTTTTAATCCTTGCTTAGTAAGTAAACAAATAAACACATTTGCAACTTGGTATCAAATAGTACTGAAATTACCTTAAAGAAGAGCTACATTAGTGGATCTATGCATGATTACAAACATGCAGAAAGCAAGCATTGCTTGAAACTTCTGCTTTCTTTGGGAAGGGAAATTTAATTTTTCTCACTCTTCATCTTCACACTAGGACTCTAGTCCAAAGAAGGAGCAGAGAACCTGTACCCCTTTTACTTCAGCTTGTGTTCCTGCTTCAAGTACCAGTGCACCTATCAGTGCTCTGGCCAATTCTAGCTGTATCCCAGCTCCAGAGACAATCTGCCTTGATGACTCACTGGATGAAGATCTCTCCTTCAATCCGCCTTCATTGGATTCTATTTCTGATGCTCTGGCTGTTATGAATAATGGAGCTAAGAGTTCTCCTGTTGGACCCTCTGCAGAGACACCAACTTCAAGACCTCGGCCTGGACTGAGAGAAGAGAAGTTAGCAAGTATAATGAGCAAGTTACCTCTATCATCCTCAAAAAAGGTGGAGACTGGTCAAACACCACATTCATCAAGTCTTATAGCTGGGCACACAGGACCAGTACCAAAGAAATCCCAGGATTTGCTTCAGACTGGTATCTCTTCAGGCCTTATTGCTGGATCTTCAATTCAAAACCCCAAGGTTTCCTTGGAGCCCTTGCCAGCTAAGCTTCTGCAGCAAGGATTACAGAGGTCAAGCCAAATTCAAGCTGCTTCCTCTTCACAAACCCATGTTTCTTCTTCCTGTAAGGTCCAAACCACGGCTGCTTCTGCTTCACAGAGGCCAAAGGATACAGCTGTCCTTGTAACCTCTTCAGAAGCTCAAAGTTGTGGCTCTTCAGCATTACAAGTGACAAAGGTTCACCAGCAATCAGCTGCCCAACAAAAATATGTTTCTCCTCTACAAGCAACTATTAGTAAATCTCAAACCAACCCTGTGGTAAAACTAAGTAGCAATCCCAAACTCTCCTGTTCTTCCCCAGTTACCAAGACTTCAGATAAACCAGTAGTATACCGCCTTCCTTTGTCTAACACAACCTCTGGGAGTAGTTCCCAAATGGCTCACCCACTTGTATCTCGGACAACATCCAGCACCTCTACCTCTAGTAACTATTTAGCCAAGGCCATGGTATCGCAAGTTTCTGCCCAGGGTTTCAAGCCTCCTTTCTCCATGGCTCCCTCCCCCAAACCTGCTGCCTCTCCCAAGCCCACGGCACCCAAGCCTTCTGTAACACCCAAACCTACTGCATCACCTAAACTGTCGTCATCTAAGTCCACCTCAACACCCAAGCCCACATCATCTCCCAGTTCTTCCAGTTCAAGTGCACTAGTATCTCAGAGTAGTCACTCCAGCAGCAACAATTCCCTTCATAAACAGCCCAGTGGAGCTAATATAAGTCGGCAGTCTCCTACAATTAATTTACTGCCCTCTAACCGCACCTCAGGCCTTCAACCAGCAAAGAATCCTCAGGCCCCTTCAAAATTATCCAACTCTTCTGCCTCTGGAACTATTGGCAAAAATAACTTGAGTGGAGTTGGAATGAATGTACCTGTCAACAGGGGCAGCAACCTTAATTCCAGTGGAGCTAATAGGACTAATATCTCTGGGGCAGCAGGAAGTGGAACACAGGGTGCTACTAAACAATTGTCAACTCCACATAGACCATCTTCTGCCTCAGGGTCTACAGTTATACCAGCCAGTGTGCAGGTATGTATTGAATGTGAAATTTAATTACAGGCATAATAACATGAGACCTATTAAGTTCTGGATATTTATCCTTCCTGCATAAGCACAATTACACTAACAGTGGAATCCTGTATCTGCTCAGAAGTAAGCCCCATTGAGTTGAACAGGACTTACTCCCGGGTGAGTGCATATAGGACTGCAGCCTAAATGCATGTCGAGAACTTTACACTGTGGGGCAGGGGGTATTAAGCACTTCAGAAGAGACCAAACTTGCACTGTAGGGGGCGGGACGGGACTACACACTGTGAAACACTGAAAATAGTATCCCTTTGTTCTATCCCATAATGTATAGGATCACTTACCCCATATTGTAGTGTGATTTATGTTGTGCATTTCTCTGCCCCTCCAGTGGCAGCCAGTGATGTGGGGTGGGGAAACACACATGATGACATCACAGCACAGAGTAAGTTATACATTACAAGAGGAGGAATTGTTATGGCATCTGAAGTAGATGGAGAAAGCCCTATCCACCCTTGGCAGAAACCCACCAATGTTGTTTGTTCTTAAATGTATCCAATTTTTGACAATTTTTCTTATAAAGTAGGGGTGGTAAG